>JARHVA010001980.1:500000-1150000 GCA_037957365.1 Torreya grandis | reverse complement strand
AGAAAGGTCAATTGTATATTTTATGGTCTAAGACATGGTTGGCTAGGCTTTGAGTTTGATTTTTTATTAATAAAAACTTGATTGAGTTTTCTTTGACATGATGGGCATAGAAAAAGGATTGTATGTTAATTTTAAGTCAATGATAACTATTTTTAGTGACTATAAGTTCATTTTATACGGCTTGAATATAGTTTTGATTTGGGTTTTGTTTTATGTTATATGGTTGTGTGATATTTGATTCATTATAATATAGTGATGGCCTAATGTGATTTACCTAACCATATGATTTAGAATAAGTTTAAATTGGGGTTATGTAAAATAAGGGTTTTATTCTAAATCACTTATCTATATTTATTGTGTTTAAAGGTTTAGTATAGAAGATTTATTATGTTAAGGGTCAAATTATGTATAATATAATTTGAAAATGATAAACATTATCATTTACCTTTCCCATAGATAAGGTATTGGTTGTGTAAACAAGTATGGTTGATTTCTAGTTATATCATTTGACTATGTATAAATGCATATATGTCGAGTGGGTATAGACACTAGCGGTCACTAATATATATAAAATATTAGATTACCTATGTATGAATACCTTGAATTTGACTATGTGAATATATTTATATGTTTATTTTATTATGAAGAACAAACTATGAATTGAGAAGTCAAATTGGATTAGATTTATGAGGTAATGTTTGAATGTTATAATCTATTTATCATAATTTATAATTCAATTGTGCATGTACATTATTGATTTGATTGTGTATATTATTGAGTTGACTATATATGTTATTGAGATGGTTATGTATATTTATTTATTAGTGTTTGAGGAATTATAATATTAAATAGACTGTGTGTATATGTAAGTTCTCAATTAGTGAATTTTAGTCTGAGTTAATTTCCAAATATAATTAGTTATATATATTTATAGGATTATTAACATTTACTAAGATCCTTGATCCATTTTTATGGAATAGACATAGACAACTAAATAAGTTAGAGAAAATCATATTAGTGGGTTGGTTTCTTTATCTTTAATTATATATGTGTAACATGGTTAATAAATGTTTGATTTTTTTCTATTAGATTATATGAAAATGTTCAGGTTTAATTAAGTTTCATTCCTTATGTAGGAAACTTGAGATATATACATAGGTATATAAGTAATTATGGACTATACATATAGACATGTTAGTCTATATGAATAGTTCATAAGAACATACACACACACACACACACACACACACACACACACACACACACACACACACACACACAATTCTATTTGGTTATAATAGGAAAGGATATTTTGAAAGGAGAGGTGAAACAATAAGTTCAAACAAGGTGTTCAATAGGTCATCTAATTTTAGTCTTAAGATCCATAATTATGTGAGTGGATAAGAATAAAAAATAAGGTAGAGTTGAACTAGAGTTGACCTTTAAGGTGGTTAAAAGGTTGATCATCTACGGTTGGGTCTAATTGTTGTTGGTTAGGGATAGACCATCGGTAGTCGATAGGTCAAAGGTAGAATGGTCAAAGTTAGTAATTTTGACTTAGGTTTGGTGATTAAAAGGCTATGAAGTTGTGTCAATGAGGTCCAAGGGTGGTCTAAGGTTTATTTTAACATATAGAACCATAATATGTGGTTTTTAAGTGTCTACATTTTGTCCTTTTTTGTTATGTAGTTTGTATTAGCAAGCTACAAAATAAAAACTAGAAGGTTAGTTGAAGTTTGGTTGCCCTAAACATGGGCAGAGGTATTCCCCCTCAAATTGGGATTCAATGAGGTGAAACAGAATTATGTGCATGTTTGACAAGTAGATAAGTGGGTGATTATGTTGGTTGGATTGGGCATTGAGGCATAAACACATGTATAGAATGTGACTAAATACAATAGCATATATCATGCATAGACTAGTCTACCATAATTAAAATAGTTGATAAAATAGGTGGTACTAGAAGGACAAGTGACAATTGGACCAAGTGACCATATTTAGGCATGGTGGTTAGGTTTCACTCATAAACTCAAGTCTCCTAGTCAAGGTTAGCATATTCATAGGTATCTAAGGTAGGAAGTGCTCTTAAGAAGACATGATTGGGTCAATGCATAAAAGTAGTGAGAGTTCAATTTGTTCAAGATGGAAATATAGGCATATTAATCAAAGCAATGAAGGCAAGGTCATTGAAAAACATGTGAAATTTGGACCAACATGAACAATATCAAGGTTATATGGTTAGTTTTTCTGTTGGTGGATAATAGGTACTCCAATGGTAAGTAGTTGGTAATGGTAAGGGTATAAGTGGGTAACAAATATTGTGAGTCTAGTTGAAATGATAAGTTATGAAGGAACTGAATGTAAATGCTTTAATATCTTTATTTATTAATAGTAGGGTATATATACAGTGCAAAGATTTGGTTAACAAAACCATAATCTTGTAACTGACTACCACCTAATCCTCTAATTACTATGCCACCAAAGCACCTATAATGTCTATAACAAATCATAGTACATAATAAATAATGTAATATTAAATTTATTCCAACATTCCCCCCTTTATTACATTGTTTCTATAAAAATCATTTTTCCTAATAGTCATCCCCCCTTTATTACAAACACTGTAAAAAGATTTACACTCTCCACGTAGCCTACTCACTTTATGAGGTGGCATGTTATCCTTGTGGCTTCAAGGTCTTGGTGTCACTTTGGTTTTTCCTTGTAGGATTAACAAAAACTTGGAAGTGACAGGAACACTTCTCTCTACTAACACCTTCATTGGTTTCTTGAATTATGAGGATTACCACAAACCCATATGGTTTTTTGTTACAGGTTGACCATAAACCTAGAGGGTTATAGGAGGTTTTCACTACACTTCAATGGTTTCTCATATTACCACAAACCCTTTTCCAAGAACCAAGTGTTACTTTAGTGCTTTTGCTCCCCACAACATTCTTTTTTAGGAGGTATCAAACTAGAAAATAATGCTCAATAATTTATTGAAAAATAAACACCCCAAAATTTATCACCATAATAATGGTGTAACCACATTGTATGAGACTAATGATAGGATGCCAATTTTCCTTTAGCCTCTGTGTATCCTCTAGCCTCTAGTAAATGAATTTGCTTCACTCAGCTGATGAAGATTTGAAGCTCAGTTGCACTTCGAGAAATCCTCCCCATAGTTTGAACCCATTTGACATTTGACAACATTTGACTCAAGATGTTACATATAAGTGAGAGTGTATCCTTATACAAACAACTAATTTTGATTTTGATGATTTTGACATAAAACTGATTCTTCAACTCATTATGAATTTTTGACATTTTTAATGACTTTGACAAACACACCTTTGAGTCTAGATTTAAGAAAAAAATAAATAAGTGACTAATTATACCAAACAAAACTTTAAATTTAAGTTGATAGTGGACCTAAGAAATAATAAAAATACTCTTAAATAAAAATTTGACCATATACTCATTTGAAAACTTGACATCAAGAACTCTTTCTCTCTCTTCCTCTTTTTTTAATGATGACAGTACTTTATGACATATTTACCAACTTTTACTGACATATATTAACTCTAGACTTTAATCATTAATAAATAACCTTAAAGGATTCTATATCCAATTAATTTTACTTTGACACATAACTAAGTTTAAAATTGAACAATTTATAGACAAAGATACACTAATAAGGATGACCATATGAAAAATATGGTAATGAGGATCATTTTTATACCTAGTAGTTTGACGTATAAACTATATGCACAAAATCATTGGCTAATATACAATAGTGGGAAAGGCAAGACTTGTAGTAATTTGTGTAATCATCTAGTTGGCCAGATGGGATGGGATGAGGTATAAAATTTTATACGCAGTCTACCATTGAAAATATTTTGCTTCAACTCTCCAATATCCTCCACCAAAATCTTTACATCCCCTCACCAAAAGTTGAAGCAGGCTAGTTTTTTAACATGAGGAATCTATAGGTTACATAAGGTTTGAATGAAGCATTACTCTAATGGACATATAGACTTAGAGATATTCTTCCACCTCTGATTATGTGGCCAATATGGGAAATCCCAACTCAAATGAGTCCTTGGTAGTATCAATTTTGATGTGAATAAAAAAACTAAAGATGATGTGGTTGAAACCAATCTAAACACATATGCTAAGCAGCAATGTAAAACTGGTGATAGCAAGAATAATCAACTAATAGATATA
Organism: Torreya grandis; assembly: GCA_037957365.1. Taxonomy (NCBI): domain Eukaryota; kingdom Viridiplantae; phylum Streptophyta; class Pinopsida; order Cupressales; family Taxaceae; genus Torreya; species Torreya grandis. The sequence continues at coordinate 1,145,773 of JARHVA010001980.1, read as the reverse complement.
ACTTTGACAAACATCTCCACACTTTTGTTGTGCCAATTTTGATCCTTAAAAAAATGGTAGATGCATAGAATGTTTGACTAGATTCACAGAAATGGCAATGACTCAAACAGTACTTTATAAATCTAACCCATGGCTACTACGATACTACTTACTCTGATAAAAATGAAGGAATTGAATACAAATGCTTCAATATCTTTATTTATTAATATTAGGGTATATATACAATGCAAATATTTGGTTAACAAAATCATAATCCTATAATCGACTGCCACCTAATACTCTAATTACTATGCCACCAAAGCACCTGTAATGGCTATAATAGATCACAATCCATAATAAATAATATAATATTAAATTTATGCTAATAAGTTAGGTTAGAAAAGTGTTGAGGTTGACCATTGATGATTAGGGTCAATCATTGATGATCACCTAATGACCATCAGTAGTTAGTTGTAGCCCTAAAAAAGTAAAGTTAAAAGGTCCACAGAGGTTTTTATGCTCATTTGCATTTGGTGACACATAACACATTGAAGTTATTCTAGGGGAAAAGAAATTATGGCATTTGTTTTGTTAGTGAGATATCATGTGGAGTGAGTGAAGTGTGTAAGGTTGATTGAGAGTGATTAAGTGAGGTTCGACCATCGAAGATGTAGAGAAGATGAGGGAGAGCATGGGGTATGATGGTAGTTCTAAGGTTACCTCCATGTCAGTGATCATAAAATGAGGTGGGGGGTACCATTAAATTTAGAATTATTTGTTTTTTATATGTATGTTTATTTGTTAATAGGCGGGTTAAACCTAGGGTTAGGGCTAGGTTTAGGGTTAGGTTTGTGTAATTAGGTAGGTGGAGGTATTATAGGTATGAGAGGATAGAATGGTTTAGATAAGACTTAAATTGATTATTTTTGGTGTTTAGATAGTTTTAGGATTCTAGGCTTAGGTTTATTTACTATTAGTTAGCACACATTGACCATTGATGGTCATTATCAACTATCATTGATCGATGAGTGACCATTAGTAGTCAATAAGAGATTATCAACAGGTCACTACATGTTGAATATCAATGGTTGATCCCATAACCATCAATGATTGAAGGTGTCATTAGTGATGATTCAAAAAAGAACCATTATCTATCGATCATCGACAATCGGTGGTCGATGGTGATGATTCCAAAGGGAACCATTCATGGTTAATGAGAATATGGTAAAGTTGAGATTGTTAAAAAGAATGGGTTGGAGGTTCGTTGAAGTTAATGGGTGTGTAGGTTTTTTAAGGGTGAATTAGGTAAGGGGTGAGGTTAGTGGGTAATCGATGATTTATGATAGGTAGAGTCTATGGTAAGTCTATGGTGTAGTTTGGTAAAAGAGGTGAATAGGTAAGGTTAGAGATAGAGGTAATAGGTAGTAATTCATAGGTGATGTTACATGAGCTAAGTGAACTAAGGTATTATTATGATCATGTAGGAAAGGAAGAAAATATAGATGCAAGAATGAGTGCCATAGTTACTAGATGAGGTCCATTGAGTAATGATAAACCAAGATTGGGACCACTTATCAGCAGTGGGATTAGGTGGTGTTAGGGATTATCAATGCATGCCCTAGGATGTAATGATGTTAGTAGCACTCATTAAGAGATGGGATCTGACAACTAACATATTCATACTTCTTATCAGAAAGATGATGATTCTATTAGAGGAAATTCACTAGATTATGTGGCTACTACTATGAGGTGAGCCGATAGAGCACATTGATGGTGAAGAGTGAGACCAATTTATGGGTGTGTTGTATGGTAATGATGTAATGCATGTAAGGTGACATGCTGGATGCATACATTATGCACCCTTGTATCACATGGATAGGGGCACAAGACATGTTGTCACTATGATGATGATGGTGGTGACTTATTATGCACTACTTGACTTTAGTAGTGGTAAGTTTCTTTCATTGTTATTATGTGTTTTAGCCAACATGGTGATGGATCAAATAGTGTACACTTGTTGACCTATCTTTCTAGTTAAAATATATCAAGAACTCTAGGGATTTAGGGTGCATAAGAGGTATGGTATCAATGTTGGGTTTGTGATACATTGCTAGGCTTATGAACACATCAAAGTTCTTCGACCAGGTGGGTTGTCATGGCATGAGTTTATTCTAGTGGACTTAAAGGTAAGGTTTATGTGATGGAGGTATGATTATGCACTCATAGGACCAAGAGGAAGGACTCATGATTTGGAGTGGTATAAGGACTGATTGGATGCACTAGTGATGGGTCATGTGATTTGGTGATCATATGTCTAATTTCTTATAGGGGCTAGTCATATGAGGTAGATTGTATCACTATAAAGTTATAGGGGGATCTACGGGAGGTGAGATCTAGAGGTATAGTTGATCCCATTCAATAGGGTGATGAGGTAGTTCAACCTCATTCAGGAATCCTAGAGGAGTTCCCAAGGTATCAAATGGAGTATGTAGAGTTCCCATTGACTTCCCTAGAGCTAGAAGATGTATTTATTGATCATGAGGAGCTACCAGTGAGGGATAATATTGATGATGCAAGTGTTACTGATGGGTACCATTTATGGTTCTAGGCACATTATGATGCATACATTTTTAAAGGTGATGATGGTATGTAGGATATAAATGTGGATGTCAAGGTGGGGGGTGGTGATCAAAGGGGTGAGGATGCCCTAAATAGACAAGCACTAATTACTGAGAGGGATCAGGCATGAGAAACACTACATGTAACATAAGCATATTTAGCATCAGTTACCTAGGAGAGAGATAAGGCATAGGTTCAGGTGGCCACACTGACTGGGGAGAGGGATCAAGATAAGGCTTAGCTAGCCATAGTAATGTAGGAAAGAGATTATTTAAGGTAAGTAGGAGGAGTACCAATAGCTATGGGACCACTAGGGACTATCTTAATGGCAATATATGTAGTGATAGTCAAGGAGCTTTGGTACTATGAGGCCTTAGTTTTTAGACATTTACCAAATGTGCTTAGATGGGGTAAGTATAGAGCTAAGATCACTAGAGGGGATATTAGTGTGACAATAGGTCAGTGGATTGCATCTATAGGGGGACATGCAGGCTTGGGAGGGTAGGTTCCAGAAGGAAATGGTGCTCTAAGGGCTTAGACTATTATGAGATATTATATTTTTGATGTACTATATGATTTTGAAACTAGCCTATGAGCTGATGTAGTGAGATGTATATACATGTTTAATAGACATGTACATTATTATATATGACCATTATTTTTATTATGATCCTATGACATAGATTTGATGATGGTTTATAGTTTTTGCCTATGTATTCGAAGTTGTTTATTTATGATATGATGTTATGATGATTAGAATGTTATGATTTATGTGTGTTTACTTAGTTAGGAATGTGATGATGTGGATATTTAATTGATGCTCATGATGATATTTGATATTGATGAATGTTATTTTTGATATAATAATGTTTATGCTTTATTGGACATGACTAGGATGTTTGTGATTATTGTTATGGTTATGTACTTTATGTTCATGACATGCTTATGGGTTAATAGATCATAGTTCTATGGATGTGATATATGGTAGGATGATTATGATGTTATGATTAGGTGATGTGATGTTTATGGTATGATGATGTTTATTATGATGAGATGTTTTGTTGGAATTATGGATGAATCTTTGCTTTTTTACCTATATAGGCATGTGATGTATATCATATGTGGATGATGTATGATTGAATAGTGATAGACATTTCATGATTAGTTGGTGGTGTTGGGTATTTAGATGAGTTGATTATGATGTGATGATGTTTCCTATGTTAAGATATATTGATTTGAGATAAATTTATGTGTGATGAATTGTTGATTGATGATGTGATAAAATGTAATGTTGTGATGATCTTATGTTTGTTATGATTGGTTATGATCGATAATAAAATGTATAAATGGGAGATGGATGAGAATGGAACCTTTTTGTGAGACTAGCATGCCTCTTTGATAGGTTACTAAAGAGCCAGTATAAATAATTCCATGTCATATAAAGTGTAGACTGATCGATGCAAGAAGTCTACTTATGAAAGTTGATTGTGGCTTCCAAAATTATCTTGACTTTTCTATTTTTGATAATGGGTCTTTTATTATTTTTTTAATACTTAGAGGGATGGGGGAAGATGATCAATACAAGAATCTTCCAAGAAATTGCTATGCTTTGATAGATGCTTTACTTATCCATCCTTTAAGGGATTAGTCTAATTTTGTGAGCTTTGTTTGAATATTTTGATAGTTATCCTTTAAGGTAGCAATATACCTTATATTTGAGTAATTTTGATATGTTTTGGTAGTTTTCCTTCAAGGGAGTAGTTTATGAATGCTTGGAATGACCCATATGAGTGTTGGCTTTATTTCTGTGATTTTTTTAATTTAGTATGTGTTTTTATTATTGACATGGATTTTATTATATACTCTCAAAAGGTTCACCTTTATGAAGGTAAAACTAGAGTGCAAGAAGGTTGATGATGGGTAAAAGAGGTTTAAGTGATAATAACCATGGGAATCTATCCTTTAATGGGATGGAAAGTACCATGAGGACCATGCCATGGGTAGAGATATGGTACCCATGTTTAATATTAGGCAAAGGCTATAATGGATAATGACATGATTTAGCTTTAATCAGTTGTCCTTAAAATAAGGGGATGCATGTGGATAAAAATAAGGGATGAGCTTAAGCTAGACAAAAGGTGAGTTTGATCTTATTTAACAAAAGAAAGGATGTAGATGCAAAACATTGAGGGGATCAAGTTTTGGTTTCCCTTTAAGGGAGGATAACTGGTAACCTCCTAATCCATACTTATGTGTTATGATATAATGTCCAAGCCAATTGAAAGTAAACATTCTCTGCTTTCTTTTCTCCATATTGGTTACATGTTGATTTTCATTTAGGACAAGGTCATTGATGTTGAATTCTCACACTTTAAGGTATTTTTTATAAGCACACTTGATTCACTCTTGATAGACATGAAAGTGGGTAAGCATGGTTAAATACCACTCATCAATTAACTCAAATTGGGATAAACATTCTTGATGATAATCACTCTCATAAATGAGATTTTACAAGGATATGCAAAGAGAGGGAATTTGGACTTTGAGATGCAAGATAGCCTCTAATCCAAACATAATAAAGAAAGGGGTAGCACCTTTATGGGTTCTAATTCTAGTATGATATGCCCATAAGGCTAAAGGGATGTGCAAATGCCAATCCTGACTAGATGCATTAACCATTTTAGTTAGCATGTTGTTGAGAGTTTTATTAGAAGCTTCAACCTATCCATTTGTTTATGGATGATAAGGTGATGAGAAACTTAAATTGATACCAAATGCAACACAAAGACCTTAAACTTGTTTATTTTTTAAATATGTCACATTGTTGATAATAATTTTATGAGGAACACTGAAATGATATATAATTTGATGGTTGATAAAATCGCCAATCTTTTCCAATTTTGTAGAGATGAGAGGAATAGCTTCTACCCATTTGGTGAAATATTGCATTGTAGTGATGATATAATGATGTCACTATGAATAATGAGAGTTATTTTCACTAATAAGATCCAAGCCCCATATGAGAAGGGATCGATATCCTAAGATACTTGGAGACTATGGCTAGGTATGTGATGTAAATTGACATGTTATTGACATTTAACACATTTTTCATGTAATCAAAACAATCTTGGTTGAGAGTGTGATAGTAATATCCAAGGTTAAGGATGTGTTTAGCAATGGCTAGACCACTAAAATGTCCTCCACAGATCCCATAATTTGTTTCCTTGATAACATGAGAGGTTTAGTGATGATGTAGGCAATAGAAGAGGAGACCATCAAAGTCATGCTTATAAATAATTCCCCCTAGTATGGTATAACATGAGGTGCTTTGAATAAATGCTCTTTGAACATTCTTAAAAAGGTTGGAAGGGATGATGGAAAAGTTGATATAGTTGAAGGTCTATTGGTAACAAAGGTTGGGTTGGGTTTCTTCCACATTGAAGATGGTAAGACAGTCTAATTTGGCATAAGAGGGTTATCTAAGCTAATGGATAATGATAGATAAATTGGATTCATAGGGTGAAGATGAGATTTGGGATGTAAGAAAATCCATAATAGTTGCAAACGTATTTATAAATCATAGAGTGGTTTGGATATGGTAGTGTTCAAATGATGCTAAGAGTACATTAGCTAGTTATTTATAATATTGAAAAACATCATTCTTAGATTGAAAAGATCTATTTATTTGATTTACCACAAGTTGAGAGTCACCAAAAATATTGATCATCTTGACTCCTAAGGTTAATTTAGTTTGGAGACCTATCACTAGGGCTTCATACTCATCCATGTTGTTGGTGAATTAAATATCTAACTTGAAAGATAAAGGAAGAGGTTCACTATGAATGGGGATAAGGATGATGTTGGCTCCCCCACCATGTTGGCATTTTGATCCATAAAATAACATGGTCACTTGATAGGTGAAGTCTACTTGAGAGAGGGTCATAATAAACTCATCTAAAAACTCAAGAGGAGGAGGTCAGTTGTCTGCTAATGGTTCTTTGACCAATTTGTCAGCAATGATTTACCCTTTAATTGACTTTTTATTAAGGAAATCAGGGTCAAACTTAGCTAAAATCATGAGCCATTTGGCCATACATTGACTTTGGTAGGGTTTGGAGTCCATATACTTGAGTGGGTTAGTATTGGTTATGACATAGGTCTTGTGGTTAAGAAGATAATGGTGAAGTTTGGTGGCCACAAAGACCAAGGCTAGGCAAAGTTTTTTGGTATGGGTATACCAAGTCTCATATTTTATAAGCATACATCTAATGTAGTAGATGACTTTCTCTTTATGTTGTTCATCCTGATGAGATAGAATTGCCCCTAAAGAGTGGTCGATGGTAGAGATATAAAGGTAAAAAGGTTTTTCTTCTTTGAGAGGAATGAGGATGGGTGGAGATAGAATATACTCTTTAAGTGAATCAAAGGTATTTTAACAGTCATTATTCCACTTAGAAGATAAATCCTTCTTAATAAGGTAGTGGAAAGGTTGACATCAATCAAAGAGCTAAGAGATAAAGTGATGAATGGATCAGATTTTCCCCTACAAGCTATAGAGTTACTTAAGGTGGGTGGGAGGAAGCATGTCAAGGATTACGTTGATTTTGGTGGAATCAACTTCAATTCCTCAAAGGGATATGATAAATCCAAAGATATTTCTTGACAAGACCCTAAAAATACACTTCTTTGGGTTAAAGTAGATATGGTAATACATGAGTCATTCAAAGATAATCTTAAGAATGGTAAAATGATCTTTACAACATTTGGATTTCCTAAGAAGGTCATCGACATAGTCTTCTAAAAAATTTTGAAAATTTTCATTGAAGATGTTGGTCATAGCATGTTGGTAGGTTTCACCAACATTCTTCATTCCAAAAGGCATGAACCTATAACAAAAAGTTCCTCATGGGGTGATAAAGGAGGTTTAATGTTGATCTTCAGGGTAATTAAGATTTGATTTTAACCTGAGAACCCATCCATAAGAGATAACATCTCATGGCCAACTATAAGATCAACAAGCTGGTTAATGTTTGGAAAAGGAAAGTCATCCTTTAGGAAAACAAGGTTAAGGTCATGAAAGTCCACACAAATGTGAAATCCCCTTATGGCTTTGGTAATAGGCATGACATTCAAGACCCATTGGGAATAATCAGTGGGTTGAATGAAGTTGATGGATATGAGATGTTGAAGTTATTATTTGATAAAAAGGGCTATACGAGGGTGCATTCATTAAATTTTTGACCTAACTAGCTTGGAATTTCGGTTAGTGACTATGTTGTGGGTAGTGATGAAGGGTTCGATCCCTAGAATATCATTATAAAACCAAGAAAATACCATGTTGTAGTCTTTTAGGAAGGAAGAGAAGTCCTAAAACTCTTTAGAATTTAGTGATTGGCTGATTTTGACAATGTGCAAGTTATCTGGAGTACCCAAGTTGATATCTATAGTATATTCATTCAACTTGGTTAAAGTCTCAAGAGGAAGAATTTATGGATAGAGGAATCTTTTACACCAAGATAGGTGAGAATAGAATCATCATCCTAACATCAAACAATTAGGAGAGTCATTTACTACCATCTTAAGATGAGTTAGAAGAGTATTTATGGTTACCCCATCTTTTAGATAATTCAAGGGTCCAAGGCTAATCATTTTGATGAAAACAAAGTTAGATGGGATGATGTCAGAATCCTTAGTTATCTATGGTGGATTATATGGTGAGGATGGGATTTCCTCATTGATGATGATAATGGGAGGTGGGTTGGTTTGTTTTTTAGGTGGTGCAAAACTAAGGCCATGCTTTTTGTGAGGTTTGTAGGTCTTGATCAAAAGTAACCCATGTGTCTTATGTTCATACTAATCTAGACAAAATCCATTCCAAGCACACCCATAGAGATATGTCTTGGAAAATTCTAGTTTATCTAGATAGGAGAAATTGGAGGTGAACAATCGAGGTGAAAAAGAGGTGGAAAAAGTGTCAAGGGGTCTATCAAGGCCCCCATAAATCAAACTAGTTTGATAAGTTAAGGGCCCAAAATGAATAATGGCTCCAATATTGGGTTCATAATTGGGTTATTGGTCAAGACTCCCATACTCTTAGGGAGTATGAAAAGTGTCTAGTGTTAAAAGGCCATACTCCCCCAATGAAAGATGTTAGAAGGTTAATTATAAAGGGTCCATTATGGGGATTTAGTTGGAAGGGATAGATGAACTAGTGGATGCTTCATTGGTATAATAATATGGGGATTCATCTTTTATTTATGAAGGTTTATTGGATGGAGGAAGAACAATGTCATTGGGTTAGTATGTCATGTTGCATGATGTAAAATGACTCAAGTCAACTTGTATGGTAACAACTTGACCTTCATGTTCAAAAATGATACATCAATATAGGGTGGATAATACACATCCCATGGAATGAATTAGGGACATCCCAATAAAATGTTGTACTAGAACTCACCTTCTACTATATATAAGATCTCATGAGGTGTGTGGGGACCTAGGCATATGTGAAGGATAATGGTTCTTAAATTCATGGCCATGGTATCATTGAATGATCACAGCACCACTAAGGTTTTTGACATAATGTTCTTGGGTAATTTGAGTTGGTTGTATGTATGAGAGGAGATAATTTTTATGTTATCTCCCCCATCAATCATAACCCTCTTGATGTAGGTTTGGCTGATGTACGTGGTAATGAAGAGGGGAGGATTTGGATCATCTAGATGGATGGAGGGTATTTTTAAATCCTTAAAGGTAACAAGGTTGGAAAGTTGAAGAGCTTCGATAAAGGCTACTAGAGGTTGTGGGTATTTTGGTTATACCTCTATGGATTGAAAATCTTCTATCATCACTTGGTGGTGATGGGGTGAGGTATTGATTAGCTCATACAAACTCATCTTCACTATTTTTTGGTGAATCTATTTTAGAATTACTCATTGGATTGATTTGGATGGGTTGGATTGAGAGGGACCTAAGATGGACACCTTGGATTTGGTAGAAGGTAAATAAGTTTGATGTTGGCTAGGTGATTAGGTAGTGGAAGATGTATATGTCCATGGAATGGACACCTTTGCTTTTCCCTTATCCTTTGGTTGAGCCTATGATCATGTGACCACATGAATGGTATGGATTTGGGAAAGAGTTAAGCTAGAGGATTGGTTTGGTTCTTCTTCACTCTTATATGAGAGTGGGGGAGTAGATAAGTGTTGGTTTATGGTTATTAGTTCTTAGGTTAGTAGTAGGCTCAAAGGAGGCTCATTTGATAATAAGTCATCCTCATGATACAATCGATGGATTAATACTTGGAGAGATTTACAATTCTCAGTATCATGTCTAGGTGTTCTATGGTATGAGCATATTAATTTTTCATTATACAAGGATGGTTTAGGACTATTTGGGTAAAATTTTTGTATAGGTGGTAATGTTAAGAAATATTCTTACAGTAACCTTTATAGGATGGTTGAGTAAGACATGGGCAAAGGTAGCAAAGGTATGGGGATCTTAAGTTTGGTAGTTGAGGTGGAAGCCATTTTAGGATTAGGTTTGATGGTAAGATATTTGGGTCAAGGAACATTCTTGGTGGATGGTTTTGGTATGGATGCTGGAGAAGTAGGTGGTTTAGTTATAGAAGGTTTGGTGAAAATAGGTGAGGATGAAAGTAGGGTGATGGTGTAACCAAAAGTGGTGGTAAATTTTGGTTTTAATTATGGTATGATTGGTAGAGGTTTTCAATGGTTCAGTTGTGATGATAGTGGGGTCAACAGTGGAAACAAAAATTTGGAATGACAATGGTGTGGTTGGAGGCTCTTACTTCATTGGGTAAGGAAGCATGAGATGGCTCCAAAATGTGGCACAATCTAAGTTGGGTTGGGATAAGTACTCCAAGTTTTGAATAAACATAGATAAGGGAATATAGATGGGTTTGATCCCTTTGATATTTATCTCAAAGGACAAACCCCTAGGTGAAGAGAGATAAGTGGTTACCTCATCCTTTTCCTCAATTAAAGGCTCTAGGGTTTCGAAAGATGAGTCTCCTATGGAAGAGGTAGGTAGAGTGATTTCTTCCTTAGGGATGATTTTCAAAGTAAGAATGGATTTTTATATTATAGAGAAGGATATGGTAGAAATGGCTACCTCTTCTGGTATGTCTTCCAAAACAAAGGTGGGTGATTCCACTATCTTGATAGGTGGAGAAAGGAGAGTGGTTATTTACTTGGTTTCATTTTTCAAAGGAATGGAGAGAATCCACTACCTCAATAAGTGGATGGGAACAAAAGGTTGTTTAGGTGATATTTTCCTCGGTAATGAGTTGACTAAAAACTATGTTAATGGTATGGACTTTGTGGTTGTGATAAGATTCCACTCTATTATTTTCATTATTCATAAAAGGGGCATGGTTGGGAAATGGCTATCTAAATATGTCAAGTGATTGATTTAGGGGTGCATTGGGGTTATATAACATAAGTTCCCCCTTGTTGATGAGATTTTTTAAGACATTATTGAAGGTATTGCACCTACTGGTAGCATGTCCAATGACATGGTGGAAGGCACATAATTCATTCTCCTTATACCAACCAAGTACAAGATGAGAGGAATTAAATTACTATAGAGGTTTGATCAAAAGGAGTTGTATGATATTGGCTTTTAACAACTTATCCAAGACCAAAGCATATGACTCCCTTAGTAGAGTAAATTTCTTTTGGTTATTATGGTTTGGGTTTCTAGTGTTTTGATTGAAGGAATTAGGAGAGTTAGGTTGGTTAACAATGGGTGAAAGGGTAGTTTTAAGGACAATTAAATTCTTGGTTCCCTTTTTTTTGGAGTTAGTGTCAGTTTGATTATTAGGTTTCAAGGAGGGAGTCTCATTTGATTTGAAGTTTGAATTATTGTTTCTCAATTTCAACTTCCCTTCATCAATGGCTCTATTCTCTAACTTTTGTGCCATGGTGAAAGCCTCATCGAAGGTCCTGAAAGTTTGAACCCACAAAGTGGAAGAAATGTGTTTAGCATAAACCCAAGCAAAGAGTTTAATCAGCTTGGGTTTGGGTAGAGAGAAAGAGAGTTGACTTATCAAGCTTTTCCAATGGGCTAGGAAGTTAGCTATGGATTCATTATCAAATTGCCAAATGGAGTAGAGATTGGTGATGAAAAATTTTTTAGAGATGTTTATATAAAATTGATCTAAGAAAGTCTAAGCCAATTGGGCAAAATAAAAGAGGGAGTGCTTTGTAATATCATTGTAATAATATAGTGCTTGACCTAACAGAGACATAGGAGGGTTATGGAGAAGAAGAGAATCATCATAAGTGATCAAATAATAAGAATGCCTAAATGCTTTTAGATGTTGTTTAGGATCTTCCTTGCTCTAAAATTGTAAAAATTTTAAAAGTTCCCATTGAGGAGGATAAGTTCAAATGGTGATAGATGGATGAATTGCTTCATTACATATTTATTCATAATATAAGAACTTATGGGCACCAGAGATAGATGACTCCAAATTACCCATTTTTTCCATTAACATTTTGACAAGGTCTATTTGTGATTGTGCACCCCCATAGTATAGGGTAGATTATGTTGGGTTTGGGTAGGTGAAACATACAGATAGCTAGTGGGGGGTTGAGAAGCTACCACATATTGGATGTGGAGATGGGTAGTTGGGATGATGCTTCATATGAATACATGGAGATAGGTGGTGGGTGGAAGGTAGAGATGTATACCCTTGTGGGTTAGGGACTCAACTTAGGTTTTATGCATTGGGCATTTATTGGGGGATTGATGCAAGTTGGGTTGGTAGATAGGATATATGTGGTAATTTTGGTAATGATGTGTGTAAGGGTAGAAGGTATGGGGATCACCAAAATATAGAATGGAGTAGAGGTAGGTGGGTTGGAAACAAGAGGAAGGGTGGTGGCACTAGTAGAGGGTACTCCCAAAATAATTGAGGTACCAATGGCCAAAGGATGGGTTAATCCTATACTAGAAAGGTTGTTAGTTAGGGTAGAAGTTGTTTGGATGTTGGTTGGTTGGGTGAGTTGGTTTTGGATGGTGGTGTTCATAGGATTATTGATAGAAGAGGATGTTTAGGTGACTGAGGGCTGGGTGAAAATGGTGGCAATAGAAGTGTTATTCATAAGGTGGGGTGGCATGTCATAGGGTGGGTCAATAGGAAAAATTTAATTAGGGGTATGGTGAGATATGGTGTGAAGGTAATATTGGAGGGCTATGGGGTTATTATCCAAAAAAGTGGAAAAAATTGCATCATCTTGGGTAAATATCCAAGGGATCTTAAGACTTCATAAAGGATGAGGAGAACTCTCTACATCTTAGACATACTCCATGGATGAGGGAGAAGAGGAAGACAAAGGATTAGGAGGTAGATCCTAATTTGCTTGGTTTCTTAGTTGTTGCCTAGTTAAAACCATGCAGATAAGGAAAAGAGGAAGGTATAAGCAATCTCACAACTCAAATAAAGATAAGATAATAAAAATTCAAGGAAATATAACACACACTAAAAGTGCATTAAATCCTAATGTCCTTTTTAGTATCTCTTGTGGCTTATGCCTTAATCTTTAAGAATTGCATGACTCAACTTGGTTTGTAGAGTGGGTACTAGAAGAATATACCTTAGGATGGTTTTAGGTAGTTAAAGGCTCTCAATATTTATACTAGAACTTGGTACGTGGCTTGATATTGGGGCCTACCCCCTCACTTCACACATAGAAATGATAAGGGTGTCATGTGCTTATCCATAATATACTGAGTTTCTAGAGATTATACTCAGCCAACATATTAAGTTGGTTCTCTCCTTGGTGATAAAATCTAAGTAGGATAGCTAGGAAAGGTGACCACTAGGTGATGAAATCCTATTCGGGCCTTATGTCAATGTTTTTATGTGTAATTAGATATAAGTGGTTTGGTATTATATGTGTGATAAGAGTGAAGCTATGATTAATTCACTTTATTAATCAAGCCATGTGAGCTAAAATAATCAAGAAAATAATGTATGAAGTCAATTTTAATCCTAAAATGAAATTTTGATTTCATTTATGAGCAAAAAAAATTAAGAAGCATGTAGATGCAACTATGAACCCAAGGAAAGAATCAAGGGTCCCATCGAGTGTGCCAAAATGTTTCACATTAATTTTAATTTATTTCTAAGGAAGAATTTTTCAAAACTTAAAATAAGGTTGAGGTTATTATAACTTATATTTGGTTTGCACTCTATAATCCAAAAAGTTATAGATACTTCTCATTGTCTAGGTAGGAATGACCTGAAGATAAGAAAGCACTAAATAAATGGTTGATTAGTTATATGGTAGGGTGGATTGCCTAGAGAGCTAAATCCAAGAAGCACAAGCTTCCATGGAGGTTGTCAATCCACCCTTTTAAATAATGAAGTTTTGGAAATGAAAGATAAATTACTTGCATAAATAATAGAAGATACTAAAATCAAATGCAAAAAGTGCTTGAAAAGATATGAATTCAACTAATTATAAAAATAAATGATTAAATATTAATTATAAGTGAATCAAATGTGGTTAAAAAAATAGGGTGGTGTTTTGTGTTCAGGTAGAAGGTAGAAGGTCAAAAAGTGGGATTTGGATAAGTTTTTATAGGTGGAATTAACTTGCTATTGGAATTATCATACAATGATCATTGGTGGTTGGGTGAACCATTAATAGTTGGGTGACCATCAAAGATCAGGTAACCATCAAGGATTAGGGGTAAACCATCAGTAGTTAAGTGATTGTTAGTGATTACTATCAAATTTGGTTTAGGTAAAGGGTAGGTCTGGTCTAGAAAGTGGTTGAGTGATTCTAAGAGGTGGGTTTAGGCTAGAAGCTAGTTTTTAGATAGAAATAAAAGAACTAATTATTGAAAATAGGTACTTAACTCTTTTGCATGAAGAATGTTAAGGTGAGTGGTTGAAAACTTGTTTTGGAGCCTACAACAATTTTGATAGAGTGCCAGTGTCTTGGCTATAATTGATGAATTGTAATGTTTATGCTCTCTATCATGATCATTAGAAACTTTCCTAGATTTATCAGAATAAAACCTGTAAAAGAATTTTTGATACAAGAAACTCTGATAATTTTTTATTTTCTTCAATGATTATTGCCCTCTCTTTCACCTCTTAATCCTCTCTTTTTATAGAAGGAAGGGAGAGGTGAAATAGTAATTTCAAACAAGGTGTTCAATAGGTCATCTAATTTTAGTCTTAACATGCATAATTATGTGAATGGCTAAGAATAAAAAATCAATGTGGAGTTGAGTTAGAGTTAACCCTTAAGGTGGTTAAAAGGTTGATTGTCAATGGTTGGGTCTAACCATCAGTGGTTAGGTGTTGACCATTGGTGGTCAATAGGTCAAAGGTATAAGGTTCAAAGTTAGTCATTTTTACTTAGAATTAGTGATTAAAAGGCTATGATGTGGTCCCAAGGGGTTCCAGGGTTGGTCTAGGGTTTATTTCAACACCTAGAACTGTAATTCATAGTTTTCTAGTGTCTATAGATGGCTCTCAAACAAAACACTAGAATTGGCATAAATATAGTCTTATGTAAAAACCTACCTATATCAACTTATCAACACTGAAACCCCATCAAATAGGTAAACAAGTCATTCAAAACACTAGTGATAATAAGGTGTCATGCATTTAATGGTAAGATCAAGAAATGAAAGAGAGAAATATGATAGTTAAAATAATGGTGAATATGCCAATCACTAAAATTAGGGAACCTCCAAAGTATCCACAATAACCTTTAAAAGGTATAACATCATGTTAAGAAGTAATATGCATTAATGATAGCACTAAAACAAACACATCACAGAATGGTCCTGCTCCATTTGCAATTGATAAGGTCCTTCATTGTCTTTGCTACAAGGGTAACCAAAAGCAAGATTAAATAAACACACCATCAAAGGATTATTATGTGAATATGCTCATAATCCCATAAATAATATGAAGAAGAACTTGACACACTTGAATCACAAAATCCCCTTGCCAACAAGAAGGCATTACTAAATTGAGGAATGGTATTACACTATCAGGTAGAAACTCACATTTTACCTAAGGTTAGAGGCAAGTTTTCCTACAATCTTTATATATATTTTCACTTTCAAGTTTTACTATTGTCCTAATCTCAGCTTCAAATTTCATAATAAATCATCCCTTCAAATCAAATTTCCAAAATGCAAGATGATTGCATCAATACACATGTGTACTCCTAATCTTGCTCTCTTTACTTTCAATAATTTAAAATTCTTTCAATTTCATAAAATATGTACTTGTTATATACTATAATATACCCTTGGTTTCAATTTAGTCACCAAAAAATCACTCAAGTGGGACTCATGTAAAGAAAAAGTTTGTTATACACACTTAAGTATGAATTCATTCTCCTTTAAACTAGAAATTTCATTACTATATTAAAAGGGGGGTAAATGTATACACTAAATCTAAATTGTATAACACCTCAATCTTATATACCTGGCAAGTAATTCTAATGATTGTACCCTGTAGTTATAAGACCTTCCTGATACCAAAATTCTTGCATCTTACATATCATGTGTCTATTAATTATCTCTTAGTCAAACCATATATCATTTTTATGACCATGCCTTTTATATTTTTTAAAATTCCTTAAACTTGCTTATTATCATCTTCTACAAGTTTTAGACCTGTACCTATTTTCCAACTACCTGAACACTTGCATCCTAACTAGATACCTATGTTAATGATAATGTCATGTGCCAAACTAAGTTTCCAATGCCTTAAAGTCATAAAATTTACAATTTTAATGTGTCTTTATTATCATCCTAAGTGTTTTAATGTAAGATATTCCAAAAA
Organism: Torreya grandis; assembly: GCA_037957365.1. Lineage (NCBI taxonomy): Eukaryota > Viridiplantae > Streptophyta > Pinopsida > Cupressales > Taxaceae > Torreya > Torreya grandis. Next base: position 1,129,329 of record JARHVA010001980.1, on the reverse strand, counting down.
AGGATTGGTATATATAAGATCAATCATCATACATTTCTCACCTAGTATAGGCCTATAAACTCACAAGGCAATCTACCAAAGGCATTTAATCAAGTATTCAACTAAGCAAAGTTTTCATATTATTTCCTATTTCAATATCAATCATAGAGATAACCCATCTATAAGTTTGAAATACTAAAGGAGCATTCCATGAGTCATATTTTCCAACCTATAAGCTAGGTCACTCTATTTACTTATTTATCAATCATTACATCCTTATGTGCACATAATCTAACACATAGAGGATAACTACATAAGTTTGAGGCAATTTTTGGAGTATTATTTATGCAGATAGTGCCCATGAATAGAGGGTTCTTTAGGTCATCTTGACACTATGTGCCCACTAACCCATTTTTCCCATAATCACTCCAAGGGTGAGAAAACTAAGGTTTGATCGTTTGACAAAGAACAACCTATGCATGAGATATGAACACATCAGAGTAAATGTGATATAAAACCCATAAGGTTCTAGGTGCTCATACCCAAATTTAGTTAATATCCCATAGTGGACACATGCATCCAAGTTACACAATAGTATTAAACTAACCATATAGAACTAACACAAGCATTTGAAGCCCTAGAATATAAAATTTGATAATCTTATGACTATTTTAGGATCTTGATCTAATCCACTTACAAACTATTTCAACCTAGATCTACATTCACATAATTTAATAACTAATTAATTTTATTTATAATTCATTGCAATATCAATTAATAAGTATACTTTCTATTTTTAACATATATCAAAATTTAAATTTAAAACATTATTTATCTAACTTTTGTAATTAATTAGTCTGTTATAGATTTTTTTAGCACCCTTGTGCTTATTCAACTATCCTATTGGCATCAGCGCATAATAACTATTCATATCTTCCCCCAATCCTAAGGGTAAAGGGCATAACCAACACCAAATTTACTTGCTCAAAACTTGGTCTGAAGATGGTTTAAAGAGAATGATAAGTAAGAGGCCAAATACAGAATATAAGAGGCTTTCCAAGCCATAACAAAAATTCCACAACATACATACAACCTTGCATAATATAACAGAAAATATATACCAAGGCGTTCCAAGAGGGAAGAAAAAGAGACACATTATTTTTAGTAAAACAATTCCTATGTATCAAAATGGATTTCCAAGCCATGAAACCATGATATCTTCTAAGCATAATACATCCTCAGAACTCTTATTTCACCAAATGGAAAAGTGGATTTTAAACCTTTTTTAAGGTTCCACTTTTCAAGAGTAAGAACCCATAAATATTAAAAAATATAATGGGGTTAATACTCATATTTTTCATATTAAAACCCATTCATAGTCCCCTTTAAGGACCTATTCCATAAGGCAAAATCAAAATCTCATCATCTCCCTCATTCGATTATCACTAGCTCTTATGCCTAACCTAATAGGTGGTATAGTTGTGCTTAATAATCCCAATGAAACCAATAATAATTATAAAAAATTTAGTGAAAAAAGTCTTAGTAAATCTAAAGAAACAGTTGCAAAAAATAAAGCCTAAACCACCATTAAATTTCCCTTTACAACTAGTTTCCACTAGTTGCTAAAACAAGAGAGGAAAAACTATATTACAACAATAATAAAGTAATAAAAACATTAATTTAATTGTGTTGGAAAACATTTATAAAAAAAATAAAATATAATACTTATATATATACCTCAACCTTCAAGCCCTTAATGTGATAAAATATTTCCCAAAATATCCTACTCCCAAGGATAAGCTCTCCAAAAATATAAATGCATAATGCTAACAAAAACCAAAAGTTTAAATATAAGAAAAAATAATTCTAAGGAATGGCCACATTTATTTACCTATCTCCAAAAACCCAACAAACACTCTTACAAAACAAACCACTTTCTTAGATATTCATTTACTTCTCTTACATAAGCACATAGGTGTACTTGCCTAAGTAAATCCCACTTACATAAAATTTAACAAAAGGTAAGAGATTTTTTACAATTATGTTTTAAATTCCATAAATAGGGGTCCTTGATGGACCAAAATTCAAAAAAACTAATTCAAAATCTAACCAACCCATAGGTATAGGTCATATGCCTTAAATGAGCATGTAATAAATCATTTTACTTGCATTGCACTCAATTATAAAATGGCTAAAGGTATAATTTATAAATTTGGATTCATGTGTTAGATTTTGGGTTGGAATTGTAGATACCAATACTTAATATTTATAGTATCTTATTATTGTACAATTTACAAATATTAATCAAGGCTCTATCCTTTTGTTCTAGACCTCCCTACTACTGAAAGGCTCACATTCACCATCTCACTATGCCTAAATGCTTATCTCTTAGTTAAATACATATCATTTTGATGACCCAAATCTTCAATACTACATAGAAATATTAAAACCTGATAAAAATCCATCACTTTAGTTTTAGATTCATACCTATTTTCTAACCTTTTGGACACTATCGGCCATAGAGGGAAACTACCATCAATGATAATGCTCAAGGCCTTATTTAGTATTCACTTCCTAAAAGTCATCCAAATTGTAAATGTTTCAAACCCTATGGGTTGACTTATTTATTTTATTTGACCTTATGATGAGATATTTTCAAAAGGTGTGGTATAAATATAACTCTAAGCCTTCTCATTCATAATCTAGAAAATACCTATCAAATACCTACCAAAACTAAATCAATCAACTCCATAACCAAGATAGTCTACCCTACTCATACTTATTTTCATATAAAGCATAGAATTAGTCATATGATAGATCTAAATCATTCAAAAATTAACCCATGAGTGATATTTGTCAAGTTATAATCTATATCACTACATGCATCTTCATATAGTATTTTTCACCCTTATGCACACACATTTCCACACATAAGGGAGAACTATATAATTCTAAGGCCTTCCTTGGAATATTGGCTATATAAGTAGTGATTAGCGATATAGGGATCATTGAGGTTATCTCAACACCATGATCCCACTAACCCATTATTATCAAACTCATTCTAAAGGTGAATAAGGGTGAAGAGATAGAGTTTGATCAACTAGTAAAGAGAGACATCATGTATCCTAGATATGAATATATTTATAGAAAGGTGATATGAATCCAAAATAATTAAGTCAGTTGAATCAAGATCCATTCATTATTTTATAATGGATGTATGTGTCATATCCAAACACTAGCATCGACAATAATGTCTAAAAATGATAGTAGTATCTACGACTACAAAATTATAATTTATATAATCTAATGACTAATTAAGAATATTAATCTTGTATACTTCCCACCCATTTCCAATTTAGATCTACTTGTGCATAGTAAACCTAGTTAAGTATCATTTATCTTTGGTATTATAATCAATTTAACATCTTTATAATTATTAATTTTTATATTTATCATATATCAATATTATAATTTAGACTATTCATTTATTTGAGTTTGTAATTAATTGGCATGTTATAAATTAATTTATCACCCTTATGCTTGAACTATTTGTATAATCTCAACCCTATCCCTACACATTATCAATTTAGGGTTAAACAAGCATAACCCAATTTTAAATTCCAAGAGATTTAGGGACTATTATATTAGGTTTCAATAAATTATAAATTAATAATGAGATAAGGCCGAAATAGTTAAAATAATAATAGCTAGCTAGTAAAAACACTAGAAGCTATCTAAACATGAATTAAAATTCATAAATGTTATATAAAGGTTAGAAATTTTTTATTTGTGTATATATAGTGAATGGTGTGATTGATCCTCTCATAATCCCTCTTTAACCCCTATCACCTACACACTCAAGACAACATCAAATGCATGCATGGAAAAATAGCTAGTAGTTATAACTCACTGTGACATACTAAGATCATCTAATCAAAAGAAGCAATTATCAATAAAATATAAAACAAAATTAATCATCTGTATTTATCCATAATAATAAAATATCCATATATATTACTAATACTAATATAAACTACTTAACCATACAACCTTGCATATGCAATAAGCATGTGAAGATAGATGATCATTATCGAGGATCTAAAGTCATATGAAAATTTGGAAATGTCTACATACTATTTTAATGCCTTTGAAACATAAAAACATAAAAAAATGAAGTATCCAGTGAAACATATACAAAATTTACACCTCATTCATCAAAATATAAAAGCATAATGTCTCATATCTATGAGTAAAATATAAAAGAAAAATAAATTGGCCTCACACAATCACTCTATGTAAAGATGTTTTAAATGCAAGTCCACATGTAAGTGCATTGATATTATTTCTCTAAAATCATACCATGAAAAAATTATCAAGAATAATATTAATAAATCATTTATTTCTCTTAAGGGCATGATGTTATAAATAGACACCCAAAAATTGGAAGAAGTAATGTCAAAAGCAATAAATGTTTCCTTTCACATACTAACTAGTATTCAAATTATCATTCCTTATGAAAAATGGGTCAAAGAATTTGTTTAAACATAAATTCATGATAAATGGATGACATTGCATGTTTAACACTAACAATTGGTATGCCATCAATTGAAGATTTTGATCCATTGAAGTCCCATAGGAAATAAAATGGTAATATCTACACACAATAATTTAAATATATCAAATAATAATAATATGTAATCTTCTTTGGAAGGCACTAACATATTTTTGTAAGAATTGTACTAATTGGAATTGGATTGTGGTGGGTGATTTCAACACTCCTCTCACCCTGGGTGATAAAAAGGATGGTCTCATCAACCTTATGGATAGAATTCTAGATTTTAATGACTTCATTGCAAGCATGGGCTTATTTGATATGTACCTTAATAGAATACCATATACATGGACCAACAAAAGGTTGGGAGAAAATTTGATTTAGGTTTGCCTCCACAGATTCTTGATATCTTTAAATTAGAACATTCTTTTTTCCAATAGACTTTATTCTTTGCCTAAAATTGGGTCCAACCACAACCCCTTGGTCTTTGAAGTGGATAAGATCTCTAAGCCCAAATGCTATCCCTTTATATTTGAAAGTGTTTTACTCAAATTTTGCTTTTTCTTTTTATAGAAGAAAGGTAAAACTAAAAGAGGGTTAGAGGTTAGTAAACCCTGTATGGGTGTGCACTCCATAATCTAGATGGTTATAGATAATCTTCTTTGGCTTGGGAAGATGACCTAAAATAAGAGAGAACTAGAAAAGGGTTGGTTAGTTAGGTATGTGGGTGGATTTCCTAGCAAGATAAATCTAAGAAGTATGAGCTATCTAGGAGGTTGTCAATCCACCTTTTAAGAAAAGTTAATGTTGATAAAAGAAAGGTTGATGATAAAGATAGCATAACATAAATGAAATTACTAAATTGAAGGAAATAAATACTTTTTAAATAAATTCTAGTGTTCTAACAAAATAACATTTAGGTGAAAGATAAATTATTAAAGAAATGTTTAGGTAGGGTTAGGTTGTTATTTTTGGTATGTGAGGTAATAGAGAGTTCAAAAAATAGGGTTTGATTGTGAATTTTTATTTTTCTATTTATAGAAGAAAGGTAAAACTGAAAGAGGGGTAGAGGTTATTAGAACCTATATGGGTGTGTGATTCATAATCCAAATGGTTGTAGATACTCTTATTTGGCTTGGGAAGATGACCTATAATAAGAGAGAATTAAAAAAGGGTTTATTAGTTAGGTAAGTGGGTGGATTGCCTAGCAAGCTAAATCCAAGAAGCATGAGCTATCAAAGAGGTTGTTAATCCACCTTTTAAGACAAGTTAATCTTCATAAAAGAAAGGTTGATAAGAAAGATAGCATAACATAAATGAAGGTACTAAATCAAAAGAAATAAATACTTTTCAAAGAAATTCTAGTGTTCTAACAAAATAAGATTTAGTTGAATGCTAAATTATTAAACAAATGTTCATGTAGGGTCAAGTTACTATTTATGGTATGTGAGGTGATAGAGAGTTCAAAAAATAGGGTTTGGTTAAGGTTTGGTTACTAGCTAATGGTTGCTAGTTTTTTATCAAAAAAGTTCACATAGTGAGCATCGATGATTGGGGTGACCATCAGTGGTTAGAGTAACTGTCAGTGGTTGGATGACTAATAATAGTTTGATAGATAAACTTCAATAGTTAGGGTGACTGATATTAGTTTGATAGTTGACAGTCAATGGTCAAGATGACTATCGATGATTACTATTGACAGGTCTGGTTAAGGTAAAAGGTTAGATCTACATGTTTAGAGGTTAGAGGTAAAATGGAAGATAGGTACAGTAGGTTTTTAGGGGTTAGTTAATTAGTTGAGAGGTAAGAGGTAGTAGGTTAGAAATAAGATCAAGTAAATGAATTAAAAAAATAATCTAATTATTGATCCCAACAAGAGATATATACTTAGCTTGATTGTTGAGGTCTGGAATAATTTTGAAAGAATGTTGATTGGTGAAGCTTAGATTTATTTTGACAAAGGTTTAAGTCTCTGTTACACTTATATACTTATTATAAACTTGAAAAAAAAAATCTAAGATCTAATAAAATCCAAAAGATCAAGATCCTGAAGCACCTTTCGTGGTCTTACTCTCTTTCTTTTATAGGCAAGAGGAGATGGAGGAGAGGAGGATGAAGTTGTTAATTAGATAGCAGGATTAAGTTTCTAATTATAATGATTTAAATCTTCTTATCATCACCTAAGGGAAGTTGATAAATTATGGCATGCTTATCTTCTACACAGTTATAATTAGATTTTAAGTAGGTTTGATGACCTGACCATCGATGGTCGAGCTAACCATCAGTGGTTAAAGGTTAAGTTTGGTTAAAAAGGTGAAATGGTCAAGTAGAGTCAAGGGGTTAAGTTTGTTCAAGATGAGTTATAAGGTGATTTTTCCAAAGAGTTTTTTGACTTAGGTTTACAATCGAAATGGGTGTTGATGGTAAGTTTGGCATCTAGGGGTATTTTGACATCTAGAACCATAGTGTGTAGTTTTCTAGTGTCTAAAAAAATCATGTGGACCCATCACTCCAATGTCACTAATTCCTTGAAATAATGGTGGGAAGAACCCTTCTCAAGATCATCCATGTTCATTCTCACAAAAAATCTCAACTTCCTCAAAATCATGCTAAAAATCTAGAATAAGGAAGTTTTTAGAGATATTTTCTATAGAAAAATGCCCTTAAACTAGAACTTTCAATTATTAAAGAGATTAGGGCCTATGAAGATTATAATGAGCATGTGGCTTCCAAGTAAAAATACCTCTTGTTTCATTTTCACAATCTGAAAGCAAAAGAAGAGGCATACTAGAAGCAAAAATCTAGATGTTTATGGTTGAAGGTGGGAGATAGAAATACAAAAAAAAATCCATCACTCAACCTCTAGACATAGTAATATCAAGAAAATATCCCAACTTAAAATGGAAGATGGAGCCATCATTAAGGATTTGGATGACATATCTTGACATATTATAAATTTTTTAATAACCTTCTTTCAAATGACGGTGAGCCTAATAATCTTCTAGTCTCTTCTACACTATCAAACTTTGATAAAGTCTTATCAACTATGGATAATGCCTCCCTCATCCAAACCCCTTCCAATGAGGAAATAAAAAGTTTTATTTTCCAGATGGATGGCCTCAAGGCACCTAAAATGGATGGGTTTCCTCCTTTCTTTTTACAAAAATGCTTGGAAATTATTCACCTAAAAGTTGAAGAAGCAACCAAAGAGTTATTCCACTCTAAATCCATTCTTAAAGAAATAAACAATACTTTCCTCATCGTAATCCCAAAAAAATAAGGCACCACCAACATTCAATATTTTTGGCCAATTATCTTATGCCACACCACTTTAAAAAATTGTTCTTCCATCTTGGTCAAATGCATGAAATCCCTTCTTGACTCAGTCATTGGGGAAAAATAGGGGGCTTTTATAGCTGGCAAAGCAAATCTTCAATGGCATTGTCATAACTCATGAATTTATGCACTCCATCACCAAATCTTCAAGATAGTGCATGCTACTCAAAATGGACATGTCAAAGGCTTATGACCACATTTCATGGTGCTTTTTGATGTAGATTTTGTAAAAGCTTGGGCTAAATTATGATACCTAGAAAGTCATATGGAACTATATTGCCACCCCTAGATTCTCCATTATTATAAATTGGGTTCCTAAAGGATTATTTCTTGATTCAAGAGGTTTAAGATAGGGATATCCCCTCTCTCCATACCTCTTCATCATCTTAGTTGAAACCTTAGGGAGAAGTTTGAGAAGTGCCTGCAACTAGGGTCTGATAAAGGGTATTTCAATGGCCCAAAATATTAATCCTATCACCTATCAATATTTTTTTGATGATACTATAATCCTAGGAGATACTTTAATTAAGTAATTCAAGTGCCTCAAATATATCCTTAACAACTATGAAAATTTATCCAACCAATACATCAACTTTCAAAAGAGTTCCCTCTTCTTTATCTATATGCCACCACCTCAAAATAGAAGAATTTCCAAAATTCTTAACTACTAAGAGGGAAAATTGTCATCTAATCACCTGGGTATCCTTTTTTTGATGGAAAAATGGAATCCCAACTTTGGAACCCCCTTATTAATCACATTCAAAGAAAATTGGTGGGCTAGAAAGGTCACTTTCTCACCTAGGTAAGGAAATACCAACTTCTCAAGGATTCCATTTAGAGTATTCCTAGTTACCCAATGTCAGTATTTAAAATGTCATCCAATGTTGCCTCTAAAATTTAACAAATCCAAAAAAAATCTTATGGAGAGGTGTTAAATAAAGATTCAAATTCAATTTGGTGGCTTGGGAAAAAGTCTATCTCCCTAAATAAAATGAAGGCCTTAGCCTGAGAAGCATAAATTCTATGAACAAAGCATTATTAGCAAAAATGGGTTAGCACCTAATGAGAGAATGGAGAATGGACAAGAATCCTAAATGCTAAATTGCTATAAGGAGTGGAGGAGGATGACTTCATGTGAGAATAAGGACCTGTTGATGGATCCACCTTTTGGAAATCCATAACCAACTGTAAAGATATCCTAAAGAAGGAAATTCTTTGGAAATTTGGTAATGGAGAGAAAATTGAATTTTGGGAAGAATCTTGGTTATCCCCCACCCCCCCTCTCAGCCTAGGAGACATGGGTGGGTGGTATGGATATCTCAAGCAAATATGGGGATCCAAGTTAAAATATTACTAGGAAATTAAGGAACAGAGTGTTGGAAGGTCCTTCCCATTGAAGATCTTACCTTAGAAGAATCCCAAGTCATTCAAAACCTCAATCAAGCTTTAAAATAAACACACATTCCCTTTGTATATAAGTAAAATCATTTTGTCTAAAGAGATAAATATAATGGCTCATACTTGGTGTCCTTGGGCCATGTCATTGAATAGAATTTGGAAAGTAGTTGGGACCACTAGAAAAAAAATGGGTTAATGACCTAATCCCCAAGGTCAATTTTTTATTTTGGCTTGTGGCATAGAATATAATCTTGACTGTGGCAACCTAGCCAAAAGAGGACTAATTATCCCCAATAGATGTATGATATATCATAGTGTAGAAGATTCTACTCAACACCTTTTTCTATAATGTCCCTTCAGTCTAAATTTTTTCAATTGGCTTCTTAATTACTTCAACATGTCATGGGTCAAACCTAACAACATCATGGACCTCTTTCTACAATGGAACCCATCATAGACCATTCTTCCCTGACCTTCCTTTTGTGCTTTTCCCTTAGTCGCTAGCTCTAGTACAGCTAGAAAATTTGTAATGATGGCCTATTCATCAACAAAAGGAACTAGTTGAAGAATTTCTTCCCCCATCTCTACCAGTCTATATCTAAAAACTGGAAGGCCTTTCCTCCTAAAGATAAAGACCCTACCCCCATTGGCATTTCTCATTCTCAAAAACTAAGATCTTCAATAGGTTATTTATCTTTCCATCAAAGACTTAATATTAAAGTAAACTAAATGGAAGGCTCCACCTGAGGGATGGGTGAAACATAACTTCGGTGGGGCCTCAAAGGGAAACCTAGGTCCTACTGGGGGAGGAAGAATCATAATAAACTCTAAAGGGGAGATGGTGGCTAATTTTGTATGTCCCATGGGTAATCAAACAAACCATATTATTAAGGCCAAGGCAGCCCTTTGGGGTATTTAGATAGCATCAAGCATTAACCAAAATAGGATCATTATAGAGGGTGATTCATTTAACATCCTCAATGCCCTATAAGGAAAACCTATATCATCAAACACCATCAAGGAGCTTATTTATGATGTGAAGCACATTCTAAAAATCATACCTCACTTCCAACTCATTCACACTTATAGAAAAGCAAATGGGGTGGCCAACCTCCTCACCAACATTAGAGTTGATCTCTACCATTTAACCAACTATTATGATGCAAGAAACATCCCCCGAAAGGTGTATAATTTCATCCACACTAAAGGTACTATTTCAACTTAATATAATCATCCCCTCATATGTGTATCCCTTTAACTCAATGGGGAAAATCTCAACTCAATATATTTGCATTCATTTTGAAGAGAGGAGGATTAATTATTTTTATGTGACCTCGGTAGGCATTCCCCCCCCCCCCATTTGAGCCCTAGTTGTTTTGCTTGCATCTAGAAATTTCCACTCTCCCACTCCATCTCTACACTTATAGAAACCATGGGAGGTGATAGAGACCACTTAGAACCCACATCATATAAAGAGGTATATGAGCAAAAGAAAGTCTAGAAGAAACTAAGGAAGGGAGGCCTTATAGAGTTTATAGAATGCATTACTAAACACACTACCATAGTTTATCAATAATTCATTGTGGCATGGACTAAATGAAAGGTCACCATGTGAGGCATCACCATAAACATCTCAGAGGAATTCATTGATGATGTCATGGGCATGTCCTATGTAGGTGAAAATGAATTTAAAGACCAATATAAGAAGCAAGAATCCCTATAGTGATTCTTCAAAATGAACAACTTTATGCAAAAAAATAAGAAAGGGTTCCCTCAAGCTAACCTTCTGAGATACTTGCTAGATATATACCTTCATATCATGAGGTACATGAATCTAGAAGGTAAGTACACTTTAATTTTTCCACACCATTTCTTAATCCTAAATCACATCATCAATCAGTCTTCCATATTTCTTTCCAAGTCTTTGTAAAGTATTGTTTTATTCCACCAAGTTAATTATACAAACCCCATCCTCCATCAAGGTCTAATCTTCTTACTTGTTAAACATGGTCAAACCTCTTAGGTTGGAAGGTACCCCTGGGGTATCCTCTTCTAAGGAGGACTCCTTGATAGAGGATCCTATTAAGGGATCCCACCTACCCCCTGAACACCCCCCAAAAATAGTTTGTCCTAGTCCCCCCCTCCTCAATGACCTACCTCTCAAACTGATGTTTATCCCAAAGCCTAAACCCATTAAAATTTGGACTCCTATAATGTTAGCTTGGAAAGGTAAGACCATAGTGATGGAGGAATTAGAAAAGAATAAATAATTGATATAAAATTTCAATTTGAAGGTTCAGCAAGCAGGGTTTGGCCTGGCAAATTTGATCCAAGATTAGAATGAACTTCATTGGGTGGTTGAGGCTATTATCTAGAGTTTTGTCAACTCTACCCATCCCCCCCCCCAATTCTTGGTTATGAAAACTCCCTAGCTCCTTAAATCCTCCCATCGGGTTCACCATAAATAAAATCTTTTGTAAGTTAAAGGCAGGAAGTGGCCCAGGATGATCTTCCTTAGGGAGGTAATTGAGGCCCTAGGAACTATCCTCATGCCAAGTTTCAAAATATAAACCATTCATCTTGGTGAAGGACAACACTAATGTTAAGACACTCAAGAGGGACCTTCCTCCTAGATCAATTTTAGTTTTATATTTCCTATTTTTGTTCTAATTACTAGTTTTTTTTGTTTTGTTCTCTCAGCCCTGGATGGCCTATTAAAACTTTTGTAATACACTCTCATAGTTCTAGGTCCCTGTAAAACCCAATTTTACCTTATCAAATAAATAATAATAAAAATATGTAAATAATAATAAATATCAAACAATATAAGAAATGTTTGTGGATTAAGATGCCTTAATATTTAATATAATAATAAATGAAATAATTATCTTTAAGGTAGATAAAATTCATATAAAACTCCTTAAGGAATAAATCACTCCACAAAATATCTCAATATAATAATGTCAATTTGAGGGGAATAACATCCAATACAATTCCAACTAATAAAACACTTTCCACCTACTTTTATCCATCGTATCGATGTTCATATCATTTATATAAATCTCCATTAATAATAATGGATGGGAAAATCATTAATTCCAATATAGGTTAACTCATTTCCAAATATAATTAATTTCATATGTCACCAATTTGACCCAATATATTTGGTGTAATATAACTAAAGGGGATAGGTGCCATATATCAGAATTTCATCAACCATATGCATTTTAATATCATATCCCTAAGTATGTAACATAAAATAAGCTGAGGCACCATCAAATACTTTATTATGGAAGTGATTAAGATCAACAATTATCCCTAGAAGCCAAGGGTTTCACCAAAAATACACATCAAAGTTTTATTTCATCCATCCCATAGTAGGATATCAAGACCACCTTACATTAGATATACTATTATAAAGTAGTAATCTTATACCCTTAACTATAATATTTATATATATAATCTACAAAATTTTATTTTTTAATTCTATTTATCAATTTTTAATTGATTAATTTAATTTTTATCCATTATGTTGATCATTGTAGCTTAATGTAATGGTACTTTTTGTGATCTCTCTTTATGTTGATGTTTTAAAATTAGTTTACAACAAGACATTAGAATGGGATTTATTTTATTTTATTTTAAAATTAAAACATTTTCATTTTCTAATAGTACCTTTTATTTTATCAATTCCCTTTCATCCTCCAGTTATCTAACCTATATGAGTAGAATTACTATACTAGCTACCTTCAAAAAATAGTATGGATTTATATTTCACTATAGCTCCCCAATGATAATTTAGATTGTAACCTTTTAACCATAAAATAATGGGTAGATAGAAACTAGATGTGATGGAAATACAATATTATTTAATAGTCACTCAAATGTATTAGTCAAATCAAGTAATGTATATTTTATACTATTGTTAAATGTAATAAGTTTAATTTTTTGATATAATTTTTAATGTATAGAATGTATCATTAAATTTAGTACAAATTTATAATGCAAGATCATCAGAGTTTGAGTTATATCTCACCATGAAAATAAAAAGTGTCTCCTAAAAATCATGTTAGTGACAAAAGGAAACATTTGTTTGAATTATATGACATAGATAATGACAAAAAATAACTAAGCATTTTTAAAGGCAAAATATAGCTAGTAACTACAATTTGTTGGGTTTTTTTTAATTTATTTTATATGGGAATAAAATAAATACCAACAAATAAAAATATAAAGGTAAAGAACCTAAACACAATTACAATGAAAATTTATAAAATATAGGGGAGGAAGAATAATAATAACTAATATGTTAGTTATTTTAAAAATATTATTAGTATTATTTTAAGTAAGGGAAGTACATATAAAATTATTTTTTAATTTTTTTTAATCGAAAAATGATTTTTTATTAAATAAATAAAGTTGTTATTAAATGTTACAAGTTGAATATGTTATGAAGGATATAATTAATCTATTGATATCATTTCCATTGTCTCATCACTTAAATATTTTCAAGTTTTTTAATGTGTTTCGATGGCAAAAGGTTATTTTCCACTATCATACTATCTTCATAGCCTATCATTTAAACATAAAATTATGAAACTACTAATACTAGATTAGAATCCCCTTGCAGAAGGTGAGAGAAGAACTAAAGGAACCAAGATCAAAATGGTTAGGTAGGGAAGCTAAAAATAGGCTTTTGTCAATAATAGATTCATTATAGAATAGTATATTATACAACATTGGTCAAGGATAGTGATGTTATGAGAATTAGATACAATGGTAATAGGGTTTCCCCCAAGTGACAAGGTAAGTTAAATGGTAAGGTATGAAATAATAGCAAGAGGAATAGATAATGATAATGATAAGGTAAATGGAAAATCAAAGGTATGGTTCTGGCAAGGTAAATATTTATATTATTCCTATTAATGTGGAGATGCACATCCTAAGCAATAGATGATACAACCAAAATAATCAATCATGTAAATTACCATCACACACCTCTTTTGAATACCTACTTTGTTAAGAACCTCCTACATATTTGGACTTTAGTAATGTTGTTTTGATATTAATTTGTCATTGATTCTATTTCCTTCAAACATCAAGATAATATATCTTTGTAGCCTCTAAAAAATAAAGTGCAGCCAAGGTCTAGAAATATGGATAAATATTGGATGATAAGTTTGATTTGGCAATGTAAATGTGGATGATAATAGAATGTATAATGGTCAGGCAATAAATGAATGTTGGAATTTTTAGGAACACACAATTTTTTTGATTTTAGATTCAACATAAATTTATTTTTGGTGGGGCTAAAGACTTATAAATATACTCTCAATAGGATTATCAATTTTTTTTGTTGTTTAGGCCTAGGAGTAGCCACCATCTGATTATGTTATAGATTGGAAGCTATATTGATATTATCTTTGATAATTTCTTCATCAAGTAGTGAAGAACTATTTTGCTCAGCTATCATCACCTTGAAGAGGTTTTCACCAATGAAGTTGTCTTGATTTCCCCCTATCACCTCTAAGAATTTTTCACTAAGGAACATTGACTTTTGACTTTGATTTTCTTCTAGCACCTTAAACAAGGTTTCACTAAAAGATGTTGAGTTTGGACTTTGATTATCCCCTATCACCTCTGAAAAGGTTTCACTAGGATATTGTTCTTATTCTATATGAATGTATTCTTAGTCCCCCTAATATGTCACCAGTGATGTATTTCAACAAGGTATGATTCTATCAGTTCTAATCAATACTTGTGGGAGGTGGAATGTCAATATAATGGCTAGGTTCACTGGTGTTAATGGCATGTGGAATGATAATAGAATGGGAAGAAGCATCACAATCTCATAGAAAATACTAAGATATCTTATGTTGAATCTAAATTAATCATCCAAGAAAACTATTAAAGGATCACAAATATATTTAAATAGATATGTAAGGCATTCATAACCAATATTTTAATAGCCATGAACATATTCTAATTTTGAATTTGAGTTCAACTCAAGGAACTTTGAATTTTATGTTGAGACTAACATTGATTTTTATTCTGATGCTAAATTTGGTATAAGTTCAAAAAAACTTAACTTTAATGTTTATTATTCATATGGTGTGGATGTTGCTACAATGATCTCTTATTGAATGTTTGGTATTGGATAAATAATGGATTGTGATGGCATAATGGGATCCATATAGACTTGTTTGTCAAGGTGAGACTCCTCAACAAGGTTAAAAATTTAAAGAGACAACTCCATAGATGTTATATTTTCAAAGGTAGGCTCTTTAAAAATAGGATAATGGTCAAGATAATGATTTGCCCAAAGGCAATTATAATCATTTAAAAATGACTCAGCAAAGACTAGTTTGTCAAAGTGAGACTCCTTGACAATGGGTAAATTATCAAAAGGTGATTCATCATAGGTTGAAATGTCATAAATATGTGCTTAAATAAAAATATCATGTATTGGTTGGTTCTCTTAGACTTGGTTTATAAGTACTTATAAAATACCTATTTTGAACACATCTTGTTCTTGAAATGATTGGATTAATTAGAGAGGTACTGATTGGCTCTATTGTGACTTGATAATTAACATAGATTTTATAAATTAGGGTATGGTTGTAAATGGATAAATAATGGTTGATGGTTGGATAATGATATTCTTATCTATGATGGTATTAATAAAGGTTGTTTATCAGCCTAAGATGGTAACTATGACCCATCTAGTTGTATTTGCACAAATTTTTTGGGATAATGAGTTACCATACTTGAAAGGGGTCAGAATGGTAATGTTAGGGCATCTTGGAGATTTTTTACCCACATAAGACATAGGACAAGGTCCTAGAATAGTAATGTTAGGACATCATGGAGCATGGATGATCACACAAGCTAAAGGATGAGGTCTTAGAATAGTAATGGTAGGGTGTCATGGAGTTTGGTTGCTCACACAAGCCAAAGGATGAGGTCATGGAATGGTAATCCTTAGATACTATGGAGCTTAGTTTCTTTCATAGTCCAAATGAGGGTTAATGGTATAGGTGGGGGATCAGGCGCCATGAGTGGTGAAATGGTGAACATTGTACATTAACCAACCTAAATAAGTTATCACCATATATTGTACTTGAGGACCTTGGATTTTATCTCAATATTGAGGATTGTAATAAGGATAAGGATTCATATCAAAAATAACATCATCATCATAGGGGTCTTTATCAAAGTCATTTTTTGTGAACATGTTATCATAACTTGGATTGTACATGTCTCACCTATGAGTGTAATGAGACATATCCAAATCAATGATGAACATTTCACAAAAAGGCTTAGAATTTTAAAAACTCCAAAAAAAAAAAGGACTAAAGGATAAATGATCCAAAAATATTCTAACTAGGTCTAAGGATGGAGTTGTATCTCTAAAAAGGTATGTGCTAAAACTTTGTCTAAAATAGTCTTACATCAAATGTCAAATGTCAAATATCTTAAATAAATGGTCAAGTAGATGAATAAAAACTAGAATGATAAAATATAGGTATAAAGTGATTTAAACAAATATAATCTAAAGAAAACAAAAGTTTTAAGGTATTTCAAATAAGTCACAAAATCTAGGCTCAAAATCAGCATGTGCGAAGTCTTTTGGAAAAGGCACAAAAGCTAGACTTTAAATAAAAAGAAAGTATGAGATTTTAATCTATCAAATTTGAAACACTATGGTATAAACTAGGCATTTGGATTTAATCACAAACTTGGTTAATTAGTATAAGTCATATGGAAGATAGGCTATTTATCCCAAATCTAGGCACAAATAATAGTTTTTAAATTAAATAAAGAATTAACCTAAGTTACACAACCCAAAAGAGAAAGATTGATGTCTAAGCCAAAATTACACAAGGCATAGGCAGAAATCAATCAATGTTTGGATTTCAAATTGTTGAGATAATTTTTAACTCAATGTACAAAACTAGGCTTTTTTTTACAAACAACAAGCTTAAACAAGATTGAACAATATAACAGCACTAGGTAAAGATCTCTAAAAGCACATGTGGCTTTGGTTTTGAAACTAGAATTTGGAAATAAGGCAAACAAGTCTTTGAAATGATTTTGAGTAGCGTAATGATGTTATCACACTCTAAAGATGTGAACAAATGTTTTTTTCAAGACTCCAAGGCACAAAAATTAAAATGAATTAGGAAACACAACGACGCCCTTTTCAATCAATTGACACACACAAACAAGATTTGTCAAAATACTAAGGCAAAGCTACGATGTCAAATGGGAAATGTAATGTCTCCTCAAACAAAGGAGTGATGTATAAACAAGACTCATTTTTATGTGATATGGTAAACAAAAGTAGATAGTTTAGACTCAAAACCATGTAAGAAAGAATAAAATGACACAAACACCTAAGTGTAACATCTTAAATCTTGAAGCTAACAATGTTGCATAATAATATCAAATTTCATCAATATACTCACTCTTGAGAGGATTTTAATTATTAATCCAAGAATTAAAACAAGGGTTTTTATGCCTTCTCTTCTCTCAATAGTTTATACTATGACATGAAACTTTAGACTACTTTCCCTACATCAATAGTATGTCTACGGCAAGTGGGGTTATCCTAAACTATCGATTTTCACTCATTTCTAGATGGTCTCAAGTGTGGCTAACACTAGAGATGAAATCATGTCAATTGGATCCACTATTAGGTTGTGGAGCTAAAAGCTTCACCAGGATGCAAACAGGAGGAGTTACAGAGGTTACGGAGGTTGTGGAGATTTGCAAAATGAGTTACAGGGCAACCAACATCGGTCAGACAGCAATGAAGAAGCAACTAACGTTAGTTACCAGTCAGATGACATCAGTCAGGAAGATGCCGATGTCGGCAGCCTATACGTGAACATGCAGTTTACATGTTGATTCCAGAGAGTCTGTTTTTAGACTGTTAGTTTGCATGTTAAAGGCCAGTCATAGTCTTGAGTTGCGTGTCTAATTATTGTAATTAAGATAGTCTAATTATTGTAAGCATGAGATCTATATATGGACTCATGGGTTGTATTGTAAACTAGTGCTAGGGAGTAAGAGAGATAAATAAGCTCCTTCTGAGAGAGGAGAGCAATGGTGTGTTCCTCCTAGTGCCACAGTACCAAGGTGGGTGCTAGTTTGGAGAATCAAAAGGGTTCTTCATATTTGTATGATCTTGGCTAGTAGGTGAGCATGGCTTCTTTTGGAGATCTACAATGGTGAGTAAGGTCTAGTGATTTGTAGGTAGTAGCAGAGAGCAGGAGATCTACTTGGAGTATGGTTGTGTGCTTGGTGTACTCGCAGCATGTTTCTGACTGGTGGAGGTGAACATCAATTCTATATTGGAGTTGATTGTTGGGACTGAGAGAGAGAGGGAAGAAGGTCTTGAGGTGTGGCGAGCCTTTGAGGTGGAAGAAGAAGTGGCATCTTCTTTATTGTATATTCTTCTGAGTGATTATTAATATAATTGTGTATTGTCTCTCATATTCCTGTGTTGTTTCATATTTCTAGTTACTTATCATTCTGGTTAAATTTCGTGTTTAGTTGCTAATACAAGAGGTAATCATATGTGCTCTTATTGGGGAGAAATATCCTGACAAGTTAGTATCAGAGATTTTGGTTGGGTTGACTAACAGGTGGTTTCAGATCTGGTAGTGTTTTTGATTACAGGTCACTCTCAGGGGTTTCAAATTGAGTGGGAGTATAGCAATGGCAGAAGAAAGTAAGCTACGAATGGAGAAACTGAATAACATGAATGGTCTAATTGATGGAAAGAAGGAGCAGGTAAAGGGAGATTGTTGGTCGGTAGAAGATCAGCACGTAGAAGCAGATGTTGCACAGGTTGCTCTAGATAAAGTAGAATCTTTGATTACATATTCTTTTACCTCTTTCCATGCAGCCCGAAATAGAGCATCTTTTCATGGGTATGTCTTTGGAGACTTTGGAGAGATTTATTTAGGGGTTGGTGAGCCTTTTCAGATTATTGATGAAGGGGAAGTGAAGCTGAAATTGCAGACGGATGACACACAGGTGTTGAAGGAGGTCATGTAGGGCCTAGTCTTGGAGATGAGTCTAATTTCTTTAAGAAGGTTGGGTGATGGGAGATGCACTGTAACTCTCACAGTGGATGCACTTGAATTAGATGGTGGTAAGAAAGTAGGTATCCTTTATCTATCTACTTATATTACTGATTCACCTTCTGTTGTAGAGATGTGGCTTTGTAGGCTTGGTCACATATGTAGGATGGGAATGCATGTTCTTAAGCGGAAGACAGATGTTTTTGATAAGCTAAAGAACTAGAAAGCCTTGGTGTTCATGGAGGAGATGGCAAACAAAGATCAGTTGAGGGGACTGAATTATTTTGAGTAGGGCTATGTTGATTTGAACAGGGTTTTGATCCATGGAGAGCTCGTGAGTAAAAAGTTATCACTCATAGGTGAACACAGATACTGGCATCAGTCATACAGTAACCGACATCAGCAACAGGAAGACTGATGTTGGTCAGATAGGAACTGATGTTGGTAGAAGGGATACTAGAATCGGCAAGATAGATGACGTCAGTAGTCAGGGTTAGACATAGGAAACTGACGTCGGTCAGGTGCAGAGTGGGAGATGGTCGAGATCGGTCATTGAGACAGATGGTGGGTGGACAGCAAGCTGTCAATAAGTCTCAAACGCTCATATAGAGGTCAAAAAGGGTAAGTGAAACTCATATTCATTATTCACCTTCTTTATATTGCTTATTGATGGTCAAGAACTAGGAAGACGTGAAGAGGCAATGCAGGTAGAATCCAAAAATAGTGGGAGCTTGGCATGGATGAGGAGTGTGAGTCCTTGGAGAAGAACTAAACAAGTGTTTGTTGGTGGAGTTGTTAGCTGGAAGATGGATGGATTCTCAAGCTAAAGAAGAGAGTGGATGGATATGTGAGACGAAAGGCCAAGGTATAAGGTCTTGAGAAAGCTGCAAGATAGTGGTATAGGGCTGACAGGTGGTACCAACTGGATGACAAAGCATAGCTTTTGTCAATGACAGTATAACCATTATGTTTATCTTACCAGGTGGATGATGGTCGCAACATCATCTTGTTACTTTATGTGGAGGATGAGCTTGGAGCAGGTTTTGTACATATAAGGATTTGTTGAGCTAAGGGTAAGGTTAATTCAGAGGTATGTCATGGAGAATTTGGGAGCAGCAAAATTCTTTGGCATAAGAGACATGGAGATTTTGTCTCCAGTGGGAGCTGGTGTGAAGATGGTGCTAGTGGGGTTCATGATGCACGATGTAGAATCAGAAAGCACACCAAGGGCTGGATAGTTCAAGCTTAGCTTAGAATAGGGTTTGAAATCACATGAGGTCTAGTGTAGACCTGAGTTTTCCCAAGTAGTGGGAGTTGTCAAAAAGTATGGAGCCAATTCGGGGAAGGAGTACTGGAGGGCAGTTCAGTGGATTCTCAGGTATCTGAGAAGGACTAGTAGTAGGGATTCTTATTATGCAGGGTCAAGGTCTTCACTACATGGAGTTGTAGGTTTGGATGTGGTAGGTTAATTGGATGATAGGTGTAGCATCACAGGTTGTGTGGTGGTTGGTCTTCAGGGTTGAGCTTGAAGAGGGATACAAGCTAGGGAATAATTTAGAGGGTGTATAGGTATAGGTACAGGTGCAGCTATTTATCTCCAAGTGGGAGATTGTTAGTTATGGAGCTAAAAGCTTCACCAAGATATAAATAGGAGGAGTTATGGAGGTTATGGAGGTTACAGAGAGTTGCAAAATGAGTTGCAGGGCAACCGACATCGGTCTGATCAACTGACATCGGTCAGACACTAGTGAAGAAGCAACTAACATCGGTTACCAGTTAGCCAACATCAATCAGGGAGGTGTCGACGTCGGTAACCTATATGTGAACATGCAGTTTGCATGTTGATTTTGGAGAGTCTATTTTTGGACTGTTAGTTTTCATGTTAAAGGCCAGTCATAGTCTTGAGTTACGTGTCTAATTATTGTAATTAAGATAGTCTAATTATTGTAAGCATGAGATCTATATATGGACTCATGGGCTGTATTGTAAAGTAGTGCTAGGGAGTAAGAGAGCTAAATAAGCTCCTTCTGAGAGAGGAGAGCAATGGTGTGTTCCTCCTAGTGCCACAGTACCAAGGTGGGTGCTAGTTTGGAGAATCAGAAGGGTTCTTCGTATTTGTATGATCTTGGTCAATAAGTGAGCATGGCTTATTTTGGAGATCTACAATGGTGAGTAAGGTCTAGTGATTTGCAGGTAGCAACAGAGAGCAAGAGATCTACTTGGAGTATGGTTGTGTGCTTCGTGTACTGGCAGCGTGTTTCTGACTGGTGGAGGTGAACATCAATTCTATATTGGAGTTGATTGTTGGGACCGAGAGAGAGAGGGAAGAAGGTCTTGAGGTGTGGCGAGCCTTTGAGGTGGAAGAAGAAGTGGCATCTTCTTTATTGTATATTCTTCTGAGTGATTATTAATACAATTGTGTATTGTCTCTCATATTCCTGTGTTGTTTCATATTTCTAGTTACTTATCATTCTGGTTAAATTCTGTGTTTAGTTGCTAATACAAGAGGTAATCATATGTGCTCTTATTGGGGAGCAAGATCTTGACATCCACATCAACCATTTTTTTGTGAAAAGGTCTTATCTTTTTAACCACCACTACATCCATCACTTAATTAGTGTAGTGTGATGTCTGAGTTGATCATACATTCTGAGGGTAGCAGTCACTAATGGAGGTAGCTTAACTGTTCAAACTACTATCCCAATAATTTACTAGCTCAATTTATATACCCCACTATGGAGTGTGGTTAAAATGATGTTGGAAGATAAATTCTTGGGTCAATGCTTCCCTAAATACCCTATGAGGAGGTGATGAACTCTTGCTTACAAGCCAAAATGCATGAAAAATAAAGACAAGTGAAAAGACTTTAGGGTCATTTTGGGGTCACCCAAATTATATGAAATTGGGGAGGGCCTTAGTGACTATATTTTCATGATTTTAGACTAAAGCAATAAAGTAAATAATAATCACTTTTGATCACCCAAGTTCCCTAAATGGGATAGAGGGAGAGCATACATGCATCACTCATTTTGATATAAATAAACAACTTTCAATAAATAAGTAATAAAAATAAAACACTTATGAGTATGCAACTATTGTGAGAGTTTATTTTAATCACCAAAATAAAGTATTTAGTGAAGTTTAAGCCCCTTGGCATTATCTATTTGAAAATTTTATTAAAAAAAATTCAAAAACAACTAAGGCATGAAAAGAACTAAGTTTATTTTAAACACCAAACATAAAGCGTGTAAGATTTAATCATGTTTAAACTTGGATATTTTCACCTTAAGATCTATAATTTGTTAGAGGGTTTGCCTACTTAGAATCCCAAAAGTGAGTCAAAAAATAATATTTCAAAATTAGCTCTCAATTTTAATTTTTTTGTCTCAAAGAGATCAACATCGATCCATACAGGGATCGATGTTAGTCCATAGAGATCGATGTTGGTCAATCCACATAGGGATCAATTTTAGTCGATAGAGAATGACGTCAGTTCCTAAAAACACATGAAAACACAATATGGTTTTCAAAAAAATAATGTTAGTAAAATGAGCTTAAAACTAATAATTCTCATAATATCCTACAAGTAAAAGGTCAAATAAACAATTTTTAAGCTCTTAGACAGAATAAAAACCAAAAATAATCAATAAGACCCTCATTAATAAATTTTCCATCATGCTTTGATTTTCACACAAGGATTGTGGTTGATTCAATGAATTGATGTCAGTCTGGGAAAATTGACATTGATTTGGGAGAATCGACATCAATCTTTGTGCAACCTATATTGCAAAAAAATATAAATATTTGAAAAATGAAGTTAAAAATTTAATTTTGAAGATTTTTAAGCATCCATTAGAAAAACTAAGAATATCATATTAATCTCATTGATTTTATGGGATGTTTAGGGTCCCACTAGGCATGTGAACATGTGAATTATTAATTTGACATAGAGGGGAGGTTAGTCATGTGTTAGTCTCATAAAATAAATGAAATAAACACACTAAATTCCTAAAACTTCTAGCCTAGACACTAGGGAGATATTAGTAACAAAATTAAATAAAATCACAACAAAAATGTAAAATAAACAAGTCCTTTACCTTCCTTAGGAGCTCCAAATGGCTTTGTTGAATGGCTTGCTCTACTTGTGCATCAAGAAGTCTTTAGAAATGAAGCTTGCTTGGCTCCTTATTTATTTGGCACCATGGCTTTGATGTGGCTTAGATTAATATTTATAAATTATAACCTTACTTGCAAACCTTATTGAAGATATTTGTGCATAATAACTTTCAACCAAAATAGTTTATAAATTCAATAGGCAAGGACTTGTATTTATAGCCTTATAAATTAACTCTCACCCAAGGTGAGTCAAGATTGATTTTAGGCTTGGAATGGATTCAAACTAAACCTAGGTGAGTTAAAACTAACTCCAGTTGAGTTAATAGTTGTCAAGTAATTATAATTTGCAATTACTATGCATGGCTCTCAAATTATATATTTTAGGATATTTTCAAAGATATTGACAACTCATAAAGGTAATGATGAAAGGCTAAGATATTTTTATTTTTGAATTTATTTTTTAAAATATTTATTAATTGTAAATGGATAATTCAAATTAGAATTTAGTCTTGCTTAATTTTTTGATTGATTTTGATTAACCTTTTAGCTCTTTCAAGATATAATCAAGTGAGTAAGTGTCCCATTTAATAGGTTCATAGATCAAATTAATAGTTGTTATGCCGTAAGGTAATTAGGGATGAATATATGAGAGTTTATTGTTGCATATAATAGAAAACCCCAAATAAGGATGTCTTAACATGATTTTGGACATTCAGTGATTCCTAAGCTTAATTTACAATGGTTGGTAGGAATCAGTCTAAAGTCTAGTCGAAAGCTAGTTATGGCTAATTTTAGGCGTCTATAGTTTGCCCCTATTTGGGAAGGCATTATAATATATATTCATAGTAACATCTTCTCAAATAATTAAAAAGGTTGTTAAGAATTAATGAAGGTAATAATTAAATAAAAATCTTCAAATAATGTTTGGGAATCTTTAAATGATGCCCCTTTGAGGGAGTGGCCAACACATATGATTGATGGATGGTCCCTCAAAAATAAGCAAGAAGAATAATGAAATTAACCCATGAGTGAGATTAATCTAATTGAGATAATACTTAAATGCATTTATTCAAAAATTACTATTACCAAAATGTGGTTATAATTAGTAACAAAGGTTAAGACACTAATTTTCTCAAAGGGGGTTATAATCAGTGCCACAGGCATATACCCTAGTTAGGGTAGATGAGTCAAAAATAATGATTTACCTATAGGTGGTTATAATCATTAAGATGACCAAGATTGAATAATGATTTGTGATTATTCCCCAATAAGTTAGATTGGAAATCATAACTTAAGGATATAACATGCTGTATAGATTAAAGGTGAGTGGGTGCAAACATATATGCAATGGTCTAATGACTGAAGAAGACACAAACAACCAAGCACATAATGATGCATAAAGTGATGAAAGAGATAATTGGAAGAATAAGAATTGATCTATGTAAATGATGATTGGACCTTCTAATGTGGAGATGCTCATCCTTATTAGCATTGATATAACCAAAATGGTCAATGTGTTGATTTGATCAAATAATGTGGGAGGATTTACTAAGATTACTAAGGAGAATTTTATGTGCCTCGATTACTTGTAAGACTTCTTGAGATGATTTTTATTGTAGCATGTGATGATATGCATCATGATATAAAACACCATAATAATGTAGCCAAAATGTGCATAAGGACTAACTCCCAATCCATAAATAATTGAAAACAATGTACTAATGATAAAGACCATGATGACAATGTTGATGTATGAATATGGATAGACTCAATAATAATGTGTAAGGAATCACCCAATGAACACATATAGGCTGAGTTAAGGAAAAATAATGAAATTAAACAAAGATAAGGACAAACAGAAAAGTCAAATCAAATTAAAAACATAGAAAAACTTGAATAAAAAGTAATAAAAAATGACCTATTGTCAAAAAAGTTAATATTTATGCATGAAGGCTCAATGGAATGATAAATAGGTGGTTCCCCCATACAAAGATGCATGAAAAGGGAAGGTAACACCCCTAATGACATTGGAATGTATTAGAATCAATAATTTATTTTCCCTAGAAGGGCAGATCAAGGATGACTAACTAGGTTTAAATACAACACATATTTTTGGAATTTGAGGCTTGATATCTCTCGAGGATATTGTAAGCCAATTTTCTAATTTTTAGGATTTTAAAATGTACTGAATATTTTTGAAATTTTATAAGTATCTCAACTCAGTTGAGAATTATGAGACATGGAATGGTCCAACTCATAAAATGGTAAGAGTATGGCTAAAGGGGGACTGAGCTGACCTCAATGTGAATCGAGCATGACCTACATAGTCCCTTTAGAATCTCAAGTCACTATATTTCTACCAACATAAAAGGTGGTGAGATCTAACCAAGTAACAAAATATTTATGAATTGAGGAAAATCTCAAGGCAAGTGAGAATAGTAAAGTCAAGGTGATGTAGTAATGCATGGTAAAGGTGTTTTTCCTAATTTACCCATAAGTGGTTATAATTAAGAAACAATGTCATAGGTCAGTGCTACTAATTTACCCATAGGTGGCTATAATTAGTAACACAAAGTGGAATACTAATTTTCCTAAAGGTGGTTATAATCATTAATACCAGTCAAATGTAAATGAAAGATAATTCGATATATCTACTATCATACTATTTTCATAGATTGTCATTTAAACATAAAATTATAAAATTACTAAAACTAGATCAAAATCCCCTCATAAAAGGTGTGAGAAGAACCAAAGGAACTAATTTCAAAAGGTTTGGGTAAGGAGGTTAAAAATAGGCTCTGGTCAATAATATAGGCATGATAAAATGGTTTATGATATGACATTGGTCAAGGATGGTGATGTTATGAAAATTGGATATAATGGTAATAGGTTTACCCCCAAGTGATGAGGTAAGGTAAATGGTAGGTTATGAAATAATAACAAGAGGAATAGCAAATGGAAATGGCAAGGTAAATGGCAAATCAAAGGTATGGTTTTGTCAAGGTAAATATTTATGTTGTTCCTATTAATGTGTAGATGCATATCTTGATCAGTAGATGATACAACCAAAATAATCAATCATGTAAATTAATAGCCCACATTTCTTTTGAATAGTTGCTCTATCAAGGACATATTGCATATTTAGACTCCAATAATGTTGTTTTGATCTTTGTTGGTTGTTGATTTTATTTCCTTCAAACATCAAGACAAGATATCTTTGTAGCCTCTACAAAGGAAAGTACATCTAGGGATAGGAAATACAAATAAATACTGGCTAATAGGTTTGATTTGGAAATGTAAAAGTGGATGATAATGGAATGTATAATGGTTAGGCAATAAATAAAGTTTAGGATTTTTAGGCACACACAATATTTCTATTTCTAGATTTGGCATAACTTTGTTTGTCATGGGGTTGAATACTTCTAAATATGCTCTCAATAGGACCATCAAATTTTTTTATTGTTTGGCCCTAAGAGTAGCCACTATTTGATTATGATATAGATTGGAATCTATATTGATGTTATCTTATATAATGTATTCATCAAGTAGTGAAGAGCTATTGTGCTTAGCTATTGGTGCCTCAAATAGGTTTTCACCAATAAAGTTGTCTTAATTGTCCCCTAACACCTATGAGAAGGTTTCACTAAGGAATGTTGACATTTGAATTTGATTTTATTCTATCACCTCAAATAAGGTTTCATTATGCTAAGTTTGGACTTTGATCATCCCCTAGCACCTCTGAAAAGGTTTTACTAGGAAATTATTCTTCTTCTACATGAATGTGTTCTTAGTCCCCCTTATATGTCACCATGTATACATTTTAACAAGGTATGATTTTATTGGTTTTAATTGACACATGTGGGAGGTGGAATGTCAATATAATTGTTAGGTTGGTTGGTGTTTATGGCATGTGAAATGGTAATAGAATGGGAAGATGTAACACAATCCTCATATAATATATTAGAAAAACTTATGTCGAATCTAAAGTAACCATCCTAAAAAATCATGGAAAGATCACAAATATATTCAAATTGATCTCCAAGGCACATATAACTAATATTATAATAGCGATAAACATATTTTGATTCTGAAGTTAAGTCCAACTCAAGGCACTCTAAATCTAATGTTGAGACTAACATTGATTTTACTTTTGATGATAAATTTGATGTCAGTTTAAAAATATAACCTAACTTCAATGTTGTTTCTTCTTCTAATGTGGATGCAATTGATGTCTTTTTGAATGTTTGGTATTGGAAAAGTAACATCCTATGATGGCATAATGGGATCCATAGACTTATTTATCAAAGTGAGACTCCTTGACAAGGGGAAAATGTCAAGACATAACTCTGTAAAGACTATATTTTCAAATGGAGGCTATTTAAAAATAATATAATGGTTGAGATAATGATTTTCCCAATGGTGGTTATAATCATTAAGAAGTGACTCAATAAAGACTAGCTTATCAAAATGAGACTCCTCACTAATGGGTAAAGGATCAAAATATGATTCATCATAGGTTGACTTGTCACAAATAGGGGATTCAAAAAAAACATCATGGATTGTTTGGTTCTCTTGGCCTTGCTTTATAAGTAGTTGTAAAATACCAGTTTTGAACACATCATGGTCTCTGAATGATTTTCTCAATTGGAGAGGTAATGATTAGATCTATTATGGCTCAATGATTGGCATGGATTTTATAAAGTATGGGATGGTTGATAATGGATGAAGAATGGTTGGTGGTTAGATAATGATAAGATTATCTATGATGGGATTAATAAAGGCTAGTTGCTATTCTAGGATGGTAACTATGACCTATCTAGTTGTATTTACATAACTTTATTTAGATATTGAGTTATCATACTTGGGAGGGCTTGGAATGGTAATGTTAGGGCATTGTGGATATGGTTGCTCACATAAGCCAAAGGATGAGGTATTAGAATAGTAATGGTAGGAATCATGGAGCTTGGTTTCTCACACCAACCAAAGGATGAGGTCTTGGAATAGTAATGTAGGTCATTGTAGAGCTTGATTGCTCACACAAGCAAAAGTATGAGGTCCTGGAATGGTAATCCTTGGGCATAGTAGAGTTTGGTTGCTTGCATAACTTGAAGGAGGGTTAATGTTATATGTTGGGGATTGGGTGCCATGAGCAGTGAAATGATGAACACCATACATTAACTAGCCTGAAGAAGTTATCACCACATAATATGCTTGAGAATCTTGGCTTTACTCACTAGTATTAGGATTATAAGGAAGATAAGGATCTATCTTATAAACCACATCATCACCATATGGGTCTTAATCAAATTCAATTTGTGTAACCATGTTATTATAACTTGGATTATACATGGCTTAACTACAAGTATAAATAGACATATCTAAATCAATAATGAATGTTTCACAAAAAGTCCTAGAGTTATACAAACTCCAAAAAATAAGGTCTAAAAGACAAATGGTCCAAACATATTATAACTTGGTCTAATGATGGATTTGTATCTCTAAAAATCTATGTGCTAAAACATGGTATAAAACATTCTAACATCACATGTCTAACATCAAATATCTTAAACAAATGGTCAAGTGGATGAATAAAAACTAGCATGCCAAAATCTAGGTATAGTGTGTTTCAAACAAGTCTCATCTAAAGAAAATAAAATTTTTTAGGTATTTCGAAGAAATCATAAAATCTAAGCTCAAAATAGGCATGTGTTAGGTCTTTTATAAATGGCATAAAAGCTAGACCTTAAACAAAAATAAGGTATGAGATTTTAATCTAACAAATTTGAAACACTTTGGCATAAACTAGGCATTCAAATTTAAATACAACTTGGTCAATTGGTATAAGGCATAAAATAATAGGCATATGGAAGATAGGCTATTTCTCCCAAATCTAAGCACAAATAATTTTTTTAAAATTGAATAAATAATTCACGTAAGTTACACAACCCAAAAGAGAAAGATCAATGTCTAGGCCAAAATTACACAAGGCATAGGCAAAAATCAATAAATGTTTGGATTTGAATTATTCAAGGCTAATTTAAAACTCAATGTAGAAAATTAGTCTTTTTTTAACAAATAACAAGCTTAGATAAGAACAGACAATATAATGGCACTAGGTAAGGGATCTTAAAAGGTGCACATTGTTGTGGTTTTGAAATTAGAAATTAGACACAAGGAAAACAAGTCTTTGAAATGATTTTGAGAAGTGTAACAATGTTATCATGCTCTAAAGATGTGATCAAATGTTTATTTTAAGACTCTAAGGCAAAAAACTCAAAATGAATTAGGTAGCATAATGAACCCTTTTCAATCAAAATACACATGCATATAAGATTATTAATCCAAAAAGTAAACATGTATAAAAATTAGTATTTTGAGGCCTTCTCTTCTCTCAAGAGTTTGTACTATGACATGGAACTTCAGGCTACTTTTCCTACTTCAACAGTATGTCTACAACAAGTGGGGTTATCCTAAACTATAAATTTTCACTCATTTCTAGATGGTCTCAAGTGTGGCTAACACTAGAGATTCAATCATGTGATTTTGATCTATATCAATTAGATTATTGTGAAAAGGTCTTGTCCTTTTCAAAACCACTACATCCATCACTTGCTCAATGTAGTGCAATGTCTAAGTTGATTATACATTCTTAGGGCAGAAGTCACTAACAGAGGTAGTTTAACTGCTCAAACTACCATCCCAACAACTCATCAACTCAATTTATATATCCCACCATGGATTTGGGTTGAAATTATGATAGGAGATGAATACCTAGGTCAACACTTCCCTAGAAAACTTGTGAGGAGGAAAATAACCCCCACTCATAAGCTAAAATGCATGAAAAATAAAGATAAGTGAAAAGATTTTAGGTTTATTCTGGGGTCACCCAAACCATATGGATTTGGGGAGGGCCTTATCAACTTTCTTTTCATGACTTTAGACTAAAGTGATAAAGGCAAAGAATGAGCACTTTTGGTCACCTGAGTTCCATAAAGGGGATGGGGGAGAGCATACACGCATCACTCATTTTGCTAAAAATAAATAACTTTCAACAAATAAGCAATAAAAA
Source organism: Torreya grandis (assembly GCA_037957365.1). Classification (NCBI taxonomy): domain Eukaryota; kingdom Viridiplantae; phylum Streptophyta; class Pinopsida; order Cupressales; family Taxaceae; genus Torreya; species Torreya grandis. Next base: position 1,098,788 of record JARHVA010001980.1, on the reverse strand, counting down.
TAAAACTCTTATGAGTATGTAACTAATGTGAGAGTTTATTTTAATCACCAAAATGAAGTATTTATTAAATTTTAAGTCCCTTGGCATTAATTGTTTGAAAATTTTGTAAAAATTTTCCAAAACATCTAAGGCATGAAAAAAACTAAGTTCATTTTAAATACTAAAGACAAAGTGTGCAAGATTTAATCATGTTCAAACTTGTCTTTTTCCACCTTAGGATCTACAATTTTTTTAGAGGGTTTGCCTATGTAGAATCCCAAAGGTGAGTGAGAAAATAACATTTCAAAATTAGCTATTGGGTTTCTTATTTTTTAACTTAGAGAGATCGACGTCAATCCATGAAAGGATAGATGTCATTCCATAGAAATTGATGTCATTTGATCCACACATTGATCAACAGAGATCAACATTGATTCCCTCAAAAACATAGGAAAACACAATATGGTTTTCACAAAAAGACTTTTATTAAAATGAAATAAAAACCAATAATTCTCACTAGATACTGTAAGGAAATGGTCAAACAAATAATATTCATGCTCTTAGACACAAAATAAAAACAAAAAATAATCAATAAAACCCTCATTAATCACATTTCCATCATGATCTAATTTTCACACAAGGACCATGGCTGATTCAATGAATCGACTTCAGTATGGGAAAATTGGTGTCAGTCTGGGAGAATCAACATTGGTCTTTGTGCAACCTATGTGTTGCTAAAGAAATTAGATATACATGAAAAATGAAGATAAAACTCAATTTTTGAAGATTTTTAAACATCCATTAGAAAAACTAAGAATAACATATTAATCTCCTTGATTTAATGGGATGCTTAGGGTTGCACTAGGCATGTCAACATGTGAACTAGGAATTTGACATAGAGGGGAGGTTAGTCTTGTGTTAGTCTCATAAAATAAATTAAATGAAAACACTAAGTTCCTAACACATCTATCTTATACACTAGGGAGAGCTTAGTAACAAAACTAAATGAAATCATAATAAAAACATAAAAGTAACAAGTCCTTTACCTTCCTTGGGAGCTCTAAATGGATTTGTTGAATGGCTTGCTCAGCTTGTGCATCAATACATCTTTGGTAATGAATCTTGATTGGCTCTTTATCTACTTGGCACCATGGCTTTGATGTGGCTTGGCTTAAGATTTAGGCATTATAAACTTACTTGCAATGCTTGTTGAAGATATTTGTGCATAATAGCTTTTCACCAAAACAGCTTATGATTTCAATAGGCAAGGTCTTGTATTTATAGCCTTAGAAATTAACTCTCACCAAAGGTGAGTCAAGGTTGATTTTAGGCTTGGAATGGGTTCAAATTAAACTTAGGTGAGTTAAAAATAACTCCAATTAAGTTAATACTTGTCAAGTAACTATGATTTTCAATTATTAGGCATGGCTCTCAAATTAGATATTTTAAGATATTTTCAAAGAGATTGACAACTCATAAAGGTAATGATGAAAGGCTAGGATATTTTGATTTTTTAATTTTCTTTTTTTAGATATTCATTAATTGCAAATGGATAATTTAACTATAAAATCTTTTTTAATTTGTCAATTGATTTTGATTAACCTTTTATCTCTTTCAATATTTGATCAAGTGAGTAAGTGCCCCACTTAATAGGTCCATAGGCCAAATTGACACTTGTTATGATACAAGGTGATTAGGGATGAATCTATGAGAGGTTATTTTTGCATATGATAGAATACCCAAAATAAGGATACCTCAATAAAATTTTGAGCTTTGATGAATGATGTACAAACAAATTTGGGATGTTCAGTGATTCCTAAGCTTAATTTATAATGGTTTGTAGGAATCAGTCTAAAGTCTGATCAAAATCCAATTATGTCTAGTTTTAGGTGTCTACAATTTCCATATCAAGAGGTTATTTTCACCATTAGGTAGAGAGGTTAATTGAAGAGAACTTACAAAAACCTATTATCTTAATGGAAGGATATGTAAAAATGTTTCTACTATGGATATATCAATAGCATTGATGAGAATGAGGAAAAGAGATAAAATATAAATGAATATGATAGATAGAACTCCAAGAAGAGGCAATTATGACTACTTGACTTTTGTAGTTATTTTTTATGTCTTTTATTTAGTTTGACTTTTTGCTAACTAGTAGCTAATATCGGTTTTCATTCTCTTTTTTCTTGGTATTTACTAAGTTAAATTGATCATGATAATGTTTATAATTTATAATTATTTTTAAAATACATTTATAAAAAAAATTATACTTACATTTTCTAGTTATAACTATTTTACAACATTTAATTGATTTTTACTAACATTATATAATGTAATTTTTAAATCAATATAATTTTTTAATCTTAAGCACCAATTTAGATAACAAAAAACAACCAAAAAATAAAATATTAAAGGAAAAATAAATAAATTTGTATATTTAGCACCAATTCAAAAGCTACCACCAAAATCTTAAATTTTCTAGTCAAATAGAAAGACATGCACTCTAACACAATATGTTTATTGTGACCAACACACCCTTATTTCCTAAAAAAATATGGAGCCAAATTTTTATAATTAAGATACTAAAATTTTATTTATTAATTTCAATTTATTTCATCTTATTAAAACACCAAAGAATCTTGATTGTTAGATTAATCTAAAACATAAAAGTATTATTTTATATAGTAATTCACAATACATTTAAACTTCATTTATATTATAAACCAAATTTATTTTGTTTTAATTAATTTTATTGTGCCAAAATAAATTTTACATATACCCTAACAAAACTCCTCTAAACCTAGTTTCACATGTGGAAAATAACACATTTCAATTAAAATGCTCAAGATTCACACATTTGTAAATTACCTATATATATCTTGTGTCTTATTTTACTAAACGAACCTGATATATTCTAAATTTGAATTCATAGCATTGTATTTGTGAAATATTAATGTGATAATTACTTCAATATTATATTATGTGATTCCAATGAGGCATGGTCCCTAGAATATTCCCTCAAGAAATTTTTCACTCTTCATTTTTTAAATGATTATTCACAAGTGTTTTTATATATAAAATGTATTTCATGGTATTAATTTTTTTATGTCTAAAGGAGTAGGCACAATGTGTTATTAAGTATATTTAATATTTATTACATCCACATAAATTTGGGTACTATTTACTATTTCAAATTGATAATGATATAATGATGTAATAAATGATTTCCCCCAATCAACCCAAGTCAAGCTTAGGAAACTTACAAAGATGACTTAGTATCAATAAATAATGTCGGTATTCATAGTGTGGCTGAAAAACTCGAGGTATTCCTCTGTATTTATCTCTTTAGTAATTATTTTATGAAGTTTTTACTCAGATACAAATGTGTTGTTCTCTCCAAAGGGGAATGTGATTTTATATTATGCTATTATATTTTTTCAAGACTCATATAAACTCCTTGATCCAAACCAAAAATAAAATATGACAAGGCCAGTACCATAAATTAGATGAAAATCCAAAATATTTGTAATGTCTTCAAAGATTAGGTCAAGGATCCACTAAAGTGCAATAATAAATAATAATTTGTTGAATACACCATAAATTTTAGGCCTAGAATTAAAAAAATTATCATTTAATTAGGTATATGATGGCTCCAAAGATTACCATAATAATTACTTATGGGTTACCTTTCTTTCCATCATCATAAACGATAATGAGATCCCCACCCTCAAAATAATCATAGCATTCAACTTGAGAAAATAGCTTATAATATTAGATGAAGGGGATGGCCTTAAATGATGTCTTATCTTGTTGATATGTGTTTTGCATCAGTTAAATTTATCCGTGTTAATATTTTATATTTCCCTCATCTCACAAAAAATAAAATCTATGTTCTCTACAATAGACTATATGTTTATAGGTACCATGAACATATAAAATAGAAATTCAAATTATTTTAACTTGTTATTTATGAGTCCATCAATTAGTATCCAATACCTTGCCTTTCATAATATATGAGAGAAAATATCAATAAAATAGGAAGGTATTGGTATTATCCATGCCACCATGTACTAAAGGTAGAGGGAGTCATGGAGGATCCAAATAAGATTCCTTAAAATGTGCCTACCAAACTTGATGCACTTGAGATATCCTTTTAATATTTCAAGAGAATAAAAGTGGATCCCATACATTTAATTCCATAATAATTGGAAGATGAAGTATGGCCTCAGCACCCCAGGATGGTGTAATTTACATAAGGTAGGGAAGGGTTTAAGTTTTTGAATGGCACAATGATGAATTGGGATCCACAAGAGACCATTGAAAATTATTTGAATCTCTATGAAGGATGAATTATTTTTTATTATCCACACTAAGGAACTATAAATGATTCATATCATCTCAATCCATTGAATGATAGGGAAGTGAAATATAAACTGAAGGTAGCAATTCACTACACTTCACCACCATCTTCCCTATTTATTTAATCTTAACTCAATGTAAATGTGATGAATGTGGACTCATATAGCCAACAAGAGGATGAACCTATAGAATGATTCCAACACTAATGAGGAAATTATTGAAAGGGTTTCCCCCAATATATTCACCAACATTGATGATTAATGGGTTTTCTTTCCTCAAGTAATAAATACCCTAGTCACTACCTTAGTTGTTTCTTTCACTCCTTCATTCTTATCCATTCCTAATTTTTTTAATGCCATGTTCCCACTATGATCTCAATGCCCCCTACTTTTCAAATTTTCCCATTTGTTTGTAATTTCACAATTTCTTCTAGTGATTCTCTTGTGACATTATCCTCATTTTTATTTAGTGATACTAATGTTTCATTTCCATTTAGTATTATTAGTTTTAAAATATATATATCAATGTCTTAGTTTTCTCAATTTTTCCAAATGTCTCTACCTTTTATTTTTCCATACCTATCCTAAATGTTCCTAGTGTCTTAAAAGTTTAAAGTGTTGTAAGTGTTGGAATTGTCTCAAGTACCCCAAGTTTGTCAATTATTATGGTTTTTCTAAGTATTAATATTTATTATACACTCTTAATTTCTATAGTTTCCAATTTTTCATAAGTATCCACAATGCCACCATCACTCATCTTTTTTCACTACTCCTCTAGCTATTATGTTAGTAACTCATGTAGCTATAGATTTCATAAACACCCTCATCTACCATAAGTCACACTCCAATTCACATTGAAACTATGTTACCAATTAGGGTACCAATCACATCAATCTTTAGATTATCATGATTAAGCTCCAAGTTTTAAACTGTATTCAAACATATTAGCACTACATTAAGAAATCATATTTTTTAACTCTCCTCTATTCCACTCATAGTTGATAGCATCTTGGTGACCACCACCTCATCCATAGCTTAATATTATTTGTGCATATCATCCATTTCACATACACTCATATTTCCCATCATCATCAATCCTATTTCACTCCCACCCATTCCTAAAGTATTTTTAACCATGGTGTCAATGGTAATTGTTATCCCCAATCCCATCTAGGCTAGAACACATCTCAGTTGGATGCAAAGTATGTTATTATATAGATCTCAACATGTAGATATAGTCATTATTGAAAACAGTGAAATTAAAATTAAGTTTGAGAAGGCCATTTTAAAATCTAAAATGATCACTACAATAAAAGAATAAAAGTATGGTCAATTTTCCATTATCAAGATAGAGGAAGATCTCTTCAAAGTTCTAAGGAAAGTGAAAATAGCCAACATGGCCTTGGTGGATGGTTACTATCATTTTATTGATGAGGATGTAGAATAAAATGATCCTAAGATAGTTATTGAGTCTACAATTCAATATGCACAAGGTATTATACATGGAATTAAAAAGAGAGTGTGATGTTTGAAAACTTGTGTAAGGGTAAAGGTCCCTCAAATTTTGACTAGAGATGTGTAAAAAATAATTAAATTACTATAGAAATTATTGAGATTGATTGGTGAAAAAAAATCAAGGAGTAAAAAATCAAAATATCATATTCATAAATATCTACTAAAGGTTTCATAGATAGCTAAATGCATCACTACTATTTCACATGCTCTCAAGAAACACCTTCTCCCAAATGTGCCACTCCTACATTCCTTAGACATTGAATTGTGTAAAGTTTCATTACTTATGAAAAATAAGGATTTGAATAATTGTCACAAGATCTTGATAAAATTATATCATAATTTAATGTTTTTATAATAAATATCATTTCTTTATTTACTAACATAGGATTTCCATAATTACATAAAGCATATAATAGTATAGTAACAATATAAGAGTCAACAAGAATGGTGAACACTTTTATGTCTCAATTCAAGAAATAAGTGACCACCATAGAAAAAATCAAAACTAGGAGACACTTGACTTTGTGACAAACACAGTGAAGAAAGTGGAAAAGGAAAATGTTTGGGATGAATATCTCAGTGATGAAATATATGATAATGTAAAATTATTGGTATATATTGAATTTCAATTTAATAATAGGGGTATAATATATGTTGCACAAGTGGATCCTGATTATCAACTATAAATGGTAGCATTGAAATGAAAAGAAATAATATAATTAATGTTACTATAAATTTTCCTCCATGTGATGAAGTATTGAAGTTAGGTTGTCATTTTTTTCCACATTTATAGCATTGAGTGTATTAATTGATGAGTCTCATAGACTTGGTGGAGAGTGTACAAGTAGTTATCTCTTGTTAGTTTCTATTTTTAACAATATTATATTTGTTATTTTAGTTTAGTTTTTTCTTTTAAAGCAAATTTTGTGTCGATGTAGTTTTATCTCACCTTTTAGTATAAATATTGTATATTAAACTCAATTTTAATTAGAAAATAACAATAATATTTTATAAAAAGGAGACTATATCATAATTGGAAATATTTGATTTCACTGTGACTATATTTCTGAGTTTATTTTTTCTTTTCTCACTTAGATATTGGTTTACATTAATTCTTAATCTAAAAATTTGTTGTGATAAAAACTATATGTTGTTTTGAATAGGATAGATTGAAATATTTTATTATAATCATCCTTTGTGTCAAATCATGATTACAATTAATCTATCATTGAATAAGATCTATTATTTTATATAGTAGATCATATTATCAAATTAAGCTCAAATAATTGACTCATAATAAATAGATTTCTTTGACTCTTGCACTATATTTATTTGAATTTAAAAATATCTTGGGTTTTTTAAATACTAGTTTAGTTGAATTTTATCTTGTTTTCTGTTTATGCCAACAAATATTAAATTAACTATCATCAAACTCTCTTTTTGTCTACCCTTCCCTCTATTTTATGGTTTAATTATGAAATTGAATCCCCAAATTTAATATAGTAGTTTAGGCATTAGACTCGTTATTACTTGGTTATGTTTTCTATTTTATCTTAACCTTGATTAATCATCAAAGAAGTTAGTCATTATTTAAATAATCACCATAAAAGGTTTTCAAGGTCACATATTCTCAATGTATTCCACCAATGAACTAATTTTGAGAACCACAACATGTAGCTTATGCCTTGGATTAAACAATCAAAAACCTTTAAATGAGAGGGTATAATATATGTCATATATGAAGAATGTGTCAAAACTTACATAAATATAAATTTGGATCTAGAAGGAGGGCTAAATAAACTCGTATATTTATTCATACCCATATTTTTTATATCTACTAACACACACATCAAAACAATTTTGAAAAAAGAGTTAAAAAGAACTAAGATATCCACATTTGAGGTTGAATCAAGCCACCATACACAAAATATGAGTCTAAATTTTTTTTGGATCCTCAAGCATGCCTCACAAGATAAATATTTGAGTTAGGTATATTACTGATACAAATTTTAGAGTTTCATAGGAAACTCAAATATGAAAAGGTAAATATAGTATATTCCAAAAATAATTCACATTCACTAAATATTTTCTCATACCCAAAATTACATCTATTATGTGCACCAATGGTTGTAGCGTGGTTGGTAGGTACTAGATTTAATGTTCTAAGATGTTTGTAATCTTCCAATAAACCTCAAGAAATATCTTCCAAGGTATATACATAATAGTGGTATAATGTTTGAGTAACATGCCACATATTTTAAATTAGCCTTAAGATTATTAAATGTAGAACATGAGGATGTTGTATGTAGGTTTTTTATTTTCACCTTGCAAGATGATACCTATAATTGGTTTGATAATATTTAAGTGGACTTAATTAAATTTTGGAAAGATTTTGAGACTAGTTTATTGGCCCATTTTGGCTAACTTATTGACCCTGTCATCATGTATCAATAGTTCACCAATGTTAAATAAGAACCCAATCATCCCATACATAATTTTAATGTTAGGTTCTAAAGGATGTACAATAGGATCATACCATTATATAAACCATAATTACCCTTAGAATTTTTATGTATAAAAATGCTCTTGATCCCAACACTACCATATTTGGTAGAAGAATAATATATGTAGATAGAATACCTTTAGATTACATTGAATCTATAAGAATGGATAGACAACGTTTACCTCACATAAATATAAACATCCAACTACTAAGTATTATACTAGTAAAAAATTAACTACCACTTCAATAAGCTTATCCTAAAAAAAATTGGGATTCTTCAATAATAAATTTAATGATACACCTAAAACTCAAAGCTTACCCTTAGTTCCAATTGTGAGTAATTCACATCTATTCCCCCAAACCACAAATATACTTGAATTATATGTCATTTAACACATAGTACAAAAACTTAGTATTGGTTTCTTCCTTCTACACATATAAAATGGTAGTTATAGTAGTGATAATACTGAGAAGAATTACATATAAGAGTTGTAATTACCCCTATAGCAAATATAATAACCAAGATCCATCCCCAAATAGATTATTATACATCAACATATGTGAGATAAATCTGTTTAAATAGTCTATATTCCATAGTACAACTCAACATGGTGAGTTGGATTTTATTTATTTTTGTAATACCTTTGAGATATTCCCAAAACAAATGGAAAGATATCTATATTTTTTCAAAGATCTAAATACACATATCACTTCCATTGTTAGCATAATGATGATGTTAGATATCACAAGTTTATCTCACCTCAAAGAAAATGAGGTAGATGAAAACAACAAATAAGTGCATGTTTAATACTAATACAAGAAAAAAATATTCTCTCGAGAGTAAAACACAACCACCTTTCACATCTTATGCACCTATTATTAATAGGTATACACCACTTGATCCTAATGCTAACAACAATCCTCCCCCACCAAACTATAATGATCAACATACCCCTAGTGAATAAAAAACTAATACCAATAAAGGAGGGTATAACATTGTGGAAGATATAAAAAATATTAAGGATAACATAACAATACATGAGCTCACATAAATCATTAAATAGTTATATTTGGTCCTAAAATTTCTCAGTAATAAATCTACTCCAAATAAGAAACAAATAGCATAAGAAAACTTAGTGATCCATAGAAATAGATGTGAAGTTCCTCCCTTTTTCCTTACTTTTGTTATTTTTATAATAACATGCATAATTTTTTAGTAGAATTAGGAACGTATACCAATGTCATGACTCCTGGGATTTATTAAAAAGGGTTGATCCATATCAAACTTAACTGAATAATTATTCAATTAGATAATATGAGGTTAAAATGGTAGGGGAATTAATCAATGTTCACATGAAACTTGCCTCTAAACCCAAAGTGCACAAGTTTGGCTTGTTTCTTGGTAGATATTTGTCTAAATATTTTAATGGGTATATGGCCATTGAATTTTCTCACAACTGGATACCTTGGAGAGGTGTGGCCATCCAAATCCATGTGGAAATATAATCCAAGATGAAATTTTTAATAACAAAATATTTACAAAGAAATAAAAAACATTCATAAATTATGTAAAAATAGGAGTGTACACATTTCCACATAACCCACTCCCAAATTCTATAGTGGCCTCATCACAACTAGTCAAGATTGTGGAAACATATATTGATAGAGCATGATCTAAAGTGGATTAGGTGTAGGAGCTTTTCTCATAGACCTTAAAGAGAATAAATACCTCACTACATATTATATGTAATTCCCTTGAACAAATAATTTAGTTGAGTTTGAATTTTAGGCCAATAATTTACCTTAGCCTAGAAGGTAAAAAATCTATTATTTATTTGTATTTGGAAGCAATCAATAAATTTAAATTAATTTCATTACAATATTTCTTACCTAAATAATTATAAACATAGATCAAAATTTTTTTTTTTTGATGTTTTTAATATAATACTAATCCCTCAAAAATAAAATTATACTATTGATTCTCTTGTAGCATCTACTACAAAAAACTTTCTCCTAAATGATCTAAATATACATAAGTTTTATATCAAAATAGTTTCTTGTCCTTCTGTCCCTAATAGTATATATAATTTCCATCTATTTTTTGATGATCAATATATTTTATAGTTCATGAATAGTGTTGGGGTTTTTTTATACATAAATCATTTATTAAAAGGAAATGGATTATTCTTCAAATGAAGAAGAATAAATGGATCATGAAATAGATGGCAAAGGGAACCTGGAATTGAAATGTAATAAATTGCCTAGAAGTATGGTGTATTTGGAGAGGTTACTCAACCTTATCATACCACCTGATAAATAAAATGAGAAAGGAACTAGTGAAAAATAGTATATATTGGTAAATTTTGGTTCACTTGAGAGGCCTTAAAATATGAATATCATTTTAGAATGCACAAAGGTAAAAGAGGAGAAACTAAAAATTATTCTCTCTCAGTACAGATATATGATAACTTGGTCTTATGGATATTTTTAACTCTTTTATCCTTGGGTCATAGCTCATACAATCCCATTCAAGGAAGATACAAAAAGTTTAAACAAAGGCAGTGACCTATGAACCAAATTTTAGAACCCACTATATATAAATAAGTTCATAATTTTCTCTCAACAAATATTATATTTCCCATTAGAAATTCCACATGGGCATCCAATTTAGTTATTGTTCACAATAAAAGTGGATAAATAATAGTATGTTTAGAATTTATAAATCTAAATAGAGAATATTATAGAGATAAATTCCCTCCCTAAATTTAGTTTTAAAAATGGTGAGTGGATACGAAATGATGTCCTTACTAGATGGATTTTTAGGTTATAATCAAGCTTTGGTAGATTTGTAAGAATGAATAAAATATACATTTACCATGAAGTGGGGAGATTTTTCCTATAGGAGAATACATTTTTGGTTGATAAACAAAGGTGTCAATTTTTGACATGTTGTGGATTTTACTTTTAATATTTGGTATGAAATTGCATCATTATTTATATAGATTATCTAATTATTTTATCTAACCACAAGTCTCAAGATGTACATAACTTAATATTAGTATTCAAACTTTATATAATGTATGGAATATCCCTCAATCTTAAGAAGATAACTATTTCCATCATGGAAGTTAAATTATTAGGACATATCATCATAAAGGAAGGTATATCAATCAACTATAATACAGTAAATTTTATATCTATAATTTCACTCCCAAACAAGAAGAAAGTATTAAAATCATTCTTTGTGATAATCAATATTGTGAGAAATTTTATTTTTAGTTTTTCTAATATTTTATTCCTCTAAATGGTATGTTGAAATAGGATGTTAAGATATAATGAACTCCTTGGGAAAATGTGGCTTTTAAAGATATTAAAACAATTATTATGCAAGTTTCAACATTGATCATTCCTAACTTCATGAAATATTTTTACATCTACTCATTAACTTCATAACATACAATAGAGGATGTGATTACATGAAAGAATTATCTTAATGAAAATTTCATTGTATTTAGGATCAACTCAAATATTTAATATTAGATAAACAAGCTTGTGATTTTGTTAATATTATCAAAAAAATTAGACATTACATACATTGCAATAAGATACTTTTCATTGCACCTAATTTTTCAATAAATGTTATGCTTGGGTAAAATGAATTTAGAGAAAGGAGAGGAAAATAGATGGCCATGTTGTAATAATATTCCATCAAGGTCAAATAGACTAGGATAGTAATAGGCCAAGGACTCATTCATCTGATCATGGAAGTTGATCTCAAGCTCAATGTTATGCAATACAACAAAAATAACATAAAAAAATATGAATGGTATAATCTTTTCATCCACTTCCTATTATAGATTGAATTCCACAAGGATTTGAATAATATGTGAATAATAGCCTTAAGTCCTAAATTAGATTACAATATGCTTGATAAGGGAATCTTATACCTTAATAACTATGAAGTAATTTATCTCATGTGTTTGAAAATGGAATAAGCAACATATGTGATGAGTAGTTTTCATTAAAAAAAATAGGAAGTGGACACCCTTTTAGTAATATCATTACTCATAAGATTATGAGGGTAGGATACTCTCTTACCATTTAAAATATTCTCATGTTGAAGTAAAAATATGCTATGATTTCTAAACATTTTCCAAAAGATAAAAGCATGCATCCATATTACTACAACCATTTATTGAAATCAAACCCTTTGCCTAATGGAGACTTGGTTTTGTTGGAGTTATTAACCCAAAATCCATTAATGGACACAAGAATGTTTTGACTTCCACAAATTATTGTACATTATCTAAATCAGTTGCCTCAAAAAAAAATTATAGCGAAAGAGTTCAACAAGTTATTGGAAGAAAATATTGTCACCAAGTTTAGTACACCATTTTCTCTAGTTTGTGATAATGGATTTGCATTCCAGTCCTTCAAGTTTATATAGTGGTAATATGATAAAAAATTAGTTTTGAAGTTTTATTCAAACTATTATCCCTAAGTGAATGGTATGGTTGAATCTAATAATCATAACATGATTGATTTCATCAATAAGGCAATAGATAAAAACCAAGAGACTAGCACTCACTATTGAATTATGTATTATGGGTAGACAGAACAAGATTCAAGATAACCTTGAATTCTTCACCCTTTCTACTAATATAGATAATAACATGTGTTTCCCATCATATTGACACTGTATAATTACCCTTCAATACAAGAGTATATGGATAAAGATGATTAACTTCAATCTAAATTCCTCAATATTATTCAAATAGAGGAAGCTTGAGATGAGGCTTTGAAAAACTTTAATAAACACCAATATATATTTAAATGTTGGTTTGAAAAAAGATAAAATGTTAATACCTTTATAATTTTATAATTAGTTAGACTTTGGGACAATTCCCATGAAAATAAATGACAACATTCCAATCTTGATCCACTGTGGATAGGTCCATATTAGACCTTTGAGATACTAGGAAGGAATGCCTTCATGATGGACTTGAATGTTAATGATACATTACTCTCAATAAATGGATACTACTTGAAGAACTATTTCTCAACTTTTCCATCACCACCACTACTAATTTGAATAAGTGGTTAGTTTATATTAGCATAGGATAAATTAGAATTAGTTTAGTTTTTTTTATGATTTTACTTTTTATTGTAGGTTTATATTCATGATTTCATAAAATAGTTTGCTTGAAATATATTAGTGGCTTAGTTTATCTTGTTATTCTATAGTTTTTGGTAGTTTGAGATAACTCAATCCAACAAATATCCTAAGATAATATTTTTTTGTACATAGGCCTTGATAGTAGATTGATATTTCACATTCACTATTTAATCTCATGTTTGTGTTTTACTTTGAAATTCACAACCATATCATGATTGTAAAGGACTTGAAATTAGTTTGTTCAATGTTTAAATACGTAAGAAAATAGAACATTTTTAACTTATATTAGGACCATGATTGACTAAGTTATAAATTCATTACAAGATTGAAGACCTATTTTGGAGTTAGCACATGATTTTTAAAAAAAACTTTTACATTGGAAAGTCATAGATGCACTATTATACATTAAGAACTTCATTGAGAGATAATGAACATCAAAAAGACATTCACTTGAGTTAAGGCTATTTTTTATCATTTATATACCTATATATAATGGCTCCCAACCTTTTTTAAATTTAAAGAGTAAAATAAAAAATGAGAGGATAATATGAAATATACAAAATAAAACTCAAAATATTTCTCCTAAAAGTGTAATTTAGGTATCCTCCATAGGGCTATGGATTTATGTCTAGAAATGGATAAAGGCCTAGAGTTGGATAAAATCTAAATATTTCATGGCTATGGATGCATGGTTATCATCAGAGTAATACCCATCCTTCCTATACAAACCATACCCATAAAAAACACCCATCATAAATATTTGGCTCAAGTGGAATGTCTTATACTAATTCATAAGTTCTCAAGGATAATAGAAAATCAAATACACACACATAACCCCTAGATAATGTAGTAGACCCAATATTTTGTGTGGTGAATTTAAAACTAATGTTCAATTATATCATGAAGAAAAGATCTTTCTTACATGTTTGACTGATTTTTGTTGGTTTGAAAACCAATGGAGTATCGAGTTATAAACACTCTAAATTGTTTTTATTGAAAAATCATCATTTTTTGTAATAAACATAGGTGAACCCTTTTTATATTGAAATACTAAAATTTTATTTCAAAATATGACTTTATCTTATCTTATCAAGACTCTAAATATTCCTATATTTTATAAGGTTGTTCATGGTGCATTAAAAATTAAGTTATATCATAACCCAATGTTGTTATTTTTTGATTAATTTTATTGTCTCAAAATAATTTTTACATGTACATGGGCCCATGAATGTCAATTTTACACTAGGAAAGCTAGAGCATGGAAGGTGCAAAGTGGCAACTGTGGAAGGCTTTAAAATGTTTTTTTAGGAGCAGTGGAACATGCCACGTGTCCCCTATAAGGCTTGACAGAAGCTGACAAGTGTCAGCCTTCGCAGTCTCTCTCTTTTGTCCCATGAGAACTGTGGTGGGTCCTAGATGAATTGCTAAAGAAAGTAAAAGCTAACACATGTCCTCTTCTGTAGGATCTTCAAAGGGTGCCTAAAGATTCCATGAGTCAAGTGGATGCTGCCATGTGTCCTGCCCATTTTACAACAGAATGTGCTACGTGTCACTCACTAGAATTGGAGGAAAATGGCCAAGGCAAGTAGCGAGAGCCCAAGGAACACAGTGACCTGCTAGAAGATAGCCCTCGAGGGCTAAAGGATCTAGGAAGAGACAAGGCAAGGAGGAAGATGAAGTGCAGGAAAAGACAAAGCAATCCAAGTGGTGAGGAAAGGCGAGTTATTGCTAGATGGTCATCAAATGGCACAAATAGTGAGTGGTGTGGCCTACTTTCTCCATTTGGCATTTATGAGGGGACAAACCATAGTGTATTTGTAGGAAGAGAGTAGTTTGTTTGTAGAAAAGAGGTGCAGCCATGTTTTTCACATTAATGTGGAATGCCTAAGTCAAAGTAGGAACTGATAATCAAATGGCTCCCTCTTCCCAAGGCTCAGAGTGCACATGGGCTAGCTTGCAAAAAGAGTGACAAAGTCTTTCCTAGAAATTTATAAGTCCTCTTCCTCTCTCTATATATTGTAAAGCTTCTCATTTGAGAAAAGATCCATTCTCTCAACCTTAAGGCAAAACTCTACCCAAAAATCTCTCGGGGCTTGTAAGGCAGAGCTCTGCCAAATTTTACCTAGAATCAAGACTTAGCATTTTTACCTCTATTTGGACTTGCACTTTAAAGTATATGTCTATGTTCTTATTTTGTGTTAATTCATTGTCTTTCATGCTTTTCACATATCAATTACAGCATGTCTAGTGCATTGTGAAGTCTCTTTTCTGTAGGTCTGCCAGAAGTGTCTACAGCAAGAATATAGGCACATGTGAATAGGTTATCAAAGTGTGTCTCTAAACACCTTTGCTAGTTCCTTCCTCCCTATATCGCTATGGATCCCTGACTCACTGAAATAGAAGAGTTTCCCATGTTAGATGAAGTGTATGGGCATTTCTTCCTAGTGAAAAGTGTATGTTTAGGCTGGGTGGGTCAACTTTTCCAGTGTATCACCTTTTCATTTTAAGGCTTAGGTTTTGTTTTCAGCATCTCTCTCTCCCTTTTCACCCCCCCCTTTTTTACATTTGTTTGTTATCAATAGGAGAAACCAAGGCCTAAAAGATACATCAAAGGGAGCTAGCCCTTATCTAGAGACTCTCCCCTCTAACTTCATTGGTCCCACAGGCAAGAGGGTAGTTTCCATTGTTGCATGTGGAAGGGCAGGAGCTAGGCATCCTGCCCTAGGTGCAATCCACTGCGTCAACACATATTTCATGGAGTTAGTTGTTAAATGCATTTTCCCATGTTGACTTCCTTATTTTGAAGAAGCTAGTTATTTTTTGGAAAAGGGAACTCCTTCCTTGTTGAGTGGAGTTGGTTGAGATCACATGTTTTTGGGAAAATGTGCAATTAGAAGGTAAAGAAGATGAATATGGATAATTTCTCCTTAGGAGAGCTTTTGGATAATATTTATGAGGTGGAGGAGGGTTGTCACATGTTGGATAATGCCTATCTTAGATAACCATCATATATTTGCTCCTTATTTTATGGATTTTCTTCATTTTTTTATATATATAGGGTGTGGTGTGGCCTTTAGAGGTTGATGTTTTTATTTGCAAGATGTGGATTTGAGGATCAAAGTCAAAGTGAAGGGATTTTGTAAAGTGTAGGTGATCATTATAGGGTCACATTGTGTAGGTGTAGGTGAAAGTGTCACTTTTTATGTAGAACTTTCTACAAGAGATTTTTCTCTATCTATGAGATTTCATTGTATTTTTATTTTATATTACTAATTTATTTGAGAACTTTCATTGGTTGATGTAGCCCCCATTGGGTGAACCACGTTAGATCTATGTTATCTATGTTATTATTATCTTGCTCTTATTTATGCTTTCATATTAATGGTGAATTAAGGAATGTTTCCATTATGAATTTTATTGCATAGCTTTATATCCAGTTTATGGTAATAGCATAAATAGATTAAAGTGTTTTATTCTTAACATATATCACTTATGTATTACTTAGCATCTACCTAGTCTTGTACTACATGTTTTTCATACTTTCATTTCTTACTTTGATTAGTTAGATGCCATAGTATTTCTAGCATTTACATGTTTTCCTTTCTTGATTTGAGTAGCTAATTTTGATTGCATTTCTAATTTCCTATTTTGTCTCTTGTGTGGACCTTAAGACATTTTCCAATGTCCTTTGCTTGTACTCTTCTATGTGTTTATGGCCTTCATGCTAACCTTGCTTGTTTTTAATTGTATATGTATGTGGTATTTGAACATGCCTTATATGCTCACTTTATTAGCTTGAGTGACATGTGCCCATGTCCCTTATTTGATTGGCCCCTTGGCCACTTTTGTATGCTTCTTACTTCTTGTCTTGCATGCTTGTTTGATTCTTAATTATTTACAATTCCATGATCCATATCATACATTATCTTGCCTTCTTAGATTCCATGATGGACATCATGCTCCATCCCTCCTTGAAAACTAAAAATTAACCAGATTTCTACTTTCATTTTAGTATACTACACATGCTATTACATTGTTACATCTATCTAGGCATACTCTTCTTGATCTAACCATCTCCAATATAAACTATGTTATATCTTTAGACATCTTTTCAATTATCATTTTTATATCTTGTATTTAATATCATAACACACTTTTAGGGCTCTTTATTTTGAGGGAAATCATTTTAGGTCTTCATTCCTACCCTCAAAAGAGCGGGTAATAAATAGGGTTTTGTCATAGAGGTTAGAGCCTTTTACTGGTCAAAAAATAGTTTTTAGAACACTCAAAACAAAATTCAAAATCCAAATCAGGTAGAATAAACCAAAAAGAAAGTGATGAATACAAAATAGTGATCAAAAATAGTAAAGGATAAGATTTCCATACTTGGATTACAACACTAGATAGTAATGTGTCCTATTTTTAGGCTCTTATCTAAATAGTTAAAAACCCATATTTTCCAAAAATAAATAGAAAAGTAAGGTCAGTTATAGTTTTTTTAGCTATAGTATAGTTCATGTTGAATAGTTTTAGTATAATTTTTCTTAGAGTATCTAGATATAGGAGGCATTATGCATGGCATGATGGCTCTCATGTCCAGTTTTAGATTAGGTAATTGGTACAACTTCTAGATTAGAATCCATGTTACAGACACCAATGATTAGGGGAAATGTGCATGGCACACTTGCCTTATTTTCTTTCCAATTCATTGTATTACATAGGTATTCTCAGTAGTTTCATGTCTTATTCCATCTATAGGTGGTTAGAATCATTTCAAAGTGGCTTTCATATAAGCTTAGTTCTCATTTTAAGAGTGGCAGTCATATAAGCCTAATCTCCACCTTTTAGAGTATCCAAGATTGGCTTATTTCTTAATACACATTTAGCTATCCATTCCACATTTTCATATTATAGAGAATTCATGGGCTTCAAGATCCATCTCATATGACACACATTTCATACTAGTATCAATTCATAGCTTCACTTAGTGGGAAATGATGGAGCTAAAGGACTAGCTAGTCTTTGAATTCTTGAGCCACCTACTAACAGGGATTAGACACATATTCCAAATATAGATTAACACATGCATGATCACATAGGTTCACTTAATAGGTAATGATGGAGCCAAAGGGATAGCCTTTATATTCTTGAGTCACTCTCAAGGAATTGAGCACTTAGCTCCATTTGTGATATTACTTTTGGTACATCAAATACCCTATATTACCTAGCATTACTCATCATCACTCAACATCACACATATTTATGGGCTTCACCCTTGTAAGTAAGTTTAGGTATTCTTTCTACATTTCCTTTATCCTAGTATTTCACTTTGCTGCATCACTAGAATAAAGGGGGGTCAAATGTAATCATATAAAATGTCCAAATTGGTAGTTTGAGTGTGGGTTGTGACACCCTATCCATAACTCCTTTTTTTATGCTCTTATGACCCTTATATACACCTTTTCACTCATTACCAACCATCAAAAAACTTTTGAATGGACATTCCACTTCAACCAGGTTGTTTTTCCTTGACCAATCCTATTCCCCTAGCTCTCAAGCCTGAAGGATAGAAGTACTATAATTGTAATGTAGTGTTAGACCATAAGGTGTCCCATTTTTAGCACTCTTATCCATTTGAATTTTGAGCACAAATGATCATTTTCATCCAATCCTTATCCTTTATTATGTTGGCCTATTGTGAATACATCTAACCCATGACCAATTTTTCCTTATAAAATCCCACTCAAATCTCATTTACAAAGGAGGCGACAAATCCTACAATGCAAGCAAGAATAAAAACAAAGCACTAAGGAAAACTTCCCTATTCTTTACATATAATCACCCAACACAGTTGTAAACATACTCAAACCCTCATACCAATCCTTAGCCACCTCAAGCACTCTCAATTTGGCATTTTTGCATCTGCATCACACTATTGCACAAAGTACATTAGGTGGGAGAACTACATATGGATTGATCCCTCTTTAGAGTATTGGTACATAAGAAGAATGTCCACACAAGTGGATTACACATTTAGTGAATTTTACACACTAACCCCCCTTTCCTCAAGTGGTTCCAACATTTTTTTATCAATCATGATGGAGGGTTAGAGTTTGAATATTAAATCATCTCTACAACAATTTCCATCATGAATCAACACTCAAGATTTCATAGGTAGGCTCATACAAGAACAACACAAAAACCCAAAAAAATTCCAAGTCTCTATGACCAATTTGGACAACAATGATAGGAGTGGATAATAGCATCAGAACCCAAAGTGTCCTATTTTTAGTAATCCTATCTTTTTTCCAAACAAAATCTAGATTTAGATTCATGACACTATCCCAGTCTTATACAGCCAATACTAGCCTCTGTATCATCCATCTTATTCCATTTTCAAGCTAAGATATATTTCTCTTTATTTATTTTATTTTTAGAAATGTAAAAAATAAAAATAAATTATACAAATTAGGACTTATTTATTACAATATTATTTACTAATTTATTAATCCAGACCCTTAAATAAAATAAGAATAAAACTCCAATATTCCTAAATAGTTAAATCACCTTGCATCTTTGTTGGTTATCTATATGGTGTCAAGGGGTACCACCTTATTCATCTAACCACACATGAGTTGTTCATAAAAATTAGTTTTCAATTTTAGGAGAGTCCCAAAGACTCAATAATTAACACTTATTCTCCTTCATTAGATTTACTTAGACTTGATTCTTCTAACTTGAATTATCTAGAGCAGGTTCTTGAGCTAGGGTATTCTTCTTATTCTTCATATTATGATAGTGAGGGTGATGATGAAGAGTCTTCTAAATCCACCTATATTCATGTTTTAGAGGATGAGGAGTTAGAACCTGACTCACCCACATCAAAGCCTCTTTGGGCTAAGTAGACACTTTAGAGAGCAGGTATTTGGGTAGGGCATCCAATAAATTATAAATATACTCAGATAGATTATCAAATTGGTTCATATGCTTTCTTTTATTTATTTTTATATCCATAGACATTTTGTGAGGCTTCATGCATACCTGAGTGGTATAGAGCTATGTAGGTAGAATATTCTTCCTTAATCAAAAATCATTCTTGGGATTTCACTTCACTTTATAAGGGAAGTAATATGGTTCAATTTTGATGGATATATCAAGCCAAATTTATAGTAAATGGGTCAGTTGATAAGTACAAGGCATGATTGGTTGCCAAGGGTTTTTCACAAGTAGTCAACATTAACTACTTATATACCTTTGCATCTATTACAAAGATGACATCAATCTGACTCATACTAGTTATATTTGTAGCACATGGTTAGGATGTGCACCAGATAGATGTGAAGATTTCCTTTCTTTACAAAGACCTTAAGGAGGATATCTACATGGATCATCCATCTAGGTTTGTTCAAGATCCATCTTTACTTTATAGACTTACAAAATCCATTTATGGCCTCAAATAGGCCCCTCAAGCTTGGTATGCCAAGATGGATTCCTCCCTCTTTATTTCAAGTTTTACCAGGTTTCATTTAGACCTCAATGTATACTTCTTATAGTAGGATAATTATTTACTAATATTATCCCTTTATGTTGATGATCTTTTGATCACTGAGATTTTTTCATCATCTATTCTGATGGTGAAGACAACTCTATAGTATAGATTTGACATGATAGACTTAGGTATTCTACATTAATTACTTGGCATTAATATTTCATAGTCTATTTCATGGATTTCACTTATATAGCCTAAGTAATCTCTCGATATTCTAGATCAATTTCACATGATTGATTGTAAGACATCTTTGACTCCCTTTCTATTAGGGGTAAAGCTTGAGGATAACTATTCTACACCTTTGTTCAATACCACTAGGTATCAATAACTTTTTGGAACCCTAATTTATCTAACTCATACCATGCCCAATATTTCATATATAGTAGGAATTGTTTCATAATTCATGTAGGACCCCCATGAGCTGCATTGGAAATTAATTAAGCAGATATTCCACTACATTTAGGGCTAAGGGGAGTGATGTGTTCGGGTGGGGTCACCCTTTCATAATTTATGGGGGTGATGTGTTTTTTTTCCACTCTTTCCATTTTGATTGCACTTTCATTTCTTAAACAACAAATTCAAATTGCACTACTTCAACTTCATTTCTACACTAAAATGGATTCAAGTTTAATTAAGCCACTGACTCCCTTTAACTATCATGAATGGAAATTCAATATGGTAATCATTATAAAGAGTAATGGTTTATATAGGATTACCATGGGTGATGAAATTAAACCTATCATAGATGCAAATAAAATTAATTGGTATAACCCTAGTGATAAAGCCTATGGGTCATTATGTCTTTTTATATCACCTGATCTCCTATTCCACTTAGAGCCTATAAAATCACCCAATGATGTATGGAATATTTTTGAAAAGTTATTTGGGGTGAAAGATGTGATGATAGGTCATAAACTTGAGAATGAACTCATTATCCTAAATCCTCTTAACTTTAACACCGTTTAGGATTTCCTCACTAAGTTCAAGTCCTTGAGATTTTAATTGAAATAATATGGGATAAATAAATAAGATGACCAACTTATTCTTTTTTTACTCTTTAAGCTAGGTATTGACTATTCATTCTTTGTCTCTATTTTACATGCCACTAAAAGTGTTTTGAGCACTACATTGAAAATCTCTCTTTAATTGTTTTCATTATTGACTTAACCAGGGAGCAAGACAAGTTGATCTAGATGGGCACATTGATGTCCTCAAAACCATAAGCCCTAATTTTTTAGAATGAGAAAACAAAGACTTCAAAGAAAGAGAAGAATAAAAATAAAAAGGATTAAGAGAATAATAAATAATCAACCTCTACCAAAACCACTTCTAAAATCTCCACTTCAAATGATAAACCTAAGAAAGAGAAAGTTAAGTGTGCTTAATATAATAAAAATGGGCATGATGAACATAAGTGCATCAAGAAATAGATATATCACCTAACTCATCTCCTATAGAATAATATCATAAGTGTTCTTGAATCTATTAAGGAGAATTCAACAGCCCAATATTCTACCACGGCCAAGGCCAAGGGGAAAGAGAATAATAAGGGCAAGGCTCTTGTAGAAGTTGCAGCTTAAACATATTCCTGGGTTATTGATTTGGGTGCTTCCCAGCACATGAGCTCTTCACAAGTTGATTTTTCTTCCTTTGAGCCTTATAGAATGTATTTCATTAGTTTGGGTGATGATACTTATTTACCATTTATATGAAGAGGGTATATTTAAATGAATGGAGAAACTTTAAACTAATATCTTATCAATGTGCCAAATCACTCACATTAGTAAGGGCATGAGGGTAGATTTTTCACCATAGTCAATCACAATCAGAGAGTTGCATAATGATTTTATAATGGTAGTGGGTAGGGTATATCACCAAGCTAGGTTATACACCTTCTCACATTTTTCACTAGATTCTTCTCTAACTATATTGTTGACTCTTTCAGGTGGAGTTAAAAAACTTTAGCATGAGTGGTTTCGCCACCTCAATTATTTCTACCTAAATTTTTTTAAGGGTCTTGGTGAGGGTTTCTCTCTTGAGAAACATCTCTAAGAGAAATTTTAAAAAATAAAATCTTAGAGGGCTTCACAAGTGTTGGAGTTAGTACACAATGATATATCTAATCCTTTCCCAGTTTATATTTTACAATGGATAAGTAATTTCTCACTTTCATTGATGATATCTCAAGATACATATGGGTCTACTTCATTAGATAAAAGTCTATAAGTGTTTGAATATTTTCAAGACTTCAAATCACTTGTTGAGAAAAAAATAAGAAATCCATCAAGGTTCTTCCAACTCAATATGGAGTTGAATATGTCAATAACAAATTTGAGCATTTTTTCACTATAGAGGGGATTGATTTGCAGTGGATAGTTACTTACATTCCTTCATATAATTGATTTATAGAATGCAAAAATAGATCCTAGAAAGAGATGGCTAGCTTTATGATTCACTCTAAATACTTTGCACCTCAATTTTGGGTTGAATCCATCAATTGTGCTTGTTATATTTAGAATAGGGTTGTTCACAAATCTTTGAAAGACATAAATCCCTTTGAATCTTGGCAAAGAATGAAACTTGTAGTTGAGTGATTTAGAGTTTTTAGATCCTTAGCTATGACATGCATACTAAATAAAAAATGTAAATCTAAGGAACCTTAGTCCAAGCCTTAAATATTTTTTGGTTATCTACATGGTGTCAAGGTGTACCACCCTCTTCATATAATCACACATGATTTTTTCATATAAACAAGTGTTCACTTTTAAGAGAGTCCAAAAGACTCAACACTTGATACTTATTCTCCTTTATTAGATTCACTTAGACTTGATTGTTCTTCCAACTCAAATTATCTAATGAAAGTTCTTGATCTAGGGTATTCTTCTTATTATTCATGTTATGATAGTGAGGGCAGTGATGAGGAGTCTTATACATCCACCTATAGTCATGTTTTAGAGGATGAGGATTTAGCACCTAACTCACCCACATCAAAGCCTCTTTAGGCTGGGTAGACACTTAAGAGAGCAAGTAGCGAGGTAGAGGATCCAACAAATGATAGGCATACTTAGATAGATTATCAGAGTGGTCCACATGTTTTCTTTTCTTTAGTTTTAGATCCATAGACATTTTATGAGGCTTCAAGCATACTTGAGTGGGATAGTGATATGCAAGAATAATATTCTTCCTTAATCAAAAATCATACTTGGGATTTGACTTCATTTCGTAAGGAAAGGAATATGGTTCAATGTAAGTGGATATATTAGGATAAATTTATAGTAGATGGGCCAGTTGATAAGTACAAGACATGATTGGTTGCCAAGGGTTTTTCATAGGCAGTCAACATTGACTACTTAGATACCTTTGTAGTTGTTACAAAGATGACTTCGATCTAACTCATACTAGTTACATTTGTAGCACATGGTTAGCATATGCACCAGATGGATGTAAAGATTTCATTTATTCATGAAGACCTTGAGGAGGATATCTACATGGAACATCCATCTAGGTTTTTTTGAGATCCATCTTTAGTTTATAGACTTAGTAAATCCATTTATGTCCTTAAATAGGCCCCTTGAACTTTGTATGCCAAGATGGACTCCTTCATCCTTGTTTCAAGTTTCACCAAGTGTCATTTAGACATCAATGTATACTACTTATGATAGGACAATTCTTTACTAATACTAGTCCTTTATGTTGATGATGTTTTGATCATCAAGAGTTCTTCATCATCTATTGCAATGGTGAAGATATATCTATAGGATAAATTTGACATGATAGACTTGGGTCTTATACATTCCTTTTAAGGCATTGATATTTCATATTCTAATTCAAGGATTTCACTTATATAGCCTAAGTACACTCTCAATCTTCTGGATCAATTTCACATGATAGATTATAAGCCATCTTTGACTCCCTTTATATCAAGTTTAAATCTTGAGGCTAACTTTTTATACCTTTGGTCAATGCCACTTGGTATCAACAAATTATTGGAAACATTATTAATCTTACTCATACCAGGCCCAATATTTTATATATAGTAGGAATTATTTCAAAATTCATACAGAATCCCCATGAACTACACTGGAAATCAATCAAGCAGATATTCCACTACATTTAGGGATCTTATAGATTCAATATTTAATACATATTTGGTATAGAGGTTGACTTTTTTGGTTTATCAGATTTAGATTGGGCTAGAAATACTCAAAATCACAAGTCCACTTCAATTATAATTTTTCTTTAGGTTCTAGTCCTATCAATTATCTAGAAAAAAGTAAAATGTTATTGTTATATCATCCATAGATGTAGATTATAAGGGATCTATTAACACAACTATTAAGGTTATTTAAATTTAGGGGATTCTATCTAAGCTAAGAATTCCTTTCAAGTAACCCACCATCATCTATTGTGATAACTAGAGTACTATATAAATATGCAAGAATCTAGTTCAACACTAGTAAACCAAACACATTATAATTTACATACATTTTATTTAGAAGCTTCTTCAAGGTCAGGTCATTGACTTGATATTTTACTAGTCTTCAGAATAGGTTATAGATATATTTACCAAACCCTTTACCAAGATAAATTTCATTCATCTATGAGCTCTTCTTGGGGTGTGGTCTACATCATCAATAATAGCATCTTCAAGGGAACCTTACAGCCTCTTCACTTCTTCTATGTATCTCATTTGCGGGGGGAGTTTTTCCTATGGTTTTTCTCATTTTCTCTAATTTCATGAGAGATTGCATTATATTAGGTACCAAATCAAGCCTATTTGTTGGGACCCATTTTATAGAAATGGATTTTTGATACATATTTTATTTATAAGCCAAAAAAATCATTATCCTTTGTTTCCTTTGTCAAGGATCACCTTAAAAATCAATCATCAAATTTAATCAGCCTAGCTCCAGTATACACTCATAAGGTTCTAAATTCTAGTCATATATGTTCTCATAAAAATAGAGTTCATGATCCTCAAATAGACTCTATTTTATGCATAGATTATTAGAAGATAATAGATCAATCTCAAAATAAGGTCAACATGGTTTCTAGAAAAACTTCAAAAGTTGATCATGAAGTTTTGATCTTACTCCAAATAACTAAACAACTATTATCTGATCCAAGATTAGTTCATATGGAATAAAGTTCATCCAAAAAACATATATGTAAAACTTTATTAGGATATGAGTCATATACTAAAAAAATATTTACAAAATTGTCTAATTTCAATCAAGACACTTGAGATAGAAATCAAAGATCTCAGATGATATATCTAAGAAAGATATATAAGAATTTAGACTAGACAACTGAAGTTAAGATGATAAATTAGAATAATTTAACTATAAGGTGTCTAAACAATAGAATTAGTGAGATTCAACAGTCTATTGATTAAGCTATAATATGCTGAAATCTATTAATTTATATTATAAAGGTTAAATTACTCAGACATTGCATCAACTTGAAAATATTTCAAAGACTACAGCATCCATTGTTAGTCAAAAGTTTGAATCAAAACTTTCAAATATAGAAGTAAAAGTTGATGAGATTAAGAATTATGAAGATAAGATCATGAAAAGATAGAGTCAGATAGATACGAGAGTCAATGCCATTAGAACAGAATTTTATTTACAAGTTCCAAAATATGATGATATCTAGTCCACTAACCATAATATAATAGATACCCAAAAATGTCATGAAAAAAGAATTAAAAACCCTTATATCCTAAATAGATTGTCTATCTAGAGAATTTTTTAACAAATCTTATTTTATAAATAGAATTCTTGATATTCTGTCTACAGTTGAGATATTTCAGCCTTCTGCAAAATAACCTCAACACCCATTTGAAGAATTTAAAAATCCTAGATCCTCTCATGAACCCCATAAACATAGTCCAGTAGCCTAATCCCAAGTCCAACAATTACATATATCTTTCCATATACCAAAATCCAAAAGTCTTCCTAATATGGTAGATCTAATTTTCAGAGTTGGAATGACTAAAATTGATATGAATGAAGCTAAGTCTATATTTACACCACATGAAGGGTCATTTAGAAATCCATTAGAAGGATACATGAGAACTTTGAATCTCCAACCATTCTTATGGAGATTTCAATGTGAATCTATAGTTAATAGGTTATAAATGATTCAAGTAATGATTTCTTGGGAAAACTTTTAGACTACTAATTATGGAAAAAACCTATAGAAATTGTTGAAAGTATAGCAAATGGATTCATTGGTATTATTACAACTTGGTGGGATAGTCTTTTTGAAAATGATAGATAGAAAATCATTAATTTTTTATCTTCACATGTTAATGCTTTAGCCAATGTACTGATATCTAAGTTTTTTGGAACATTAGATAATGATAGAAAAATTAATAAACAAAAATTCATGAAAGCTCAATTGTGTGATATGAGTCGTTTAGAAGAATATATCTACTATATAAAAAAGTTATTCTATGGTACTGGTAATAAACCCAATAATGTTGCTTATAATGTCAGATATCTTGAGTCTTTTCCTACATACTTTTCACAAAAGTATAAAGAGACTATAAAAATGATTTTTATTTTATGTTGTTTTCAAGGATTAATCATAATATCAAAGGTGTACATATGAAATTATGTGCAGAAATAAAATCTTAGAAAGAAACTCTAAAATTTCATAAGCATATTGGTGTTAAATTTTATGATTGTTAAGATGATAAATTGGGCTATCAATATTATTATACCTATCATAAGTATATGTATAAGACAAAAAAAAATCTTCTGATTGCCATTATTTTTTTCCCCTAGGAGGAAACTCTATAATTCTCAAAATAAGTACAAGTATAAGAAGAAGTTTCCCAAAAGAAAATCATGGCCAAGAAAAGTGTTTACAAAGAGAAAACATGGTTTACAAAAGAAACCTATTAAGTGTTTCATATGCCAAGGAGATCATTATGCCAAAAAGTGTCCAAATAGAAAAAAAGAAGTTAAAAAAGTGAATTTATTGAATTCCTATAATATTAAAGAATATGAATATATTTTGATTTTTGAGCTAGAAGATAATTATGATTCTGACATTCTAGTTGAATAATTTTTAGAGTCTGAAGAAGAATTTGAAGCTAGCATTACATTAAATCATTATTCTATTGAATCAAAAGTGTCTTCTGATTATGAATCATAAATTGGATTTCATATTCACATGGTAAGAGTCCCCATACCTGATTCAATAACATTATCTCAATAGTTATATCAGCGAAATTAAAGATATGAAAAAACTCTAGTTTATTTAATTTCTATTAGAACCTCTCTTACACAACAAATACAAGAATGTGAGAAATAATTCTTGTCTAAGCTTGCTAAGGAGAAAAGAGAAAAATAAATACCTATAAAAATTGTGCCACAATTCAAATAGCTTTCTTTACAATAAAATATTGAAAAAGGTTATAGAAAAAATGATATATCTAAGACTGAATGGAGAAAAGGGAGAATTGAGCAATTGAAATTACTCCTAGATAAAGCTCAAAAGGAATTAACTGAATTATTAAAAAAATAATCTAAATAAGAGGATGATGAAATTCAATTTGAACAATAAATAGTTATGACTACTCAAACTATTGAAGAAAATTATCAATAAGATGAAACCTCTCACATCCAACAAGTCAAAGTACATACAACTCATAATCCTATATGTGAGCTAACCATCAAATGGAATGGATTTAAGGCTTATCAATTATATGTTCTTCTAGATATAGGTGCTAATATTTCTTTGGTAAGATATAACTCTATTACTAGTGATCAATGGAAAGCAGACTTTCACATATTAACATTCAATACAAAAATAGTAGTATCTCAGCTATCTGCTCATGTTCCTTTCTTACTAGGAGATCATATATACCATTTATTTATAGTAAAACATGAGATTATATAATATGATATGATGATTGGTTCTAATAATTTATCTTTTTTTTTTCCATATTTCATGAAATAATTGTGCTTGAAAATAATATTGATCTTGTCAAAAAGGAGTAATATGTTTACAGAATTCCATTGCAAGAGAAAACTAGAAAACCCATTAATAATGTCTGGATTCAAAAAAGTATCAACTTGTGTAACTCAAAAATTAATAACATTATCATGAAAATTAAAAAGGATTTTTGTTCATAGAATCCTCTAGCATTTTGGCATAGAAAGATTCATACTTGTAGAATTGAGTTAAAGTTGATCAAGGATAAAAATAGAAAAGAAGTTGAGCCCAAATTCAAATCTCATCATTTAAGTATGTCTCCTTATTTAAGGCAAGATTGTTTTAAATAAATTTCTCAGTTAAAATAAATGGGTATTATTAGAGAATATAATATTCCTTGGGGTTGTGAAGCATTTTATGTCAATAAAAAAGTTGAACAAATAAGAAGAAAGAAAATATTAGTTGTGAATTATATTCTTCTTAACAAATATGTAATCCCAGTATAACATCTAATTCCTTATAAAGATGAGATTTTACAAAGGATTCATGGTAGCAAGGTCTATAGCAAATTTGATCTTAAATCAAGATTTTGGCAAATCCAAGTTGTAAAAGAAGACAGGTACAAAACTACTTTCATCACTCCATTTGGTTAGTATGAATATAATGTACTTCCATTTGGTTTAAAAACTAATTCCAACATATTTTATAATATGATGAATGAAATATTTTCTCCCTAATCTCAATTTATTATTGTATATATTGATGATATCTTAGTTTTCTCAAAATCATCAAAGGAACATATTGATCATCTAAAATAATTTTATCATATTGTTTATGATAATGGATTGTTCTTTCTACTAAAAAGATGATCACTTTTAAGGATCAAATTTATTTCCTTGGTGTGAAGATGACCTTTGGAGGAGTTTTAGTTCAATATCATGTTCTCAAGGATATCAATAAATTCTTTGATGAAATCAGAGATAAAAGACACTTCAGAGATTGTTAAGTTGTGTTAATTATATTGTAGGTTATTATTATAATATTGCTCAAGATAGACTATTGCTAAATAAAATTATCTCTAAAAATCCTCCAAATTGAAATTATTAAATGATTCATGTATTTAAAATAATTAAATATTGAAATAAATATTAAATATTATTGAAACTGATGCATTTGATCAATTTTGGGGTGCAGTATTGAAATAAAAATTATCTAATGGTATAGAAAAACCTTGTAGGTTTGCCTATGGTTATTTTAAGAAATCTCAATTGAATTATCATTTTACTCACAAATAAATACTTATTATCACTTAGGTTTACACCCTCTGAGGATATGTCTCATCTCTCCTCATCCAAGTGGCACAATTCAAACACATCTAGGTTGTGGGTGAGCCTAAGAGTGAGGCGAATCTTTATATAGGGCTAGCTCCATTGATGTACCACTTTGGATAACTACTACACATAAACTTTGTGAGGTAAAAAGGAGAGATAAAGTTGAAAGAAAACTATTTTAAGGGAGGTGATACACTAAATAAATTGGTGACTTCCAACCAGTTGCATGTTACACATGAGAAAAAAGGACTAACCAAATATACACTTTTCCAATATGCATCTTCTCACATCAATGTTACATTATGAGGTTGTGATGAATGTTTAGGATAGGATGACTAGATAATAGGATTATAATTGAACTATTTTAATATACTAACTCACTCAACCTTGACACATCATACAACACTTCACATGCCCTACAAGAAGAAACTTTCCAACTGCAAATAGGTGAGAGAATTAAACAACCATGCTAAGGAAACAAGATTCATCACTTATGTAGGTTAAAACATTCCAAATGAACACACTAATAATATTCATGGAATATTTAAAAATTAGTAGTCTTATTAATCAAATGGTATGAAAATGAGCAAGGCTTCAAAATACTCAAGTGGAATATAGTTTAAAAAGGCCAAATGGCTAGTTCTTATAGAACTTGAGAGAAAGAGGAGAAAAGAGAAGTCTAAAGGTCAAAAGGAAAATTTTAAAGATTATAAAATGAGTTACATATTAATTAAAATAATATTTTAAATGAACCATGCAAGTTTAATAGGTACAAATGTCATCTCAACTCATGAAACTAATGAAAAGTAGCGTAGAAGTTCTCATTCTGGCTCAAAAAAATACCTTCATGATTCACCTCTATTTTAACATCCCAAAACTAATTATGGATATTTATAATGATTTTAATAAATTTTAAGGATTTTATAAATGCCTCTCCATTCATTATTTTTAGTCCTGATCATCTAGAATCATCTAGAAGTAAGCCATCACCATTTGCAGTCAAAGAAACTCCTCTTTCCCATACCTCTTAAACTTGGCCTCAAAATTGGAATTATTTTACCATTAAATTATATTTTATGGAGTGTATGTATGTTTCAAGACTCTCCATGGCCTTTAAGGAATCAGGCACACCTTAAAATCAACTCACTTGAAGTTTTCCACCCTTCTCACTAGCTTGGTCAATATGCCAGTTTTGATTGGTTAAGATGAAGTAGTTGGTTGAGGCACTTAGGAGTTTTTCCAAGACATTAAATTTACATTAGGAGTTATATTAAGTCTTAATGTTCCCTTCCATGTTATTTTCATCTCTTGTAACCTCTTATAACCTACATAACACATAAAATAGTCAAAAATACCATATTATATACTCCATCTATATAGTTATGTACAACTCAAAAGGATGGGAAGGATATTTAATTATTCCTATAAAATATTCAATCACTTTTATGTAAAAATATCTCATTTTAATATCCCTCTAACCTCATTTCTCCAATCAGGTCACTAGAAAAGGTTTGCAAGGATTTTGAGTGTTTTAGGCTCTTAAGGTTTGTTCATAAAACTCTGACATTGGAACTGACAAAATATATCAAAAAAATGATGTTAAAGGACCCTATTAACTTCCCTAAACTCCATATATCCTCATGCACAACCCCCAAGAATATGTGAGCATTCAAAACTAGCATATTGAGATTGTTTATCCATTCCCTGTAGGTTTGAAGTTGTCTTGAGCCAAAAGTAACATTTTCATGGGTTTATCTACATTATTAAAGATTATACATGTCTATTATGACCCCATAATAATTATATAATCCATTATAAATCTTTCATAAAGCTATAAATGAAAGTGACCTATCATTTGACATCTAGGCCTAACCACGCCTAGTAGACCTAATTTGTCTTAAAGCCCAAAACATGGATTATCATGGCTTCCCCTATAATATATATGATTTAAACACACATTTTGTCTCCATAATAACATTTTTAAATCTAATTTAGTGCTCACTTTAGGATAGAAACAAATCTGACCCTCCATTTGGCTTTGGCTTAGAACCTTACCTAATAGGCCTGCCTACAATTTTGAGGGTCTAGGCCACCATGTTTAGTTTCACCCTTTATTGAATTATTACTAATGTTTTTATATGTACTATTAAACTTCCCATGCCTTATTTAAATGTACCTATACCCTCTGGTCCATCCTTTTCACCATTCTTTCCAAGATTGTAGGTTCTGCTCATAAAGGGAGTGCCCTTTGTCTGAGACAAAATAGAAGAATTACCCCTATTACATCATATAAAATGAATATTTGAGAGTGTTATATAATTTATTTATATCCTATGTACTAATTTTTTTCCTCTATTTATGTCATATGACCTTCCAACTCCATTAAAACCAAAAATAGACTGTATAAAAAGTATTGTTATGCCTCATTTAGATCTCCTCCTCTATGCTTGATTTCTACTATTATGGGTATATAAATACTTCATGATACTTATGTAGGTTTAAAAATTCCAATTCATAATTCTAACCTTCCATATTCCCTCATACTATTTTCCTAGTCAAGACTATATTACCCTCCCTATCTTCCTTAACAGTGAATCCTGTAGGTGGTTGTGTTTGTAACTAGTGCATAAAAATTAGATATAGTATAATATATCTCCTTATATAATTTTAGAGTAATTTGGTGTTATTTTTAATCATTTAAAATCATGCATAACCTAAACCATCACCTAGATACCTTGTCTCAATTTTTTGTCTGCTTACAATCACCTACAGTTGAACTTGTAGGGTCATTGTAGGTGTTTATAAGATTGAAAGATCGTCATGTTTTCTTCATAAGACACTTGAAACATTTTATGGATATTTTAATCCCTTTTTTAAATATTAAACATACCCTTAAAACTCATACATTTCAATAAATAATCATCCTTTCAAACTTGAAACTTATGTTGGCTATAGGTGGACATTTGGCATGATGGGACACCTATAGGTGAAAATGTGATCAAATATCAGTTATCAACATCCTTTGATGGTATTTTACATAATATATGTCACTTGAACCATTTTTAACCATTCCAAAATGATGTCATGTTTTTGTATTGAAACCTTGTAATGGAAAGTCACATTAGAGTTTCAAAACCTATAGATGATAATGAAGGAAATTAGTATTTAAATGGAAATTTTGAGGAGCTTAACCATTGCCTTCCATTACTCTTATGCCCTCCAAAATTTTCATATATGTATAATACACTAAAATCACATTAGGATTCATCAATAGTTTTGGTATCCATGTTATATGTTATTCACAAAATGCCCTTAGACCTCTATTTTCTCATTTTGGGCACTAAATCCTAGAACTCAGTTATTTCCTCTTTATCAAGGTTTTCACTCTCATTTGTTTAACCTAATTATTAAATCATGACTAACATGATATATACAACATATTAAGACTCCAAATAAGGTTTCACCATGTCAAAAATCCTCCATTGAGAGTTCTTAGTCCTCTACTAAGCCACCTGTAGGTGGTTATTCCACAGTGCAAGCAATAGACATAAGTTTAAGTAGTGTGAATTGTTTGACCTTTATGAGTTGTATATCCATCTAAAAACCTCAAAATTCACTCTTCACACCTAAAATATATTGAAACCACCACAAAGGCTCTCATCATATCATGATGTCATCATGATATACCTATGTTTTCACCTTGAAAGGTATGCAGGCAGTGTATGCAAGTGTGTACTTAATATTAGTTAGCATTAAATGAGTTTTAATCCTATTCCAATACTTAAAAATAGATGTTAAAATCCTTTTAATTTATTCAAAGAGTTTTTTTCCTAGTTTCCACATGGTTTTCTTCTTCCAAGCACTTGTGGATGAACATTTTCATGGCAGACTATGTGGGTGAATGTGTATATTGTCACAGTCATTCTTATTAAAAGTTAAAAGGGTTACTTGATTTATCCTACCATTATAATGTGTTAAAAATTTAATTACATCTAACACAACTCCTAGATGTGTCTCATAACTTTACACACTTCACCTGGCTGACTGATATGACAATTATAGAGTAGACTAACTATATGATGGTTATGGCTATAAACTCATGGAATGTTGCCTTAGAGGATGATATTTAAAGGTTATTAATTTAAATTACATTTAAAACATGATTATTAATGTATTTTTACCCCCTGGGATAACTACCAAAACATGAGGATCCTAAAAATGGTGAAAAATTATCTATCATCTTGGCATAGTGTATTCACATGTAACCTAAGTTATTTTGCCCATAAAAACACCTTGAAATATGAAAAAAAACATAGGGATAATTATATAAGTAAAACATCATCATCTATAATCAACCTCAATAACTATTTTGTACTAACTTATCCAAAATGGAACAAAACCTATAAGGTACACAAATTATCAATCAAAAAAACATAGTCAGCGTGTAAAGTATGGTTCATAAAGAATTCTTAACCAATATTGAAAATCTTGTTATGTAAATGTATTTATTTGAGTTTAATAGCACCTACCAAAGGTGTTTGACCTGAAACCTCTTCCATTGATCATACCAAGCATGAACCTGTTGATCACTTTTGCATGTCTAAAAGGGCAAGAAAGGAGTAGAATGGTTTTGGCCCTTATTTATCACTTCCAAATAATTTAAATAACTAATATTAGTGTGATGAAGATGAACATACATTATATGACCTTCTCCCATGTGTCACCTTCCCCCATGGGTCATACAAGTGCCAAACTCCTTTTTCCTTTGATTTCTTGATCTTTAGTTAGATAACCTAAAAAATTTAGATGGGACTAAAATTACTAACAAATAATTTGACCTATTGGATATTTTGAATGGAAATGGGACACTTGGACACCTTGAAAACTATGCCACTTGCATTTATGACCCCTAAAAGCCTTCTAAATGACTCAAAATGACATTTTAACTAATTGGATCATGATTAAGGCTAATAAGGCACTAAATGACATAAAATAACTTATAATACACCCTATGAAATAATATTAAACCCCCTATAAACCTTTAAAGACAAGTTTTTACATATAGGGGTCCTAATTTGACCTGTAGGGTCAAATTTGGTCAACACTACTTGCAGCTATTAAAGCTATACATTCATTTATGTTCTTTATTAGGTCTTAAAAATTTATGATAAGATCATATTTGAAAAAATTTATGATTTTTCTTGAAAATATAGATAATCATAAGAAGGTTTGTAATAGAAAATTAATACAGTGGGTGCCATTTCTTTCATATTTTGATTTTTCTATAAAACATATTTTTGGTAAAAAGAATTGTCTTATTGATTTCATATCCAAAGAAAATAAAAAAGAATATAATATGTCTCTTATCATATAAGTAAGAGAATAATTCCATACTTCTCTTTGGAAATATTCCATGACAATAAACTCTTAGCTTTAGCATGAAATTATCAGACTCACCAAAGAATCCTATGATGCTTCAATAAAATTAAATAATAATGATGTGGCATATACTTATCAGTTTTAGGAATCAGATGGTAGAAGATGTGCATTAATGATTCTAAATTATATTTACAATTATGATATTTTATTTGATAGGATGATTTAGGAAAAATTATGTTTAAAATTTATATATCGCCATGGATTTGAATTTCTAATTCAATGGTCTAGGTTTTGGCCATCATTCAATCTTAGTACTAAAAATTTTTGGTCTTCAATATATTTTCCTGAACACCTTAGATAATTTTTGGATTGTATTATGCCTACAAAGCCTTCAAATGATCTAGAACTTAATATTGTTCTAGATTAAGTAAAAAATATCTTCATTGCTCTTAGAATTCCTTTTAGATTTAAGTTTGAAATTTTCTCTATCCAAAACCATAAATTTGATGCCAAGATAAGATCAAATGTCCAACCTATTGCTATATTATGGATAAGATTCACAATTACACATCAAGCTCAATTTCCACCTACAGCTCCTGGCTAGCTCATCATAATACATTATGCATTGTACATCTATCTAGATGTTAATTCTAATCTAGGATCTAATAGTGATTATTCTCCTCAAGGAGAATATGAGTTTGTTGATGATGACTAATAATCTAAAATACTACTAATAGTTTTTACCTATCAATGTGAATGTGGGAACGTTAACCCTCTTTTTCCTATTCATGGACCTTACCATATTATCAAATGTACTATGTTGTCAAATATGTTGAAAAATTGCTACTATGATGTCAGGCATGTCAACATAAGAATAATTCTAAGTCGGTACATAGTAAACCCATAAGCTATTATCAAAATCATCATATAAAGCAAGAGTATCTATCTATATTACTCCTTTTTTCAAGTAGGGAATCTTGACACTCTGAGAAGTGACAGGTATGGTGGAGGTGGTCTTATTTCATCAATACTTCTTTTATTCATTTACTTTATATCCTTGTCACCTATTTAGATGGGGTTGTCATCCAATTTTACCTCCACCTAGGTTACTTAGATATATTCAATATGAGCTCTCTTGAAATTCCATAAATAAGAGGCTAAGGCTCATTCTAAGATAATCGAGTCTTAGAGTTAGTCTTTTAAGTTTATTTGTTAGTCTAAGTCTTTGAAATATAGCTCATATGCTCTTTTATTTCCATTATTAAATGGATCTTTCAAATCAAAAAAGCTTATATTATAGTATGAAATCTATGTAATCCTTGTCTATGACCCATAAATGTATCATATCTATGTTCATGTATCAAGTTCATTCTCATAAATAAAGTTTTAGTTTGTATTTTCTATATTCCATATTGATATATTTCAATAATTTTTATGTCTCAAATATTTGGTTATTCTAGTCATTTTTTTTTTTCGCATCTTCCATTACTGTTGGTAATTATAGTGAATGGAATGTTATTTTAAAGGCATGGATTGTTGAGTTTTGAGACATGTATAGTACTGACAATAGCTAGTATGATTGATTCCTCTAACCAAATAGCTTCCAATGCTCCAAGTACTTTTGAGATCTCAAAATTCTCTAAAATATCATTGGGATTTTTTTTTAATGTTAATCAAGCTTATATTTAAATAGAATAAATGAATCCCAATCATGAATGGAAAATACCTGATCTCAAGGTTGATGAAGTCTATGAAAAAAAAATTAAGTTTCATTTTATTGCTAAAATAAACATTAAAATCTCTAAGAACGTTTTAAAATTCAAGAATAATTGTGAGTATAAATATCATTTTTAATTTCTCTCAGATCTAGAAGTTAGAAAATTTAAAAGTCAAGAAAAATATAAATTTCTACATATTGATGGTGTGTTTTTTGGTATTTAGCCATTATTTCACATAGGTTTAAATTTCAATCTATTAACTTATTCCCTTGACAATAGGCATACATATTTTTCCTCTTGTCTTCAAGTTCCCATTCAAACTGGTCTATATGATGGTCTTGTATACTTTGTATATTATCCAAATTATCCATTTGCCATCCATGAAGAAAATAATTTGAATAAGGTTTTTAAAATATTTGTACAAACCCATGGTCTGGATATGATAAAAGTTTCTTGTCCATTGGATATCCAATATGAAGTCATGTAAAGGCTTACCAATACTCTTCACCCTATTATCAATCATGGTCCATCACATGGAAAAATCATGGTGTGCAAAGCTAATGAGAATAGTCAAATTGTTCCTGTTGAATATAAAGCTTGCTTATGTGTGCAAGTTGATTGAGTGACTAAGAAGTAACTCCCTTGACTGGATATTCTGAGTATGTGAGTTACTCCTCTATTCTTGGCTAATATTACCACCTTTTATGGAGGAGTTAATTATCTATTATGAGGGGTCTATTGACCATATTTTGTGGAAGAGTTGCTTACTCTCTTATATGTACTCATCTCATTTGAGAAATTTTCACTTAATTAAAGATTGGGTTTTTCTCCACTTATTTTTTTATCTCTTGTAATATTGTCATTGATTGATTTCATTTTGCTTCAACAACATTGTGGTGTGCACAAGTTTCATCTCATGTGATATCGACCTACATTCATGTTATTTAGACATAGTGACATCTCTAATATGATGAGATCTTAACATCCATATGGTGTTACATAATTTGTAGTGAACAAGATCCATATTAAAAAATTCTCTAGTAAGGTAAATAGAGATAATGATTTACCCAAATGTGATTATAATCATTATCATAATTAAAACATGTCTTAGTAGGGTAGATAAAAAATATGATTTTCTCAAAATTGTTATAATCATCAACATAAGGAGGTGAAAAATAATGATTTTCCCAAATGTGGTTATAATCATTAGCATAATAAAAAATGTTATAATAGGGAAAATAGAGATAATGATTTTCCCAAAGGTGATTATAATCATTATCACAATTAAAACATGCCCTAGGAGGGTATAAAAATGATAATGATTTTCCCAAAGGTGATTATAATCATTAACATCTAGATAGATCAAAACACAATGATTTGGCTCAGTAGGGAAAATAGAAGTGTGATATGAGTCATCTTTGCCCCAGTAGGTCAAATCAAGAAAAAGGGGGATTATGTATTGGATTCATAGTCACAAAGTAAGAGTGAGCTGGTACAAAGGATAGGCATGAATTTAGGCTACTTTCTAAGATGGAGATGCACATCCTAACTAACAACTATTAAAATTCATTGGTGATTTAAGTACTCTATATTTAGGTTACATTTAGATAGGTTAGGAATTTATCAGGTGAGAATAAGGAGAAGTATTTTGATGTCATTACTTGTAAGATCCATTGAATTGATTTTTATCATAGCACATGATGGTATGCATCATGATATAAAACACCATAATGACTTAATCATAATATGCATAAGGACTAACACCCAATCTAATAAACAATTGAAACTAATGTACCAATGATAAAAACCATAATTACAATGTTGACATATGAATATGGATGAACTTAAGTATAATGCACAAGGAATCATCCAATGAATGCATATATACTAAGTCAATGCACATTAATGAAAGTAAATAAATAAACAAACAAAAACACAAAACAAAACACCAATAAATAGAAACATAATAAAATGCCAAAAAATAAATATAAAGACACAACAAAACACCAATAAACAAAAAGTGAACTAAATAATCAAAACAAAATTAAATAAACACAAACAATGATTAATCACAATGTTAGTGTAAACAAAAAAAATTGTTCGTGCATGTGTAATAGAGGTGTTACTCTTGGTAATAAGGTGACCATAAGCTCGATAGTGATGACACAGGTATAATAATGTAAAAACAATGGGCACAAGGTTGTCCCTAGGCTATTGGGAAGCAACAACACAAACAAGATAACAAACATTGCCCCTAGGCTATAGGAGACAATGAAACAAATAAATAAAATTTAGGGGAATAGAATAAAATGAAGGGGTAGCTAAGCTAACTCTAAATACACTAGGTAAGTAGATACTACCTACATAGTTCTATGAATGCAAGATCCAACATGAACTTCTAGCCAAATATAGTTCTCCCAAAATATAAGATAGAATAAAATTGAGGATAAGGAAATAATATTGATGTGTGAAGGAATATGGGAATGGTCTCACAAAATGGCAAGAGTGTGAGATGAAGATGCTCATAAAATGGTGAGAGCATTTAAATAGAATTAACTTGTAAAATAGTGTGAGCATAATAAAATCTAAGTGGTTATTAGTGTATCAAAATCGAATACACAATGATCACAACATGAAATCATAAAATGGTGAGAGAATATGGATAAAGTTTCTCACAAAATGGGGAGAGCATGGTAAAGGGTGACTAAGCTGACCTCAATGTAAATCAAGTTCTACCTAAATATTCAAAGAATGAGCCCTCAAGTCATTGTAGTTCTACCTTATAGAGGAGGAATCTAAGTAGTAGTAAATTTATGAATTGGGCAAATAGAATAGTATAAGAATAGGAATGGCAAGGGTATATGGCAATGCATGGTAAAGGTGTTTCTCATAAATTTACCATAGGTAGTTTTAATTAGGAAACAATGGCATAGGTTAATGACACTAATTTTTCCAAAGGTAGTTATAATTAGTAGCACTGAAAATGAGGTAGAATGTGACAACAATGAAAAATGTAATTACCAAACCAATGTCATACAGGTCAAAGATACTGCCTCTATCTAGAGTACTGAATCAACTACTAAAACTTAATCTAAAACCTCTTGATTAAGGTGCTAAAAGAACCAATGGAATGGAACCAAGGTCAAAAAAAGGGTGGGAGGTAAAAATGACTTCAGTTAATATGTATTCTTATGGTAAGAATGGTATATGGTATGGTACAAGTAAATTGATATTACATGAGAATATAA
The DNA here is from genome assembly GCA_037957365.1 of Torreya grandis. NCBI lineage: Eukaryota > Viridiplantae > Streptophyta > Pinopsida > Cupressales > Taxaceae > Torreya > Torreya grandis. Next base: position 1,058,079 of record JARHVA010001980.1, on the reverse strand, counting down.
ATGAGCATCATAAATAATACCTCAGGTCTCTCAAGTGAAGTAATGCTTGAGTTGTATTATGTTCATCAGTTCATCAAGTTCATCTCCATCTAGTAGAGATGATCATGTATGATCTAGTTCCATAATTGGCAATAATGACATAAGGGCCTATCCAACTAGGATTGAACTTGACTTTCTTCTTTTTCTCAGTCATGTTGTTGTTATGGATTTCTTGAGGACAAGCTCACCAAGTTCAAACTCTTTATGTTTGACCCACTAGTTTTACTAACCATGTAACTAGTTTTGATATGCTTGAAGGCTATTTACATCAGCCATGTACTTTTCATCTAGTAATTATATCTCTTATAGGTGAATTACTATATCATCTTCATCATCCAAGATGTGTTTCAATAAGATATGCATAGAAGGTAACTCAACCTCAATGGGAAGGATGACCTTAGTGCTATAGACTAGGGAATATGGTATGGCTCCTATTAGATTATGATAATTAGTATTATATGCCCAGAGGGTGTGAAAATTTTATAGGTGCCAATTGTGGCCAGTATTATTGACAATATTTGTAAGAGTATTGATAATGGTCTTATTATATTCCTCTACTTGGTTGTTACCTTGTGGGTAATATGAGGTGGAAAAATGTTGAGTGATATTCTACTCAGCACATACTACTTTGACATACTTATCATTAAATAATCCATTATTATCAAACATAACATCAGATGGGATATCATAGCAGCATATGATATGGTTGAAGATGAATTTGGAAATTAGTTTTCTAGTCATGTAAGTGAGGGGTATATCTTCAACCCACTTAGTGGAATACTTTATGGTAGTAAAGATGTGTTTATCACCATCAAATGAGGTAGGGTTAATCTTCCCAATGAGATTGATTCCCCATGTTGAAAATGGCCAAGGTGAAAGCATAGGTTTGAGTGTTCTAGCCAAAACATGAATCAAATTGGCATGCCTTTGACATTTGTCACATATTTTGACATAAATAGTTGCATCTATGTCTATAAATGGCCAATAGTAACTAGTATGTAGGATTTTTTTGGCAAGGATGGCCCCATTGGTGTGGGATCCACATACTCCATGACCTTCCCTCAATGCTATTGTGAATTTTTTTGAATTTAAACAATGAATAAAATTTCCATCAAGCTCTTGTGGTAAAGGGTGGGTCCAAGTAAGGTATATCAAGAGTTTTGGTGTGTAAAGGATTTTTATTATTTATGTGAAAGGTCAGATGGAAGGATGTGATCATGAAGGTAATTATATAATTCTAAAAACCAAATAGAATTGGGACTAACAATATCATAAATCATAGAAATGGTTGAAGTTTTATGAGTAGGTGATAGAAGATGTTCAACAAGAAATTGATAGTATTTTTCCTTATTTATGTTATAGATCAAAGAACTGATGGTAGCCATGGCATTTGTTTTCATGTTATTAGCTTGAGAGATGTGTTCAAACTAAATATGGGAAATTAGCTACTTGAGAATGTCCACCATGGCCTTGTATAGTACCAAATTATAATCTTTGGTTTGAAAGTGGTCTATAACCTAATTAATGACTAACTAAGAATCATCATGAACAATGAGATGTTGAATATTCCATTGTACTACTTGATGAAGCCCTATAATGAGTGCTTTGTATTCATTTATGTTATTAGTACAAGAAAATCTGATATGGAATGATTTGGGAATAAGATCCCCCTATGGTGTAACAAATAATAGGCTTGACCCTAATCCATGAGATGTGAATGACCCATCAAAATATAGCTTCTAATGTTACTCCTTAGGATATGTTTCTATTATTATCATGATGGACTCGTCTAGGAATATAAACATGAGTGGTTTTGTATCTGAAAGGGGAGCTTCATCAAGCTAGTCTACAAGTACTTGTCCCTTTATGGATTTTTTATTAACATATTCAATTTTAAACTCACTCAATAGCATGATCCATTTATCCATGTAGACTTATAAAGCTATTTTGGATAGTAGATACTTGATTAGATCTACTTTGGTAGTGACTATGGTCTTGTTTTTAAGCATGTAATGATGCAGTTTCTAGGCTGCAAAGACCATAGCTATATAGGATTTTTACATTGGCATATAGTTATGTTCACATGCCACTAGTGTATGTCTTAGATAGTACATGACATGATATTTCCCATTTTCATCATGATGAGCTAAAAGTGCCCCTAAGGCTTTTCAGTAGTAGATAGGTATAGTAGAAATAGCCTCCCTAGCATTGGTGGTAATAAAAAAAGTGGATTGGTAAAATATTCCTTCAAGTGTGAAAAGGCTTTTTGAGTTTATTCATCCCAAATAAATGTAACACCTTTCTTAAACAAGTGAGTGAAATCATGGAATTTATTGACCAACTATGAAATAAAGCATCTAATAGACTAGATGTTGCCCTATAAACTATGAAGCCACTTTAAATTGGAAGGTGACAGCATATTGGTAATGGCTTGTACTTGTTATACCCAACATTCCCTTTTAGTTTCTTGAATCAAAGGGGACCCACTTTTTTCATATTCTAGCCTTGTTTATTGAGCCTTTTCTTCTATATGTTTGTAAAAATTCTTGAGAAAATTGATCCTTAGTCTTCATACTTAGAATAATCTAGCATGGTATTACGTATTTTGATGGACTAACTCTATTAATACCTCTTCAAGATTTTTTTAACTATGAAGGTTTTCAAGACTTAGTTTATTTGGAGAAATTCATTTGGAGACTTATTCATTAGACAATTTGTTTGGGCATTTTGTTTAACAGGTTTGGTTTTTAGGTTTTTTGTTTTGGTTTTTCTATCTAGGAGCTTCTTTGGGTTCTTTGTTTGTCAGGATTTATGCATAGAACTTGTTAAGTATTTGTTTATTTGGAATTTGTTCATTCAACATTTGTGCATAAAAATTTAATCTTTGGGACTTTTATTCTGAATAGTTTAGGTCCTTAGAGTTTTTGCATCAGATATTTTATCTGAAATAATTATCTCGAAATGACTTAACTTTATCAAAAGTTTTGGATCTTTGGACTTTTTATTCAGATATTTTGTTCGATGAACTTTTGGTCTTCCAATTTTTTTTTGTGGACATTTTATTTGATAGATCATAAAGATTTATATATGCTTTGGGCATTTTGTTCAGACATCTTGTCTAATGGCAATTAGGTCTTAGGGTTTTTGTTTGAGTCTTTTGTAAAGACTAGTCCTAATACAAATCCTGAATACCCAACTCCCAAATGTTAAAATCTTGTTATACTTAGTCGAATAAAATCAAAAATACTTCCTAATAGTTTTCTAAATCTACCTACCAACTAGAACTAATAAAATTTGAATTATGCAAAAAATACAAAATAGGTGAATGTTAAGCATTTATAGCACACGAACTAGTATTCAATGCTAAAATATATATACATGACATGCAACCATTGAAGCCTTCATTGCTTGCAAAAAAACTTGCACTCAAAGTCTACTACTATCCTGCATGACAAAATACCTAGATACCTATGAGAGTGTTGTGAGTAAAACCAGTGACTATTGGAAGTATGAATTTTTCATAGATCACACAAAACACATAGAGAAGACTACAAGTACATCTAATTGCATGTAAGGAATAATGGCATATTCATCCAAGACATTTAGGGGAGAAGTTACACCATCACCATTTTTTATTAAGGACTCAACAAAATTTATGGATACAGTCTTCGATATCACCATCTTTGATAATAGGTATGCAAATTATTCAAAATTATGAAATGTGGTTGATTATGTTAAAGTATTTTCATTAGATGGAAACATCTCTCCCTCATAGTAACTATTCATCAAGGATGTGTTGACCATTAAAACACAAGGATTGCATTATGTTCTTGCCAAGATAATATGATGGATAAGGTGTTGTCTTCATGGCTTCTTCTGAATGAGATAAGTACATTCAAAGGTAATAATCCTAAGGGTCTCACTCCTATTAACACTTTTAGGATGGGGGTGTGGATAGGCATAGCACTACTCAATAAACTCTATGACATGCCTAATATCCATTTTCAACATTTAGACTGGGTGCCATTATTACACATGATGTTAACCAGTGATGTCATGTTTGCATTGGAGGAGATTGTCAGTTTTCATTTGAGAGAGTAGGTCATTAACAAAGACAAGTGGTCCAATCCTACAAGCCACTTTTACACTAGTATATAAACAACAATATATGATTAAAAAAATTACTAAAAACTGCATATAAATGACCAAACGTGATCACGTGACCTTTAGTAGTTTATTGTCAGTCATTTATAACATGACTAAATTGATGACTAAACCATATTTAGTCATTTATTGGTTGTTTTGATTGATCAATTTGGTAGTATATTTAATCATTAATTTAGTCATTGATTGTTATTAACTGGTCATTTATTTACTCATGATAGTTATTTATTTAGTCATTGTAATCATTAATTGCCATCAATTGGTAGTATATTTAATCATTTTTATTCACTAATTTTCATCCATTGGTAGTATATTTAGTCATTTGTATTAACTAATTCCTATCTATTGGTAGTATATTTACTCATTTTAATCATTATTTTGATGTTCACCCCTACATGTTGGTTATCCCATCTAAATTTGTTTATGTTTATACTCACCTCAAATGACTTAGAGTTTGTTAAAATATAGTTAATGTATGATACTTGACCAGTTGCCTTATATAACGATGTTACAGCCCATAGTAACTCATCCTATAAAACAAAATTCATTTTCATCTTTATATATATATTGGCCAAAATTATTATACAAAATATAAATATTTATATAAATTCCAAAAATATATATTACCATTTGAAACCATAAAATTTTATTCTAAAATAAATAAATAAATATTATAATTATATATATATATAATTTTTATACTTTCAATTTTATATATATATATATATATATATATATATATATATATAAATAATTAAGACTAATAAAATAATAATAAAAAATAAATGCATACATACATATAATAATAATAATAAATAATACATATATATTTTATAAAATATATATTTATATATATACCAAAAATATATATTACCATTTGAAATCTAAATACATAAAATAAATAAATAAATATATATATATATATATATATATATATATATATAATTTTTTAACTTTCAATAATATATAAATTAATTATTATGACTAATAAAAAATAATAATAAATACATATATACATATACTATATATTTATAAATAAATAATAATAATAAATTAATTAATTATTTAGACCAATAAATAATAATAATAAATTAATTAAAAATATATATAAATAAATAAATAAAATAAAATAATAATATAAATAAATAAAATGGGGGAACAAAAGCTTGGCCAGCCAGCCGCCCCACCCCCAGCAGATTCAAGAAAGGGTCGTGGTTGATGCCATGACCGCAGGCCTAGGTCAGCCCATAGACCTTGCAAAAAAAAATTGTTAAAGAAAAAAATATAAAATAAAGTAAATTAAATCCTCAAATGTGTTTTTTTATTAAACAAAAATAAAATAAAATAATAAGTTTAAATATATATATATAAACACTATGTTATATATAATTTATTATGAACTCAGGTATTTTTATTTTAGATTATAGTGTGATGTATAATATATAGGGTTTTACATATATATAAATATTTGATTTTGATAATCAAATATATATAAATAATATGGACTTACTACAAAAAATAATAGTAAAAAGAAAATTTAAAAAAAGTAAGAAAATATATTTACATGAATTTTATATTGGAGTGAATTATTTTGAGCTTCCTCTATAGTTTGAACTGGCAAATCTTCCATAGCTTGAATCTGCAAACCTGTGAGAAAAAACAAAGTAAAAATGAGAAATGAGTTTGAAAAAAACAATTTTTATTTGAGTCATAAGGAAATTTAGGGTTTTCTAAGAATACCTAGATCCTAGAGTTTAGATTAGTTCAATCATATGGCTCTCACTTATTCCTCCACTTGTAAGTGACACCACTTGCAAATGGGAGGGAAAAAGACTTTTGACTTTAAAATTTAAACTTAAAGTTAATTAAATTTATTCTTGGTGGCTTACATGAAATTAATGAATTATTTTAATTTATCTTTATAAATTAATTATTTTCCGTAGAATTGTAAAAATTAAAAATTAAGTATTAAAAAAAAGGTTGAAATGTATTTTATTTAATTATTTCACGAGTAACCCTCCTACACTAATAATTAAATTTAATTTTTAGTGATAAATAATATTTAATTATAAATGGTAAATGTATTTTGATTTTTATGTTAAATTTAAAATTAATTTTTATAAATTAGTTTATTAAATTTATTTTTGGATTTAGTTATTTGGAATTATTTATTTTATTTGGACAGGTTAAAATAATTAACCATCTTTGTTGATTTTTATAAGGTATCTTTTAATTATTTGATTAGAAATGATAATTATTAAAGACTAATTAAATATTTTAACACACTTAACAACACCTTAAAAGTTGAATTCGTATCGTAATGTAATTATTATTAATATTTTTAAAGTGATGTAAATAATATTGAAATATTTGGAAATAACAATTATTAATTACTTAGCGTATCATTTATGAAATTGGGTTTTCAATATCTAATTAATTTATTTATCTAATTAGTAAAAATTTAGTAGTAAAGCAAAACTAGTTTGACATAGTGGCATATGGACTTAGTTTAGTTGTGTGTATAATATAGTCTTAATAGTAGAAATAATTGGGTCTCTACATCCATGAGCTACATCTCTAAACACCTTCTTAATTATCCATTTTAATATCATATTGTCTAATTTTTATTTGTGTGACTAATTATTTAGTCATTTTTATTTGTGTGAGTAATTATTTAGTTGTGTTTTTTATCCAATGATCAAATTAGTCATTTATTTAGTCATTTATAGCTATGTTAGAAAAAATTAGTAGATTTTAGTCATTTTTAGTTGTCATGACTAAAAATTTTAGTCACATAGTCAATTATTTTCCTAATTCTACTAGTGTTATATGATGTCATATATGTTGGATGTTATTATGGGAATAGTCTACAAAGTCCTTGGTGAGATATGGAGCCCAACCACTGATTGTATCAAAAATAAAATATGTGAGCACTTTTAGTTTATTCATATTTATGCTTACTCTAAGAATATGGTAAGGATTGTTGAGGATGTTTATCTTTAAATTTGGCTAGAAATCCATGGTTTTTCAATGCCCAAAGTCAGAGCTAGCATTATGAAGACACTATTTATAATAGATGACTATTTTCTATATCTAGATTACACTATAAACATGATCTAGGGAAATAGGGTTCATCCCCTATGCCTTCCAAAGTACCTACCTGATAAATTGACCAAGCAATAAATTGATTCCCAATTATGGTGGAGCATAAAGGAGGACCTAACCAAGAAAAATAAAATCAAATTCTTTAGAAACCATGTGGTTATTGGCATAATGGTATATACAATGAGGAAACACTTTGGAGATGTCAATGGTAAGAGGAAGAGCTATCACTTCCCCACACTTCCACACAGGGATTGCGATCCACATGGAATCATATAAAAACACATACATGGCTTTATTATCCCTTACCAGCATGAACACTATGCTTATGAATTTTTGTTCATGAATGCACAAAATGATGAAGAGGTCTTGGAGAGAGATAGAATTTTGGTTTGAAGGAGGATCACTTGAGGGTGATACAGTAAGAATATTTAATTTATGTGAGGAAGTTATATGGTAGAATGCCACTTTATGCAGGATGGACACATTCAGACTTTTAGAAGGACCAATCCATATATAAATCAAAGGAGTATGGAAATCAATCACAAGGACTCCCTCTTAAGCTAAAGACTATTAAAAAATAACTTGGGTTAAGTGAACCTGACCCTAGGGGAGATCAAGCAAACCCCATCAATTTGGATTCCTCTGATGAGTAAGAGTAAGTACAAGAATAGCTAGATGTTATTGCAATTAAAGTGCGTATAACTACTTCCCAGGCACAAGATTCTACATTGGTAGGGGTAAAAATAGATGAATTAGCTACCTCAGTCTAGCAAGGCTCCTCATAGCCAAAGACTACCAATTTCTATAAAAGGAAGACTAGGACTCCCACAAGTAGTCCTATAATAAAGAAACCTTAGAGCCTACCCATAATGCCCCAAAAAATAGAGGTGGAAGAGGAAGAAGAAGAGGATTCTAATGAGTAAATTGATTTGTAAAAAGCTAAGGCTATGAGCCTTGAAGATGACAAAGGGAAAGAACCAGCTATGGAGAACACCATAGGTACTCAGGTTTTATAGACCACTTCCCTACTCTCTCCATTTTTTCCTATTTTTGGTGTTGTGTCTATATCGTCTATTTTTAAAACTCCAAAGGTGGAAGTTCCTACTTCTACCTCTTACAATCCATTTTCCACTTCCTCTTTCCTACATTACCCTTTACTCACCCCAAAGGTTGAGAAAGATGTTTCTACTATTGTTCCATCCACTTCCACCATGGCTACTTCTAATATTCCTTCTGGCACTGTCACTGTTAGATCAATGAAAAGGAAGAGGGCATCTAGGAAGGTATAAGCAACCATGGTGACCCCTTCCCCAAGTTTATTTTAAAAATTATAATCCATAGTTATGATTTATGAGAGAATTTTCAATATACAAGAGAAAATTAATTTTGGTTGTCCACTCATGTGTTTACGTATTTTCTTTACATTATTTGTGTAATTATATTTTACTTATTTGGTTATATGATTCAATAATATTTAGTGTTCAAAAGCTACAAATGGGTTCTTGATTGTCTTGATTGATATGGTAGTCTTAGATGTGCAACAGCTGTTAAATGATTAGTAAATACATTGGTTATTGAAACTTAAGTTAATTGATTCATAATTATAAGTGTTTAAAAGTTCTTTTGATATAGTTTTTGTGTGTGTATAATAGCTACCTTAGATACCTCAATAATCCTAATCCATAATCTCATGATTAAGAGTGTACAATAGCTACTCTAAAAAAAGTAACCTATGACTGAGGCTTATAAGTTTCCTATATCAGTATTACCCTAGACTTATTAACCATTTATGAATATGTGTGTACAAAAACTGCAAGCAATAAACATAGGTTTTTAAATAATTTTTCCACTTAGAAACTATCCAAATAAGTGATTCCTAAAGACGACAGAGCCTTTCTTTTATGCCTTACCCTTCCCTTCTTTTTGAGTTTATTTTGAGACATACCCACTCTAGATTAGCAACCATCCATCTAACTCATATATTATTACTTCCTTTTTAAAATACCACCCTTCCATTCAAAAACCTTATAAAAAACTTACATACCCTACCTGTTATTCCATCAACTAGTTATTAAGACCGCATACCTATAAATCATGCCCTAGAGTGGAGTTCACCTCTATTGAAGTCCTAAAATGTTATAGGCTACCTCATTATGAGACTGGGTGGTTAAAACCCTCATCAATGTAATATTTATAGTTATATAAGGAGGTTCATTACCTCTAATAAAATAGGTTAGTTTCTACATAAATTTTCACTAGAGTCACCCAAGAGAGTGACTAAATCTAGTTCCCATGTTGCTCTTCTAATATCACCCTTGTCAAATCATAGGAGACCTAGAATTATACCAATTATCCCTAATAGACCTAGGACTCCTTCTCCATTAAGGAACCCTTTACCTATTAATCATCCAATGGCTCAGCCACCCTGGTTAGGTGGATTTGTTATTTCCATTCCAGGAGATGTGCATGATTCACTTAGGAATCCTAAAAAGTATATGCCATCTTTATCTCCTTCAAGAGCAAGGACAACAAAGGAACATATCAAATATTTTAAAGATGCTTTTAGATTAATGAATGTTATAAATGAGGATGTTACTTGTAGATTATTTCCTTTTAAGCTAATGTATATTTATTATGATTAATATCTGAATATAATGGGAAATACCATCACTTCTTAGGATGCTTGTCAAGCAGCGTTTATTACATAATTTAGATAAGTCACCAATCCTAGTCTGATATATTATCACTTCACCAGCATGAAGAGGGAACCCAATGAACCAATATGTGATTTAAATTCAAGTATTTAAAATATTAACACATGATTAAGTCTAAGGTATAAGCCAAAAGCATTGTTAGCACTGGAGATGTACAAGAATGCTCTGGACCTAATTATTGTTATGTTCTAGAGAAGAGTAGCTACCACCAATAACTTAGCATTGGCATATTAAAAGGCCATCACATTGATAATAAACTTAATACCTAGGTTCTTACCCTACCTAACATCGAGAATGGCTTCCCAACATTAAATCTAGTACCACATGTGAAGCAGAATGTTCCTATGTTCAATCATAACTAGTTGTACACACTGCCTCCTTTGACATAGGTAACACAGTTGAATTATAGTTTATTGAAAAATCATGCACAATGAAATGGTTACCAATATAATCAACAATTAGCCACATCTACTACTGTCATTCTACAAGGCACTAACTCTACAAAGTTGAAGCTAGATTCTATTCTAAAAATGGTTCAAAAGCTGAGCAATGACTTCCTAGGCATGCAAAGAAAGATGGGTAATGTTAATACCCCAAGTGGTAATCAAAATAATAGATTATAAAGATATAATAGACAATTAAATAGGCCCATAAACACCATATATTAGTCTAACAAACTTCCATGTATCAACATGAATAAATAGCTCTACCCAATTAGTGTAGAATTCATAATACTTCTCAATATGGTGAGCTCAATTTTGTTGAATTTTGTGTAGCACTTGAAATATTTCAAAGAGAAGTAATAAGATAGGACTAGATGAATAATCCATCATAATCCCACTAGAATATTAGATCTTCAAGCACTGCCATGTTCTTTGAAACTCATGAGTTCCCTTTCCAAGTGAAGATGAAAATATACCAGAGGACAACACCAATGAGGTTCATGACTTTCAATAGTTCCAGAGAGTTGGTTATAATATAATGAATAAGTAATCATTCAAAACATCTATTCCTCCAAATAACACAACAATTCCACCTAATCCTAAATCTAATAACAATCCACCTCCCCCAAGAGGGAATGATCAGCCTCAGAATAAGGAGGAATAGAGTAGAAGAGGAGACAACATTATTGAAGACATGAAGAAGAATAAAGCATATATAACTCTTCATAAGTTAGCTCAAATCACTGAATATAAGGAGCTTCTATATAAATCTATTATCTAAAATACCTCTATGGAAAGAACCAAATCATCTACAGATAAAATAAAATATGTTGACACCAATGTCATCTATAAAATCAATCTAGAAGTTCCACCATTCTTGGTAACTATCAGAGTATTTTGTAAGAATATTCATAAATATTTAGTTGATTCTAGAGTCTCAACAATTATTATGCCTAATTCCATATATCAAAAGCTTATTCTAACTCCAAGCCCTTTAAAGAGAATAGTTTCATAACTAGATAAAATAGTGGTATTAGTAGTTGGAGAAATTACACACATATGTATTCCAATAGCATCTAAACCATGAGTCTAGATGACCATTGATATCCTTATAATAGACATACCTGAAGGCTATGGACTTTTACTAAGTAAGAACTAGTCCAAAATTTTCAATGGATATCTTTTTATGGACTATTCTCACATCTGTCTACCATGAAGAGGTATTATATATAAAATATAGATCGATAGGGAGTCGAGGATGAAATATCCCATTACAAAATATAATGTCAAGAATGAAGAGGTAAAGTATGAATCTTCTAACCTTGGTATTTACACTTTAACTATGCAAAATCAAATGCAAAATAAAAAGTCTAAAGCTCCCAATCAACTATGGACTTTACAATTTGATGGTGTTATATTCAATTAAGGATCAGGCATAGGAATAAAACTGATTCATCCATAAGGAAGAAAGTTATTTGCAGCATATGGATTGTTATTCCCATGCACTAAAAATAGGGCTGATTATGAATCTCTAATTATGGGATTATAATTTGCATTAAAAATATTGTAAATCAAGTGTTATTATTTGGTGACTCAGAGCTAGTAGTCAACTAGGTCAAAAATAAGTACCAATGTAATTTATCTTATTTGATAAGGTACAAACATAGATCATGAGACCTGATTGAGATCTTTGAAGCTTTTAACATAGTAGTAGTTCTCAAAGAGAAAAATCAAGCTATCAATTCACTAGCTACTATTAATGCTAATTTGGATCCTCTCTAAAAATCAAAGGTAAAGATATTCTCTATTGAACTAGTGCCTTATCCCTTTGTTCAAAATAATATATGAAATTTTCAAGTCTTTGATGATGACCAGCATATTATTCATTTTCTAACTAATTCAAAGGAATTTGAGTCTTAAACTATCTATGATAAGAAAGTTAATCACCTATGTCAAGGGGAATCAGACAAGGAAGGTATTCTCTAACTCAAAGAAAATCATATTTCAGTCGGTTGGTCTCCTTAAAAATACCATTTGACATAGATCCTCAAGATCATTAGCTTAGGCAGCCTAAGGTCAATGAATCTGAATTCAAAATGGAAAATCTAGGAGATGAACATAGCCCTCGTTATGTTAACATTGGCCTCAATTGTACCTTAGAGGAAAGAAAATGAGTGAAGGATTTAATCATTCAATATATAGATGTCATTACTTAGACTTATGAATACTTTAAGGTTTATGATCCTTGGGTCATTACTCATACAATCCCTCTAAAACTAGACCATAATCCATTCAAATAAAGGTAGATACCAATCAATCATATTGTGGAGCCTTTCATTCAAAGAGAAGTGGATAAGCTATTAAATGCAAGAATTGTCTTTCTAATCAAAAATTTTACCTGGGTGGCCAATTTGGTTCTAGTTAGAAAGAAGAATGGTGAGATCAAATTATGCATTGATTTGAGGAACTTGAAAAAATCTTTTGAAAGTGATAATTATTTCCTTCCTTGTTAGGATGAAGTGATACAGATAGTAAGTGGTTCTAAAATGATGTCCTTCTTGGATGGATTTTAAGGCTATAATCAAGTACTCGTACAATCAGAAGATAGGATGAAGAGTACATTTATTATAAAGTGGGGAACTTATACATATAACAGGATGTCATTTGGAATAATAAATGCAAGATCCACCTTTTAGAGTGCTATGGATCATGCATTTAAATAATTAATGGGTAAATGCATAATCATCTATATGGATTATCCTACTGTATTTTTAAAGAATAGGAATGACCATGTATGCCACTTCTAGTCAATCTTTGATAGATGTATAAGGTTTGGTATTTCACTAAAATTGAAGTAGAGTATATTTGGAGTGATATAAGCCAAGCTCTTAGGGCACATCATCAAAAAATAAGGGATCATCATTGATATACATAAGATTCAAGTAATTTCCAAGATTGCACCACCAAACATCAAGAAAGAGCTCAAATCATTATTCATGAAGTTTAACATTGTAAGGAAGTTTATCTCAATATTTGTAGAGATTATTAGACCTATGAATGTAATGCTCAAGTAGGATGCCAAAATATAATGGACAACTAAGGCTTGAAAGTCTTTCCAAGACATTAAAGTTGCAATATCTCAAGCCTCGATACTAATTAGTCTAAATTTCATGAAGGATTTCTACTTGTACTCATTCACTTTAGAACATATAATTACTACTATTATAACATATAAGAAAGATGAGACTGAGCATCTAATTATGTTTATGATCACAAATCTAAAAGAAGTAGAACTTAGGTACTCCATGATTGATAAACAAATCTTCACTCTTGTCAAAGCGATGAAGAAATTTTGACACTACATCTTGAGGAATAAGATTATTTTCATTGTGCTTGATCCTGATATCAATCTCACCTTATCAAAAAATTAATTAGGAGAATGCAGAGGCAATTGGATATCAAAGCATCAAGAGTTTGATATAAAAATCAAGCCTATGAAGATTGTTTGGGGTCAAGGCATCATTCAACTCATGACTGAACCTAATCCATGTACTACTATTAAATAGGTATGTGAAGCTCAGGTTTCTAAAGTAGAATGGTATACTAATATAGTATAATACTTTCTTATAGGTACTTGCTCCCTATAACTCAATAAAGAGTGAATAAGAGATTTAAGGCACAAAGCTACCCATTACATGATCAAGAAAGGAGTTATCTATAGAAAAAACTATGAAGGCATCTATTTTAGGTGTGTATCTATAGAGGAAGCTAAATATATTTTAGAAAACCCACATCAAAATATAGGTAGTGGTTATCCATCTGGGAATACCAAAACCCATAAGATCTTAACGATGGGCTAATACTGGCCAATAGTTTTCAAAGATGTTCATGCTCATGTAAGAACATGACATAAATGTCAATATCTAGCTAAGAGAGAAGTACATGTAGCAATGGCTTTACAAATTTTTGTTGAAGGAAGGCCATTTTCCCAATGGGGTTTAGACTTCATTGTTATCATTAACCCAAATTCCTTAATAAGCTATAATTTTGTACTCATTACTACAAACTATTACACTAGATGGACTGAAGCCATAGCCACAAATAATTATAGAGCACAATATGTGATTCACTTCTTATAGGAACACATCACAACTAGATTTGGTACCCCTATTTCTCTAGTTTATGATAATGGACTATAATTCATATCTGTAGAATTCATTAACTGGGTGCATGATACCCATATCACTATCAAAACATATTCTAATCATTACCCCCAAGGAAATAGACTGGTAGAATCAACAAATAATAAATTAATAGATGCAATTAAGAAATTAATTGAGGATAAGCCTAAGACTGGCACAGTCTATTGAAGTATGGTTTTTGGGTAAACCAAAAAAGATACAATCAATCCCTTAAAGCTTCACCCTATCTATTAGTGTATAGATGTAGGCTAGTATTCCCAATCATATTAAAACTACTGACTTATTAGTTCATGTAAGATTTCATGGAACCCAATGATAATGCAGAGTCTCGACTACTGGACATAATAGAAATGGAAGATTTGGTGTACTGACAATCTTCCTTAGACAAATAGGCGAACATGTGCCTTTTCTTTTAAATATAGCTTTTTCCAAATGGAAGCATTATTTCCAGACTCAGGTTTGCATTTAAAATGAGATAATATTAACCCTCTTACCATGGCTCAGTGACCATACAGAATAGGTGTGTTATCCTTTTGGTCCTTTTTCATTCTTGCTATGTATTGGTCTAGTGAAGTGAGTTTATCACCAGACTTTGTGCTTTCAAATCTCAAAAACTTTACAAGCCTGTTCCTATTTGATGCATCCTCAATTATGCCTAGCTTAACAGACTTTCTAAACTCATTCCAAAATTTGGCATACTTCCCCTTTTTTTCTCATTCACTGATTCTGAATCATATCTGCCAAATGACGACTCATATCTAGGGCCTTATGAATTAGCTTCTTCTTTATTATTCTCAAACTGCCATGTTATTGAAGCATTTCTTGGGAAACATTAAGTGGTAAAGTGTATGAATCCACGATACCATTCAAGAAAGCAAGATATTTGGGAAGAAGTTCTTCAAATTCATCAAAAATGAAAACACGCCTCACAAACAGCTTAAGATTTGACTTGCTGGTATAGTAACTTTCGTAAAGATCATGAGAAACCTTTTGTGGGATAAACAAAATAGCTTTAAACTCAACATCAATTGCTGCCTGACATAATATGGGATGACTACAGTATATTGAACTTCAAATTGCAAAACAGGGGAAGCATCAGAGTTTCTCCTAAATCTAGTCGAGTTCTCAAACTCGAAGTCATAGGCGTAAGTGGAATATGTATCACAACAAATACATATGTTATAAAATCCTTAAATGATTGAATTAAAACACATTCAGTTTTATCTATCACAACCTTTATTCTTTTCACTATTCTGTAGAATCGACTCCTACAGGCAACTTCTATACAGTTCTCTATTACCAATTATACCCAATTATACATAATCCTTACATATATCAAACATCTTTTAGCATCTTTTTAAAAACCTTCAATGAGTTCTGTCAGACAAATCGATATTTTCCATTAAATAGAGTTTCAACCTTGTAACAATAATCGAGCCTCCATGTCAATCAAGACATGTTGTTTCTTTTTACACAGTCACATCTGAGAGTTTTCAAAAATCTTCAAATCCATATTAATTTCATGAACATGCCAGAAAGACTCGATTCTCTATTCACAAAGATCCCAATAATTCACAAATAATTTTGAAAGCACAAGATAACCTATCTTTGTCATACACAGGTCTGTCACTATTGAAACCAGAATTCTTATAAAGGAAACCATAACATTATCATAGAAATCAAAACTCTATTCTTTCCTCTTCAAATAGAATTACTTACAAATAATGTTCATTGATTTAAAGGCTTATGAAACCTTCATAGATACATCCATGCTTATTCTTGGACTCCACTTACAACTTCTCTTTCTCCTTCATTCTTACATCCTTTGAGATCCTCTCCTCTTCTTCTATCTCTTCCCTTGAATGAGAGGTCATTTCCTCTCTGTCCTTCCTCTCCTCTACGTCCCTCTCATCCTCCTTTTTTAATGAATTTTCTTTTTGCTCTTGTTAAGAGCCTCCCTTCTAACTTCTACGCCCAATTTGGGCTCAAAAACAAAAACACTTTTTAATTTGTAACAACATACCCAGGTTGAAATATTTTCAACCACTCTTCCCTTATTTCCTCAACAGCCCCAACAATTATTATTTTTTTCTTTTCACTTTTTACTTTTGACAATTACAATTACTCCTCCTTAGATAACATTTTGGAGGCAAAATATAATAATTTGAAATTCAAATTTAAACATGACTTGTAACCATGTCTTGCCAAGAAAATGAATGTAGATGCTCCTGCATCATACTCTCCCTCTAGAAACAATTTGAACCTTAGTTCAAATGAGTTACTTTCTCCATGCTTTAGCCTTCAATTGTATACCTGGATCCCAAGGTCTTGTTGTCAATGCCAATGCTTGTGTTTGTCTTTGATAGTCTTTGTCTTTCATTTTGCTTTTCTTCCTCTTCTGGTATGTTCTTCTCCTCATTTCTTTCTCAGCTACCATGTCCCACATCCATGCTTCTTCATCTTCATACATGTCTTCTAGCTCTTCTTTGCCTTCTTGGTTCATGAGATTCTCCAATGACTCGTGTATGTCATTCACTTTAGCAACCTTCATACCTGCATACAAAACATTCAAATCCACCTTAGAATCAAAATCTTTAGGCCATAAAGCCTCTTGGTTGCCTTCACATTCTTGCTCCTTGATCAAAACTGTCTTGACCTCTTTGCTTTGCTCTTGTCTTGTCTCACTCTTCCCAATGGTGTCTTCACCATGGCTTGTACCTGTATGTAACTCTCTTGAGGAACTAAAGAACTCTTCTAACATTCTCATTTCCTCCTTTAGTAAGATCTCATATATCTCTCCATCTTCTTCATCAAACTTGGGTCCTTCATTCTTAAGGATTACTTGTCCTTCATCTCTTATCTCATCTTTTTTTAGCTCTTGCCTCAATTCATTTCCCATCTAATCAATGGTGCCATCATGTTGATCTGTGCATCTACACAACTCTCTTGGAGGATTCAATAGCTCTTCTATCCTCTTCAACTCTTTACTCAATACAAGCTCATCCGAATCTTCATGTCCTATATCAAACTTAGGACCAAATTGTCTTTCATCCTCTATAAATACATTCATCCACTCTATGGTTTCTTCATACAAGTCAACTTCTTCATCAACATCAATATACTTATCAAATACAATTGCATTATTCTTACCTTCTGTCTCCTTGCTTTCTTTAACTTCTCTTTGAAGCCATTTTGTTTGTTTCTTGCATTCAATGAGGCATTGCCTTGCTGCATATTCTCCTCTTTCCTCATCATCCATCCATTTGGAATTCTCTTCTTGCTGCATATTAGTCCACATAGCCACTTTCCATTCCTCATTTTCCATAAAAATATCATTAAATGATTCAAACAAAACATTATCCCATTCATTGCAAGCAATTGACTTACCTTTCATATTGTATCCTCATGCTCTACCTCATTATTCTTTGAGAAGTTTTCTTTCTCACCTTTAGCCATCCATACCTTCTTCATAGCTTTAGGATGACACTTATTCAATTTACCAACCAATTTCTGCTCTTTGACATCTTCCTGTTGTCTTGCTTGATAGTCGTCCTTGCTCACTTTGCATTCTACCTCTTCCTTCATGCTTTGTATTTGCTTCTTGCTTGAGTCTTTATTTTGATTGAGCTTTATGTCCTCCTTTATATTTGTCTTCTCAAACCATGTAGGCATCCTGCATCCATGCTCTTGTACCAGCACTTCCTTCTGCTTGGGAGTTTGTTTCTTCCACCATTTAGGCATCACATATCCATGGTTAATTGGAAACTTCACCTTTCTATTTGCTTCTCTAACATGTCTATCAACAGTTTCATGCTTATAAGAATGAGAAAAATCAATTTTGGAATTCACCTTTACCTCCTTAACGGGCTGCTCCATTAGTTCTTTGACTTGCATAGCTTCCTGATTATTTGTACTTTCTTCTTTCTTTGTTCTTGGCTGTTCTCTTTCTTCTTCTTGGATTTCAATGGCATCATGGAAGTCATCTTCATCTTCCATCTCTTCTCTCTCATGCATTAACCAATGCATCTCTTCTTCTTCCTTATCAACAACAGCAAACTTACTTCTCTCTCTTACACATTCACTTGTGTACTTGGTGTCTCCTCTTGCACCAATCTCTTCATTCTTCAAGGACTTTCTCTTGACCTTCATAAGGCTGCTCATCCCTGCATTTACCCACTCAAAGACAATATTAGAAATAAAAACAAGAGACCATAATGTCTCCATGAGTGTTCTCTTCATCAACACTCTTATCTTTTCAAGTGCTCTTCCTGGCACTTCATCTTTTCTTTCTTCTCTTCTCTTGTTCTCCTCAATGAGAACCTTCTTCTCCACCTCTTCCTCTTTTTGTTGCTCACTTGGAAACCTACTCATCCTCTTGCCTCTATGGGCTTCTGTTTTCTTGGCAATCTCATTTTGCCTTCTTCTCCTCTTCACTAGGAGATCAATTGGCCATTTCAACCTTTTCTTTATTGGCCATACCCATGCTTGCCTATTCAACTACATCCAAGACTCATATTCATCTTTAATCTTAGCTAAATCTCTTTTTAAACTAGCAATCTCTTTATCAATTTCAATATTGGTCATACCTTTGATGCTTGCTTTCTTCTTGGTGTCCTCATGTACCTTGCTACTCTACTTTTTTCTCAGCAATATCTCCATTTTTGAGATCTTCACCCAAGTCTTTTCCACCTTGGTCTCTTGATCCCTTGTCTCAACCAAGCCTTTTCTCCTTGACTGGTCTTTTGACAATCTCCTTGATCTCACCTAGGCCTTTTGCATCCTAGTCTTTTGATCCTTTTCTCAATCCTGCAGCAACTCTTTATACAACACTTCATCAAACACAAATCACAAATCCAAGCTTACCTTGCTTTGGATCTTTCTCTTGAGCATTCACTTGCTCCCTTACTTTTGAGCTTTCCAAGCTTCTCTTCTTAATTCTTCAAACTCCATCCTTTACCTCAGCTAAGTCTATTTCACCTTAGTCTTTTGGCAAACTATCCAAGCTTCTTCTTGGATCTTCACTAAGCCTTCCTTGGCTTCTCCTCCTCTTAAGCCTCAATGGCTTTAAGCCTTCCTTTTCACCTGTTTACTTCTCAGACATAATAAACTCAAATCAAATATCAAGGTTACTCATACCTTTTCTCAACAAATCCCAAGAGCTTCAAGCTCTGATACCAAAATGGTGTGTTGGCCATCTTCCTTAGACAAATAGGCGAACAGGTGCCTTTTCTTTTAAATATAGCTTTTGCCAAATAGAAGCATTATTTCTAGACTCAAATTTGCATTTAAAATGAGATAATATTAACCCTTTTACCATGGCTTAGTGACCATATAGAATAGGTGTGTTATCCTTTTGGTCCTTTTTCATTCTTGCTATGTATTGGTCCAGTGAAGTGAGTTTATCACCAGACTTTGTGCTTTCAAATCTCAAAAACTTTGCAAGCCTGTTCCTATTTGATGCATCCTCAATTATGCCTAGCTTAATAGACTTTCCAAACTCATTCCAAAATTTGGCATACTTCCCCTTTTTTTCTCATTCACTGATTATGAACCATATCTGCCAAATGACGACTCATAACTAGGGCCTTATGGATTAGCTTCTTCTTTATTTTTATAAAACTACCATGTTGTTGAAGCATTTCTCAGGAAACATTAAGTGGCAAAGTGTCTGAATCCATGATACCCTTCAAGAAAGCAAGATACTTGGGAAGAAGTTCTTCAAATTCATCAGAAATGAAAACATGCCTCACAAACAGCTTAAGATTTGACTTGCTGGTATAGTAACTTTCGTAAATATCATGAGGAACCTTCTGTGGGATAAACAAAATAGCTTTGAACTCAACATCAATTGCTGCCTGACATAATATTGGATGACTACAGTATATTGAACTTCAAATTGCAAAACAGGGGAAGCATCAGAGTTTCTGCTAAAGCCAGACGATTTCTCAAACTCAAAGTCATAGGCGTAAGTGGAATATGTATCAAAACAAATAAATATATTATAAAATCCTTAAATGATTGAATTAAAACACATTCAGTTTTATCTATCGCAACCTTTATTCTTTTCACTATTCTATAGAATCGACTCCTACAGGTAACTTTTATACAGTTCTCTATTACCAATTATACCCAATTATACATAATCCTTACATATATCAAACATATTTTAGCATCTTTTTACAAAACTTCAATGATTTCTATTGGACAAATCGATATTTTCCATTAAATAGAGTTTCAACCTTGTAACAATAATCGAGCCTCCATGTCAATCAAGACACGCTTTTTCTTTTTACATAGTCACATCTGAGAGTTTTTGAAAATCTTCAAATCCATATTAATTTCATGAACATGCCAGAAAGACTCGGTTCTCTATTCACAAAGATCCCAATAATTCATAAATAATTTTGAAAGCACAAGATAACCAATCTTTGTCATACACAGGCCTGTCACTATTGAAACCAAAATTCTTATAAAGGAAACCATAACATTATCATAGAAATCAAAAATCTGTTCTTTCCTCTTCAAATAGAATTACTTACAAATAATGTTCATTGATTTAAAGGCTTATGAAACCTTCATAGATACATCCATGCTTATTCTTGGACTCCACTTGCAAATTCTCTTTCTCCTTCATTCTTACATCCTTTGAAATCCTCTCCTCTTCTTCTATCTCTTCCCTTGAATGAGAGGTCTTTTCCTCTCTATCCTTCCTCTCCTATACGTCCCTCTCATCCTCCTTTTTTAATGAATTTTATTTTTTCTCTTGTTAAGAGCCTCCCCTCTAACTTCTACGCCCAATTTGGGCTCAAAAATAAAAATAGTTTTTAATTTATAACAACATACCCAGGTTGAAATATTTTCAACCACTCTTCCCTTATTTCCTCAACAGCCCCAACAATTATTTTTTTTTTTATCTTTTCACTTTTTACTTTTGACAATTACAATTACTCCTCCTTAGATAACATTTTGGAGGCAAAATACAATAATTTGAAATTCGAATTTAAACATGACTTGTAACCATATCTTGCCAAGAAAATGAATGTAGATGCTCCTGCATCAAGATTCAAGGATTTAAGCCTTATAGACCTTCATTAAACACCAAGACATAGTCAAGAGGTGGTTTGATAAGAGAGAAGAGGTTAAATCATTTAGGATCTCATTTCTGGTGCTTCTTTGGGATAAATCCCATGAAAAGAAAAGATGGCATGATAAATTTTCCCAATTATATATTGGACCATTTCATATTTTATAGATCTTAGGTAATAATGTCTTCCATCTAAAGGACTTGTAGGATAATGAACTCACATATCCAGTAAATGGGAAATTTTTGAAGCATTACTTCATGGTTTTACCATCTAAAGGTACCACCAATTGATGAAAGAACATGGTAGAGGTAGGATTATGATATATTTCCTACTTTCTTAGATAGATTTCCTACTTTCTTAGATTAGGTTTCCTACTTTCTTAGATAGATTTCTTGCTTTTATAGATTAATTTCTTGTTTTCTTAGGTTAATTTTAAGGCTTTCTAGATTAGTTATTGTTTTCTTCCTGTGACAATCTAAATTGTGTTTGCTCTGATGTAACCAAGCTAAAATTCAAACCAACTGAGCCCTTATCTTATGCTTAAATAGACTTGTAAAATAGAGGAAAATTGAAAAAAAGTGTCATAACTTGGGACTTGTTCACAAATTGGGTACATTTATGTGTTTTGAGTCTTTAGGATGAAGGTAAGCAATCATGAACCATTTTAGATTATGTCATAATTGAATAATTTTACCTGGTATGTGGAAATTGCTCTCAAGGTAGTTCATATCAATTTGGAAATTTTTATTATTTCATTAGATAAGTCACATTTAATATATTGAAATTCTTGTTGAAAGTGATAATTATTGGTAAAGATGTAGCTGATAGGGATGTTCTAGTAATGATTTTGTTTTATAACCATACCACCTCACTGGGGTTCCAACTCTCCTCATTCTATTCAAATAAAAGAAAAAGAAAATAATAGAAGAACCAATAAGTTCAAAAGAAACATCAAGCCAAATTAATATCTAAAAAAAATCAAAAGGCTCACATGATGAAATAAGGTCAATGTACAATGCATCATGATCAAGAAAATGAAGGGGAAGAGAGGGATCCCAAGCTATCTCTATCGGGGGTATGGATGCCTATCTAGTAGTAGAGTAATGCCTATGATTAATTTGATTTTAATAAGCTTTAAAAAAATAGAATGAAAATACAACTTCATTAAGACTTTGAAAAACTCATCACAAGGAGGGTTAAATTAACTTCACGTAAAACACACATAGATCCAAGTGTAAGAAGGCAATTATGCTATGTGAATCTACTTAGGAGTCTCTTTCTTATTTATGATTTTAGTATTTTTTATGGCACTATTTATATTTGATTTGAGATTACTAACCAAAGTTTTGGGTTCTTGAATAATTAGAAGTATTCCTATTGTAAGTTGTCATTTGTTATACCCAACATTCCCCTTTCTTTTTTTGAAGTAAAGGGGACCCACTTTTTTTAGATTTTTGCCTTGTTTGTTGAGCCTTTTCTTTTATATGTTTGTGAAAATACTTGAGTATATTGATCCTTAGTCTTCATACTTAGAATAATATATCATGGTATTATGTATTTCTATGGACTAACTCTATTAATACCTCTTTAAGAGATTTTGAACTAAGCAGGTCTTTAGTCCTTAGTTTATTCATAAAAAATTCATTTGGAGACTTATTCATCAAACCCTTTGTTTGGGAATTTTATTTAGACATTTTGTTTGACACATTTGGTTTTTAGGTTTTTTGTTTTGGGTTTTCTATTTGTGAGCTTCTTCATACTATTTATTCATCAGGATTTATGCCTAGAACTTATTCAGCATTTATTTATTCAGCATTTATTCATTCGACATTTGTGTATGTTATAGAAAATTATGCCTTGTGTATGTTATCCAATTCACCTCTTTCCTTCAACTAAACTAAGCTTCCTTTTATAGGCTTTGGAGCATCTTAGGTTCATTTGGAATGGAGCACATTGAATGATGAGTTGGTGCTAGAGGTACACATCCCATTACCTCCACTATGCTTTGTAGTTAATGTGCAGTCATTGTCCTATGCACCCACTTCCCAATGCTAATTAGATTTGTTATCCACCATCTAGTTGGTGCCCTTAGAATATAAAACAACAACCACATATTAAGGTTGCCTCATTCATAGGTGTTTATCGAGTTGGCATGGATCCATTACTTAGCATAAAATGGGGCCCAACATTACCCCCAACAAAAAAAATTGTCTATCCTTAGACTATCCTTTTAACACCTTATTTATGAAAAATTTGGGCATGCTCTATTGTAGTTTTTCCTTGAAGTCATCAAATCCCTAAATCATGAGCTTGATTTATTTAATGGCACTATCAAACTCTGTAGAGTCATCCTCAAGCATGAGTTATCAGTTTTATCTAGTTCTTTCCTAAAGGCCTCTAGCATTTCCTTTACCTTTAAGACCCCACCATCTAAGATGGCTCCCTGCTTGTTCACATTTATTTGAAAGGTGTATAAGAGCTCTTTCAAGTCTTTCTCCTTAGTCTTTAGCTAGGAACTCAACATGTTAACCTAAGTCATTATCTATGTACACTCAGCCCTACTAATAGTGAATGTTTACTTCATCAATACATCCTTTTCCCCCTTCACCTTTTAGAGGTGTACATCGATCACTAATGCTTGGGTGGAGAATTTGCAAAAAATGACATCAACATCATCTGTGTGCTCTTCTAGCCTTACAAAGAGATCCTTTACCTCATTGATATTTTATTGAGCTCTTTCTTTATGGCTTTGTAAGGGTCTTCTTCCTCTTCCTATGCCTGCTTCATCTAAGGGAGCATCTATTCTACTAGTTTACACACCTTATCCACTTCTAAAAGATTAGAAGTGTCAACATCTCCAAAAGGGATGGCTTTACCTCTTCTACATGCTTAATCAACTACTATATTTTGAGATTTATTACACTAAGCTCTTATTCTACCTTAAGCACTATATCCTTCCATTTTGTGATGAAAACATCATTAATAATGTTCTTATATGCTACCTTAGAGTCCATCTTAAGGAGGGCATTAGCTGACCTTACTGGATTCATATCCCAAGGGTTTACAAGTTGTTATTCATACCCCTCTTATAGTTTTTTTATGCTCTGTATTGCTTTTATTGGTACCTCAAAATGAGGCTTGTCTATATAGCAATATAGTGTAAAGGACACTTAATTTCACATTAATGTAGTTGTAGCTCTAGATGGTATGTACTCTAACATGTAGAAATCCTCATCTTGGATATACCCCTTCTATGCCTTCCCTGGTAGTTTGGCTCAAACTCTTCCTTTTTGATGGTTAATTCCATCTACTTCTACTCCTCTTAACTAGTTCTACTCCCTTCCTTAATACCTTCTTCTTCTCATTCTTGTAGGGGTTCTTCTCCTTTAGACTTTTCCCCTTCATCTACTTCTTCTTCTTATGGATCCTTGGGATGAACTTCCATAGGTTCCTTTT
Source organism: Torreya grandis (assembly GCA_037957365.1). Taxonomy (NCBI): domain Eukaryota; kingdom Viridiplantae; phylum Streptophyta; class Pinopsida; order Cupressales; family Taxaceae; genus Torreya; species Torreya grandis. The sequence goes on along the minus strand of JARHVA010001980.1, from coordinate 1,032,871 downwards.
TAGTGTCAGCCCTCTTCTCCCTTTCCCTCTCTATTTATTCCTTTGAGGTGCCAGCATCACCTTCTCTATCTCTAGGCACCCCTCTAGTACTAGGGCACACCTATTTTATAGCTTATACTAGGCTAGTGTGGGTGTTGGGTACCTTTACTACTTTGGATTTTATGGGTTTTGTGCCTATTGTAACCCTCTTCTCTTCTTCTTTCATGTCCTTCTCCTTTTAGGCCTTCTTTATTTTTTCCTTTCTCTTCTTCATGATCATGTTGGTTCTCTCTTCCTTGGCCTTTAACTCCTCAACCTCAACTTTGTCAATTTCTACTTAGGTCATGCCCTTGGCCCTCATGTCCTCTCTCTTATAATTCAACTCTAGTGTTGCTTTAATATGATCCTAATCAAGGCCCATCTTATCCAATTTATCCTCAACTCTTCTTCATCTTGCAGAGGCTACATTGTAGGCTCTTGGGTTGGTATGCTTGATGGTTTTGATTCTCTAAGCATGGTAGTAGTGTCACCTTGGAAAGCCTCTCATATTTCTACCACACTAGGCTCTACCTCCATCTTATCATCCCTTTTCATTTATTTTTTCTTTCTCTATAGGTCTCATGCCTTTTGGATATCTACGTCACTCAAGCCAAGCTTTCTCCATGCTTTTTCCTACCTCACCTCTTCATTTTGAGGTGGTGGGGGAGTTTTCTCACTAGATGAGAAGTCTTCTTTAGGTATAATATATACACCCTTCCCTAACTCTACCTCCTTCTTGAATTATTCATGTGCCTCTTTGTCTACCAGGGTGATAGTGGGTATCGTAGATAGGAATTTTGGATTTTTTTACTTCTCTTTTGAAATAGGAGAAGTCTTCGATGTAAACTTCACACACTTTTTTATTGGGGCCTATGAAGAGGCTACATTTATAGAAGTGATTTTAAACTTTATGCACTCCTATTTTTCTTCTAATGTCTCCCACTTCTTCTTCTTGGAAGACTTCTTCCTTTCAACTAGCACTAGCATTCCTTCATCACTGATCTTGATGAGAGGGTTATCAGTTTGCTCAACATTGGGGCCCTTTATCCTTAACTTCATCTCATAGTCAAGCCTATATATGTGCCTAAGTATAGTTACTTCTTGAAGAGGGTGGATATCAATTTAATCCAACTCATCTTATTTGCCCCTTATCACTTTTCCATCTGGGTACATGAACTGGCATCGTAACCTATTCCTTTTCATATCTAGTTACCTCATTAGAACATCCAATTTTTTTGTATTTGTGATCCTCCTAAGCACATCCCTAAAATACTTGGGCAACAAAGTGTATGGGATCTTTAACCAACCAAACATGTTACCATCAACTAGTGCCAAGTGGAATACATAAAAATGTTGCATAACAACAAAGTTTTCCATCCCATACATGCTCTTGAAAATCTCCTGGGGGATGTGCCACTCAATCCCAAATGCCTCTATATATTTATCACACCATCTCATCATGTGAGCTTTATATTTTGTGTTGAAGGAACTAGGGCAAGTGAAGTCCTTGTATGTCTACATCAAAGATTTGTTGTGTTTTAGAAAGATCCAAAGATTGTATTCATACTCATCTGGTATGTTGATTTACTCCATGACTATCAAGATTAGGATGAACCCTTACCTACAGGTCCCCTTCATTATTTGACACTCTAGCACGTTATTCAAAAATTCTTCCATAATAAATTTGGCAATATTAAATTTTATGCCATGTACCATATGGTAGGTGATGTAGAGGTAAGCTTTTATAACATTAGTCCATCGACCACAAAGTCAAAGCTTTGAGATCATAAGGTATGACACCACCCTCATGTCAGGGTCCTTATAATATTTTATAGGGAAGATGAATCCTCCTTGTAATAACTCAAGATATTTTCTATGTGATCCACCTCTTCATTGTCATTCATCATCTAATGGATGTCTTTTCTATCATCTGGGAATCCAATTATCCTTCTAATGAGATTCACTAATATCCTCATGCTCCTCCTCACAAAGTATATGTGGTCACCATAGATGTGCAATAGAGGGAAGTGAATGAGCTCCTTTGGCTTCCCAAAGCATGGAAATTTATATAGTTGAGTTATGCTAGAGGCTATCAATCTATCTTGAATGGAGACATCAAATAACATTGTGCCCTGCTTCCTCTTTCTCCTTATATCCACCATCCAATCTGATGTTATGTCTAGCACATGGCTAGAAGTAAGATGGTTGTACTCTTTTAGCTAGCAGGTGTGTAAAAAAGAATTCCAATTTACCCTACTAGGACTTCCTAGGGGAAATTGTATCACTTAATAGTACACTTTTGTTTGCACCTTAAGGTTAATTTACATGATTTTGACTCCTTATACCATCAGTGTTATTTTTCTTACATGGGCTACTTCTACTACTACATACACCTACTTTGGAATTTATTATTGTAGACCTATTCCCTTCCATTTCTTACCCATCTTGAACCTACTGGTGTTGAATTATATTAGGTTAGGTCTATCTAAGCCTTGAATGGTTCTTAGTGTTTCACAGTCATAAGACCTATGTTTGTACCTTTGGCTCTAAACTTCATAGACCATTAATGGCATCTTCAATGGAAACCCACATTTTTTCCAATTGGTTCTTATAAAAATCTCCTCCTAAAACTATCTACACCAATCTCACCATGAGCATAATTTCTCCAACTTCATAATCATTCATTATAGGTATATGGGAGTGTTTGGATTCTTTTTCTAGTAGGGTTTCTATGCTTTAGCTCTTTGGTTCATTATTTTTCTCTAGTTTACTCAACATCTCAAGTTTACACAAAGTTTTTTATAGAAACCAATCTATAGTATGACATTTTATACCTTATTTGCATCTACCATCTTTAATGTAGGTGTGTTAATGGTATGGTGGTGTCTAGATTTCTTGAACCCTAAAAAATTTTGTGAAATCTATAAAAATCCTCTACCACCAACTCATTTAATATAGATCTTTATGCCTCCACTTTCACCACATTTAATGCTCCTAATATTATTTTGATGAAGTGACTTGTGGTTCAAACAGTCACTTCCCACTCAAATTTAGGTGGATGTTAGATATCTATGGTGATTCTCCTTCTATACTTTGTTCTCTTGGCATAACCTTTGCCTTCAATATGGTAACCTAGGCATAGTTCCTCACATGTGCATGATTTAGCCTCCTTAATTCCACCTCTTCTTGATACACTTCTATTTCAATAATGCTTATCTATCTTGGTCATTTTATTGTGCTTCATCTAGCCTTGGCCTGTCCTACCCCATACAAATTACTTGTGATATCCTTCTAATGCTTGATTATCCTTATTTTATTTTCTTGTGCACTATCATATTGTGTGTCTTCACTTTTTATCTTACACACAATCATGTTGTGCATCTTCACTTAGTTCCTATCTCATCTAAGTTTGGAAACCTCATTACACCCAAAAACATAGGTGTCTAGCGTTAGGTGATTACAAATCAAGTGGGTTTGACACACCTAATTGGCATTATGCATGAAAGCACTAGAATATGAATAGAACTATCCATATACATATGTGCCCATGTAAAATAGGCTTGTTCATGAGTTACTTGAGTGACTTATGATCAGTGAAAAATATGAATGGGTTTCCAAAAAATATTGTCTAAATTTTTACAAGGCATATACCATGGCGAGCACCTGATACTATATGGTTGTGTAATTCTAATATATTGAAGTCAAATTTCTATTGGCAAAGGAGATAGGATGATCCATTTGCCTTCACCATGCTACACCAAGATTGTGACAATCATAGAGCTAGAAGCATTGACATGGACATGAAAAGGTGTTGTCTAGTCAAGGAACTATAAGATAGGTGTGTTGGTTAATCTAAGCTTTAAGGTCTCAAAGGCATCTTATTGTGCTTCACCCTAGTAGAATGGTCCATCCTTGCATAAAAGCTCTTCTAGTGGCACTACAATCCTTGTATAACTCCTTATAAATTCTATTTAATATCCACAGTGGCCAAGAAAGGCATGAATATCTTCTTATGTGGAAGGATTTTTTAGCTGAATGATGATGGATATCTTCACTAGATTTATGAGAAAACCATCCTTATAAATAACGTGCCTGAGTAACATTCTAAATGATGTTGTAAAGATGCACCTTTTTAGGTTTAGGGATATTTGAATCTACCTACACCTCTCAAATAGTAGGTGCAAATTGTCATAATGGTCTTTGATGAGGCCATACACCATCTAATGATCTAGATAGACTTGGAGGAACTTATGGATGAAATATTTGAATGCAGTGATCACCACTATGAAGAACATAGCTGGTACATTCTTGAGTCCAAAGGGAATCACATTGTAAACAAAACAACCCCATTTAATTGCAAAGGTTGTTTTAGGCTTATCCTCTTCCTCAATTTGGATTTGGCGGTAGCTAGAGAATTCATCAATGAAGGTGTAGATTTCATAACCTGTAATGCCTTTCAAGACTTCATTGGTGAATGGCATTGGGTTGATGCAAGTGATGTTCAACATTATATAATCAATGTAAATAAAAATACACCCATCCTTATTGATGCTTATAACAATTGGGCTCACCCACTTGGACTCTTTCATAGGGTAAATGACCCCTATAGCTAGCATAGCATTGATCTTTATTTTCACCTTGGTGTAGAGGTTGGGATTCATCTGGTATGGGAATTTTTTGACCGGTCTCACACCATGAATTATTTTTATGCTTATATTCCCTATACATGGGTGGGTTTCCTTCATATCCTAATAATTCTCAAGGAACAAATCTTAGAATTCTTTTAGGAGGTCTATGATTCATGCTAGCTCAATATCAAACCAATAGGTGCCTAGAGTAGCCATCTTTGGTTCTCCTTCTATGCTAATATCTACTTTGATAGTATTAAGTGCGGTGAGGTATGGCTTATTCTTATCCTAGTTTGAGTCCTCAACTTTTTGAGTTCCCTCTATTGTCTCAATGTAAAGATGAGTGGGGGCTTCTTCATTAGGAGCACTATCATCTACTTGGTGCATGACCTTTCTTCTAGCAATTAATGTTTTCCCATAGTGTTCCTTATAGATTCCATCATCTTCCTCGCTATAGTCATTGTTGATCATTTTATCCTCAACTAAGGTTATGAGTGCCAACCCATTTTATCTGAACATGTCTTTCAAACACTCTTCAAGGATGGTGGTGTCTTTGAACACTGCTCTCTGAATTACTTGCAATGACTCAACCAACTCCAAGTTTTTCAAGGAAAAGGAGAAGGTATACACAAAATTCTCCTTAAGGGCCTCCCAATTGGTTATCTCTCTACATTTCTTGTTGACCACCTACCATGCTCATGGCTATCTCTTCAAATTCATATAAAATGAATTCACCCGTAAGTTCTTTAGGGAAGTCATGTTGCATTTAGTCCATATCTCTTTGCATAGGCACACATGTACCATGGGATCAGAGTTACCAAAGTACATAGATATATCCAAGTTATCATTACTCCTCCCATATCTAGTGCATATGGATGCCTTTACATCTGGGTAGGTTGGCAAGTTATACCTTTACACTACCCACTAGCATGTAGCAGTGCTTCTCAAGGTGTACACAAGTGTACCCATTTTGTTTATCTCATTAGGGATGCATGCTTCAAGGACATGGACATACCTTTACATTGGGTTTCTCCCTTTGAATTTTGGGATTGTTTCAAGCTTGATTTTCCTCAGGTAGAGTACCTTGTTTCCTTTCTTCTTCTAATGTGGGACCCATTATTTTCAAACATGATCAATCTGGACATAGCCAATCCTCATAGACTTTGGCACCTTTGCACACACCGAGTAACATCTATAAATAGTGATCTCATATTCTTATTTAATCCATCAATCACAAGCAATCTTGGTGGTGTCCAAAGCTGACTACCAATCCTCCCAAGAAATCACTCCTTGATCAGAAAGATGGAGATTCTTGATGCCTTGCATTGTGATGTTATAAATAGGGTTGATCTCATCTTCTATATCAATACTCTCCATATAAGGGGGTCCTTGGTCACTTTAATGTGAGATAAATACCCTTTATTTACCATTTTATAAGGTCATATATCACTTCTTGAAGTGCATATTTGCATTGTTGGTGTAGCACCAAGGTCTCCCTAGAAGTGTTGGGTAGTTATCCTATTTTGCTAACTCAATAACCTCAAAGATAGCATGGAATTCAACACCCATAATATCTACGATGGTTCCCTATAGAATTTTGATTGGTTGCACTTGGGTCTTGTTAGCCATGAATATTACATGGGGAGAAGGTCTTAGGGCTGGCCTACCCATCTTCTCCCATGCATTCTTAATCAGGATATTGACATATGCACTAGTATCAATCAATACCTTGTAGATGGACCATCCATCAATGGTGGAATTCACTAGCATCTCTTGGTCATACTCTACATTTTTAGTATTCCTTACTTCATGTACCCACCCCATATGTAGTGTAGCAACCTTAATTGTGTGGGGCTCAATAAATTCACTTGGATTCTTCCTTGCATGCTTTAAGAGAAAAAAATTTAGTAGGGGAAGCATTTCATCTATTTGTAGGAGGCACAAGATCTTTGTTAGCTCTTATACTTTAGCCTCCTATTTATTTTGATTTTTTTATAAGGTGATAGCCTATGATTCTAGATCTCTGTCTAATTAGAGATCTCCCTACAAATTTTGTATTACACTCATGACTTGTTGTAAGACATCCTTTTGATGTGTTGGGTCAAGTTAGGGCACATATTTTGGCTCAATTTACATGATGCACTTGGTGTGGCTTAGTACACCATATTTTAGGTTAGCTTTTATGTTGGCATAGTTGGTAGTTAAGTGGTAAATCTACTTTGTGTGGTTACCTACACCTCTATTTGCTCTGTACATGCTTGCTACACCTTTGGATCCCACTTCATATCTTTAAGCTCATGCCTTATCATTCTTGAACCCTTTTTATCACCCATTTAACCTTGGGTTAGATTTTTATACAATTTGGGGCACTCCTAGACCACATGTGGTCCCTAATAATACCTATATATTAGATGTGTTGGGAAGTCATGCTGATAGTGTTCAGTCAACCTGCACTTGTAGCATGATCGCAATGGGAATCTTCCTCCACCACATCCTCCACCTCACCCTCTAGCACCTCTTTGGCTCCTATAGCTAGCATTATATTTTATATAACCCTCATTTCATTGGTTTGCCTACCATCCTACTATTATAGTTTCCAGTCATGTACCTCTCTTCATGTTTTAGCATATTTCATCAATTACTTGATAGGCAGTTATGTTGTAAGTGTAGGCATCACATAACTTATAGTGGATGGTTATGCTGACTAGACTAGTGCATTTCAATAAGGGGTAGTTTCAAACATCAAGTACCTCATGACAAACTTCACATGTAAGAAGTAGTGTACACACATTCCTCTGAGGGTAGTTGTTTTGATTATGACCCTCCATTTCACATTTAGTGCAATACAAACCACTTTGATCATATTAAAATGAACTAGTGTTCAACTTCTATAGTTAGGGGGGCATAGATGCAATATATGCCTCCATGAATGGGCCAATTATTGTATCATTGCTCCTAATGGCCTCGGCCTTGAGCACGACTTCAAGTGCTTCCCCAGGGTTTATGAATGTTTTCATGGATATCACCCTTCTGAAAGGCACTAGTAATCCTTCCACAAACCATTACACATGTTGGGAGGGGTGAATGTCATAAAGGAGATTGGAAAGGAACATCTTGAATATAGCATTTTACAAGTGCACGCTCTCTAATAATCCCTAATTGATCTCTTGGAGTATGATAATTCTCTACTACTCAAACTTGGGTATACCAAAATCCTTCAAGAAGGCTCCCTTTAAGGTTTCATAATCAACCATAGCCTAGATAAGATAAAACTCATTATACCAAGTATGGGTGTCATCAAGCAATTTTGTCACAAACTAAGTTTCCTTGCACTCAAATTGAGTTATTCCCTAAGCATGCCATTATAACTCACATTTGAGCACATACTCTACTTTATTTTGCACACCTTGGTACTCTGTAAGGTGCATGGTCATCTCATAATGGATATGGTGCTAAGGAGTAACCACTACCTAAGGTGTTTGTCCTCTTTTTGTTTGTTTTGGTGTTGGTCATCCAAGGCCTCTAACCCCTAGGCTTTGCATTAGACTTACGGTTATTATTGGCACCACATAAGATGATGGTGCCATATTATTGACTAGTGGCACAGGGCCACTTCCTATGGGCTATTGTCTAGGCTAAACTAGGGTGCTTACACTCACATTATATCTAAGTATTCTATTACCTCAAAGTCTAGATGTATCTTCACTTACCTCCTCATATGAGATAACTTGTTCAATCACAAATTTTTGGTCCAAATTTGTAAAATGATCAAAGTCTACATAAAAAATGAGGTTAGTTGTCAATATTATATTTTATTTTGGGTAATCTAGTGCATGAGCTTGTACCAAAGGTTCAAATGGGGTAGGTGCATCTAGAACATCTTTAATGGTCAATTTTTTAAGGGACCCAAAGCATTCACCTATCAACTATGGAGCTCATTCCAAGGCTTCAAGGGCTCCTTCTTATGGGCATGGATACCATTCAAGAGATCCTTCCCCATGCCCTTCTCACATGCTATGGGTCCTCTCAACACTTTTGAGTTCTAGAGTTTCTATTAGTCAATGCCTCCTCTTGTTATAATCATGTCTCTTGAGATCTTGATTGTCAATTTGATCATTTCCTTCTATTTTTTCACACCTAAACATCCCCTTCTTCACCGTTACACTACCCATATGAAAAAGGATTTTATCCTTCCATCCATACTATTTCAAAGTCATAATCTACCATAAGCTTCTTGATTTCAATGCTCAGTTATTTCACAAATGTGCCTCTCAGATCACACAACTAGTATTCTACTTCTTTAGGGTAGAAGTACATTGATATCATGAACTTAAGCATGTAGCTATTTAGCACCCCTTACCACCATTTTTTATGTCTCTAGTCCAAGTGGCACCTAAGTTCTCAAGCCTCTCTAGGTGCTCTTTTTTCCACTTGAGGTAATGTCCATAACTCCTATTTCTATGGGTTGCATAAGTAGTGAACTAGTGGTACATTTACTTTGGTAGTTCACAAAAAAACCCCTCATACAGGGCATCATATAAGTGTTTTTGGACCCACTTCCTTGGGTTCTTCCTTCTACAAGTTGGATGCCTCAATGCAAATTTATCTTCCACTTATTCTAACTAGCACTCAATGTTCTCAAGGGAGAGTCAGAGCATTGTTTTGGTGCACCATTATAACAATAAAATTAAATGGGTCATGGTAATAAAACCAAAATGTTTTAGAAAAGTATGTCTTTTGGGTCATAATCCTAGTCATAAACCTACCTAGCTATCCAAGTCAAATGTAGGCTTGTTCTAAGGGGGTGCAAGCCCTGATAATTCCTATGGTGCTCAACATTTAGCACTTAAATACACTGGAATCAATATACATAAGGTGCAAGCCTTAAGTTCTCAACTGAAGCATGATAGAGAGGGGACTGGGGTCTACATTGGGATAGTTATGTCATGGCACAACTCTATTCTTCATGGACTTGGGTTAGTGCAATGATGGTTGTGCATTCATGGGTGCAAACCTTGGGTCTCATGGGTTTAATGGTATTTAGGCACTTAAGGTCTGACTAGATGTTGGGTTAAGGGGATTAAGCATGATCTTGCAGGGCACAGGGTCTTAACCATACTTAATGCATTTCATATTATGGGCATGTGGTTTTTTTCTAGCTACAAGTTCACCATGAATGAGTTAGGTTAGAATCTCATGAGATCTCAATACATACATTTGATAGAACTAAGCAAGGAATCAAATAACATTCTAAGACTTAACCATTTATTCAAGGAATTCTTCATTAAATAAGTTAAACAATAATATAAATGCATCAATAGAACTATGTGTAAGCTTGACTTAAGCTACTATAGGCCTAGAGGCTCATAGGTGAGCTTGAGAACTACAAAGGGGAGCTTTACAAGCATCCCAAACTACTCATATCTTGTAATGGCAACTATTTAGCATTAATTCACTAGAGCTTCACTACTCTAGTTCACCTCCTTATTTCAACTAAACTCAACTTCTTTTTATAGGATTTAGAGCATCTTAGGTTCATGGGGAATGGAGCATGCCAACTATTGAGCTGGTGCTAGAGGTACACATCCCACTACCTCTATTATGCTTTATTTTTAATGTGTAGTCATTTTCCCATACACCCACTTACCATTTCTATGTGATTCAAAAGGAGTCACTTATCTTTAATGGTCAGTCACTATGTTATGTGCCTACTTCTTGATGTTGATTGGAGTTATTAGCCTCCAGCTAGCTGGCACTGCTAGAAGACAAAACAACAACCACCCACTAAGGTCACCTCACACCTAGGTGTTTGTTGAGTTAGAAAAGATCTATTACTTGGCATGAAATGGGGCCCAATAGTGCATCAAAATTATATTTTTGGGACTTTTATTCCAAATATTTTAGGTCTTCAAAGTTTTTACATTAGACATTTTATTCGAAATGATTGTCCCAAAATGACTTATCTTTATCAGAAGTTTTGATTCTTTAGAAATTTTGTTTGATGGGCTTTTGGTCTTTGGGTTTTTTTTTCTATAGACATTTTTTCCAATAGATCATAAAGATTTATATATGCTTTGGGATTTTTTTTTGGACATTTTGTCTAATGGGAATTAGGTCTTTGGGGTTTTTGTTCAAGTCTTTTATAAAGACCGGTCCTCACATAAAGCCCGAATACCTGACTCTTGAATTCCAAAATCTTGCTATACTTATCTGAATAAAATCCAAAATACTTTCTAATAGTTTTCTAAAGCTACCTACCAACTAGGCATAACAAAATTTTAACTATGTAGAAAATACAAAACAGGTGAATGTTAGGCATTTATACCACACAAATGGGTATTTGATGTTAAAATCTATATACATGGCATGCAATCATTGAATCCTTCATTGATTACAAATAAACTTGCACTCAAATTCTACTACTATATTGTATGACAAAAACCCTAAATACCTATGAGAGTGTTGTGAGTAAAATCAGTTACTAGTGTAAGCATAAATTGTTCATAGAGCATGTAGAACATGTAGAGAAGATTACAAACATGTCAAATTACACGTAAAGAACAATGGCATCTTCATCTAGGATATTTAGGGGAGTAGTTATGCCATCACCATTTTTTATTAAGGACTAAATGGAATTTAAGGATACATTTTTTGATGTCACCATCTTTCATAATAGGTATGCAAATTATTTAGAATTATGGGATGCGGTTGATTATGTTTATGTATTTTTGTTGGATGGAAACATCTCTCCCTTAGAGTGACTATTCATCAAGGATTTTTTGGCCATTAAAATACAAGGATTGCATTTTATTATTGTCAATCTTGAGGTGATTACATGCATCGATCTCCTTCATGACTTGTTCTTTGTAGGTAAAGCCATGCAAGATATTTTCCTACATCATATTAGTGACCTGATGGTTGTAGCATGCATGGCAAGAGCATATTTCCAAAGGTATTTATCATTTCCAACACTATATATTTATTTCAACAAGCACAAGTTATTATAATTGAATCAAGATAATACGATGGATAAGGTGTTGTCTTCATGGATTCTTTTGAATGAGACAATTACATACAAAGGTAAGAATCTTAAGGGTCCCACTCCTATTAACAAGTTTAGGATAGGGGAGAAGATAATCATGGCACTACTCAATAGAATATATTTCATGCCTAGTATCCATTTTCTCTAATTAGACTGTGTTGTTATTACACATGATGTTAACTAGTGATGCCACATTTACATTAGAGAAGATTATCAGTTTTAATTTGAGAGAGTAGGTCATTCAAAAATACAAGTGTCCCACTCCTATAGGCCACTTTTATATGATGTTGTATCTATTGGATATTTTTATGGGAACAATCTACAAAATATTTGATGAGGTATGGAGCTTAGCCACCGATTGTATCAAAAATAGAATATGTAGTCACTTTCAATTTATGCATATTTATGCTTACACTAAGAATATGGTGAGGATTACCAAGGATGTTTATCCTCAAATTTGACAAGCTATCCATGGTTCTCCAATTCCTAGGGTCAGAGCTAGCATTGTTAAGATGTTATCTATAATAGGTGACTATTTTTTATATCTAGATTACAATGTCATCATAATCTTGGGAAATAGGGTTCATCCCATATGCCCTCCAAAGTACCTACCTAATAAATTATCCAAGCAATAAATTACTTTCTATTTATGGTGGAGCATAGAGGAGAACCTAACCAGGACAAAGAAAATCACATTATTTGGAAACCATGTGTGTATTATAATAATGGTATATATAATGAGGAAACACTTAGAAGAAATCAATGACAAGAGGAAGATAATGAGCATCATCCAAAAACACATACAAGGTTTTAATATCCCTTACCATCATGAGCATTATGCTTATGAATTTTTGTTAATGAATGCATAAAATGATGAGGTCTTAGAGAGATATAGAATTTTTGGTTTGAAGGAGGATCACTTGAGGGTAATCTAATAAAACCCTTTAATTTATGAGGGAGTTAGATGGCAGAATGCCCCTTTATTTAGAATGGACACATTCAAAATTTTGTAAGGGCCAATCCACAAAGCAATTAGAGGATCAGGGAACTCCATCATAAGGACTCCCTCTTAAGCTAAAGTCTATTAAAAACTAACCTAGGGTGAGTGAACCTAACCCCAGGGGAGCTCAAGCAGACCCCATCAATTTAGATTCCTCTGATGAAGAAGAACAAGTACAAGAATAGTTAGTTGCTAATGCAATTCAAATGCCTACAGCTACTTCCTAGGCACAATATTCTAAATAAATATGGGTATAAATAGATGAAGTAGTTGCCTTAGTCAATCAAGGATCCTCCTCACAAATAAAGACTACCATTTTCTATAAAAAGAAGCCTAAGAATCCCACAAGCAGTCCTAAAATAGAGCAACCTTAGAGCCTCCCATAATGCCCCAATAAGTAGAGGTGGGAGAGGAAGAATAAGAGGATTTGGATGAGTAAATCAAGTTGTAAAAATCTCAAGATTTAAGCCTTAAAGATGAAAAAGGGAAAGAATTAGTTGTGGAGGACACCGCAAGTACTCAGGGTTTTGAGACCACTTATTCTCTACTTTTGTCCTTATTTTTGGTGATGTGTCTATATCATCTATTTTGAAAACTCAAAATGTAGTTCTTTATTCGACCTCTAATGATCCATTTTCCACTTCCTCTTTCTTAAATTACCCCTTACTCACCACAAAGGTTGAGAAATATGTTTCAACTACTATTCCATCCACTTCCACCATGGCTACCACTAGTACTTCTTCTAGCACTATCATTGTTAGATCAAAGAAAAGGAAGAGGGCATCTAGGAAGGTGGAAGAATCCATGGTGACCCCTTCCCCAAATCTATTTAAATAATTTTAATCCATAGTTTTGATTTGTCAAAGAATTTTTAATATATAAGAGCTAAGCAATTTTAGTTGTCCACTCTTGTATTTGCATATTTTCTTTCCATTATTTGTTTTATTAGATTTTATTTATTTGGTTGTATTATTTAATAATCCTTAGTGTGTAAAAGTTTTAAGTGGGTTCTTGATTGTCTTGATTGATATGATAGTCTTATATGTGTAATAGCTATTTAATGATTGGTAAATACATTGGTTATTGATAGTCAAGTTGATTGGTTCATAATTTTAAGTGTGTAGAAGTAATTTCTTTTGATATAATTTTGTGTGTGTGTGTAATAACTACCTCAGATACCTGACTAATCTTGATCCATAATCTCCTAATTAAGAGTGTGTTATATCTACTCTAAAATAAGCAACCTTTGTCTAAGCCTTGTGAGTTTCCTATATTAGTATTATCCTAGACTTCTTAATCATGTCTGACTATGTATGTCCAACAGCTGCTAGCAATAAGCATAGGTTTTGAAATCACTTATCCACTTCGAAACCAACTAGGGAAGTGATTTTTGAAGACCATAGAGCATTTATTTTCTACCTTACCCATCCCTCCTTTTTGAGTTTGTTTTGAGACCTTCCCACTTTATATTAGTAACCAATCATTCATCCAACTCATATATATTTGCACTTTATTTTTAAGAGACCACCCTTTCATCTAAAAAATTTGTCAACAATCTGCATGCCCTACCTATTATTTCATCAACTAGTTGTTAAGACCGCATACCTATAACTCGTGCCCTAGAGTGGATTTCACCTCCATTGAGATCCTCAAATGTTAGAGGCTACCTCACTATATGAATAGTGTGGTTAAAACCCTCATCAATAGTACTTTGGTAGGATCAAATTTAATTCCTCAGTTAAAGACAATAAATACTAATAATTTTCTTGATGTGACACCAAAGATGTACTTTTTAGGATTGATTCAAACTTTATACTCATAAATCCTTTCAAATATCCTTCATAGTATGATTGGATGATCTGTACAAGTCTTCAATTTACCCAATATGTTATCAACATAGTCTTCGATAATATCATGCATCATGTCATGAAATATAATGGTCATAACTCTTTGGTATGTGACCCCAACAATCTTGAGTCCAAATGGCATAACTTGATAGAAAAACATACCCCAAGTAGTAGTAATGTTGTCTTGTGTAATATTAATCTAATTATATCCTAAAAATACATCCATAAGGGAAATCATTACATACCTAGCTATGGAATCAACTATCATGTTGATATTCAATCGAGGAAATTCATCTTTAGGGTAGGCCTTCTTGATGTCTTTAAAATTAGTGTAGATTCTAATCCCTTTTGCCTTTTTACTGATAGGAAAAATGTTAGAGATCTACGTTTTATAGTTGATTGGTCTAATACATATCAATTTCAAGAGTTTTTACAACTCTTTCTAATTAACATAGAAATATGAGGATTCATCTTGCTCAATTTTTATTTCACAGGCTTGGCATTAGGATGCACAACAAGGTGGTTTACAACCAAGGTAGGGTCCAAACCTGGCATGTCTGATTAGGCCCATGCAAAAATGACAACTAAATCCCTCAGAAGGGATATAAAAACCTCACATTCCCCCTTAGTAAGGGACATGCCTAATTTGATCCATGTCAGGTCATCTAGAGTCCCAATGTTAACTTCCATAGTATTTTCTACTTGGAGAGTTGATCCATCTTCTAGAATAGTTGGCAAGGATGTGAATTGGGCTATAATGGTAAAGTCCTCTAGTCATACTAGTTTTTCAAGCTCTGCCAAGTAAGATGAATCTGAATTCCCTAATATTAGTAATAGCCGTGTAACAAATGTTGTAGAACATTCTTGGATAATTTGATCAAAGGCATGTTGTTCCTTTTTAGTGAACTCAGACCCAAAATTAAATTCACCATTAGAAATTTTTTGAGCTTCATTCAAAGAAATGTGAACACCCCCATCTATTGGGACATGAAATAGGTTTTCACCAAAACACTAGCCTTTATATTTACTTTTACCCTAGTCCAAAAGCGCCTCAAATTGGTTTTCACTTTGGAACCTCAATGTTTTATTCTTTTATTTTTGGCTAGAGGTGTTCACCCACTTGCCAAAATAAGATACAAGATCTAATTTGATAGAAAACCTTTATTTTTGGTCTCTCAATAGAACAATATCTCTTAGGCCTAGAAATCACAAAAGGCCTCATCATTCTCAAACTCATCTAAAGATACTATGGATTTAAGTTGGTCCCAGTCTATAAGTTGATGATAATAAAGGGGAAGCATGGAATGTCTGATTACTAGTGTAATGGTACAAATGGTATATGGTTTGAATAGGTTGGTACTAATAAGGTCTTTGTAAATGCTATGATATAGCTCTAGTTCACTATCATCATCATTGTCACTAGTCATTGGCATTAGAACATGAATAAGATATGTGGGGTCACCCCCAAGGGGTTTAAATCCAAGACCATGAGTTCCTTTATACCTGGTCATAAAAATGGGCTTAAGATTACCTTGTTGATTTTCGCCCAAGCCTCCACTTTCATACCATTGGTTATCTATGATCTTTTTAGGGATAGGATACTATGTATTGTAGTAATAATCAACCAATTTGTCATTATACAACTACGAATCATCATTGGCAAGTGGGTCTTCTTTTTGGCCAGTGGTCAATGTGAAAATAACAAGTTTTAGGCTATGAAGCTTGCCTTTTCCCTTTTGTCACCATTCCATGCAATTTGTCTTGGCTTTAGGCCTTCCATAGGACTTGGGTTTCTATGGGAGCTTGGTAATATGGAATGTGTCATGGGTTAAATACTCTCCTAGACCATTATCCAAGATGATAAAATGATTATACATTTCAATAATGGGCATATGTCAGGATGAGTCAAGGCTATCAAGGTCTATACAAATGGCCTTTGGTAATTTGACAAGTATTTCCTTGTATTTATCCTTATTGGGTACTGGGTCTAGTCCAAAATAGTATTATAACATTCATTTTCAGCCTCTAAATGTTTATAATGTTCATATGGCTACAAATATCCATGGATAGTTACCTCCATCCCTAAATGAGGAAAATTTATACACTAATGCAATGTTGAAGGGATTACACAAATTTCATGTATCCCTGGTCTACCCAAAATTAAATTATATGATAAGTATAGTTCTAGCACATGGAAAAGTACATCATAAGTCAAAGTCCCAATGATCACCAAAAAACTTATGGGTCCTTGTGATTCTCACTCTTTATTTTCATAGGCCTTAATAGTAATAGTATCCAACTAAAAGTCAGCTATTATATATCTTAGATGATTGATTAGCTTTAGAAACACAATATTCAAGCCTTATCCCTTGTATATAAGGACACATTTGACTTTGTGTTATGTGATGACAACTTCAATGTATAACAAGTTGTTATGGAGAGGGATAAAGGATGACATATCACTTTGGTCAAAGGTCAACTATTGGCCTAGGGTTAGGTGTCCAACCAAAGATTGAAATTTATCTAGGGTTATGTCATTTGGAACTTGGGATTTGCCTAAGAGTTCTGTAAGGATGTTCTTTTTGATGGTAGACATGCATAACAAATCCAAGATGGATATTTGTGTGGGTGGATTTTGGATTTATTCCAAAATGTCATACATATTTTCCTTAACAATGGTAATTAGCTTGTTCCTAACTAGCATAGTGGGTTAGATTGGTTCATTGGTATGAGGTTGTGGGCTTAGGATGGTAATCTTAGACCGTTGAGTTGTGATTACATAATCTAAATTAGATACAGGACCATTGCTACTATAAAATGATGGAGATGGGCCAGAGAGGATAATTATTAGCTATCAGTGCATTGAGTTGTATTCATAGGTTAGTGAATAATTATCTGTATATAGTCCTAAAATGGTAATCCTTATTTTTTAATAACTTAGCTATGGTCACAGGTTAAGGAAGGATTATTGGCATAGGTAGGTTGATTGGAAATATTAGCTAATGGTCTTGGTTTATTGGCACTTGGTCTAGGATTTATGGTAATGGTAGATACATGCCCACTCGTAATATGACCTACAATGTTATTATAGTCATGTGTAATTAAATGGTAAGTTTGTTGGGTTTTACGGTCATTTTAGCCTTAGTTCCTCCCATTTACTTTATGTTGTTATTGTTGATGCTAATATTGTTTTTGTTGTTGTGGTTGTTGTTGATATTGTTGTTATTATTATGGTTTTTGATGTTGTTGTTGATTATCATTATTATGTTATGGAAAAGGGTTTTGGTAAATACTTAGGTTTTGATTAGATGTAGATGCTTTATTATCCAATTGAATTTTTCCATTTTCCAACATGTTTTTAATAAGGTGCTTGAACTACACACAATGACATATAGAATGTCCATGAACACGATGGTATTCATAGAAGTCATGCTCTTTGTAATATTTTGGATATGATATACCCTTAGGATAGTGTTTTTGAATCAAAAAATTAATCATATTAGCCATGGCTATTTGTGAAACACTACTTTTATGGGCTCACCAAGGTCGTTGAAGACTCTAAGAGTGGGTATTATTCTTGGAGGATGGGTTTGAAAAGGTGGTGGTTATGGAATTTAAGGAGTGAGTCTAGGTTACAGAATAGGTTTTATTTGTTAGATAGGTTTTTAATGCATAATAAGTTGCATTTATGGTATAGGTTGAGTAAATAGAGTTTGCACTATTTGGACTGATGTGACTCAGTTACTCCATTACCGATTATATTCTCATTGCAGTTATATGGTTTAAATTTTTCATAGTTATTGGCCTGAGCTAGTGCAGATGCTTGCTCTTAGATTGGGATAGGGTTTTGACTTGGGCCTATACTTTGGTTTTGGATATGATTATAATTTAAGGAGGTCATCTTGATAATCCCTTTACTTATAAGGGATTTTAAATCTGTAAACATTTATCAATAATCTACTTGAAGGTATGAACACAATGGAGCTCTAAGTGATAAGATATCTCACTGTATAGATTTATGGTAAACACATCAGCTAATTTTTTATCTGGTAAGTTATGGGTGAAATGACTAGCAATAACTCTCCATCTCTATAATTAACTCATAAAACTCTTACCAACTTTTGGCTTGGCCTTACTCAAATCTAAAACTAAAATCTCATGCTCGAGATAATAGGTGAAATGTTACACAAACTTTATTGAGAGATCATCAAAGTTAGATAATGAGTTCTTTGGTAACTTTAGAAACCACCCCAAAGCCTTCCTAGCTAGACTTAGAGGAAATAAAAGGAGTAGGTAAATGTCACTATAGGCCATTGGCTAGCAAGCGATGAAAAATTCTATTATATTTTCCATAGGGTCTCCTTTACCCTTATAATTATCAAATTTTGGTGGCTCATAACCTATAATAAATGGTATCTAAAGATACTCCATGTTAAATGGGTATAAACACATGTTATCCAACTTGAATTTATTCATCTTCTTTCTTGTTTGAATGGCATCAATCGTATCCTTCATTTGTTGTAGTTCTTGGGCCAATAAACTTTATGGTACACTTGATTGTGGTTGTGGTTGGGTGGTGAAAGGTGGATTACCTTTATCATGGTACAATATAGGTATGAAGTGTTGTGTAATGTTGGTTTGATGGGTGAATCGACCAAGAATATGCATCTGTAGATTGGGATGTGGTTGTTGATATTGCATATGTTGTCGGTATATATTATGATTAGGACTTGTTATATGGCCTTGGGTCAGAGGGAATTGGGGTTATGATGGAAGGATATAACTCTATGGAATATATTTTGCCTAATCAAGTTGAGTATGGACTCAGTTATAACTAGTTTAACCTAACAAAATAAAGGGAACTTGTTATTAACCACGGCCCTATCTTTGGATCTATCGCATTTGCTGAGTGAAAGTTAAAAAAATTCTAATAGGTACTTATTGTACATTATCACCTCTTTATTGTACAAACACCTATTATGAAATAGATGTTTTTTGGTTGTTTAGCACTTCTCTTTGACCAATAGAAATATATTATTGATTAGACAATGTCTTCTATTGTAAAGGAATATTGGTCTGTGATTCTTGAGGTATGTTTTCACTACCTATTGAGGTGGAATATTTGTTTCCCTATTTTGAGGTAGTGTAGTGTTCTACCTATATCATAGTGGTAAATTAAAATATGCCTATTATCATGGAATATTAGCCATAATCTCTTGATTTGGGATAACATTCATCACTTATTGAGGCAAAACATTGGTTGTCACCTAATTACTTATCCCTTATTTTTACATGCTTGAAGAAGTAGTTATTTGAGGAGTGAGATTAATCTATTGTGGTTTAGAAGTAGGAATTTTTTCCCTCTATTGTTTTGAACCACTCGTGGTATTTACTAGAGGCACTTATTGTTACAAAATATTTATTGGTGTGTTTGTCTCACCTTGGTCTAGATTAGAAGACACTTGCATGTTATCCCTTATATTTTACACATTTATTGAATAGATACCATAGTTATTTCCTTAATGATAGGTACATTAAACATGTCACCTACCAAATTACTTTGGGTAAATGGGTCTACATCTAAATTAGCTTGGCCTAAAAAATCAACTGACACTCTTAACTAAGGATTTAGTTCTATAAGAGGAGCATTTGATATGGCCATGGCATTAAAATTATGCACTAGAAAGGTATGTCTGATATGTTCTTTAAAGTTATGTGAATTGGTCTTCCAATGGACCCTTTCCTCTTGTAGTCATATTTGGGTCTTGATATGACATAGGCATGAGTGCTTGAGGGTATCTAGTAGAGGTTTGTTTGATAGTTTGGGTGTAAATTATATTTCTTGGCACTCTAACTAGATTAGGTAGGTTCTCATGGGGGAAGTCTTCTATAAACTTAGCCCCTACCTCCATGGATATGATGAAAACCTCATGTTTTTTTTAGTCAAATGATGATCAAATAAATATGGGTCATACATTGATAGCATAGTAACATAGTATGGTTATTATTAAACTTGTTCAACAATAGATGGTAGGCTAGTAATGTATTGATTTGTTTATTCTTCCTTTTTCCCCAAATAAGGAGGTGTGGTAACTAAGTAGTGTGATAATAGATCTTAGATTTGTTACACATATTGAGTAGTGTAAGGAGGATAAGGATCTGCCTCACAAACTATATCATCACCATGTGGGTCTTGAACAAAGGTATCATTCATGATAATGTTATCATAATATGGATTGTATATGGTTCCACTACATGTTTAGTGATTCATATCCAAATTGATGACTAACATTTGATGAATAAAGGTCTAGAGTTCTATAAACTCTTAAAACATGGTCTGCATTGAAAATGGTCCAAACTCGATATGTCTAAAAACTTTGCAAGTGGTCTAAATGGAAAATTCAATTAAAACTTGTCTTAGGAATGGATTTGTTCTCCAAAATTGATTAATGATAAAATTAGTCTAAAATTTACTCAAGGTATAATGTCTAATGTCTTACATAAATAGTCAAACAGTATGGTAAGTTATGAATTTTATTTCTCATCAAAGTGCTTCAAACAACTCTAATCTAGGTCTAAAAACAAAAAACATTGCTAGGTATTTGGGAACAAGGCACAAAGATAGGCTCGAAAGGTATGAATGAAATTTTAAAAACTATGGCCAATGCTAAGTCTTTGGAAACAAGGCACAAATCTAGACTTGGAAACAAACTAGGTCTAAAAATTAAATGCAAATACTAGGTCTTTGGAAACACAGCACAAAGCTAGACTTGGAAACACACTAAGTCAA
The DNA here is from genome assembly GCA_037957365.1 of Torreya grandis. NCBI lineage: Eukaryota > Viridiplantae > Streptophyta > Pinopsida > Cupressales > Taxaceae > Torreya > Torreya grandis. Next base: position 1,011,546 of record JARHVA010001980.1, on the reverse strand, counting down.
GGTAAAAATGGCAAGGCAAAATATCTAACAATTTGAAACATTTAGACTTAAACTAGGCATATGGATTCAAACACAAACATGACCATTGGTAAAATACATTGGACCCTAGGCACATGCCTAAAACTAATTAGTAAAATCAATCCCAAGTAAGCAAAAATAAGAATGAGGAGTAAAACATTCAAGACTAAGTGATGAGCAAGACTCAAATGGAAACTAATTATGCTTAAGGTTATACTTGGAGAGAGTGTTTTGACCTTAGTTCTAAGTAAAAAAATAGATGTAAGGCATATAAAAAAGATATCACTTCCTAAATCTAGGAAAAAGAGTATTTCAAGCAAGCATAAAATTAATCCAAGTTGCACAATTCAAAATTAGGAGGTAAACACCCAAGCCAAAATTAAGTGAGGCAAAGTCATAAACCACTCAATGTTTGAATCTGATCTTCACAATATAAATTTTTAACTTGGTTTAAAAGACTTGGTTTCTAAAATAAATAATATTCTAGGCCAAAATATATGGCATTATGACACCAATGATAGACCAAAAGGCATACATGGTTTTGAACTCAATTTGACTCAAGGCAAAGGTTTGGAAATAATATGAGTAGTGTAATATGCTATCTCACTCAAAAGGTATGACAAGGTTTTTGTTTTAAAATACTAATGTAAAAACTTAGGACAAAATGGGTAATGTAACAATGCCCCTTTCAAATAAGTGTCACATACACACACAAAAGTATGAAAATGTCCAAGGAAAAGGGTGGCATAAAATGTATGGCATAAAACCTCTTTAGGATAAAAATGGGTGTACAAACATGTGATTTAATCATGACTTATTTGGATGTTTTTTTTGACAAATAATATAGTGCTAGACTCAAAACAATGTAGTAAAAGTAAATGACATAAAAACACCTAAATATATCGTCATATTCCTAAAAATTGACACAATTACGTCATACTGTCAAATTTCATCTATAAAATCCTTGAGAAAAAATAATTTTTTAATCCAATAAATTTAGATGGACATGAAAATTAGTATTTTTAGGCCCCCTCTTCTTTGAATAATTCATACGGTGACATGGAACTTTGACCTATTCACCTTGAATTGACAATATTTTGTGGTAAGTAGGGTTTGTCTAAAACCTATAAGTTTTGCATGTTTATAAATGGTCCCATATGTGTGGTTAACACTAGGGTAAAACATATCATTTGGATCCAAGCTAATCATCTTGTTGTAAAAATGTCTTGTCCTTTTTACAACCACTACATCTATCAAATTACTCAGTGTAGTGTGATGTTTAGATTAGGCCATTATTCTGACGGTAGTAGTCACTAATGAATTTAGTTTAACCACTCAAACTAATGTCCTAGTGATTCACTAGCTCAATTTATATACCCCACCATGGAGTGAGGTTGAAATTATGTTTTGAAATGAATTCTTGGGTCAATGCTTCCCTAAAAAACTTATGGGGAGGTGATAAAATCCTACCTACAAGCCAAGATGCAAGAAATAAAACTAGGACTTTAAATGTCTTTTTTTGGATCACCCAAGTTATATGAACTTGGGGAGAGCATAGATGAATTTATTTATAAGTTTGGACTAAGCAAAAAAGTCAATGAACAAATCACTTTTAGTCACCCAAGTTATCTAAAGGGGATGGGCGATAGCATATGCACAAGGTCTAATTTGTAAAAACAAAACAAATAATACTAAACAAAAAGCCCTGAAGAAAAGTTAATCTATGATTTGCATTTGTTTTAAATCACTAAGTGAAGTGTGAAATATAATTTATCCCCTTGGCTTTGTTTGAATTTGTGAACTTTAAAAAATAAAAACAACATGATTTAGTCAATTTTTAAGCACCAAATATAAATATGATTTGAATATTTAAAGTGCTAAAAAGTTCATTTATTAGATTTGGATCCTAAAAAAAATATTAGTGGGTTATCTTGATTATAATCCCAAAAATAAAGTGAGCAAATAAAAATTAAATTTGAACTCTCAAGTTTTCTATCTTTTTCACATCTTGCAATACTATCAATTACATTGCAATATCATTGATCTGCAAAACTACATGCCCTAGTTCAAACATGCATTTTAGTAGATAAAACATACTATTAGTACAAAACCATAATTTATAAGTGCAATACCACATCTACATAATGCAATAATGTAACTCCACAGTGCAACAATGATCGTACCTTGTAATATAGACTCTATTAACATAAAATTACACTTTAACAGTGTAAAACTACATATTGCAAGTGCAAAATCGCACTTCCCTAATGAAATACTACATTTACCAAGGAAAACAAAAAATTATAAGTCAAAAACACACTTTTATAGTGCAAAATTTCATGTCTTGTGTAGTAACACATGTGCAATATTTCATCTACCAATGCAAAATTGCATGTCTCTATGTAACATCTGTGAGCTTAAATTTTTCACTTTTTTGTCATTAAATCAAAAATTTAGCATGAAAAATGTTAGCAAGAAGTTATAAAAGGCCATAGGAATATATTTGATGGGTGTGTGGTCCCATCAGGCATGCCATTATGTGATCAATAAGAATACATATAGAGGAGATTAGTATTGTGTTAGTAAGAAATAAAATCAAATAAAACACACTAAAAAGCTTGCACCTCTATCCTAGACACTCAAAGAGCTAGTGAACTATACAAATAACTAACAAATGAAATAAAAACAAGAAAGTTAACCTTCCATGAGAGAAATTATTATGTATTGACAATGAGTTTATGTGTTTAGCTGTGTGATCAATAATTATTTAATAATGGAGCTCCTTACTCCACCTGTCCTTATCACCTTAGTAATTTTGAGTTGTTTTTGGCTTGGCTTGACTTAACAAATGGGAATGATAACTTTACTTCAAGATATCTTTGAGGTAAATCCTACATAATAACATTACACTACTCAAAAAAAAATTCATCAATGGGTGAGGCCTTGTGTTTATAGCCTCTAAAACTAACTCTAACCCCAAGTGTAGTTAGGTTAGAATTAACCACAGTTGAGTTCAAACTAGCCCTAATTGAGTTAATTATTAACCCTATTTGAGTTAATGAGGGGACATGCATTCAATATTTAGGATATAGATCCCATTTATTAGGCATGGATCTCCATTTCTAAATTTACCACAATTAGGGAGATATTTTCAATTCCTTAACTTTGAGGATGATGATGTCATCATAACCTCATTTTTATTGAATTTTCATTTTTACAAATTATATTCTTACTAATTTCACATGGAAAATTCACTTAAAAATTTAATCTAGTTTTATTATTTAATTCATTTAGCTTAGTATTTTAGCACTTTAATAATTATTTAAGTGCCCTATTTAATGGGTCCAAAGGCCAAATTTCACATTATTAGGTCACAAGTTAACTGGAGATGAATTCATGAAAGGTTACTATTGCATACAGGATACTACCCCAAACACAGATGCCTCAATATGATTATGAGCACTAATGTCTAATGTGTAGATGAAATTGGGACATTTAGTGATTCTTAGGCTTAATTTAAACTATTTGGTAGAAATCAATCCAAAATCTGGTTGGAATCCATTTGTGGCTAGAATTGATTGTCTACAAAATGCAACTTGAGAAAATATGTTGGAGTAGAGAAAGGGGGGAATCATTACATGATGTCTTATCTTTCAAATGTGTATTATGTAGTAATGAAATTTCACCATGTTGGTTTTTTGGATTAGCCTCATCCCACAAAATCCCAAATCCATGTTCTTTATAATAGACTCTATGTATATAAGTACCAAAAACATATAAAATGAGATATACAATTTATTTAACCTTTTATTTATGAGCCATCAATGAGGAGTCACTACCTCGCCTTTCACACTTTATGAGGGAAAGTATAAATAAAATTGGATCTAATTCATATTATCCATGCCATATTATATTGATAATAGATGGAGTCATGTAGGAACCCAATAATCCACCTTATTATGTGCTTGACAGACTTCTTACACTCAAGATAACCTCTCAATATGTGAATGAAGTGGCAGGGAATTCTAAATACTATGTAAATGGCCCCCATACCTTCAATGCCATTGTAATCGGGAGACTAGGTATGGAATTAATACCATAGGTTAGTATAGTTTTCACAAGTTATGCAAGGGTTTAAGTTTCAGAATGTGTCTTTGAGGAATTGAGATGCACATGAGAACATTGGAAATTATTTCAAGCTCCATAAAGAAAAAATTAGTTTGAATTATCAACATAATGTAGATATAGATTATTTATATCATATCAATTCATTGACTCATAGGCAAGGCAAAGATAAATTGAAAGTAAGAGGTTTCTACACCTCACTCCCTAATTATTGAAGATCAACTTGATATAGAGGTGATGAATGTGGACTCAAATATCCAAAAATAGGACCCTATAGAATCACCAAGAACAAGTCTAATATTTATGAGGAAATTATTAAGAGATATTACCCCAAATTCTTCACAAACACTGGCTAGTAGATGGGTCTCATTACCTCATGTAAAAAGGACACTGTTCACTACCCTAGTTATTTCATTCATTTTGTAATTCTTAGAAATTCCTAGTTTTTCTAGTGTCATTGATGGTCTCAATGCACCTTAGTTTTCAAAGTTTCCCATTGGTTTATAATATCTCAATTACTTTTAGTGATTCTCATGTGTCATTATCCTTGATACTATTTAGTTCTATTAATGTTTCATTTCCACTTATTTATATTAGTTTTACAAGTAATAGTGGTGTCTCTAATATCTCAATTATTCTAGCTGACTTTGACTTCTCTTTGGCCATACGCATACCAAAATTTTATAATATCTCAAATTTTTCAAATGTTTAAGTGTTTTAAGTATCTTAAATTCCCCAATTATTTAAAGTATTATGATTTTTAAAACTCGTAGTATTACTTTTTCACTCCTAGTATCTCAAATTTTCACTTTATCACCAGTTGATTTAACCTTTTAAGGTTTTACACATGTAATTACTATGTTTGGTTAAGGGGTTGAGATGCCTAAATTATTTAAATAAATATGAAAGAATTAAGCACTAATTTTTTATGATTTTGACTTATTTTACTTTATATAAATATAAATAAAAAGGGATAAATATAGACTTATCTAAACGCTGACTGTCATGGATGATTTGGGTTTTGAAATTTGAGATATGGGCAATAATATGTGTCATCAATAGGATTCTAGTATTAGTCTATTCAATAGATAGTATTTCCCAATATGGATAGTATCACCATCCATGTGTAGTGACCTCAATGTGGCACTAATGTCCCCTTTGCAATACTATTCCTATTTTCGGGGAGTACCTATGCCTGTGTCTATATGTCCTATTCCTACATGACTAAAACCTAAAGCTCTATGTTGTACTTGGAAAACCTGATTTGATGTGAAAACCCTAGTACATTGAAAGTATGGCATGATCAATAATTTTAAGTGTGTTAGTAGGATGGACTAGACATCCTCAACACCCTATTGTGTAGAGAGTTGCCTATATACCAATACTTCAAGGAGGGATCAAGTCTAATGTAGTTCTCCCACCTAATGCTTAATGTATGTGCAAGTAAATGCTAGAATGAGAGTGGCCTTGGATGCCTTGAATATTCTAGAGCTTTGAAATGATTAAAAACTATGATTAGGGTTGTTGTAGATGGTAGTATGTAAAAAGTAGGGCAAAATGGAAATCAAATACATTGATTTTTCACAACTTTATTTTTGGTTTGAATAGATTTTGCATCTATTTTCCATCTAGTGAATAAAGGTGGATTAGACTTTTATTTATAGGTTTTTCTTGATTGTGTGGATAATAAAATGAGATTAGGTTAACCTTAGGAGGGGCATACATTTGAAAACTATCCATTGGGAAGAGATAGGGTTAAGGATAGTAATGCCTAGTCAAGGACACCAGCACCATGTGGTTGTAGTGTCCCAAATGTGGCACTAATGTCTTCTTTATAAACTATTAATAAATTTGGATTGGGATCTGAGATGACAGTTTTGGGACTATGTTATGATTGGGTATAGGTGATTTTGGTCTAATGAATAACTATAAAAATAAGTCTAATTATTAAGGATAGGTCTATGGATAGCTTAGGGAAAGTTTAATTAAAGTGACATTATTAACATCTAATTACCACTTTTTGGTGATTACATTTACCCCCTCCCCTATGCTAGTAATGCAGCAAAGTGAAATGACTAGTATAAAGGAAAAATAAGTATACATGGACTTACCTTAGAAGTGAATCCCATGTAGCTAAGTTTTAATATGTGAATCTGGGTCTACGTATGTGGAACATGATCCAAAGTAATGTCCTATAATGAAACATGCAAAAATCAATCCTTACTTAAGAGATGATCAAAAGTAAAAGACTATGCTAAAATGAAATAAATGAGTAAATCTAAGTAAAGAGAGAAGAAAGGAATGAATACATCTCTTTGGGTAAGTAAACTAGGGCATGAACTTGGTGACAACCTATGTGTGTGAATGTGCTTAGTGATCATATCATTGAATAACTTGAACTGAGTTGATGGCATGTTCAATCCTCATATGGGTGGTTCAAGAACTCAATCCAATTTTGACTCTATCATTTCCCACCCCTATTTTGTGGATCTTGATCTCTACGAATAGCTTGGATAATACCATAAGTGTGTATAACCTTCTTATTTAGGTAGATCAAGAACTCAATTAGGCCACAATTCCATTATTTCCCCCTATGTGAAGTAGATGCATCTATAATTGTATTATGCAAAGTGTCAAAATTATCTAATTGAGTAAATATAATTGTGTATTCAACTCCACGATCACTTGAGTATATTAGGAAACTTTGGGACACTCAAGAATGCCAACCACTACAAAAATAGTAAGGCATGAATATGGTTATAACATAAAATGTGATAACAAGTGTATATAGCATAGAGAATGACATGGATTTTTGGCATTCCATTTGATCAACCTGTCAGAAGTTGACTATATGGAAACTATGTGTCACGCACATGCCCCCAATCTTGTATCTGAGTATACTAAATCTAAATCAAGTATGTAATAGCTAAATCTATGTAACTAATCTAAATGTATGAATGATCATGCCACACATTATTCCCCCAAATCTAAGTAATTAGTATGAATCTAAGCTTAAATTAATGAATCTAAGCTAAATTTGAACATAACTATCAAAATTATGATTATATCTATGCAAATTTATATTTTACCTAGTGTATTGGTCTAAATAATCTAGACTATCCTAAATTTAAGGATATTAGATAGTAGTTCCCTATAGTAGATAGTAGCACCATGTGATGCTAGTGTCCCAATATGGGTGTTAATGATTACATGGTCTGATTTATGTGTGATCTAAACTAATTTTTGAGTCTCTATTCTATTTTGTGTCTTCCCTAAGTCTAATTTCTAAAACTAAGCTTATGTGCTAAAATTTATCTATAAAAATCAAAATAGGAGTCTAATCTCTGTGACAAACCCCTATGAATGTCCCCTCTTTTGAGGGTAGTTGTGAAATATGTGTAATAATTTCCATCTAAATAAGTGTCTCAAAAAAATGTATTAGTTGTACCATGTGAATGATATTCCAATATAATGTAAAACATAACATCAAAATGTAAATGTATATGAGCATACGTAGGAAATATAAAATGTATGGTGTAATCTAGCATTGCACAAGGGTGTCAAGATAGACGTAACCAATGTATATAGTATCAAAATTTGAGTAACTACCTAGGGGGATGGGGCATGATTTCCATCAAGGCTCCTAAGTAGGATAGGTAGATGCAAGAGGTCCCTCATGGCATAAAAAATTGGTGTGTGTGTAACAAGAAAATGCAAGTGTCATGGTGTAGAAGTATAAAATAAACAAGCATACAAGCACATGATGCACATAAAAGGTAGGCCAAGGGGCCACAATATAAGGGACATGGGAACATGTCACCAAATCTAATAATGAAGACATACAAGGACATGTTTAAATGCCCACATATGTAAATAATAAGCAAATTCATGTAGAGCCATAGATAAGGACATGTTCAAATGTTTGCATATAAAAACATGAAAAATCACCCACAAGGGACATGGGCATGTGTCCAAGGCATATAAATAGAGAATTGGCATAGAGGCCAAAGAAAAATGGCATACTCAAATTCCCTTAAAGTGGAAGAAGCATAGGAAACACAATCAAGTCTAATCTAGGAACTAGAAATAAAAACATGTATAATTATGTAATACAATTCTATGTAGATGTAAGGATGCATATATACTAAAGTCTAACTAGTGATAGTCGACAAAAAAATTGAGAAATAAGGAGAAATGATCAACATCAAGATAAATCAATGTGTAACTAGAATGTATAGTATGAAAAAGATAAAATTTGGTTATAGTAAATGTGTAGGAGATGACCCCAAGTGGGAAAATGTATCAAATGTATAAACATGGATTAGTTTAAATTCCCCTAATGGGTAGATGATAGTTGGTTTGGTTTAGTGTGGTGGACTAGAGTCCTATCTAGAAGCTACAAGTACTTGACAAGAACAAGTAAATCATATGTGTATGATAAAATTAACTATACTAAGATAGATAGCTTTATGCAATATCTATCAAGTAGTAGAAATGTAAACATAGAAATGCATACAATCTATAATAAATTGGTGTTTTTGAAATATTTGAATGTTTTTTTTATTTTGACATATTATATTATTTTTAAGTTTTTTGAGTATAATTTATGTATAAACATATGAAATAAACTATGTACAAGGAGTGAGAGAGATAAGGAAGTATGTACAAGGGTAGGAACCATACTAACTAATGATCTCATGGGAGACCAACCATCATTGTGACCTATGTCGAAGAGGGTAACTATGATCATGTGTGTGGTTTGAAATGGAAATTATGAGCCTATGATCTAGTGTGTTATATAATTTGGCCTTGAAGCTACCTAAGCAGTGATGCTATGATGTAGTGGCATTAACTTTGATGCCCTATGAGCTATAGGTGTCTTAGGGACCCATCTAGTAGAATTAAAATCTATAGGTGATGTAGGTACCCTATGTTGAGAACCCATAGACCCCAATATAATTGATCTCTACATAAATTGAGTAGAGGAATGTCCTCTAGAATTTATTATGTGTCTCCTAATGACTCTATATAACACTTTTATGTATGCATAAGAGTTGTACTTTATGTTATTATTGATAACCATGCCAAATCTACTAGTGGAACTAGAACTATAACTAGTATTTATGTTGGAAGTGTGACCAAAATCTATGCTAAAACTGCATGTGGGATGGGAAAAGGATACTCATATGGGACACCTTAAATTTAAACCACCTGAATAGCATGTATATACTTGAGGCATCGATGTACTATATATGGGATGGCTCAAAGCAACTATAACCATGGTCTACCCAATAATATGTCAAATACACCTACACTAGGTACTAATAGAATTTGAGTGGCTATGTCTATTGGTCCAACCTATAATAGAAGCATAATCTCCCTGATGGAGTTTTGAACATGGCCAATGAAACCACCAATGACTCTATCTATATGAAATATATCGTATTCTATGTATCCCAAGTGTTGTAAAAGTGTCATGGTGTACATGTTTATACTTGATGTGTTGTCAACCATAACATTGTGAATAGGATGTTGATATATATGCTCATATAAATATCACATGTAAATATGTGCCATCATCCATAATATTATAATCTAAAAATGGGATAAATGGTCTAGGTGGAATTGTCATATGATACATGCCAATAATGTTATGTAGTAGATGTGTCTCCTTTGTAACTGTGTGATAGGAAGATGGTCGTGTTGAGCCTAGTATGTATAATGAACACTTGATGTACCCCCTCCCTCATCAACTATATGCTTTGGGAAAGGATATGAAAATATCTTTAGTGTGTTTGCCTTTTTTTATTATTTTGGTGTCTCTATGGGTGTGCCCACATCAATAATGTTAGCCTCAATGAGATCTTGTATCTTATGCTTCAATCTAATGCATTTATTTATCATGTGGCTTGGTGCCCTGTGATACTCGTAAAATGAATTTGAATTTTAAATCTTTAGAATATGTCATGTTGTACCAACCTCTTTAAAGGAAGGGAAAGATATGACATTGCATTCTAATAGTTGATGTATAACTCATGTTGGTAACTCTGGTAGATTAGTGAAGACTTTATGTTGAGGAGCATATAAAACCAATCTGGGAGAAGACTCTAAAGCTACATTGATGATGTACTTTTGATTACTTTTGTTTTTTATGGATCTAACCTTATATGGAGGTTTTTTTATATTCTTAATAGTTGAATCTAATCTATTTATGTATTTAAGTTTTCCCATTACTAAGAGCTTAACCTCTCTTTCCTTAATTATGTGGCACATATTGGTAAATGTGGGAAACTTCTTGAATATGATAGCTTCATGTAGTTTTGGTAATAGACTATGTTTAAATATATCTTGAAGCTCTCTGTCTCCCATGGGGAAAGTTAATTTTGATAATATCTTCTTCTATCATAAGACATAATTGGCTATCGGATCATTTGACTTTTACTTTAGTTGTGCCACTTTTTCATATGATATTATATCATTGATGTTAATAGAGAAGTGTGCTAGGAACATATCTTATAAAGGAATGAATGTCATGATATATTGGTTTGGAAAATCATAGAACCATTTTAGGGCATAATCCTTAATACTACATGGAAATAGCTTCATAATAACCTAATTATTGGACACATAGTCCAATCATGCTACATGAAAGGCTCTGAGGTGATGCTCTAGATCACCCTTTCCATCATATAATGTGAGCTTGGGTGATATGAATCTAGATAGAAAATGAGTTATTTATATGTGATGTGCCAAAGGTGTATGCAAGAGAATGATATAATCCAAGGCATGTGATGGCTTGGTTTCTCCCTACTTAAGATGTAACACCTTAGATTGTAGAGAAAGAACCTGCTACATAATGGATTGTACATTTGGAGGAGAATAACTAGCCATAAGTGTATAGTTATCATTGATGGTCAAATAAAAATCTTGGGTTATGTTATATTAGTTGGTTAAGTGGGCCCCATTAAAGGTGTAATAATATCATTAACTAGAGGGGTTGAAGATTGACCATTGTTGTTCTTGTGGAGTTTCTCTTAAAGAATTTTTATGAAATCATATTGTATATCCTTATGTTTAGACATAAAGTCTTGTAATTGATGCTTATCAGTTTCATCAAATTTTTTGATAAATTTTGCAAATTATAGGTTAAAAGATAGGAAAACAAGTTTTGTATATTTTGAACCTTTTTAAGAATAGTAATCTATGAAAGTTTGAAATTTTTTAAATATTGCAGCAAATTGTGATATTTTAAGAATTGAAATCTAAGTCTATATAAAAAGGATACAAACCCTAAGTGTGTCTATGGTTAGGGTTTTGGAAGCTAGGGTTATTATAATAATTTGAATTAGATGTAAAATAAATTAAGACCCTAATGTAAAATTGATTTTAAATAGCTAGGTTGTCTAAATAAAATCAAAAAATTAGAAGTATTCAACCCTAAATTTATTGCACAAAATTTGGATGAATGCAAGTTAGGGTTTGATGCAATATTTGAAGTAATATGGGTTCACCAAATGATTTAACCTTTTAAGGTTTTACACATGTAATTCCTATGTTTGGTTAAGGGGATAAAATTCCTAAATTAGTTAAATAAATATTCAATAATTAAGTACTGATTTGTTGTGATTTTGAAATTGTTTGACTTTCTATAAATAATAATAAATAGGTATAAATAGAGACTTATATGAAAACTAACTTTTTTATATGATTTGGGTTATAAAATCTAAATCTAGGTAGTAGTTTATGTCATCAACAACATTTTGGTATTCATTTATTCACTGGATTGTAGTACCCAATACGGATAGTAGTGTCATCCATGTGTAGTGTATTCAATGTGGTTCTAATGTCTCCTTTTCAAGTCTATTATTATTTTTATGGAACACCTACACTTGTGTATATATGTCATGTTCCTCCATGAGTGAAACTTGTAGCTTTGTGTTGTACCTATAACACTTTATTTGATGTACAAACCCTAGTCTCCTTACAATTATGGCATGAGCAATAATTTTGAGTGTGTTAGTAATATATACTAAACATATTCAACACCTTAGTGTGTAGAGAGTTACCTACATACCAATACTCTGAAGAGGGATGAAGATAAATGTAGTTCTCCCACCTAGTGCTTGATGTATGTGTATTTGAATGTTAGAATGAGAGTGGCTTTAGATTATTTGAATGTGCTTAAACTTTTAAATGCTTGAAAATTGGGCTTAGGGTTATTATATATAGTAGTATGTAAAAATTAGGGTAGAATATGGATCAAATACCTTGCTTTTTCATAACTTTGTCTTTGGTTTGAATAGCTTTTGCATCTTTTTCCATCTAGTGAATAGAGGTGGACTAGACTTATATTTATAGGGTTTTGTTGCTTATGCAGATAAAAAAATGAGCCTATGCCAAACTTAGGAGGGGAACACATTTGAAAAACTATCTATTGGGAAGATATATCATGAAGGATAGTAGCACCCGATTGGGGACACTAGCACCATGTGGCTATAGTGTCCCAAATATGATGCTAATGTCCTCTTTTTAGAATGTTAAGCAATTTGGATCAAGGTTTGAGATGACAGATCTAAGACTGTGTTATGACTAGTTATAGGTGATTTTGGTCTATTGAATGACTTGAAAAGTAAGTCTAATGCTCAAGGATAGGTCTCTAGATAGCCTAGGGATAGGTTAACTCAAGTGACACTCTTAGCATCTAGTTACCACTTTTAGGTGATTACACTAGCATAGTGTTGTCAGCACTCATATCTCTTTTCACCACTCCACCTATTGGGTCTATATCTCAATAAGGTTATCAATTTCACAAGCACCCTCAAACACCATAATTTACACTCCAATTCACATTTCCATTGTGTCACTAATTGGGGTACCAACAAAATCAATATTTATAGTATCATGTTTAATATCTAGGTTTGGAATTATGGCTACATACAGGATGTCTTATGCATATATTAGCACTACTTTGATAAATCCTCTTGTTTAACTCTCCTCCATTCTAATCTCACTTAATAGCATTTTGGTGACCACCACCTAGTACATAGCTTCATCTAATTATATCACTTCATTAAATTCACCTACACCCATAGGTACCAACCATCACCATTCCCATTTCACTCCCCATCCCCATTTCTCAAGAATTTTTATCCACAATGCCATTGACAAATTTTATCCCCAATCCTAACTAGGATAGAACACAACTCAACTGAATCCAAATTATACAATTATCTAAGCTCATAATACATATATGGTCATTTTTTACCAACTTGAGATTGTAATGAAGTTTAAGAATACGACTAGAAAGGTCAAAAGGATAATGCAAAGAATGGTGAGAAAGGATGGCCAACTGGCCATTATCAATATAGAGAAAGACCTCTTCAAAGTTTTAAGATAAAATAAATGAATATGTATAACCCTAATAGACGGCGTTTATCATTCTAGTGATAAGGATGAAGAAGGAGATGATCATAATATGGTCATTGAGTCTATAAGTTTATGTGAATAATATATTATGCATGGAATTAAAATTATATTGTATCATTTGAAAACTCATAAATATCCCTCAAAATGTGCTTGGATATGTGGAATCAACAATCAAATTTATATATAAATTATAGATTAAAATTGGTGAAATAAAAGTGAGAAACCAAGCACAAGATCACATTTATAAATATATACTAGGGGTTTCATAGTTGGATGAAAATATCGCCACTATTTCACATTCTCTCAAGCAACATCTTATCCCAAATGTGTTACTTCTACATTCCTTAGACATTGAATTTTTTAGAATTTACACCACTGATAGAAAATATAAATTTTAATAAATTTCATAAGGTCTTGTTAGAATTGTGTCACATTTGAATTTTTTTGTAATATATATCCTTTCTTTGTTTACTATCACAAGAGTGCCACCATTACATAAAGCATATGATAGTCTGGTAAAACCAAAAGAGTTCACAAATTTGGTGAACACTTATAATAGTAGATTCAAGAAATAAGTGGCCTTTATCCATATAAATGTAAACATTAAACACTAGAATTCATGAAAAACACTATGAAGATAGTGGAAAATGTAAATGCCTTGGATGAGTATATTAGTTATGAAATAAATGACAACATGAAAATAGTGGTAGATGTTTAACTTAAACTGAAGATTAGGTGTGTAATTTGTGTGGAACAAGTGGATCTAGATTATCAATTCTAGATGGTAGCATTGAAATGAAATCAAGCAATGAAACCAATGATATTATAGATTCTCTTCCATGCGAGGAAGTCATAGAGCTAGGTTAGGAGTGCTTGCCACATTTAGAGTGTAGATTGTAGGAAGTGATGAGTCTAATGGACTTGGTGTAGAGTGTAAAAGTAGGTATCTCTTATTACTTTCAATTTTCAACAGTGGTGTAGTTATAATTTTAGTTTAGTTATTTCTCGTCCATGCAAGTAATGTGTTAGTGTAGTTGTGTCCCACCTTTTAGTATAAAAAAATGTATTAAACTAAATTTTAATTAGAAAAGAAGGATAACATTTTGGCAAGAGTAGAGTAATTCATAATTGTCAATCTCTAAGATCACTATGATTATATGTTTGATTTTATGTTTTTCTTTTCTCACTTAGATGGTGGTTTTTATAATTTCATAATCTATATTTTTTTTGTGATGAGATCTACATGATTTTATGAGTAGGTTAAATTGTACTTTGTTTTTTAGATATAACAAATTGTATTTTATTATTATAACTATTATTTATGTTAAATAGTAACTATAACTTATATTTTTGGTTGAATGAGCTTCATTATTTTATACAATAGAGCATCTTGTCAAACTAAGCTTAAATAATTGACTCATAGCAACTAAATTCCCTTGACTCTTGCATTGTATTTATTTGAATTCAAGTATATATTATGTTGATTAAATATTAGTTTTATTTGATTATAGCTTGTTTTGTGTTTACATTAGCAAGAAGTAAAATGTATATCATCTAACTCTCTCTTATTATCTACCCTTCCTTTTATTTTATGATTTATTTATGAAATTCAACTCCATAATTATATTATTAATTTAACAATTTTGGGAATATTCGTGTATTATTCCTAATTTAGTTAAAGGGTATGAGTAGTAAAATCAATAAATAAATATGTAATTATTAATCTATTAATTTTTGAAATTTGATTGCAACTTGAAATGTTCTAAAAATAGTAATAAGGGGAAGAAAACAAGACTTAACTAAAAACTTATTAATATGACTGAGATAGTGGCTAGAATTCACTATGCAGGACTGGGACACTATCACAAATTGAGATCTAAACTTTGTTTTGTGATTGGATAAGAGCACCAAAACTAGATAGAAGTGGCACCAATGTTTTAGTCCACCTTTTCCACTATTGTCCTAAGGATATAATATTTTTGGGTTTTATTTCCAAGTGTGTGACCCTATCAGTAATGTTTTGGTAGCTAGAAGTTTGTAGAGCTACTTGTAGAGTAGATTTTCTCTTCAAACCCTATATTCCATTATGCTTTGACTAGTTTTGAGTAAGAGGGGGGATTAGTGTGTGTAATATTCATTAGACATGGATCCACACCCCTTGTGTGGGAATGCTACCTATATACCAATACTCCAAAGAAGGATCAAGTCATATGTAGTTCTCCCACTTGATGTGCTTTGTGTAATTATGTATATAAAGATACAGAATGCTAAACTAGATGTGCTTGAGGTGGTTAGGGACTAGTGTAAGGATTTGAATCAGCTTGTAAGTATGTTTTTTAGTTGTACACAGAGAACAGGGAAGATTTCTTGAGTAGTCTTGCTTGTATTCTTGCTTGCTTAGTGATAATTGCCAACCCTTTCCAAATGATCTTTGAATAGGCTTTTATAGGGATCTATTGGTCATGGGTTGAATGTACTTGTGTTAGACAACAAGGAGAAGGATGGGGAACTAGATTAAATTGACAATTGGGGCCAAAAATGGGCTTAGACAATAGCACTAAAAGTGAATAGGAGTGGTACCAGTGTTATATTCTTAGTGTGGTGTTATTGTCTTGAGCAAACAAGACCTAGGGGATGGATCTATCATGGAAAGAGGGGTTTGGCTCATCTAGGATCAAGTTTGGAAGGTTATAGATGACTGGGAATCATTGAAAAGATGCCTATGAGGGTCATAAGAGAAAAAAATAGGGACCTAAGGGTTGGGTGTCATTAGCCATGCTCAAGTTACTAGCTTTTGCATTTTATATGACTACATTTACCCCACTTTATTCTAGTGATGTGGCAAAGCAAAATACTAGGATAAAGGAAAAATAAAAAGCATACCTAAACTTACCTACAAAGGGTGAAGCTTGTGAAGCTGTGTGATGTTGGGTGTGCCTAGAGAGAGCATGTTGTGAAGTAAAAATATGAAACAAAAACAAAGGGTAGATCAGTTCTTACTAGATATGTTATATCTAAAATAAGAACATATAAGGTTGGGTAAGAGAGAGAGGAAGAGAAAGTAATGAATACACCTCATCAATTATGTGGACTAATACAAAACCTATTATGATGTTGAGTGATGTTGAGTAATGTTGAATGTGTGTTGAATCAAGAGTAATATCATAAACAGAGCTGAGTGTTCAATTCCCCAGAAGTGGCTCAAGAATATAAAGGTTGGCCCTTTGGTTCCATCATCATCAACTAAGTGAGGATAGGTGGTCATGTATGTATTAATTGATGTCTAGATTTTGTGTCCAATCCCTCTGAATAGGTATCCCAAGAATATAAAGGCTAGGTAGTCCTTTGGATCCATCATTTCCCTATGAAGTGAAGATATGAACTAATACAGGTATAAAATATGTGTCATATGAGATGGCTCCTAAAACCCATGAATTTATTATGATATCATAATGTTTCCATGGATATATAAATGTATACTAGAAACTAAACCACTCTTGGCCACTTTGAAAGATGGAGATTAGGCTTATATGAAAGCCACTCCAAACTGGTGCATTAGGCTTGTATGAAAGCCACTCGAGAACTTCAAAATGTGGAAGTTAGGCTTGTATGAAATCCATTCCAAAATTATTATAACCATCTATAGATCAAATAAGTCATGCAATTGTTGAGAATGTTTGGGTAATACTAAACTTAGAAAGAAAAGAAACATTGTGTCATGCACATTACCCCTAATCAATGGTGTCTGAAACATGGATTCTGATCTAGAAGTCATATCGACTACCATATCTAAAATTATAAGTGAGAGCCATCATGTCACACATGATGGCCCCTATATTTTTATTCTTTGAGTGAAAGTGTACTAAAAACTACTAATTTTAAACTATTCTAGCTGTGCAAAACTATAGTTGAACCTACTTTTCTACCTACTTCTAGAAAGTATGGTTTTTTTGCTATTTAGATAGGATCATTGAAAGTAGACACTAGTGGCATTGATGTTATAGTCCAAGTTGGGTGCTATTATCTTAGGCCAAATCTAGTAATTGTTCTAATAGTCTCACTATTTGCTTGGTCTGTTCTGACTATTTTGATGTTTGGTTGTTATTCTAGGTGTGTTGAATGCTAAATTTTTAATTGTTAGGAACTCTGATCTCTTTAAAAAAACCCTATTTTTTGCCCCCTCTTATGAGGGTAAGAAAAAAGACCCTATGATGACTGACCTCAAAATAAATATCCTTACAAGTGTTTTATATTACAAAAATACATGATATAATAATGATAATCGACAAGATATCTCAAGATATAGCATGATTTATATTGAGAGATTGTTAGATCAATAGGGGTATGTCTATATGGATATAACAATTTAATAACATGTGCAATATACTAAACTAGAAATGAAATTTAGTTGTTAGTTCTAGGGATGGATCATGATGTTCATCATGACATCTATTAAATCAAGATAAATGCATGATGTGGATCATGGCATTTCAAATAATGAGAAGAAAGTGAGCAACAAGCACACAAGGTAATAATCAAGAAGCATACAAGGGTGACCAAGGGGCCACACAAATAAGGGACATGGGCACATGTCACTCAAACTAGAAAGTAAGCATACAAGGCATGTTCAAATGCCACATACACATATAATTAAAACAAGTAAGGTTTGCATGGAATCCATAATCATATAAAAGAGTATAGGCAAAGGACATTGGCAAATGTCCTAAGGCACATATAGGAGATAATCAAGAACTGAGAAATATGATCATATCTAGCTATGAAAAGGAAGAAAAAAATCATGTAATAATTGGAAATGTAATCACATCTAACTAATCAAAACAAGAGCTAAACTATGTAAGGCATGTTAGTATAAGACTAGGTATATGATAAGAAATACACAAGTGTTATATACTAGTGATATATTAATATAGTAATTAGTGTAAGCTATTAAATAATGTACATCAACATGATAACTAGAGTGTGTGGTGTAGGAATAACATAACCTAGATGGTGTATTCATGTATAATATGTAATGAACTGCTACACCAAAACCCTGTACTGTTAGTGAATCCACCCACCAGGATCATAACATCCCACCACGCTTCTAAAGTCCAGACTCTGGGTTGGATTTGTGCACATACACAAGATCCACTGTGTGTATGATCCCCAAACAAACACTGCAATGCTAGCAAAACCCACCTACTCTGTGACTCGAACATGGGTGGTTGTTATAATACCAAATGTAATGAACCGCTACACCAAAAGCCTAGACTGTTAGTGAATCTACCCACCAGGATCATAACATAAGATGCCTTTAGTGGGTAGATATATCAATGTATGTATCAAATGTAGAAGTAGGATGCCCCCTTAATGGGTAGAGTGAATAAATCAAGGATTTGGATATCACTACACACACTCAAAGAAGATAAAGTGAAGCATGGATAATGCATACAATTGAAATGTTTTTGATGTTTCTAAATATTTGAATGTTTTTGGATTTTTGATATGTTGTATTTTTTTTGTATTTTAAAATGTTAGGAACTATGTATAATAAATCATATGAAGACTATGTACAAGAATTTAAAAAAAAGAACTATGTACAATTAAGTTGGGAAGAGATGAAACTAATCGATGAATCTCATGGGAGACTCCCTATCATGGTGTCCTGTATCAAACAAAAGAACTGTGCATGATTGTGAAGAACAAGGTAATGGCTATGAATATGGCTCTAAACATTCATATTCATTGTTGGTATCTTGGAAATCATAATAACTTATATTTTTCTACTCATCATTATCATCTTGATCTTGAACTAATGGAATGCTAGTGTTGACTTTTGTTGTATCTAGATATTTTACTTTGATAAATTTTGTTTGTGAACAGTTTGCCTTAGGATGTTCAATAAATCCCAAACCTTGGTGACAAACATTATCAACTACTATAATAGTAGTAGTGATGCCTTGATCTTGCTTTCCTAACCCTTAACCTTGATAATCAAAATATTGTAGATATTTTTGACCAAACCCATACTGTTTTGAAATTTGAACCAATGAGGTATATTTGCATATTTTTTGTGTTATACATGTTCTTTTGGTACTATTTATTTCTCTAATTTTGATTTTTTATCCTTTTTTGGTTTTGAGTTATGCTTTGGTAACCACTTTTGTACTACTTTTGAATTTGACCCTTTGTGAATGTGTTCATATATCATTGTATATTGATTGATTGGTTTACCTTGTATAGGTTCCTCATTAGCAATTATAAATTGTATATGTTTTTTAATGCCAGACATAAATCTGTGTGATTCCCATGCATTCTATGATATGCACAATAATATCTATATCTTCTCACTAGATGTAGAGGAGGTAGTTTGATCAACTTAGATTTAATCATTTCCCTGAGTACCTCACTCAAACTCTTATTTGATCTTTAAATGATTTTTGAATCACTAGTTGTAGAGTTAATTTGTTGTGATTTCTTGTTTTGATATGTAACATTGCTTGCAACCAATTGACTAGGTGAAGGTGCATATACATGATTGACACTAGGGTACCTTTGAGACTTTAGTATTATAATATGATTGTCCAATGTTGTAATCTTTTCATGTAATATCTGATTTTGCATTTGCAAATTTAAAATTAACTTACTCATATTGGTTATTTGATCCCTTAGAGTCTAACAAGTGAAAACCCTAATTGCTTCTAATTGAACATGTAAGCACATATGTTTAAGAAGATTTGAAGAAGCTATAAGCTGAATGTATGAATTAGGAACAATAGTATAGGCTACCTCACCTTTTGGATGGGTGATAGCATGGACCTGGTTAGAGGGAAAGTAGATATCACCCTATTGGGGGAGAGGAGGAGAATGAAATTATTTATTGTGCATAAAATATGACATTAAAACTTGACAAGTGGTTCTTAGTATATGAAATGGATCCTCTAAGTATGTAAGGATTTTACTCTTAATTTAATTACACATAATAAAGAGATAGAATGTTAAATAATCATTAGAGTTATAAGTTGTATAGAAATATGATTATAAAGAACATTCAACATGAGAGATAGCAAGCAAGGGATAGAAAGCATGAATTTTTGCATGAATGCATAAGAAAATTTGACATGTGCTATGACATTTCTAATGTGTTTAGCATGATAAACTTGAAAAAAATTCCATATGAGAGATAACAAGCAAGAGATAGAACCTTGTATTAAAGACAAGTAAACTTTACTTTGAAGGAGAGGTATCTTACTATGTTTAACAATGAATTTCCTAACATAATCCCATATTATGAAAAATAAGCATGAAATGTAAATAATGAAGCTTTGTATTAACATATGATAAACTTCATCATTCATGTACATGATAGGACCAAGTATGGTCTCCTTATTGTTTGCAAGAAATGTAATAAAAATTTGTAAATAAGTGAGATCCATTTTTGTAATCTGATTATAGATGTAAGGTGATACCTCAAAGAAGTAGTGGGACCTATTAGATGTAACTAGGGTTTGAAAGATGATTATTTTGAAAATTACTATGAAATTTTGAAATTTAAAGTGAATTTGTGAGTTAGATATGCAAGTAAAAAATTAGAATTTTATTAGAAATTTATGGTTTAATGGGACCTATTATATGCAACTACAGTTTGGAAAAATAAATATTTTTGAGAGTTACTAATGAATTTTGAAATTTGAAGTGTATTTCTAATTTAAATATGCAAGTAAAAATTTAGAATTTTATTGGAAAATTTGTGATTTAACTGGACCTAGTAGATGTAACTAGGGTTTTGCAAAATAAATGTTTTTGAAAATTACTATTGAAATTAATTTTTGATTTTAATATGCTAGTAAAAAATCAAAAAAATATTGGAAAATTACTGGGAAAATATTGGGACCTAGTATGGGAAACTAGGGTTTGAAAGAAAAATATTTTAAAATTACTATGAATTTTTAAAATTTAATGATAATTTATGATTTGATTATATGGGTAAAAAATCAAAAAAAAGGAAAAATTAGTAGAAAATTTAGCGTAGGGTTTCTAGGGTTTTTGTGCACAAACGAAGTAGGTCAGGTTCATCAAATGATTTAATACTTTTAAGAATATTGGTGTATTATTCCAAATTTAGTTAAAGGGTCTGAGTAGTAAATAAGCTATTGATTTATGAAATTTGATTACAATTCAAACTTTTCTAAAAATTGTAATAAGGGGAAGAAAATAAGACTTATCTATAAATTGATTGATCCAACTAAGATAGAGGCTAGAATTCATTATGAAGGATTGGGAGACTATTGTAAACTGAGATCTGAACTTCTTTTTATGATTTGATAGGAGCACTAGAATTAGACAGGAGTGGCACCAGTACTATAGTCTACCTTTATAATTGTTATTTTGAGGATCTAAGATTTCTAGAATTTGTTCACCAGGTTTGTGTGACCTTGTATTTGAAGTTTCAATAGCTAGAAGTCTATAGAGATCAATATAGAGTAGATTTTCTCTTCAACCCTATCTTCCATTGTGTTTTGACCAATTTTGAGCAAGAAGGGGGGTTAGTGTGTGTAAGATTCATTATACGCGGATCCAGACCCCTTGTGTGGGCATATTACCTATATACCAATACTCTAAAGAGGTATCAATCCATATGTAGCTCTCCCACTTGATGTGCTTTGTGCAATTATATATATGAAGATGTATAATGCTAAACTAGATGTACTTGAGGTGGTTAGGGACTAGTGTAAGGATTTGAATAATCTTGTAAGTGTGTCAGTTGGTTGTATGCATAGAATAGGGAAGATTGTTTGAGTATTCTTTCTTGTATTCTTGATTACTTAGAGATAATTTCCAACCCTTTCTAAATGATCTTTGAATGGGATTTTATAGGGATCTATTGGTCATAAGTTTAATGTACTCACATTAATCTGACAAGGAGAACGATGGGGAACCAAAATAAATTAACCATTAGGGCCAAAAATGGACTTGAACAATAGTGTTAAAAATGGATAGGAGTGGCACCAGTGTTATATTCCTAGTGTGGTGTTATTATCCTGAGTAGATGGGACCTGGGGGGATGGATCTATTATGGAAAGAGGGGTCTAGCTCAGCTAGGATCAAGTATGGAAGGCTAAAGATGATTGGAAATTAGTGAGAATATGCCTATGAGGTTCATGAGAGTAAGAAAGAGGGACCTAAGGGTTGGGTGTCTTTAACCACACTCAAGTTACCAATTTTTGCATTTTATATGACTACAACTATAGTATATTAGGAGTTAGATTCATTATTATTTAGTTATTTCTATGTTTTGTTTAGTTCTTAATCAGTCATTAGATAATTTAGTCAGTGTTTAAATAATGCCCAAAAGGTTTTTAAGGTCATATGTTCCCAATCTATTCCACCAATTGACTTATTTTGAGAACCACAACCAACAACTTATGCCTTCAGCTAAACAACCAACAACACTAAAATTAGAGGGTGTAATGCTTGTAATTTCCTATTTCAAAATGTGTATCAAAAATGTTATTTCAATATTCCAATGAAAAAAAAGATATAATCAAAATTTTAAAATATCATAAACCCCACATAAACCCAAAAAAATTAATTTTGAAAAAATTTAGATAATCTAACATAAAAATTTTATGTAAAAAATAGTGACACAAAAGTGTTTCACCAAACATTCTACCAAAACACCACTAAAATTGATGATAAAAAAAACATTCCAATTAACATCAGAATTATTGATGTAAAAAAAATCAAAAAGTTTTGTCGATCTCCAAAAAACATAAAAGCAAGCTAAAACTACCCTAATTTTTATGCCAACACTAACAGTAATGGGGAAAAATCTAATGGTGACATTTGCCTACAATTTTGAATCAAAATTAAAACAAAATTATAATAAATAAACTTATAAGTCTTGGGTAAGTCGTAGACTAAGAATTCCAATTCTAGAACTAAATAAAACCTTACATAAGGAAAAGTGCCTTCAAGTCATTCCTCGAAGAACACATTGCAAGAACATAAAAATAAGCAATCTAAGATTGAAAATGTTATAAAAATTATGGACTTTGAGCCTCGCTTCATGGTAGGTACCACCAATGTTTCCTCATATTCTAATTCATGTCTATAAAAATTAGAATGGTTGTTCCATTCTCAAATGTGTGTTAATGGACAACCTTAATATTTCATTATTCACAATGGTTGTAAGAAGAAACTAGTTTCACCTGAATAAATTTTAAATTTATTTTTCTACTTACACCTCTCCCATAACCATACATCATTGGATGGTTTAACTTGGGTTCTTATATCACATCACTAATTAGTGTCATCTACTATAAAAAAAATAAAGCATTTTCAAGATGGAGTCCTTTTTTATACAAGTCCATTAGAGGTGTGTGATTTTTTCTTAGAAAACCATATGTTTTTCATCAGCATGCAACCTATAGAGAAAATTCCATAAAATAAATAATATATGTTGATCAAGATAGATATTTCATGCCAAAAATAGTCCTTAGGATTTTTCATATCAACTTTGAATAGTGAAAGAAGATAGTTTTAGTATTATATTTATACTCTTTAGTACGAGACATGAATGTATAAACAATCTTGTAACTCAATCTCATGTTGCACTCTCTTTATAAAAAACTAAATATATTAACGAATTATTTGATAAATACAAGGATATATTTATGACATTGTTATCATTGAAAACTTCAGCCCCCATTTAATGTTAATTTTTACACTAATGAGTAGACCAAATCAATGTGGTCAATTTTCATTATAAACACTTGGTGTTAAAATTTAGTTAAAAATTAGGTATAAGTTAAGTGTAAAAATATTTATGGGGTATAAGTTACAATAAGTAACAAGAAAGGCCTATGGAGCTGATTTGGTCTTGATTCAGTGGGTGACATGAAGCTCTAACTGACCCAATAGGGTTTTGGTTCATTAGGTGTTTTTGGTAATCGATGAATCCAATAGGAATGACAAATTAAATATGTTTTTCATTTAAAAATTTAATATTACTAAAGTTATACCATGCCCTCAATGGATCCAATATGGTTATGTTACATGAGGTGGCTCGGGTACTCAATAGGTTTAATAGGCCCGATAGGGTAAGGAGAAATGTGCAAAATAAAAAATTAAATAGTACAATGAACACCTATGTGACCCAATGGACCCAAAATGGAAATAAAATATAATTTTATGCATTTAAATACGTACCAAACCCTATAAATCAATATTAAGAATGCTTAGTACAACCAAAAAAACTTACACATTCTTAATTGTTCCCAACATCTCTTATACCTATAGTATGGCATTATTTTTCTCTAATTTGTCATTTTTTGAGGTAATTTATATCCATCACCATGCACTTTATTTTCCTAGTCATTATATAACTTTTTTTTACTCTTGTTTCAAATCTTTTGCATGCCATAAATTCAGTATAGCTTCAAACACTGTCTTTGCAAAACTATGTGTTTTAAATTGTTAGGGAATAACTCAATTACATTTATGACTCTATAAACTTGCATGTTTTCCCACATAGACACTTATTTCTACATGAACTTATTTTTAAAATCCTATAACCTCTTACTAGGACAGCTTTTCACATTTCCAAATTAGAAAAAATGAAATAGAAATACCTAGGTAATGATAAAATGATTGTCCTTGAAACAAAATTATCTAAAATCTATGATTCAAGAATTGGTCATGTGGATTTAGAGGAATTTTTAGAAATAATTCAAGAATATAATTTCACTTCTATCACACAAAAACTTTTTGAAAGTGGCCTTGTGCATGTGGTTGGTTTCCAAACAATAGTTTAATGCATTGATTTGGTCCTTACCTATGCCAAATACTATAATAAGAAACCCATATAAATCAAGTATTCTAATGATGTGGTTATATTCCACCTTGATGTTCCTTCCCTAAACATTATTTTTAGACTCCCACATCATGATGACTTCATAGAAATGAACAAGAAAATTGGTCAAAACTTATATGACAACAACAAATAAAATGCTTGACAATGCTTACTAAATCTAGGCTAAGCATAAATAGAAAAGGGTCACATAGACCCCCTAAAACATTGTACAATTTATATTTTGACAAAGATTTATCCAAATTGATCACACTCGTAAATTGAGTTATGGGCGATGATGAGATTGACCAAGTTCACAATTGGATGTGTATGTTCATTAATATAATCTCTCATGGAACTTAATTCATTGACTAGGGTTAAATCATAAGTGAAAACATTCATGAATAGTTTGTGAATTTTTAATCAATCTAGTACTTATATATGACCTCATATTTTTTCTACTCAATTTTAGCTATGAAAATTTGGCCTAAACATTCACCTAGTAGGACATATACTCCAAAAACAATGATTCATGAGTATCTTCCATAGTTCACCAATGAAAGTAGTAAGAGACACTTAAAAAACATCAATGATGTGTTCACAATGTTAATGGTGAGAACATTAGATGTAAATAATTCCATGTGTATCTCTAATGAGGATACTACATTAGTTATATCTTATAGAAGTTATTTCAAATAGTTTTCCACATTCACATACATCAAAGTTGACGGATTCAAGGGTAGTCTTTACAGACTACCCAAATATGCCAATGACAAGACTTTTTTATTGAACTCATCAAGATATTAGGGTAATTACATATTAAGGATAAATAAAATAAGTGGCAAGGATCCCCTTCACTATTGACTTGAGTTACTACATTTTTCAAAATAATAAATGATGCAACAAACATTGAAAATTGTATTGTATATTTCACAATGCATTTTCATACAAGAATATTTATATTTGACAACAAGAAATATGTGTAAAACAACCTTGGACTTGGTTTAAGATATTTTTATTAGCCCGAAATTGAAGACTATTGGGAGGATTTTTTGAATGACTTTGAAGTCAAGAAAATAGACTATATGAGGATGTCTTTGAATCAATTAAAATCATATAGGTTAGAATAAGCCACTAAAGGTGTAGTAGATTATGATAATTATTTGATTGAGTTAATTTTCATTGAAATAATTTGGTTTCTAGTTTTTCCACCAAGTGATTGGTCCATTTGAGAATTGGTAGATCTAAAAGAAAAAACAGAATTTGTCATTTAAAGGTCAAAATCATGGTTTTAAAAGAAAAATTATGAATTCACTAGTGTAAGAGGTTCATCAAAAAGAGAGCCTTCAAATAAAAATAATAATATAGTTAATTTTTATTCAACTCAGGCTAGAGTTGTCTTTTATTCTAAGAGTTTGAAGAAAAATACAAGCCAAGGAGGAGGAGGTGATGATGAGGATCCAAGAAAAAATAAAATGTTGAAAAAAACTTACATTGATAAACCAAGGAAGAATATTGACATCAAAAGACCTCCAAATGCTACACCTCAATTAAATTTCATAACCCTAGTTCAAGGCATTAACCCTTTAGATATCATAACATAATAGGTTACAGCTTCTAGAACTAACACCATGTAAGTACCATTGGTACCATATCCTCTAAGCATCCCATATCCACGTATTTTTCCTCCTCCACCTCCATCTCCTATTCTTTCTCCACCACCCATTCCATCCTCACCTCCAAAACAAGCTGACACTATGGAAGTTTCCATTGTCTCCACTCTGTATCCCACTCCTCTCATTCCTCCCACCACTTATGGAACTAATACTCAAATGGTTATTTTTTTGATAAATGAACATTTTATTTGGGTACACTAAATGGTTTCCAAGAAAATAAAATCCATTCTTAAATCTATTAGCCTTAACTTTGATGATGTTTACAGTTTGCTACAAAGTCCCACACGCAAGAAGGTTAAGACTACTTCTATATTGATGATAGAATCCTCTAGAACACAATTTATGGAGATTGACTAATAAAAATTCAAAATATATGACTCTGGTAGATTAATTTATGAGCATAATATACATAGGTGAAGCAACTCACAAAGGATATATTCACAATTTTCAAGTGATATATTCACAATTTTAAACTTAAGCCAATGGGTAAGTTGAATGACATATGTACTTCTCTTGTTGAATGTAATAAAAATATACCCCACTTATTCAAACATGGAAAGGATATAATGAGACATTTAGGGCATGGTTGGTCTACACAATGAACATGGTCAATCCTGAACAAAAAGGAATAGTCCCAATAGTGTAACACTTTAAAACATAAAAAATGAATTCATCACAAGCTAAAGAATAGGAACAAGATACATTAGTAGGATAAAAGGATATGCAAGTGGACATATCTTCTCTCTCTCTTTGTAGACTTCTTGATTTTATCTCTCTACTTTTTATTCTATTTTATCATTGTACTTTTTCTTCATAACAATGTAAATTATAATTTCAAAAGTAAAATTCAAAATATAAAATCTACCTCAAAAAGGTAATTATGATGTAGTTGAGTTAGTTATGTAGACTTGGACTATAAATACAAGTTTTTCCCATTGTAACAAGACTTTTTGATAATAGAGATGGCTTTGGATAGAAAATAAAAAATAATATAATTTTTTACTACTTATGAGAATCAATACAAGATAGTTATATAATACCTTGTGCCTTTTAACTTCTTAATGAATGAATAATATTCTTGTGTTTATTATTCTATTCAATTCTCTCCATTTTTATCTTGAAAAATGTTGATTGTTTAATTTTCAGCAATTTGGATATTTTAGTCTAACATGGTAAGTTAATTTAATTGTGTGTTTATTTAATTAATAATGTTTTATTGTTTTATTTTTTCCTCTCTTTATTTTTATCTATTCATTTTATTCCTATCTACTTTCATTATATTTCATTCCATTCATTTTCAAACCCCCAAATGAATAATTTTGAGTGAAAATGTTGTAAATATTTTATTTTTATGTATTTTCCATATTTTCAATAAAGTTAGTCTCCCATGATAATATAGGATGTATTTTATCCCATACACTATTGACCTAATCCACCCATTTGGTATCCCTTACAAAATTTTCATCCAACAATTTTTACAGTCCACCATGGGACATGATTTTGTGTTTTCCATGCAACCCACATAAAAAACTTTGGTTTTACCTACATGAACATATTTGGGATTCAATAACATGTATATCAACCAAATATTGATTAGGTTAGAGCTACACAATAATATATCTCTTCATACCCTCCAGCATTTGCATGGGATAACAAAACTAGTTTTATTCAATTTCAAAGAACCTTAGTTGTGTTAGAAGAACAAGAAGACCATATATACCTTACATAGAGAGTTTCATTCCTTGTTGTGTGAAGAATATCTGATAAAATTTAAATATGAGTTTTCATAATAATTATTCAACCACCTCCTACTCCCAGACAATAATAATTTCCTCTCACACTAGAGAAAATAAAATTCACTAGGTCCAGTAAGAAAGAAGTTAATACGAAACCTTTGTTTTAAATGTCAGAAAGGTTTGATTTCAAGTCCAATATAGATAATATTTTTATAAATAAACTAGTGATTAAAATATTTTTAAGTCTTCATTTAATTCTAATAAAAAAATAAGGTGTTACCATAGTCAATCGGGCTCTTGTTCTCTCTAGAACTATTTTAACTCTTAACACTATTTTTCCAAACATGGAAGTACCTTGGGGTATTGCAATAGGGTCATTAGCTCTAGGACAACTACAATAAACTCTAAGATTTTCATGAAATAATTTTCCAAAATTCTTGGGTGATGGAAAGCAATATCCTAATGAACACATTGATGCATTCATTATTGCATGTGGGATCTTAGGAGTTAAACATGAAGATATTATGGTCATACATTTTGTTGAAACTTTGGAAAAAGGTGTCATATATTGGCTTTACCATCTTAAATCATGATCTATCACCAATTGGGATATAATAAAGATAAATTTTAAATATATATTCAAATCTATTGAAGATACACATTCCCTTATTTCACAACTATCACAAATGAAAAATGATAATCATTAGCCAATGTGAAAGATTGTTGAAAATATTAACATAATATTACATAAGATTCTAGTATCTTCCATTCCCATATCATAAAATCAAAATGTTTCTTTATCAACTCATAGTTACTTGAAGTGAGCTTTCAACTAATAATATCCAAAGTGGTTGATTGTTGAACCCATAAAATTGGCTAAGTTTTAACAAGACTAAAGTGCACAATAGGTGAAGACATACTAGTGCCAATAGTTAAGTAATAGTGCACAAAATATAAACCAAGAACCAACATGCATACCCATCATGTATTTCTATAAATATAGGTGCAAGCTATTAAAAATCATATTCATGTGCATTAAACAATAAAATAGTAAGATTCAAACATGCAACCCCCTGAATCTAGGAACCATAGAAGAAATTATGGGGATAGATAGTAGGACTTAATATTGATAACTATGTGACATGCAGTTGAGAAGTGATGGCAAAAAAAGGTGGTAGATGGCATCAGGTAGTCCAAAGCATTAAATTCTAAGTGGGAAAAGGATGTGATAATTACTATGTGGTTAAATTTGGTGGCAGGATATCTCTTAGGAGCTTATAAAAGGCAGATGATAGTGAGAATAAAGAGGCTGTTTCATTGGTAATCAGAGATATATCTCTAACCATTTTTAGAAATGCTTATAAAATGTATACCTAGAATAGAACACTAATTTAGGATAAAGATAGAATTAGTAGTGAAAATTATGGTATTATAAGAATTAATAAATGCTTTGAAAATCATGGACAACTATTTAATATTGATTTATTAATAATAAATCTATGATATTGATCTTATGGTGATTGTCTATGCTTATGAACTGAATAATATTACTATCTTACTTCGGAGTATTTACTACATATTAGGTCATGCTTTGTTATTTACTAGTTGAATAACTATATATTGTACACATCTAAGTTATTTTATGGTCATGATTCAAGAAGAAAGGGCCAAGTACACTATAGATAAGAGTGTACATTATTAGAATATCTTGGGAATATGCTTCCACCTCATTACACATAACTAACCCCAACCTAGCCTAGTTTTTCCTCTTTGAGCCTTGGGTAAGCATGTAAAGTCCCCTTGCATAATATGTTAATACAAGAGTTGATTATTTAAATGTTGAATAGCATGAATAAATTGATGCACTTAGACTCAACTAGACTCAGCAGGATAACATTTTGGTTCTAATGTTGGGATAGGTAGAATTTTATTGCTATGATGGTAAGGGGGAGTGATCAATAGAACATGAAGATGGTTGGATATGTTTACACATGTGTGAACACCATGAAGGATATAAGGTGAAATGGGGCATAATGTTTAAAAGGTAGCAAAGAAAGATTTGATATGGACAAACTAGAAAAGTGAAAGATTAGGAGGAACAAATATAGTGATAATCAATAGAAGGAGATGGCTGAAAGGACCCTAGGGAAAGGGGTGAGTCTTCCTTAGAAATTTATATGATGACCCAAATTGAAAAGGAAGGACATGATGTGGACTCTATCATAGATTATTTCTACTCTATTGATGATGAATTGAGCACCAATGAAAACAAACAAGTCTAAAGATAATAATCTGAGACATCCCAAGAAAATGATGGGTATGAAGAGAATACCAAAGGAATGTTTGGTCCCTTTTTATTTAAATCACCTACTCACACAACTCACCCTGAATTAGAGGAAGAGTTTTAGGACAAAATTCAAATGATTTATCATGTAATTAGAAGAAGGGAGTATGTAAGAATAGTTAATTTCATACCCACCACTTGATCTAGTGGATACACAACCAATGCATGGAATGAATACCATGTAATATGGTA
Source organism: Torreya grandis (assembly GCA_037957365.1). Lineage (NCBI taxonomy): Eukaryota > Viridiplantae > Streptophyta > Pinopsida > Cupressales > Taxaceae > Torreya > Torreya grandis. Next base: position 980,178 of record JARHVA010001980.1, on the reverse strand, counting down.
TGTCACCCACAAGAGAGGTTATGGGCCCTTAGATGAGTAGTTCAACCTAAAGTGAAGTGGTAGGAGATAAAGGACCATTAACATCATAGTAAGTGCTCTAAATAGCTATAAAAGTAGCAGTATAGTAGATTATAGTCATTAGTGGGGTTATACCACTAGTTAGTGGAAGTTAGGGATGAAAGATGTCTCCAAGTAGTGTGTCAATGATACAAGTCTCATAAGCACTAGTTGCACATGTGCATGCCCTCTATATTTAATATGGAATGACTTTAATCTTACCTCAGTATCGTGGGGTCATGAATACCATCGAACATATTCACAAGTGTGAGCTCATATAAAACATGAAGGAAATCACTTTACCAGAACATAAATCAAGCAAGCCAATTCATCACCACTCTATCAAGTTACATGCATACTTAGTATAAGAATTTGGACCCTAGATAATGATCATGGATTATGATTTATTGAAGGATGTATTCCTGAAAGAATTCAACATCCCTGAGTTTGAGCAAAAGAACATTGTTGTGCTCAAGGAGATGAAGAATGAATTAAGGGAGATCATATGTGCATATGATTCTAGGTTTAAAACCTTGGTGTATAATCTCTTATATGTGTTTCACCCAATACAACATGCCCAATGGTCTATTGGTGGATTAATTATGTTGATTTGGTGTGTCTTCTCTATTAGGATGTTTTTTTAACCAATATAAGCCATTAAATAAGATTTAAGAGTAGAGGCTATTAGAATAATAAACATAGGAGTCAGCCTAGTGATGGAGGTATAATTTGCATTGATGGAGTCACTATTTCAACAATTTTTAGCCAAAAAAGTGCATGAAACACTCTATGTTGTGGTAAGTTAACTACAAGGTGGAGGGACATAACAAGAACAATTTATCAAGGCATAGTATGTGTGCCTTGATAACCTCATGTGAAATTTTTAGGGAGAGCCATGACACACACAAATACCCTCTTCTATAGCATGTGAATAAGACCAACGTGTCTTTGTACTAAAATATATATGATGCTTCCACCTAAAATATTACTTATTTTTAGATGATTGATGAATTCCATGAGGCATGAGAGCACAATGCCTCACAAGCTACAATAGGACCCTCTAATCAGAGACTGGTGAACCAAGGCTATGGTGGGCCATATAACTAAGGTTATGGTGACTATGAGTAGCAGCATGGAAATAAAGGTTGTGCTAAAATAAAAATAAGGTGGTATGTTTCCATAGTGATCTTGTTACAAATGTGGGTTATTGGACCACTTTCAGAATGATTATCCCTAGTATCTCACTTTTGTATATTATCATAGCATACATAAGGTCAAATAATTCCTAGACCTCTATGCCAAGATCACATAAAAGGGTAATCCTGATAAAGATTTTAGGATGATATGCTATGACCTCAATTCAAGGGCAAAAAATAAAAATATTTTTGGAGCTAAGGTGTAGGCGATGACATGAAATGGCATAGGTACATAACCATCAATGATTATCATAGAGGCAACTAGGCTAAGATACAATCTTGAGTGGTGATGATCTAGATTATCATGCCCAAAACCTATCCTTACAACCATATAATAAATATCATGACAAATAGAAGTGTTGAGCAAGGCCTTGAATATAATTGAAAGCCTATATGGATAACTCCAATTCACCCAGGAACTAGAGGAGAAAGATCAGAGAGAACGTTGAGTCCATGAAGAAAAATTTAGTTAGCTTACTAACTTGATCAATATCTTAAAATGTAATGGGATGATTCCCATGCTGGAAAACCTCTTCCATAGCTATGATAATAATAAACCATCTAATGTCCTAATACTAAACCTAGCATAAGGGTGTGAGATAGGGATCACAAAAAATATAGGCTATGATTAGGAGTTAATTATGGAGGTTAAGATAAATGGATGGTTTGTCTATGACATCTTGATGGACATAGACACTAAAGTGAATTTACTCACAATATATGTATGGAGGAAAATGGGAATCCCCACGCTTCAGCCTTCACCTCCCATTTTATTCATGGAAAAGAAGACTAGGGCACAACCCATAAAGTTCTACATGATATTGACATCAATATCATGGAGTCAAGTTTTGTGTTTATTTTGAGTTGATATAGCTTTCTAAGGAAGGTAATTACCCTATGTTACTAATAACTTTGTGATGTTGTGCTAACAATGTGGATATGAGCTTTAATTAGTGTTACATGAGCTTTGATAATGAGAGTGAACATGTGGTGATTCCACTAACTATATACCAAGGATCCCCATATGTTGAGTTCATAAATCCCACAGACACATTCAAAAATGTTTGCCACATCACCACATGGAATAGGGAGAGTTTGGAGCTGAGTGGAGAGATTACCCTAAGCTAAAATGATGTAGAACTTGACTTTGAGATAGAAAGTGTTGTAAACAAATGATGGGTGCAAGAGACATATGAGTTTATCATAATAAGGTATGGGGTGATATACTTGAACCCCTTAATTTAACATGAGTGTGAGGATAATCATATTGACACCCAGCTTTATATATATTCAGCCAAAGATGTGGCATGATATGGTCATGACCATGACCCTAAAATGTATAGAAGGGCCCATGTACTAGAGTTAGTCCTTCCTTGGAAAAATAATATTGAGGCCACACACTGCACTATGACAAGGGCCTAGTAATTATTCATACCATCGATATGTGTTGTGTGTGTTGGTTAAAGCAATCCCAAGAATATGAGGATAGGAAAACCTTCAACTATAAATAATATTTGGGTGTTACACACACCTACTACCTCTAAAGGAAGGTGAAATAGATTATAAAAGTTATCCCTCCTTTACATGCCAAAGAAGAAGTTACCATATACCCCAAGGTTGAGGGAAATAATTAATATAAAATAATATTAGGCTATGGATCTTGAATAGTAGTGATGAGATGCCCTAGGGGGTTTCATCAATTAGTAGCTTAGGCTGGTAGCATAATAAGGCTCTTATGCCAAGTTTTAATAAGGCTTTTAAGCCATTTTTTCTACACTTTTGCTTGCATTAGAATATAATATGTTAGTCCTACATGTGTTATATGCACACAAATTATAATAATACATGTACACCTCTTTATATCTAACCAACCAAGTCAAGCAGGGGTTTTCTTAGGATGTCATAACCACTAGATGTATAAGTTTATGGTGAGGATTATTGCACTTTAAATATTGAAAATGAATTATATGCAACCTAAAAAGAATGGAATTTATGTAGGCATGACCACAAAGGCATAAGGTATAATATCATTACACTAGAGCACCAAGCGTGGGATTTAGAATGGGGTAGGTGGCCCCAATAAGGTTATAGAAATGGCATGTAGGAGAGATCTAGTAAAAAATGCTTGTAGAGGGAGGATAACACACATATGGCATGTGAATAAAGGAGAAAACATGAATAAAGAGTTGGCATGTAGAACAAGAAAGGGTAAAACATGAAGTGATATGTTTGAAATATAGGATAAAAAGTGATAAATAGTCAATTAGCTAGCTGGATAAAATGACATCTGATAGTGATTGTATTGAAGGATAGAAAAGGATAATAGATTTAAAATCCTAATCCAAATTGATTTTTTTCATAATTTTGAGGCTCAAGGAATGACTCAACCTCAAAAAAATAGGAGTGGAAAGGCTTGAGGCATGACTCATGATATCACCTATCATGATTTAAATACCTAAGGTATGACTCAACTACCCTAGCATAGGTGGTTTGGAAAGGCAATGAACTAGATGAAAAGATAGTTTAACCTATGAACCAAACCAATTGGTAACCCCCCCTTTGTATCTATAAATATGAGCATTTGACCTATGATAAAGGTTTGCATAAAATGTTTTTATTGAAGGAGGCCGATGTTGAGAGAGGGTAGCTCTATTAGATTTATAACAAAAAAGACTAAGAGGGAGATATTGTGTGGAGAATCCAAAAGGCTCAGAGCAAGGAGGAAGATAAAGACGTAAAGATTGATCTCTACAAGTTATGGATAGAAGAGCCCAAAAAAATTAAAGAGAAATAGGAACCCCCTTTTTTGGAGCTAAAACACTAATAATATGAAGGCCTTGCACATTTTTTTATGGGTTATTTAAACCAATAATGCTATGAAGTTTTGATTCCTACCATCTTAAGAGATGGTAGGAAGATCAAAGGCCTACAAGTAGCAAGCAAGATACTGAGAAGACCACTAACTGACTGGAAAAATCATGTAAGAGATGACATAGAATGGATTCAATGCCATTAATAAAGTGTGGATGGGTAGAGGGTAGGAAATATAAGATAATATGTAAGAATGTCCTGGAAGACCTATGAAGATCCAAAGGAGAGGATAAATTGAATCAGGGTTAAAAAGTGCATATGATGAGTGAAGTTATGCATCAAATAAAATTAGTAGTGTCATAGGGGAAGAGAATGTGAGATATATTTTTTCACCTTAAGGATGGTGAGACTTCAAAGATAAAACTAGATGGTGAGACAAAAAGAGGAGAGAGTAGGTCTCTATAATGCTACCATTGGTAGTGTTTTCCTAGACTCATCAGAAGGTGAGAGGAATTTGAGAGGGGAGTTATCATTCCTCCAAGCTATGAAATCATCCCCAACTAGACATTTGGATCCATCTAGGAATATACCCTCATTATTTTTGGTTATTCCAGTTGCATAATGCAAGGGAATAATGCACCAGCACCAATAAATGGGTGGGTTAAGTCCATAAAACTAGGCCACAAAAGCATGAGTTAAATCATTCCCATCAGTAGGGTGAATCTTGTGTAACCCTTGGCAAGAATTTGAAGTGGTTGTGCAAGAATGTAAGGTGCAATATGGAAAAAATGGCACCCCAACACCAAGGGAATAATGTCCTTCTAAATGCAGAGGATAATAATGAGTTAAAAAATTCAGAAGATCTCATTGCCTATAAAAGAGCTTAAGCTTATGCACACCATGTAAAGTGCATTATATTTGTTTTGGGATGAATATGGAAATAAAGATAAGAGGAAGGTGTGGACCCATTGTTCTAATAAGACACAGGAAAATTGTGCACAAGTTTTTTACTTTCCACTTGAATAATGATTAGTGTCTCATAAGAAGGTATGCAACACATAAGCTTGCCTAAAAATGCAAATATAGACAAAGAAATTTCTTATGGTGTCACTTCATAGATAGATGGATTGAATAAGGAAAGCAAGCAAGAGATAAATCAGTTTCCTGGGGATGGAAAATTAATTTAGTGTGAAGTGATGTTGACCCAAAAAAATTGGTTAAGTCCTAAGCAATACTAAATCATACAAGCATGAAATAGGTTAAGATAAACTAATTCTAATATCTAAGGATTTATACACAATCTAAACCAATAACTGGTGTGTGTACCCATCATGAACTACTAGTAAGATAGGCACAAGATGTTAAAAACTATATCCACATGCACTAAATGAGAAAATAGCAAGATTTAGACATATAACCACATGAATCTCAAAATGGTAGTATAAATTATGGGGATAAATATTGGGAGTTAATCTTGACAACTATCTAGACAAGCAATTGAGAGGTGACGATAGAAAGTAGTGGTAGATGGAATTAAGAATTGAAAAGCATTAGTTGTCAAGTGTGAAAAATGGTACAATAATTGTTGTGGTTGTATTTGGTGAAAGGAAGTGATCTTAAGAGGCTAAAAACATAGACAAAAATTAGAATAAAGAGGCTCCTACATTGATAATCATAGAGATATTTCAAATGAGTTATAAAAATGGTATTGAATTATATACTTAGAACTGGAACACTGGCTTAGGAGAAAGATAGAACTAGTATTGAGAATTATGGTTTTGTAAGTGTTATGAAATGCCTTGTAAATCATGGATAACTATTTAATATTGATTTTTTAATCAATAAACCTATGTTATTAATCTTATGGTGATTGTTTATGATTATGAACTAAATGGATTGTTGTCTTAATTAGGATTTTTTACTACATATTAGGTTGTGCTTTGTTAGTTACTATTGGAATCACTATAGATTGTGCACATCTAAGTTAATTTATAGTTGTGATTCAAGATGAAAGGGCCAAGTACACTCCATAAAAGAGTTAACATGAGTATAAGCTTATGACAATATGTTTCCACTCCATTACACACAACTAACCTTGACCTAGCCTAGTTTTTCCTCTTTGTGTTTTCAGTGATAGAGCAAGTTTCCCTTGCATGATATGTCAGTATAGGAGCTAATTTTTTTAATTTTGTATAGTGTGAATGGACTGATACATTTAGACTTGACTAGACTCAACAGGACAAATTGATATAAATGTTGCTCAAATTTTATCTATAGAGGTTGAATATGACCTGATTATGTCAAGGAAACTCAAGAAATATTATTTAAAGATAAAGGTACAAACTTTGAATCAAAATTCAACATATCAGTTACTTCAAAAAATGGCAAATGATATTGTGGAATTCTAAAAGAAATTGTTCTAGAAATTATTGACTAAACCATACCAAGACATCCCAAGGAGAAATATCATACCTCATAATAATAATCATCCTTATTTGTAATCACCTCAATATAAACTTTTCATTGAATCTCCTCCAGCTACAAGTGCTCTTGTTAATACCATTTAATTTGTATGAATATAAAGAGCATGATGTTGAAACTAAAAATGTAGGTTTCTAGGAGTTTGAGATAGAGGAACCTAATCATAACTCTAACAATAATAATATATATCTAGAATATGGGTTTGATGAATATGATTATGATGATGTATTTAATGATATGAAAAATTAGTCTTTTATTATATTCACTAGAATAAACATTAGAAAGAAGAAACCAAGAAAAATCAAGATGCAAAAAATCCAAAACAAAAAGGATAAATCTCTAGTCAAATAAACTCTAAAACTTCTCTTGAAAAAGGTTATTCTCCCTTTAGGATCAGATCTTCTTAGACAAGCAAAAGATAAATGATTTGAAATAAAAGTAAGTAATCCTTTTCAGACTCCCATCTTTGTCAAACACAAGACTAGTGTCTCAACTAAGAATGATGTAAAAAATTTATAGATGCCTTCTTCCTACCTCATTGATTTTGACATAATTGATCATGTTAATATGTCTAAAATACAAATATCCTAAGCAGAATACTTGAAGTCAAACCCTAATCAACTGGATAGACTTTTCAAATTCATAAAAGGTGATAATCCTAATACATTTGGACCTGTGTCCAAAGGAATTATCCCAACCCCTCCCAACTCAAGACCTTTATATTTCATGGCTCCTTCTATTTCCAATCAGATAAATTAAAAACCTTTTATGTCTCTCTTTTTATTAAATGTTACAAGTTAGGTAATTGCATAATTGACACTGGAGCCTCAGACAATGTCATGCCATCTAAATTTGCTCATGCACTTGGTTTCACCTATACCCGAACCTTTGTATGTTTTTATTCCATGGATATAAAAAAATTACCCTTGGTTAGTCAAATCAAAGATGTACAAGTAGCTCTAGCTTATTTCCCCATAAAAGAATAAATATGACCATCTTGCTAGTAGATATTCTTGCAACATATGGCATGTTACTAGGAAAAAATTTCTACAAAAAACTTAGTGGATAAATTTAAATGGATTTATTTCACATCATAATCTCAGTGAAGGGATTTAATCAGAAGATAGAACCTGAGTTAAAAACTAGGTACACTATGAAAAAGATGGACTACCCACCAATTGATGTCCTATAATAATATGTTAGGATAGATAACTACATGATGTTATCCAAAAAGGATTTGCACTTACCAAAATTAGTTAAAAACAATCCTAATGATGTGTAGACTATTGAGTTCAATGGAAATTATTTTTTAGTCAGTGTAGGTGTTAAGATCATTTACCAAATAATGAAGTCTTTCCATTCTCTTCTAAATTGTAGTTTGAATGCACAAATAACACTACAAAATGTGAAGCTTTGCTTCTAGGATTGCAGTTAGTTGAAGAGATGGAAATCATAAATTTGAAATCAAAAGATGACGTTGAACTTATTATCAGACAAGCAAGAGATCAGTATCTACTTAAAAATGACCCCCTAAAACATTACGTCAATCATGTATGGGACTATATAGAAATATTTGAAGCTTTTCAAAAAATAGAAATCCTCAGGGATGATAATCCTAGAGTTGATACAATAGATATTTTTGCCTCTTTGATGATTCCTCCTTATGGTATTGATATAAATAAATATACTATTGAAATTATATACAAGCCTAGAGTACCTAACAACTTCAATCATTTAAATGTATTCAACAATGACAGGTAAATCATCTTCTTTCTTCAGAAAGATGAAAATTTTAGGTATTTTGAAGGTAGCACCTCTGCATATAGAGAATCACAATATCAAGAAGGTGATAATAAAACTAAATAATATTTTTCAATGAAATCCATGAAGGTATTTCAAAAATTAGAGTGAAAAAAATGATGGAATCATTCAACTAAATGGTAATAAAATTTACAAATGATTAGTCACTTTACAAGATATATTTGACAAACATGACAGGTACATAAAAGAGAAAATAAAAATGAACTAGTTCGATCCTCAGAATATGAAAAAGTAAACATTAGATCTCTTTAATAACCTAGATACGTCAACATTGGTAAGTGTTGTTAGAAATAAAAAAAGTGTAGGTTCATCAATTTTTTCAAACTCTATAGAGATATGCTTGCTTGAAGTTATGTTAATATTAAGTCTTTTAGACCAAAATAAATGAAGCATAATATCCCTTTGGATCCTAATTTTGCTCTGCATATGTAAAATCAAAAACACTAAAATTTTAAGATTGTTGAAACAATCCTTCAGAAGATGTTTGATGTTTGCATCATTTATCCTATTTACCATTCTAATTAGGTAGCAAACATTGTGCCTATGCAATAAAAGAGTGGTAAAATTAGAATCTATGTTGAATTTGAGAATTTCAATCAACATTCATTGAAATATAATTACCCCTTGTCAATCATGGATCAAATTCTACAAGTGGTTACAAGTTATAAACTGCTATTTATGCTTGACATATTTTTTAGATACAATTCTCCAAAGAAGACCAGTACAAAAAACCTTCACAATGACTTGGGGAACATTTGTGTATAAGAGGATGACATTTATTCTCATTAATGTTGGATCAATTTTTCAAAGGGAAATGGACTTGGAATTTCATGACATAAATAACAAATTTATATTAGTTTATCTCAATGATTAAATAGTCTTCTTTAAAATTTGAGAAGACCATTGTGATTGATGGGACCGAAACTCCCCAAAGCTCTGACACAACTTGTCAGATTTAAGAGCACACATGATTACCAATGTATAAGCAACTAAACATGTGGAATCCAGAAGAACAAATAATTATCAATGAGAAAACACACAGAACATGAGAGGCAATATACAATTATATTCAACTCTTTACAAAGGAATCTACAACAAAGAGGTGGCACTCTTTCTTCCACATCCTGTGGGCTTACAGTAAACTTCCCTCCAGAGTAATCTTCTCTCATAGGTCACAACACACAGCTAACACAAGCTATTGTTCACCTCATTGCATATCTGTACAATCGAGTACACAATCGTACTCCAAGTAGATCTCTCCATGATCCTGCTGATGTATTGTTGTCACCTTGGATCTAGCTTCCCCGTTGATCTCCTTTCTGACCCTCGCATCCATACACCCCTGCAAATCAAACTTGATCTTACTTAAACACACATGGGGAATCCTACTTGATTCCACCATGGGAAGAACTCTCCAAGCTTCACATAGCTCTTCTCCAAATTCTCCACTTAACAATACAGCCCATGAGTCTCTCATATAGATCTCATGCATACACTAAAATTAGACGGGCAGCTCAAAGACTCGAACTGGTCTTCACATGCAAACTCCACATTCACTTAACTGACTGTTCGTCAACAACAGTTCTGACCTCTACAGGTGACCGACGTCGGTCCCTGCCCTCCTGGAGGTGACCGACACTGGCCGATCTTCTGCCGATGTCGGTTTCCCTTTTGCGTCCCCTGACCGACGTCGGTGTGGCCTGCCGATGCCGGAGACTGCATACTTTCAGAAACCTCCTCCTTTTGTTTGCAACAAGGTGAAGCTTTTAGCTCCACACCCTAAAAATCTCCCACTTGGAGATAAAGAGCTACACCTGTACCCATACCAGTACTCTGTCTAATCTGTATCCTGGCTTGTATTCCTCTTCAAGCTCCCACTTGAAGATAGCCCACCACACTCCTTGTGGTGCTAAACCTGTGCTTGAATTTCTTCATTCTCATCGTACCTTCTTCTGCCTTGCTATACTCCCACTCAAACAGCAACCCCTGTGAGTAACCTGTAATCAACAAACACTTAACAGATCTGGGCCATCTGTTAGTCAAGCTCGCTCTAAGAACATCCAACCTCGCTCTGATACCAATTGATGGGACCGAAACTCCCCAAAGCTCTGACACAACTTGTCAAATTTAAGAGCACATATGATTACCAATGTATAAGCAACTAAACATGTGAAATCCAGAAGAACAAATAATTATCAATGAGAAAACACACAGAACATGAGAGGCAATATACAATTATATTCAACTCTTTACAAAGGAATCTACAACAAAGAGGTGGCACTCTTTCTTCCACATCCTGTGGGCTTACAGTAAACTTCCCTCTAGAGTAATCTTCTCTCATAGGTCACAACACACAGCTAACACAAGCTGTTGTTCACCTCATTACACATCTGTACAATCGAGTACACAATCATACTCCAAGTAGATCTCTCCATGATCCTGCTGATGTATTGCTGTCACCTTGGATCTAGCTTCCCCGCTGATCTCCTCTCTGACCCTCGCATCCATACACCCCTGCAAATCAAACCTGATCTTACTTAAACACACATGGGGAATCCTACTTGATTCCACCATGGGAAGAACTCTCCAATCTTCACATAGCTCTTCTCCAAATTCTCTGATACCACTTGTCAGGGAAGTCCAAGAACAAACACACCTATTCTGATTCCTCTTGTTGGATCTTGCTCCTCAGAAAGAGCACAGTATGATTACCAAATATATAAGCAATTAAATATGCGGAAATAACTAGAAGCACAAGTAACTAGAATTCACCAATAGCACAGAATATGAGAGACAATACACTATCTTGTATTAACACTATACAGAAAAGAATACAACAAAGAGCCGCCACACTCTTTCACCTTACAGAGGTTTGCCACACCTCAAGTGTTCAGTAATTCTTCTCACACACACTCTCTTACACAAAAAATGGTCCCAATAACCAACTCACAAACCGAATTGGTGTTCACCTCTCCAACTAGTCAGTAATAACCCTGCCAGTACATCAAACACTCTATAGCACTTCAAGCTGATCTCCCATGAACCTACAACCTGCAATTCAACAGACCATACTCACATGTGGATCTCCTATGAGCTTGCAACAACCTGCAACTCAATGATCATACACACACACAGAAGGTACTTCCTTGCCTTCCTTATCTTATGCTTATACAATACATGCCAATGGGTCTATAAATAGATCCCTAACTTAAACACTAACTTAGACTCTTAATTTAGACAATTATCCACGCAGATCAAGACTCTAACTGGTCTTTACATGCAAACTCTTCGTTCACTTAACTAACTGTCCGTGCAACTAGCACTTCTGGAATGCACAGGCGACCAACGCCGGTCCCTGCTTGTCTGGTTCTGTCGACGTCGGCCGACTTCCTGCCATCGCCGGTGGCCTTCAGCACTGCTCACAACCGACGTCGGTCATGCTGCCGATGCCGGTGCTCCTGGATCTCAGCAACCATCTGTTCCACCTTGTTTGCAAGTAGCTGAAGCTTTTAGCTCCACAACCTAATAGTGATCATCTGGTAAAAGTGTTTGAGAGATGTAAAGCACATGGGATTTCATTAAATCCAAATAAGTTCATATTTGGGGTAAAATAAGTTAAATTTCTCAACCATGTAGTGTAAAATTAGGGTACTAAGATAGATCTTGAAAGAGTTGAAGTTATTCAAAAGCTATCTCTTACTACTAGTAAGCTTGGTTTTTACTTTTTATTTAGAAAGGTAAATTTATTGAGGAGGTTTTACCTAACTTTCACATTAAAAATATGATAAAGGGTAGGGACTATTTTAGGTGAACTAAGGAAGGAAAATATTCCTTTGAGAAAATAAAATTGGTTATAGCACAAGATCCAATTCTTGTACATCAAAATTTCTAGAAAGACTTCATTATCTAATCCTATTCATTTGATCACATTTTATTAACTATCTTGTTTTATAAAAAATGATGAAGGCATACAATCACTTATCACTTTCATGATTTGTGGTTTTAAAAATCATGAACTCAAATATTCCCCTATCGAAAAGTATGCTTATGTATTTTTAAGGTAGTCAAGCAGTTTAAGTATTACATTTTGAAATATCATTTTGATGTGATGGTACCTAATATAGTTATCAAATATATTTTGACACAGTAGGAGCTTGGTTATAAAATAGGGATTTGGATCACCAAGGTATAGGATTATGATATGGAGGTCAATCCCACTAAGTTAGTTCAACATAAAGGTTCATGCCAAATTATTACATAAGAAATTGATAGTAAGAATAAGGTTGTAATTGAAGAAATAGATAGTTCATAAATCATTGATTTACTATTGGTATTTTTTTGGATCAATTTATGAATGGAATTTTGATTACTTATTTTCTAACTTATGGATAATGTCTTCAACACTTGAATTCTAAGAAGAGGAGAAAAGTGAAATTAAGCACTACTAAATATGTTATTTGGGATAATGTTCTCTTAAAGAAAGGTATCATACACACGATCTCATAGCTATAGACTACTTCAAAAAGTGGGTTGAGGTTATCCCAGTTAGACAAACTACTTCTGAAGTAGTGTGTAATTTATTCAAAGAGAATATCTTGGTAAGGTATAGTATACCTCAAAAAATGATAAGTGGAAATGCTTTGAATTTATCTTCTTTATAACTCATAGGTTTTTATTATGGATAAGGAATTTTTGTCACATTCATTTGATTATTACCCACAAGGAAATGGTCATGTGAAATCATAAATTGGTAAATGCAAGTCGGAGAAACTAGCATAAGAAGTTATATGATATACATTATGTATTGATCGTATCAACCTGAAAAGAGTCATTGGGATGTCTCTATTTTATTTGTTATTCTTAACATATATTGTCATACCTATCTCTTTAGAGTTACCCACACTATAATTGACCAAAGAAGTTAAAGATAAATGTTTTTAGAACCCACTTGAGAAAAGACTTATATCCTTAAATAAATTAAATAAGAAAGAGTGATAATTGTAGATAGGAAAGTTGAGCACCAGATTCAATTCAAAAAATTATTTGACAAGAAGGCCAAGAAGATGGATTTTAAAATTGGATACCTTATTCTATTATGGGACAAGAGAAGGGAGCTTAAAGGAATCCATGGTAAATTTGATTCTTGTGGACTGGTCCTCTTAAATTTAGACACTTACGTAGAGATAATACATTCTATCTGGCCTACCTTGATGGTACACATCTTCCATTACATTATAATAAACAATATTTGAAAAGCTATTTTAGTAAAATAGGTTGTCCCCTGCATGTACATAGGTGAATTAGTATTTTTTTGTGTTTCCCTTTCCCATTTTATCTTTATGTTTCTTTTGTTATGTTGTCTTATTCGTTCCCTGTGTTCACCATCAAGTATTGTTCAAGTGCAATGCATTAGTATACTAACCTTGATGTGTTAGTATCCCACCTTGATGGTCCTTCCCTAAACATTGTTTTCAGACTCCCATAACATGATGAGTTCATAGAAATAAATAAGTGGATTGGTCAAAACTTCCATGACAACAACAAATAAAAATGCATGACAATGCTTACTCAATCTTAACTAAGCAGAAACAGAAAAGGTCCACCTAGACTCCCTAAAACATTACACATATTATATTTTAGCAAGGATTTGTCTAATATTATCACACTCTTAAATAGAGTAATGAGCCATTATGAGACTAGCCAATTTCAAAATTGGATGTGTATGTTCATTAACATAATATGTCATGGAAAACAATTCATTAATTAGGGTCAAATCATCAATGACAACTTTCATGAATATTTGTTGAATCTAGAATCAACCCAATAGTTCTATATGACACCATATTTATTATACTCAATTGTAGTTATGAAAGTGTCTCAGACTTTCACCAAGAGGGACTTATACTCCAAAAATAATGATTCATGACTATTTTCCTCAACTCACCAATGAAGGCAACAAGAGACAATTCAAAAGGGTCAATGGTGCATTCATAATGTTGATAATGAGAACATTGGAGGTTGATACTTCCATGTGTATATCTAATGATATTATTGCATTACTTAAGCAGTATGACAGTTATTTCATACACTTTCCCAAGCTAACATAAATCAAAGTTGCAGGATTCGAGGGTAGTTCATATATATTCCCAATTATGCCAATGACAAAATTATTCTGATTAAACTTTGTATGCAATTGGAGGAAGTACATAAGAAGTGTAAAGAAAGGAAAGTGGTTGGGATCCCTTTAACTATCAGTTTGATTTACTACATTTATAAAACAAAAAATGATGCAATAAATATTTAAAGGTCTATTACATATTTCATAATACATTTTCCTATAATAATATTTGCATTTGATAATAATAAATATGTCAAAAACAACCTCATACTTAGTTCAAGATATTTGCATCATCTAAAATTAAAGACTATTGGGAGGACTGTGAGAATGACTTTGAAATTAGGAAAAAAATCTACATTAGGATGACTTTGAATCAATTAAATATATATAGGCTAGAATGGGTCATTGAAGGTGTAGTAGATGATGATATTTATTTGATTAGCCCAATTTCATTGAAATAATTCAATTTTTAAATTTTCCAACAATTGATTGGTACATTTGAGAATTGGCGAATCTCAAGCACAAAAAAAAAAATCATTCAAATGTCAAAAGCATGGTTTCAAAAGAAAATTGTTGAATACATTGGTGTAGGAGGTTCATCAAAAGGAGAACCTTCAAATAAAAATAAATAGACATTTATTTTTTATTCATCTCAACTTGGAGTTATGGTTTATTCTAAGAGTCTGAAGAAAAATTCAAGCCAAGAATGAGGAGGTGATGATGAGGACCCAAGTAAGAAGTAAATGCTAAATAAACCTTACAATAATGAACCAAGGAATAAGTTTAACATCAAAATACCTCCAAGCAATACACTTATTTAAAATGTTGGAACTCAAATTCAAGGCATTAATCCTTTAGATAGCATAACATAATAGGGTACTACTTATGGAACTGACATTGTATAAGCACCATGGTATCATCTCTTCCATGCATCCCATCTCCACTTTTTTTACCTCCTCCACTTCAAACTCCACATGTTTTTCCTCCTCCATATCCATCTCATATTCCTTTTCCACCACATATTCCCACTTCACCTCAAAAATAAGCTGACATTATGGGAGTTTTCATTATCTCCACCTAGTCTCCCATTCCTCTAATTTCTCCCACCACTTCTAGAATCGATACTCAAATGGTTGTTTCTTTGAACAATGCACCTTCTCCTTGGGTACACCAAATTGTTTCCAAGAAAATAAAAATCATTGTTAAATCCATTGGCCCTAATTTTGATGATGTTTCCAATTTTTTACAACATCTCACACCCAAGAAGGTTAATACTACTTCTAGATTAATGGTAGACTCCTCTGGAACATTATTTATATATATTATTAAACTAGTGGTTGAAAAAAATGAAGAAGATATAACTCTGGAAGATTACATCGTGAGCATAATAGACCTAGGTGAAGCAACTCATGAAGGAGATATTAATTATTTTTAAGTGCCAATAGCAAAACTAATTTATAAAAATGAATAATGGAGACAAACTCAGGAACACCATGAAGAAAAATTGTGCCCACTCTCGACATATATCAGATATATTATAAAAGTAAGTGATAATCCACTTGATGAAGTCCTTTTGGTAGTTGTTTCACAATCCTCTTCAAAAGATGATAATGACAAACAACCCACTACAAAAAATATGTAAGTATCAAAGTTATGGAAAAGTCACAGAGATAGGTAGATCACTATTGATGGCCTAAAGTTCATCGAAGAAGTTAGAAAAGCATACACTATGATTGAGGATGATCCAAAGAAAATCAATGAAGATATAAGTAATGTAACAAAATAAAAACTATGGAAAAGTATTGTCAAATATCTTTAGGATATGGCCCTTGCATATGATAAAATGATTGTATTTAAACAAGTTTTCAAAAAAATAGAAGAGAACTATTCACACATTTGGTCACAATGTAGAAAGGAAAATCAATTTTCTAAAAGAGGTTATAAAATCTCTACAGACTTATAACAAATTGTGTGATGATATAAAATCCTAAATTCAAGCTAACATTTCAGCCATCCATTGTGAATTATTCAAAGAAGATAATTTTGAAATCCATATGGAAGCTAAGATTAAAGAATAGTTTTAGAAAATGATTAAGTATGATCTATTCAACACAAATGTCTTTAATCTCAAGATGATAGGTAAGGTGAATGACATCATTATCTATCTTATTAAATGTAATGAAAATATGCCCAATTTCTTCAAACACAAGGAGATAAATGAGACACGGATGGCATGGTTGGTCCACAAAATGAACATAGTCATTCCTAAATAAAAGGAATAGTCTTAGTGCAACAATTCAAAATGTACAGAATAAACTCATCACAAGATGAAGAATAGGGAAAAGATACAACAACATAACAAAAGGATACGTAAGTGGACATATCTCTCTTTGTAGACTTCCTAACTTTCTCTCTCTAGTTTTTCTTCTATTTTCTCATTGTAATTTTTCTTCATAACAATGTAACTTTAAAACATTATGTTCACTTTTTGTCAACAATTATAATTTGAAAAATTAAAAATAGAAATAGAAATTTCACCTCAAAAAGGTAGTTATGAGTTATTTATGTGTACTTGGATTATAAATACAAGTTCTTCCCATTGTAACAAGACTTTTTTATAATAGAGAGTTTTAGATAGAAAAGACAAAAGAAGAAAACTTTGTACTAATTTTGAGAATCAATACAAGAAAGTTTTACAGGTTCTTGTGCCTTTTAACTTCTTGATGAATGAATAATATTCTTGTGTTTATTGATCTATTTAATTCTCGTTCTTTTGATTGTGCACAATGTTGATCATTGAATTATCACAATTTTGGATATTTTATTCTAACGTGGTAAGATATTTTAATTATGTGTTTATTCAATTAATCATGTTTTCTTGTTATGTTTTCTCTTTTCTTTCTCTTTGTCTATCCATTTTATTTTACATCTCCTTTTATTATTTTTCATTCCATTCACTTTCAAACCCCCAAAATGAAAAATTTTGAGATAAATGGTGTAAATATTTTATTTTTATGTATTTTTCTTGTTTATAATAAAGGAAACCTCCCCCAATAATAGAGGAGGGAATTCTTCCCCTACACTATTGACCGAGCTCACCCTTTTATGTCCCTTACAAAATTTTCAGCCAACATTCACCCACTGCAATGGCAAATTCATCCTAATGCCTCTTTATAGCATCAATTATTTCTTTAGATTGAAGAAATAAAAAATAAGTTCCATCAACTTGTAGATAAAGGACCCATCATGCCCATCTCATTTTCTTGTGATAACCCTTTGTGCTTACCAAAAATAAAAATGGCACATGAAGGTTTTGCATTGATTACAAATAAGTCAACAAGATCGTGGTCAAGAATTATTACCCTCTTCCCATGATAAAGGACCTTTTGGAGTAGTTTTTTTATGCCAAGTTATTTAAAAATATTTATATCAAGTTATGGTACCATACATTTGTAAGACAACCTTTAACCCAAAGAAGATATGTGTATGCACATTATTTTCACTTAGTTACTGAAATTTTCTTATCCATAACTTGTCAACATATTATTCTCCTTGAGCGTATGTTCATACATACATTGGGATCCAAGTCATTCAAATTTTAGTACTTCATGAGATGCATAATGGTTTCCCCTCCTTATTACCACCTTCTTATCAATAAATTTGTCCTCCTTAATTTTGTTGATGTTCTTAATTGACTCTCTAATTGTAAAAATTATGCACCTGAAATAAAAGCATACATATAGAAATACATGGTATTTTTAATCTAGGGAAACCATTGGATTGGGCCGGTTCCCCTATCTCAAACAAAAAGGGTAGGAAAAACTACATAATATATAAAAAGGCAATGTGCCAAAATATGCGGTCACTTCCAATATAATAATACATGCACAAAATAATTTTAAATCTAAAGATGTAATAGTAGAATAGACCCAAAAAATTACTTATGTTAGAGGTAAGAGAATCAGCACTCCAATGAGGCCAAACCATCCACATAAAACTTAAGATTAGGCACAAAATGAAAGAAGTCAAAATCTCTTATAAAATATTTATAAATATACACAATAGAAAAATCTCTTAAAGGTTAAAGGCCCTGCTCTATATTAGAGAAACAACTACCTAGGTAATAAAAATACATAATGGAAATAATCTCCTAAATAGAGATGCCCTCTCATACTTATTTACACACAAAAATCAAAGTTGGTGAAAAACATGCCACAAGGAAAAGTTTGAACATTTGAAAGTAAAACCCTATAAAGCTCCTCTAAATCCATTCAAACCATCCTATTTTTCATGTTTATTTTTAGTCAACACTACAAACACATTCTTTCATCTCAAATATTACCCAAAAAAATATCTCCATGGAATCTTCATCAAAAAAAAGTCCACTTCTAAAATATCTTTACTATCAAAATATCTTGTATGTGGGCTCAAAAATTTAAATAAAATGGAATAAAGGAAACCCTTTATTTTCAATAATTGTTTATATGGAATATTATTAAGAATCTCTTAATAGGCTATGCCTCTATATCTATCAATTAATTTCCGGTGGGAAATATTCTCTTCTTGTTGTTCTTCCCCTTTTATATGAGAGGTACTCCCTTTATTTCTTATATTTTATAAAGGGAGCAAATTACAATTAAATGGGCTGCATAATATGAATATTATGTATTAGCCTTAATATTAAATATAATCTAAGGTATTTAGCCTTGTATTTTAACCAGTGCTTCAAAGTTAGAGAAATCAATTTAATTAATTTCAAAGGTAGAGAAAATGCTCTACAAGTCATTTTATCTTTCTTCTTGCCTTTGTTATCCATTTCTTGTATGTAGATGACATCATCAGCCTATTTTATGACATCATGTAGTACCCTTTTTGTAGGTGACATCATCGGTCATGTTGATGACGTTCTAATTTCTATAAATTTCTTTATAAGTCCTCGGCTAAACTGATGGTGTTGGCTAAAATTAAGTTGAATTTTAGCAATTTGATTTATATTTATATGTCTCCCTTCGTCATTTCTAAATTCAAGCATGATCCATTCATCGTATTTTTGCATGTAAATCAATCTTAGAAAGAGAATATTTAGGATTAAGATAAGGTTACACCTAGGAAGACAAGTTAGCATAAAAGCCTCTAAAGATTTCAATAATAAGAGTTGCAACATCATGGTATATCAAGTCTTTAGAGTCCCCAACTTTGGTCTACTTAGTGTTTCACCTATAAATCTTAACTTCACCTACAACCATCTCTCAAAAAGTGTTATAATCCAAGGAAGTGATGAATGCACACACATTTCAAACAAATGTAAGTATCCCTAACCTTAATCTCTCTCTTTTGTACTTTGGTTGATATTTTAGATATTGTGTCTCATTTATTTGATATTTTGGTACATATTTGTTACTCCATTATCATCTTTGACACAATTGTTATAAATTTTTGTTTACCACCTAATGGCACATTTTTTATTATAACTCTTGTGTTACTACCTATTGGCACCCATAGTTTACATAGCTCTTGCTTCAATGTCTAATTACACCTCATATCTAGTAAATAACTTCACCCTATCTCTTCAAATATTATATGTTATAGGTTCCTCTTATAGATCCATTACAACCTTACTTGCACATGACCCTTCTTTATAGCCCTAGACCATTTTCTGTATTGAAATTTCATGTTATGGTTGATCTAGAATGGTCTTCTACCCTTTTCTATTTAAAGTATTATTATATTAGACAGATGTATTTTAGGCCCAATATAATGTGTTCAAGTGGTTTATTAGGTCTTTTCATTTGAATATCCACCTACGACATCCTTGTTGATGAAATTTTAAGGTTGTTCATAACTTCACTACTTGTTGTCAACCTTGATAATATTATATGTTTTATAAAAAACATTGGAAGAACATTCGACAAGTTCTCAACACATTACAGCAATGGGTATCATATACCAATATGGAGAAATGTTATTTTTCAATGTAGTAAATTTGGTATCTTACATATATTTTTTACGTACACTAATTTCATGCACATCCCACCAAAATCTAGGATTTTGTAGGAATAAGACTCACAAAACTTCATAGCTTCCTGAGCTTATCTAATTTATATACCAAGTTTCAACTTAGTTTCTCAAATTTTACTCAACTTTTTAATCAAGTTACCAGAGTTGGCACCAAAGAAAATTTCACTAGGTCAAATGTACCACAAAAATAATTTCAAGAATTGAAATATGATGTACCAATGATCACATTACTTGATCTTCAACAACCTTTTCAAATAGGGATTGATGTAACTAAATATACATTGAGAAACCCTTACTCAATTTGGTCACCCAATTGTGTACTAGAGTGAAACATGCATTATGACAAGAAGTAAACCATATATGACGAAAGATTTATGTCATTGTCTGATAATGTAAGAAATGAAAACACTCCATGTTGGAAAATGAAACCGTTAACCATAAATATCATAATTGTTTATAGTTCCCATAGACTCATAATAAATTACAACAAGAAAAACATCAAAAAAGGTTTTCATACCTTCAACAATTCAACTTAAACACCAGGGATGAGAAGAGACATTACACTTCAATAATTGATTGTTTGAGTGGACCTCTAGTTCAGTATCACCTCTCTATGATTATCATGGGTGGACGTGACTAAAACATGGCCATAATTGTACACATCTAATGTTTACTTTGCATAAATATATCATGTTTTGCATGACATAATAATTTAAGTCTTATTGGAGTTGGAAAGGCACTGGCAGTCTCGAGAAAATATTTATTTTGGTCACATCTCAAGGTTGTCAGAACATTTAATGTCTAAGCAGTGTAATTATAAAGACCCTCAGTACATTTTAGGTAATTAAATAATAATGATTTATTATTTATTAACATGGGTTAACAACCTCATGTAAATAAATAATAAAACATAAATTATTTATTACCTATCGATAAAAATAGAATATTATTATTTATTTTATTATTGATGTTTTAAATGTTCTTGAAATGGTTGGACATGTTGGTTACAATGGTCACCTCCCTTCAAATTTTACTACAAAATAGGATTTACCCCTATTATTCAAATAGCTCGATATATTGTAAATATTTTAGGTGAACAAGACTTTTGTGAAGGATAGAAAAGAAGTGAGATTGAGAGGAATTTGTATTGGGCTTGTATTGGTTTCTCAATAATGAATAATCTTTTGGTGGGTTTTTTACCTCTTTGAGATTTTTTCATGGTAAATTCTTATGTCAATCTGTGTGTGTACTTTGCTTCTATTCACCCATCTAGATCTGTAATCTTGCATATAATTTTATATATTTCATGCATTCTTTCATGGAATCAGAACTTGTGGTGGGTTGAGTATTGGCAGTATGATTAGAGTTGTATTGGAATACCTGTGGAGGCTTGGATCCCTTGAGAGTAGTGTTTTTATCAAAATCAAAGAAAATTATTTTATTTTTAGCCATGAAAAGGAGTTTTATGGCCATGGGAGGCATATGAATTCATTTTAAAATCATTTATGGCATCCTTGTTCTTTATAGAGCCTGGTGATTGTAGATTTGAACAAACAAGCATTACAAGCTCTCTTTCAAGCAACTAGAGATCATTTTTTAAACCCATATATTATCTTGGATGTCATTATTTTTTGTAGTATAGAAATTTTATGGTTAGATCAGTCATTAAAATTCTTTAAAAAAAAAAATTAAGTTAAAAAATTCATTTTGAAGATTTTTAGGCTTAGTTACAAGAATTGAAGATCGTTTGTCAAATTTTAGAGCTTGTGAAGACTCTCTAAGGCTTATTTGATTTTTTTATTCTCCATGGGCACCATTGTATGACTATAATAGCCTTGAGAAATCTAAAATTTCATTTTTTTACTCAAAATTTTAATCTTAAAGTTTTTTTTTTGGCATCATTAAGGCAATTCAAGGTGATTCTTAAAGTTTCATGTTATTTAATTGCATGTACATGTTACTATGATGTTCAAAAATCTACCTAAGCACCATTACTCTACAAGAGCATACTACAAGTAAATGTAAAGCTATATAGTTTGAAAATATATTTCAAAAAAATATTTCTTTCATTTAAATCCTAAATTCTCATGTAATGTTGGTGGCCCCCACCTTTCTTTAAAGTCTTTTACTAAGTGTTAAAAACTTTAATTTATTTTTTTAAAATTTGCATGCATGTGTATGTATATGTAACATATAGTTCCTATCACTATTGTGTTAAAATTGTAAATCTAAGCAATTATTTATGACAACACACAATCTAGGTTAAAACCATTAAAATGCACTAAATAATTCAAACTTGTCACATACAAGTGCCAATTTAGGCTAATGTATCTCTGAATGGGGCAATGCATTTTATATGATTATTATATTTTCTCAAATCACTTTGATTCAAATTATGACCACGTAAAATGACACTCGAACAACTAAATTCTTCTAATTCGAAAACACATGTCAAGTGCATTTATTGTTTGGCATCTACAATGCTCTAAATGAGGAATTGTTCTGTATGTAATTGACACATTCTAATTATACTCTAGTCAAATTATGACTCAGTAAATTAACATTTTGACCAGTATGATTAAAAAAACAACTAATTTTTAAAGAATTGCAGAAAAATTAATTGAACCCACTTAAGCAAATTAAACCAAATCAAGGGCTTAAGTGAAAAATCCATGGAATTTACTAAAAATCTATTAATTGGAAATTGATTCTTAAATTCTACATCATCATGTGACATCGTCAGTGGGATGGAATCTACAAGTCATTAATAAAACAAATATCATGTTTAAGCCCTCCCATGCCTCATTAATGCCTCATTCTTCCAAATATTAATAGAGATATTTATGTCTTGAGTATCCAAAATTGAATTGGTTCATGGTCACACATCTTGATCTTAAGATGGACAGTCATGTTTGATTCTGATCATTTTCAAAAAGCTATAAATAAGAGGGCCAAGACCACCATTTTTAAGTTTTTATTTAAACAAACTTATTATGCAAAATTTGCAATAGACAAGCTTCACCTATTTGCACATATTAATCAAATTTATGAGCCTAAGCCATTGGTGCACTAGGAAATGATGGAGGAGTATGTTATTCTTCATTGACAAAGACTTTGACCATCAAATCCAAGAAAAATCATGCTTCTTGGCCACTTTTGGAAGGAGGGACGCTCTTTGGAAGGTTTGATGGTATATGTCTTTCTTAAATAGCTCTTAGATTTCCTTAGCAAAATCCTTTGAGGGAGTAGGCTTAGCACGTTGTATTTTTTATGTTTATTTGTATTTTTATTTACTAATGCATGGACTAAATTACTTTTTAATCTTACTCTAGTGTGTGTGTGTGTGTGTGTGTGTGTGTGTGTGTATAATAAATTTAAAAAAAATGATTTATATATATAATAGTGTTTATACATTTCTAACTAGTCTCTTAAATAAGTTGGTAAACTTCTTTTTGAAAAAATTTACAACTAAGGAGGTCCCATTGAAAACCCCTTAAAAACTTTTTTTTTCATTTTGAATTTCACTTAGATTTCATTTAATTTTAATTTCATTCTTGGGTTGCATACCAAACTTCACACATTAAAACTCTACTTAACTTGTCAAACTTGTTTTGACTTTTGACTTATTGAATATTTTGTCAAAAATATTCATGTAACCAATTGATCCCTAGGTTTTGACACCTTAAAGACACATCTATGTGATCTATTTTGTGTTTTAAACCCCCATATTATCTTTTTTATAATTTTTTTAATAATAGTGTCTAGGTGGTTGTTTTGAGTGTGATTTTTTCGACATCTAGTTAGTGCCATTGCTTTATATAATATTTTATTTTTTTCAAAAGAAAATGAGTAGATTTTAGATAGCGGTGCATCACACCATATGACTTGCTTATCTAATATTTTTTATGATTTTACAGATATCTCTGAAAAAATTTACTTAGGAGATAATTTTTTTTAGAAGTAACTAAATAAGGAAAAGCTAAATTTTTAAATGTTATAAATGATAGTTTTTTATGTATCTAAGCTTTAAAATTTATCTTATTCACAACTTACTAATGATAATTTCATTGTAACATTGCTTAAAGATAGCTGGTCTATTAGAAATCAATCTGGATCTTTAATTTTTGAAGGGGTTCAAAAGAATGGTTTATATATTTTCTCCTTCTGCATATTTTCTTTCATCACATAATAAGAATGAATCATAATTACGGCATGAAAGATTCGAACGTGATAATTTTATAAGTTTACATAATATGTCTGCAAATAAACTTGTTGTTGGACTTCCTTCTATCCCCTCTCATCATGAAACTTGTGAAGGTTACTTACATGGTAAGCAACATATTAACCCTTTTCACAAAAATCATGATGTGAATTTTTCACATCCTTTAAAATTGATTCATAGTGACGTTGTAAGACCTCTTAAAGTTATATCTCTTAATGATTCTTTTATATATTTTTAATTTTATTGATAATTAAGTTAATATAATTTGGTTATATTTTATTAAAAATAAATACGATGTATTGTCTAAATTCAAAGAATTTAAAACTAGTGTTGAAAATGCATTTGATTTTTTTATTAAGAAATTAAGCATTGATAATAGTGATGAATATATTAGTAAAGAATTTGATTCTTTTTACATTAGTTACAGTATCCAAAGAGAACTAATAACACTTTATTCCCCTTAGCAAAATGGTATTACTGAAAGTAAAAACTGCACCATCATAAAAATAGATAGAACAATGTTGTAATTTATAAATGTTTATAAGTTCTTATGCACTGAAGCCAAGAATACTACTGGACATATTTTGAATAGAATCTTAGTTTAATATTTTTATTTTTTCTATGTTAAAAATGCATGTATGTTCATAGCATTTCATTTGCTTTGATAAAATTATTTTGTTGTTACTTTATAGATACTAATTATATTGATAGTGTCTAATCTACATTGTATTTGTTAGTAAAATGATTTAGTTTGACTCTTGCAAAATATTTATTATAATTATATTGTAATAGATATATTTTTCTCAGATGACAAAGCAATGAAATATGTATAGATATTATGATTATTTTCAATTCATAAGTTGGTTTGGAAATACATTATATGCATAACATCATGTTTAATTTGACAAAATGATCATGTTTAGTTATTGCATTTTGGTAAAAAGATCATGCTAAGTAAGTTTGGATATTTTATGTTTCAATTATTAAAATGTTTTCATTTGATTAGTGGGGCAATTCCATACTAATATGCTTAGATACTCTCATTTGATTGTTTTATCATTTGATTGTTCATGTTAACATCCTTAGATGCTTCATTTAATAATAAGATATGAAATGCAAAGTGTAAACGAAGTTTGTATTATTGCTTCTTCATCATTTACTTTACTAAGCATCATATTCATATATCTCTGAATTTATTTGTTTCAGTCTCATATTTGTTTGATTGGATGATTGCATATTACGTTAAAATTTTCTATGTTTGATGTATGAGACATTATACCTCAATATTTTAATGAAGTATACTAAACTTGTAAATTTTTGATATTACTCAAATGATAAAATAAGTTATTGATTATAGGATATCTAATGTTTAGCTAAACTTAGTATCATATTATTAGTAAATTATTGTATGTGCATCACATGACAGTTGAGGACGCTCATTTTGTTAATATTAGATACGTTTAATAATGAATTGCATACTATAATTTATATTTGTCACTAGCTTTGTAATCAAAGTAGTGAACTTGTTTTCCTAAAACATGACTTGATTGTTTAAAATATGTTTTACCATAGATAAACATATGTCAT
Organism: Torreya grandis; assembly: GCA_037957365.1. Lineage (NCBI taxonomy): Eukaryota > Viridiplantae > Streptophyta > Pinopsida > Cupressales > Taxaceae > Torreya > Torreya grandis. The sequence goes on along the minus strand of JARHVA010001980.1, from coordinate 953,867 downwards.
CTTTTATATTTATGTATTTGGTTATTGTGATATTAATCATACTATGTTATCATGAATCTACTTCTACATATATGTTTAAGTTTTGTGTAGGTGCTAAAATTGTATAGCTCTGATAAAAAATTTAGTGTGACACCAACGCACTAAACATATTGAAGTTCATGTGTATTTTATCTGATAAAAAAAAATTGCGATATTGATCTACAATCTTGTCCCACAGATGAAGATGTGGCAGATATATTCACAAAACCATGATGCTACTAAGTTTTATCAGTTTCATACAATGATGGGCCTTTTGACGTTGTCATTGAGGGGGAGTATGCATGACAATGCCACTTCCTAACGACCATGTGTTTATTCTCCTTCTCTATACTTTTTTTAATTGTAAAGCATTGTAAACATTATGTGGAAGTGATATGATTTGAGTAAACTTTATGTGGAAGTTTTACTTTTGTACCTCAATACATTAAATCATACTTTGTAATGGATGTCCTTATGTTATAAAAAAATTACAAATATATTTGGTTGATTATTCATGAGAAACTGTGAGATGTAGTCTCACAATCATGCTAGCCTAAACTTAATTTTGAGTAAGTTATAGATTATAATTCATTTTGTTTCAAAAGGTGGTGTTTGGCATGATGTAGGTTTTTAAATCCTTCAAATTATGCACATGGTATAATTTTATGGCATTTATCACCACTTAACATTAAGAGGAAGTGTCAAAACATTTAATATTTAAACGATGTAATTATAAATATCTTTAATACATTTTAGGTAATTAAATAATAATGATTTATTATGTATTATTTATTATTTATTAACACGGGTTAACAACCTCGTGTATATAAAGAATAAAACATAAATTATTTATTATCTATCGGTAAAAATAAAACATTATTGTTTATTTTATTATCGATGTTTTAAATGTTCTCGGGATGGTTAGACCCATTGGTTACAATGGTCACCTCCCTTCAAGTTTTACTATAAAATAGGGTTTACCCTTATTATTCAAACATCTCTATGTATTGCAAATATTTTGGGTGAACAAGAGTTTCGTGAATGATAGAGAAGTGAGATCGAGAGGAATTTGTATTAGAGTTGTATCGGTTTCTCAATAATGAATAATCTTTTTGTGGGTTGTTTACCTCTTTAAGATTTTCGCACAGTAAATTCATGTGTCAATTTATGTGTGTGCTTTGCTTCTATTCACCCATCTAGATCTGTGTACTTACATAGTATTTTATATATTTCATACATTCTTTCAAAGGTGGACGATGCAGAATACATCAAATATTGTATCAATTGTGTTATATCTAAATCGGTTAACAAGAAACAAAGGAATGTATTACCTCTTACAGTACTAAACAAACCTTAGGAGTTGATTTCTCTGTATTTCCTTTCAATTTTCACTGCTACAAAGCCTAGTAATGATTGTGTTTATGCAATAGTTGATAGATTTTCTAAGATTGATATTCTTGTGCCTTGTAAGAAATCAATCATATCTCTAGAAATAGCTCAATTGTACTTTCAAAATATGTGGATTCACTTTAGATTACCTTCCACCATCTCTAATAGACAATAAATTCTTAGAACCAAGGTATATTGGACGTTGGCAATTCCAATCCAAAATTTGATTGCTTGAGTGGACCTCTAGTTTAATATCACCTCTCTATGATTAGCATGGGTGGGTGTGACTAAAGTATGGCCATAATTGTAAACATTTTAAAGTTTACTTTGCATATAGATATCATGTTTTGTGACATAATATTTTAGGTCTTATAGGAGTTGGAACGAGACTTGCAGTCTTGAGAAAATATTTCTTTTTGTCACATCTCAAGGTGGATGATGCAAAATACATCAAATATTGTATCAATTATGTTATAGCTAAATCGATTAAAAAGAAACAAGGAATTTACATGCCTTCAATGGTACTAAACAAGCCTTAGGAGTCAGTTTCCCTATATTTCCTTTCAATTTCCCCTATTACCAAGCCTAGTAATGATTGTGTGTATACGATAATTGATAGATTTTCTAAGATAGATATTCTTGTGCCTTGTCAGAAAACAATCCTCTCTAGAAATAGCTCAATTGTAATTTCAGAATATGTGGATTCACTTTGGATTACCTTCCACCATCTCTAATAAACAACAGATTCTTAGAACCAAGGTCTATTGGATGTTGGCAATTCCATGACTACACACAACCTTTTGTATTGGACGTAATTCTCTTTTGTATTGGACGTAATTCACTTTTGATTGAACGTTGGCAATTCCAAAATTGTACATGACATAAGATGACAAGATTATTAACAAGTTGCAACATAATTGTCATTAGAACCTTTCAAATTTAAGTGTCAACATATTATACACATCAATATATTACTCCCCTCTCAAAGAAAATAGCAAATTGTTTGCCATAATAATTATAGGTGTACATATGGTCTAGGTGTAAACAAATTTCACTCTTTCAAAAGTATAAGTCCAAGTCCCTCCATGGACATATAATAAGTCACCCATCGCAAGACAAAAAGAGGGGTTTTCCAATATATAATCAAACATGATGAGCATCAAATCCTAAGCTATGAGTAGATCTATCTATCATTTAAAATCTAAAAAATTGTGAAGTTGGTTGAAATTCATTACCTTGGTTGTCCTTGTTAAGTTGACATAGTGTCATGTTTTTTGTTAAGTTCATATTTATTGACCACAATTTCATTATGGCAATGGCCAATAGAATTAAAAGGACTCGTGTATGTCTAAATTTTCCACCATAAAGGCTTGGGTCTCAAGTTCTAGAAAACACACTCAAACATGTTTGCAAATCATGACCTATTTTCAAACATGGGGCATGGAACATTCAACAAGGCTCGATGAACCAACAAAGCGGCCAAAAAATGATGGGTAGAAAGGTCAGAAAAGGTGTCCAACATTTCATGGATATAAAATCATCAAATTTGTCGTTGGGAGATATCTAATTGAGACTTGAAGAAAGTATGGCAGCCAAGGGGTGGAAAAAAATTAATATTTGTACCTCTGTAGCGGCTCAAAACAATTTGACACAAAACAATCGAATCAAAAAAGGTGGTTTTGCACCTCCACCCAATCCCTACTGAGTTCTCTGACTCGAGAATCTATAAAAATATTTTAATTGCTCCTTATTTCATTGGTCCTATGGTGTTGAAATTTAAGGCATATTTATTTTGAACTTCCATGAATCACATTTTCCTATATAATTGATTGTTGGAAGCAATGAGAAGGTTTCCTTTCTCTTCCCCAACATTTTGATTGGCTTAAAATCTGAGTCCTACTATGTAATAGTGGTGGATCTATCTTGAATGTAACCAAATCAATTTCAAGTGCCCAAAGATTACCTAGTCATGTATTTCATGGTACACAAAGATAGCCTATATAAGCAAAGGATTAAGATTCTTCAAGATGTTTGCGATACTTACTTTGTCTATGTTGGCCAAAAAGCCAAAACCTCCTCTAAAAGTCTAAAGTAAAGGATTCAAATCCTTCAAGAAGTTTGTAATATTCGATAATTTTTACTCTAATTGTAGGTAATGTTAATTATAGACATGCCATTTGATCATGGCATAAGTTTTGAGTTGTGGTCTCTCAAGGTAGTTGCTAGTGTTATAAATGTAACAAAGTTTTTAGTTTGTAGCAAAAAACTAATAAAGAAAATAGTATTAATAAGGCAATGGATTACAGTTCCAAATACATGATAAAAACCGTGCTCACAAAATCTAAAACTCAGATTGACAAATTCAACTACTTCATGATTGATTGGGGCATGCATGAGCTCCTTTAAAATATTTGATAGCATACATGAGATAGTGCATAGAGCCAACATCAATAGATAATAACTTAGAAGCATAGGAACCACTAAGTTACAAGGCCCGTAAGCAAAAAAGCATTTAATCTCTAATAAAAGCATGGCCTTAATAACTTACATCCTATGCAAGAATAGGGTATTGATGTTTTTTAATTCCCTTGGGAGGCAGAACATCTTTTAGCCATTTTACAACGCTCAAACAAGGAAACAAAACTTAAATTTACATTTTTAGTCAATCACAAAATAAGTATACATCAAGTTGGTTCAGTGTCCCATATAGAGCTTAGGATGCCCAAGGGACAAAAATGCAAAGCCTCCCCTGCGCCCCCCATGGATATGGTGGCACAGTATATAGTTTCATTGGCATAGTATATATTGAGCCCGTGATGGTACCTCACAATTCGAAGTTTTCTCTACACCTGAGGAATGAGCATGTTCTTGGGCCCCACCCCATATATAGATTAGATTGATATATGGTCACGTTTCTCTCCCTTGCCCCCCTCTATTTAGATAGGGATGGAGAGGGCTTTCCCTCTCCCTCGACTCCCCCACAGAGATAGATAGGGTCCTAATAGATGATATAGGGTGTCGGTCGCTTTCCTGGAGATAAAGTATTCACTACCCAAATAAATAAGACATATAGGGAAAGGGGCCCGACCCAACATTCTATAGTCATCCCTCAAGGCCCAAGCCCTACATTAATGACAAACCTGACCAACCTCACAACCCAACCCTGACTGAAGAGCCCAACGTAGTAGCCTAGTCTAGTCTCATAAATGGGCAGTCTCTTTTCCTATCTCTATCATAAATAGTCTAGCCACTCGGTTCCTCCAACGAAGAGAAGCGAATAGAGAATAGTCCACCTGACATCTAAAGAGTAGAGAGCGCTTTTCGTATCCATCTTCGCACCCATTCTCATCTCAATATATATAGCCTAGCTGACCACAGATAAATATATAGGGCACCATGGTACAATGCCATTTATCAAATAAGACAACAATTGAGAGCCAAAATGTGATGAGATGAGTCAATTGTCATGCATAGCCTAGAGTCATGAGTCATGAAGCCTTTGGTCAGGAGGGGCATAAATGCCCTCCATATATAGATAGGGGCCCTCTAGATGGATATATAAATAGTTGGGTGCTCTTCCCTCTCCGTCCAGATAGCCCTATCTATTCTCTATGGTCAGCTAGTATAGATAGTCAACACAGTGTAGAGTAATTATATATGGATATGGCACCACCCCAATCACAATTATGGAGATAATATATCAAACACAACCACATAGGTGGTACACAATCTTGAACAAACATCTATATCAAGCATTTTTTATGGACTATTTTTTGTTAATTGGATCATTTTTCATTATAAAATCAAAAACCATATTTCAGCAAGTACATGTATTACAATTAAATCCAATGTTTTTTCTTTGTAGGCAGCCTATAATATATCTATTTCTTATTATTTGTGCTAGAAAGTTTCACCTACCATTATGTAGGTACCTTGAAAACAATCCCTTGCAATTCTCAATCTTTTTGGCCATCCTCAATACTACGACAGATACCAGTAGATGCCATAAAATCGTACAGACTCCACAAGATCAACAAAAATAAAATGATTGAAGATCCACAAATTTGTTGTCTACCAAACAAGAACAAATTTATTTTTTGTCTACAAAACAAGATAATCAATCTTCCACCAAGCATCATAAATGAATGGCAATCAAGACAAATGTAGAAAACAATATCCAAAATCCTCATGTTATACATTGTAATCATCTGCGATAAAAATCTCTAGTATCTAATGATGATTTATACTCCTCCGAATTGAGATTAATTCATTTTATCCATTTTATAATCATAACAACCCAGTGAAAGTGTGGTGATATACAATCTTTTTCTCTTTAAATTTTTGAAAATGAAATTGTAAAAAAAAATCCCTACTCTGATTGAATATTGAATTATGTGGGAATGAGACATTATTTAAAATTTTCCACTGTAAAGGGAAAATAGGAAATGCAATACAAATATTACATATGCTACCTACCCTAAATTTACTCAGAGTGACAAACGAGTGCCAACAAAGTTACAAATTCCAACCATCCAAAATCAGTTCACAAACAATCAATGTTTTTAACGGTGCCCAAAAGGTGCACACATTCACATATGGATTATCTGACCTCAAAATTGTACAAGTTATTGTGTTTTTAAAAGAAAATGATATTAATCCAATATGCTGAAAAGATAAGATTAAACTATCACATATGTACGATGCATTTAACTTGATTTCAATGACCACCTTTTGATCCATGCCTCTCATCTGTAGAAATAAAAGTAAAATTTAGTAAAAGAAAAAAGATATGCTAAAATTATAATCCAAAACCATGAAATAGTTTGAGCATTAAAAAACAAGCTAGAATATAATTCCTAATAATAAAATGAAATAAAACCGGTTAAAATAATATACAGAAAAGAAAAAAAAAAAAAAAAAATATCGGGTACTTCTCTAATTACTATAAAATACCTACCGAATGCATGTCTTATCAATGTAAAATAGATATTTAGGGTCAACATTTGCCTAGAAAAAGAGTTAGGGAACTCAAGATATTAAAGTGGTTTATGCGTGTCACTATGAATATTAGGATATGGAACATCAATGTCCCATGAGGGTGTGTCACCACAAGTTGGGAATCCAATTTCCAGATCTCTATGGAAAAAAGGGATGGGATGATACAGGAATTGTGCCACAAACGTCCCTAGCACCCCATCCTCTCCAGGAGAATGGTAGGCCATAGACATGTAGTTGTTCCCTATGCCATCTTTAAAAATGTGCATGTCCTTTACTTGAGAGCCCACCTAAGCACTGAAAATGCAATTAAAAAATAAAAGCATGTCAACCTACCCTCATTTCTACTTGATGAAAAGAATAAGAGAGAAAACAACAAAGAAGACAATGGCCGACAACTTTTCAAGGACAAAAAAAAGACAACAAGTCAACAAGTGTCAAGGAAGAAGCCAGTAGATGGAGGTTCAAAAAATAATCCATTGGATGCAAGAGGGAGTAATCTTGTATGGTTTTTCATTTATCTGTTAACTACTTTAATTCTCTTCCACAACTTTATGTGAAAATAAACCAAAAACCTCCAACAGTGAACTGAAATGGGCAAGAGAATCCACACCAATTACTCTTCTATTGTAATTGCATTATAATAAAAATGTAAAATACATTTTGCTCGGATTCAATATATATAACGTTCAGTCTATTTAAACATTACTGAATTGTATCAGACCATGATTATCCATTAGCAATGGCCGTTGCAAACCATTGGTCATTAATCTTGTAAAAAAACAACAAAGGAACTAGCTAATGAAATCTATCTAATAAAAGTCAAGCTGCTAGATATCTAAAACCCGCATCCCCTACTTGTGGGTTGCCGAATGAGCCTATGATGTAATGAAGAGCCTCTTCAAACTACATGCCTACCAAGAATTGGTCTGCGCATTGCCCTCTGATGTCTTCCCTTGATAAATATGCTTTGATGGCTTGCATGGTGGGGCAAACATGACCCAAATGTTTATGTTGATGGCAAATCCAACATCTTAAGGGAGTATTTTCATTGTCTATTTGTTGTTCCCACTCAATTCCTCCCATGTCCAAAAGTATTTTGTCTAGTAATTGCATAGTTGAGAACTCTCGGTTGCTCTGTGAACCCAGATGTTGTGATGAATTCTCCAATAGGACTTACCTATTTACCTCAGAGAGAACTCATGCCAATATTCACTTGGGTGAAGTCAAAAAGACCACAATTTCATAAAAAACCCTGATTTTGTCATGAACCGTTGTAAACTTTCAAAGGCTTGATCTCTCGTTTTGACGAGAAGATGGCCATGAAATACCCTTTGGGCATCATAAAGACGTCCTCAGAACCAACAAGTTTCCATTTCTCTTGTGCACATTGCCTAAGTGTTTTGGATCCAAAGAAAACTCCCATGAATCAGCGTATCAACGCTGTATCCTTGAGCACCCATAGCATGTTTCCATTTCATTCACTGAAAATGTGACCCAAGTTGTGGTTTTTACCCTTAGGTAGCAACCATTTTATTTTTTGGTATGAAAATTTGGATAGGTTATGGTTCTATGAGCATGGTCAATAAACTGGAGCAGTTCTTTGCGGAACAGATTTTTCTCATTAAAAAACACAAATCTGAAATTACAGCGTCATTGGGGAGGGGATTGGCTTTGTGAAGAGGTTGTGGCATTACGAAGGGGGCTATTTTTTACTCCGATCAACGTGTAATGTCCCTATTTTTGAAATATTAAAAAATATATATATACTAATAATTATTTAAGTCTTCCCAATGGTACTTTGAAGTCAACTTAAAAGGGGGCATCTAAAAGGTGCTATTAATTGAATGGCACCAAAAATGGTACATTAATTAAAAGTCGAGTGAAAAATTAAAAAATCAAAATAATTATTAATTACTTTATGGAGCAAAGAGAATATTAGAATAAAAAATAATTTTAAGTTATTTTTAAGGTTTTGTGTAGAAAAATATTTATAAGAAAGAAAAAAAAGAAAGGTACATCGATTATTATCATTCAACTTTTAGAATGTATTGTAGAGTTTGAAACTAAAATACTTTTCCATAGAAGACGAAAACCCTCGAAGTTACAAGGACGAGGACAAAACTCTTCATACCCATTTGGTAATTATATCCCAAGATTACGACGGTGCTACCAGATTCAAAGAATATCAGTTTTAGAGGTCCATTTAGTTAGGGCATCACAGTTCAGGGGAAAAAAAAGAACATAGATATGAGTAGGTTTTGCAATATCTTTGTGGAAAAACTCAGTTTCATACTTATTATATTATTTGATTCAGTCAAGCTTTGCATAGGAATTTACTTGGACAACATATGAACATTTGAATTATTTTATCATAAGTTTTGAATGAAACTTTATGATTGAATTGTATGCAATAAATTATTCATCTATTTTCGAGGTTCTTCTATTTAACAATTCAATATTTGCTTGAAAAGAATATATATTATTGTGTTTCACCTATTATATTAGGATAGGCACGAGCAGGAATTTCAATGAAAAGATTTCTTCATGAGGGTTTTGATTATATTAGAACATGCACGAGCAAGGATTGCAATGAAAATATTTCTTTGCGAGGGTTTGATTTTTATTACCCGAGTTGAATTTATTTCTTCTAAGGAAAATTTATTTCTTCTAAGGGTTTACAAGAAATCCAAAATTGTTAATATTTATCCAAAAAGGGATATTTCAGTGGTATCAAAGCTATGATCTTGCCAGCGTGTGAATCATGACAGTGCAAGAATACATGTTAAAATGCTGCAAGCCATGCAAGAATATCAAAAGGATTTAAAGGTATGGATAGAAATAAAGATGGAAAAATCAAAATATGAGTCTCAAAAATCTACAGAGGAGCAAAAGGAATTCAACATGCAAGCCAAAGGTAAGGAGAAAAAATCTACAGAGGAACAAAAAAAATTCAACATGCAAGCCAAAAGGAAGATCTTATCTGAAAAGGACCCAGAGAATGTAGTTGAAAAGAAACTATCCACATTGCAGTCAAGCGCAGTAGATGTAATGAGAACCCATAAAAGGTGTGATGAATGGCTAAGAAGAGCTAAGGAAGCTAAGTTGATAGTCACTCAAGCAAAACAACACTTACAGACAATTAAGGAAAAGAATTATTTAATTGTAATGGTGGAGCATGAAGAAAAATCAAATTTGCAAGAATTTGGAGAGGATTTTTTTATTAATGCCAAATTTCCAAGTCTTCCATATGGTAAAGTCGATGTAAATTTCTCTAAGACATTGAAAGAAGAAGATAAACTTTTGGATTATTCTTATGACAACTCAGAATATGAAAAGAATGTTTCAAATCAAGAAGTTTATGAGGTGAAGTTCCAAAGAGACCCGATTAAGAGGCATGCACATGAGAAAAAGGCCTCACTGAAAACTAGTGTTAGTTTTCAGCTCGCTAAAATTTTCAGATCAGCAACTAATGATAAGCAATTTGATAATATCCAAGGTCATAGCTCAAGGCATGACAACAATAATAGTGGCAGAAAATTTATATTTTGGCATGAATTTTATCATGGGAAGTGTGGAGAAATGGTAAAAGTCACCACTCTCAACAAAGAGTACATAAATTCTATTATTCAAGGTTACCTATGTAAATGGATATGGAATCCGAGTAATATTTTGAAACATATGATACTGAAGTTTGAGAGAGATGCAAAGTTATCCCTGGTTCAAGTTCTTCAACGTGTGATAATATCAGAGTGATGCAGTAGAAACATAGTGTAGTTTCCTAAGATTGATTTGGGACCTTGGTATTTCTTGGACAATTCAGGGATTGCTTGAGGGCAAACAAGCTTTGGAAAGTGCAAACTCTCATGTCCCTTTTTTCGAAGTATTAAAAAAAAAAAATAGTAATAATTCTTTTAAGTGTTCCCAATGGTACTTTGAAGTCACAACTTAAAAAAAAGACATCTAAAGGGTGTTATTAATTAAATGGGGCCAAAAAGGGTACATTAATTAAAAATTAAGTGAAAAATAAAAAAATCAAAGTAATTATGTATTACTTTATAGAGCAAAGAAGAAATTAGAATAAAAAATATTTTTAAATTATTTTTAAGGTTTTGTGTAGAAAATTAATTATAAGGATGAAAAAAAATGTACATCAATTATTATCATTCAACTTTCAAAATTTATTGAAGAGTTTGAAGCTACCATACTTTTCCATAGAGAATGAAAATCTTCAAATTTACAGGTACAAGGATGAAACCCTTCATACCCATTTGATAATTCCATCCAGAGATTATACCAGTGCTACCAAATTCAAGAAATATCAATTTAGAAGTCCATTCAGCTAGGGAATCACATTTCAAGAGGTAGAAAACAGAAATTTAAAAAAAAAAAAAAAAAAAAAACATAAATCTTAGCAAGGTTTGTAATATCTATGTGGAAAAACTTAGTTTCGTACTTATTATCTTATTTGATTCCGTCAAGCTTTGCATATGAATTTACTTGGACAGGGTATGAGCATTTGAATTATTTTATCATAAGTTTTGAATGAAACTTCAAGATTGAATTGTATGCAATAAATTAATCATTTATTTCTTGGGTTCATCTTCTATTTAAAAATTCAGTATTTGCTTGAAAGGGATATATATATTATTGTGCTTCACCTATTATATTGGGACAAGCACGAGCAGGGATTACAATGAAAAGATTTCTTTATGAGAGTTTTGATTATATTGGGACATGCACGAGCAGGTATTGCAATGAAAAGATTTCTTCATGAGAGTTTTGATTTTTATTACTCGAGTTGAATTTTTTTCTTCTAAAGGAAATCTAAATTATTTTATAAGGGTTTACGAGAAATTTGGAATTGTTAATATTTATCCAAAAAGAGACATTTCACAACCTATCGCTGGTTGGGGTCTGATTTTGCTGGTGTGAAGTTGGGAGGGCATGGGTTGAGAGATGGTAGGTGAGAGCTTTTAAACAATGAGCAATTAATACTGAACATACATTATTCTAGAATGCTAAACAATTACTATTATAGGATGGCTCAGGGTGTTGTAGAAAGCAATCAAGGGAGAATTAAAGAGAGAAAAAATCTCACTAACAAAAACTCAATCGAACTAATGTTGGGTTAACTGAAAAAATCATATTGATGCTACAAGTAATGTATTACTGAAGATAACCAAAACATCTAGAAAACTTGTATTTCTTTACATTAAATAGACGTAGAAGATGCAATTCCATTAAGGCCACTGGTGAAGTAGTTGGGACATTTTCTATAGCAATGGCATTTGAGAACTTAAGTTGTAGGACCCTAACATGGACCAGCAAGAAAGAACAAACCTAAAACATCAATATTTGATTAAAAGGTATCCAAAATTGATATGCGTGTGGAGGATATCAATAAAACTTGGTTGAACCCAGCATGCAATATTTTTAAGGCTAGGTGGAGAGAGATTAAACATCCTCTGTTCGACATAATTTTCACTTCACAAGCAAAACACTTTTTCCATTAGGGCAGTTGACTCTGGGAAGAATATTACAAACACTGATTTTTTAACCCCTAGATGAGAATTCCTCTCAAATATATCTCCTCTAATGTAACTTAATATCTCCATTATTGTAAATATCTCTCATGTACACTTGGCTCAATTCGATGGAGCCTTCCTAACTGCATCTAAGTTACCATGGTGTATTTGCACACCTAGTTCTGGGTTAGTTTGAATGTGCTTAGCCTTATCCAACAATAACCCATCATTGTCTTAACCTATGGTAATGAAGACCATAGTAGAAAAAAATAGGAACGGCAGTTACTCAACAAGCAAAAATTGTGACCCGTACTTGAGACTCGGCAATTACACGGCATTACTCTGTACTTTTATCACTACTTCAAAAATATATATAAATTCATAAAATATAGTGAAATACATTAAAAAAAAATGAAATGAATTTAGAAAAATGATTGTAGAGATTCAGAAAACACAAATTAAGAGTCATAAACATGTTTTATATTAGTTTTTAAGCAAAAAAGAGTACAATGTAAATGTTGAATGCTCTATTTTAAACAAAAAGAAGACTAAAATGACTCATGAAAGTTGTTCTCTCCAACTCCTTCGCTGCCCCGTAGAAGTGGAAGGTAAAGACTGCTCCACTGGAACATCATCCAACTCCAAATCCTCGCCAACCCCTCTATATGCCTCTGCTTCCCCTGTCGCCATAGATTCTTTTGCTTCCCTCTCTAAATCTGTGACCTCTTCCTCGATAAACATGGGCCCCTGAGGCACATTATCGGACTCAACAATCCAATCTAAGTATGGATCAATATTATCCAAGTCAATTGCCTCATGACTATCTGTCCCTTCCACCTGTTTCGCATGAAAGCGAAGATTGTACCGCACTTACACAAGGTCATTGAGGCGTTGTGTTGTCAGCATATTATGTTTCTTTGTGTGAATGCCCTCAAACATGCTCCAATTTTTGTCACACCTAGAAGCACTACATAACTGGGACAAGATGCGAATGGCTAATTTTTAAAGATTTGGTGTCCTTACACCATAATTTTCCCACCACAAATCTGCAACAAGAGATTTATAACTTTATCAATCAATAATACAATGAATTATGATATAATGACAAGCATAAACGATTAAATTGAAATTTATTCTTTTATCTGGTTGATGGGTCGTTCTTCGAATGCATAGAGATGAAGAAAAGAGCCTCTATTTTGCACTCTTGTAAATCTACAACTCATCTACAATTATGTCTATAGTTGCTTCGTCAACCACCAACCTCTTTATGCATGTATTGAAGTCGTCAATGACCTCCTCATCTACCCTAAATGAATCCGCAAAGAAAAGCTTAGGGTTCAAATACTAGGTCACTACATGTATATGTCGATGGAACTGTTTGTTCCATTTACAATCAATCAGACCTCAAATTGGCTCATATTTTATTTAATTTTGCCCATAAAATTTTGATATGCCCTCATTGGCCCTATCCATGGCCTCATACAAATACCCTATTGAACTTTTTTTGCCATCCACCAAATGAAGAACTCTAACCAGAGGCTCTGACACCTAAAAACAAATAACGTATAATTTTAAAATTTAAATTAAGAATAATTAGAGTTGTTTATTTAAAAAGAAATAAATCATAACTAAAAAAAATCAATTCCAAAGTTACTTTTATGACCTCATCCATGGTCTTTTCAAAGGCATCACAAAAAATGGTATTCTTGACCATTTCTCTTTCGACCTTCTTACTATATGGAGACTCCATCCACCGTGTACTCACAAACATTTGCCTAAAAGATGTTAAAAAGACTGCAATGTGACGACGTGCTTAGCAAATCTCGTGACTCACGATCGCACAAGCGTTTTTCCATTGGTGTGTTGTCTCATCAAACTCAGCATCCAAAGATAATTGTAATGTACTTTGTCATATCTCTCATTTCTTCGACCACATTTTTCACTCATGACATTTTTTCCATGTCCTCAAACAAGAGATCAATGCAATGCGCTGAACATAGGCTCCAAAAAAGTGACGAGTGTCTTTTTTCAAGAAGTCTCCCCGCTACTACATATGTTGTTGCATTATCGATCACAACTTGGATGACGTTCTCCACACCCACCTCCATGACTACCTCGTCCAACATATCACACAGTTTATGCATTTTTCATTTTGTTAGAGGCATTAATGGACTTCAAGAACATTAATTATCCACTTGAAGCCACTAAAAAATTAATCAATGTGCAATTCCTTCCATCCGTCCACTCATCAGACAAAATGTTGCAACCCTTCTTGCGTCATACTCTTCTTTGCTCATCTACAATGAATTTTGTATTTTTCACATCATGTAATAGTGGACCTCTCAAGTCATGAAGAAGACCCTTAAACCTCTTCCGAACAACAGTGAAAGCAGTTCCCAGATTCTCTCAATATGGACTTCTCGCCACATTGAATGGGATGTTATAGTACCAAAAATTTGCCACTACCACCCTTGCTTCATTATGCAGTTCTTTATTCCCAATTGTACCTTCAAGTGAAAGTTGTGACCCAGAGGTATTTCAAAAAAAAAAAAAAAAATGTAGACATGAACTTGCACTACCTCCACTAGGTGAGGCTTGTCCTCGAATCCCTCTTGGGACAATAGAAGACCTAGATGCTACTAACTCATCAAATTCAGCTTTTGTTGCCCCCTATTTGATATTGTTGCAAGTGCATCAGCAGTGCTTTTTTTTTCTTTTTTTTCCTCTTCAAATGCTGCTAGGACAACAATCATCTTCATTTGAGCTTCAGATGGTGTTGTCACATAACCACACATCAATCCCTGCAATCCGTGTTATGTGATATTTGAGGCGATTCACCCATGCACTCATCTTAAACCCGCAATAATTGCATATCACAGAGTTGAGCTCTAGGGCTTCAAAACAATGTTTCCACACTGAGTCATCAAACTTCTTAGAGGTAGGCCGATTACTACCACGAGAACCAGATGCTATTGTCAATATACAATTTCAAACAGTGTTTGGAAGTTGGAGCTCAAATCTAGCAAAATAAGAGAAATTATAAGATAACAATAATAAATATTGAAAAAAAAATTAATAATCAAATAAAAATTTAAAATATTAAAACGTGATAAGTTTTTATTTTAATTTTTACTTTTACTATGATTCAAATTTCTAAGTTTCTAAGTGATTTTTAATATTTATAATTGTTTTGATGTGCAAGCCACAAACATGACACAATCATAGAAATTTATGATCAATGATTCTATATATATATCAGATTTAAATTTTTAATATATTTATAACTATTAAAAAAACAATGTTTTATTATTGTTTTTTTTCTATTTAATATCTATTAAAATTTAATATACTTATTATTATCTATTAAAACTTAACAATTAACATTATCTAAATGTGGATTCTATATCAATATCATAGATTCATTATAATATATAGCATAGTATTAAAAATTAAAATAATGAATAGATTTAATATATATAGATTTATTAATCTATTCTATATAGATTCATTAAAATTTAATACTATGATAATCGTAGTATTAAAAATTTTAAAAATTTCAATATGCACATTGCATATAGATGTTTTTCCTCAAGGGGTATTGGGTTCCCAATGAATCGTAGAAAAATGCATCGCCAAAACTAGACGCAGGCGGCACGAGAATTCTCGCATAATGCATACATACACATGCGGCAAGGTATAAAAATGCAGAGCCAAAACACTAGACGCAGGCCCAAAGATGAACTTACCAATCTCGACCCACCTAGATGCAATCACGCAGTTCATCAGCACAAAACCCTTCACGCTTCAGCTCAGCCACAAGATGAACGGCAGCGGAATGACAAAAAGACAAGTAAAAATGAATTCATTTTACCTTTTTACGTTTTCACGTTATTTTTTTAGGTAGCCTGGTTTTGACCGATTCGCAGGTCAAACCTGTGGTTTTCGACGGGTAACCGGCCCACGAAACCCGCGGGTTTTTCGCTGCTAACCGCCCTGCGTTTTATCGGCCATCTCCCTGAAACCCTACGAAAAAACAAAAAACCATGGGCACTCGATGGGTGCCCGCGTTTTTTAATACTATGAGATCTATCAATGATGCTTTTAAAGGGTTCACCGACCTTGAGTACGAAAAAGTCTACACCTTTTTTTTTTTAAAAAAAGAATAAAAGTTTAAGATGCATTGAAGCCCATCAAAGATTCATGGATCAAAATTGCGGTGTCCATCATTTTCGATGAATGAAAAGATATGGCAAAGAGGCCATTGATTAATGTGGTCTCAATGTGCTCTAAAGGAGCAATGTTTTTTAGAGTCATTGATTGTGAAGAACATGTGAAAGATGCATCATTCATTGTTGACGCCCTAAGATAGTCAATTGCAACAGTGGCGCCTCAAAACGTTGTCTAAGTTATAACGAACAATGCAAAAAATTGCAAAGTTGCAAACATGTTGATTGAGACAAGATATGAACACATATTTGAGACACCTTGTGTCGTTCATTCCCTCAATCTTATGTTGCAAAAATTAAAGACCCAAATTCACTAGATCAAACAAGTCTACGAGGAAGCGAGCGAGATCCAAATGTTCATAAGTAACCATCACATGTCCCAAGGCATCTTCAAGTCCTCTTGAAGTTGCAGTTGTTAAAGGTAACTTTTTATTTAAACATTCATGAATCAATTATATTTTTAATTTAATTTTGTAAATTTTGTAGTATTTTTATTTTTAAACTTTTTTTTTTAATTTTATTTGTTTTAATTTCGTATTAAATTGTTGAGACTCGGTTAGCCTCACACACACTAGTCTTGAAACTTCTTTTCAAAATATGTGACGCATTAAGCAACATGGTTATCAACAACGTTTGGAGTGTATGGAGGCAAGCAAACGATGAGAGGGCCACAAAAGTGAAAATGTGTATTCTTGATGATGTGCAGTGACAGTGTGGAGTATTTACTCAATTTTACCGAGCCCATCGTGAATATGTTGAGATTTGTGGATATAGATCACCCATGTTTGAGTGAGATTTATGTTGAAATCAACTCGATGATTGAAAATATTTGGTCCATCATAAATGTCAAAGAGCAAGATCCTACAAATATATTTTTCAATGAAATGCAATCGCATCTCATTGAAAGATGGAACAAAATGACCACCACATTGCATCTTCTTGCTTTTGTCTTGACACCAAAACACTATAACACAAATCATTTCTTCACCCAAAAAAGTCGCACCATATAAGGATGTTGAGATCAGTAAGAGATATAAGACGACATTCTCTAAACTCTTTCTCAATTCAGAAGTAGAAGACAGTTATGAAAGTGTTTGTGCATTTCATAACCTCCGTGTGTCACTCCCTTGATGCTATTCATGACAAGTACAAAAAGAAAGCCCACTTTGTGGGTGGTACCTCCTTAGGCAAGCACCCACCCACTTGCAATAAAAAATTTATCACAAGATTTTAAATTTTTTATAACTTTCTACCCTTCTTTTCGATTTTTTTTTTTTACTTTTTACTTTCATAAATTTTAATTAACTTTGTGGGTGGTACCTCCTTAGGCAAGCACCCACCCACTTGCAATAAAAAATTTATCACAACATTTTAAATTTTTTATAACTTTCTACCCTTTTCGATTTTTTTTTTTTACTTTTTACTTTCATAAATTTTAATTGACTTTGTGGCTTGCCTCAATAGGTTGCAAGTTCCTCCTCAATTGAGTGAAAGTGAGGTACCCCCAGTGTAGTTGCACAACAAGTTCGCAGCAAAAAAAGTGGAGTGTTTATTCTATGAGCATTCCAACTTGTGTCTTCTCTCATACAAACAGCCTGCATAGTGGAGCTAATGGGAATGGCGTTGTTGCTGCTTGTGGTTCTAATGAACCACATGATGATGAAGACATCCCAACGGAAAATGAAAAAAAATATAGTGAATAATGAATATGCTGATTTGTCTTTATTTTTTCCCATACATTGTAACATTTGCAATATGCACATGTTAATATAAAACTAATCTAAGTTCGACTATTGAATATTATGATATTTGGCATTGAATTATGAGTATGTTTTGTGGTTATTTAACTTATTTTATTTCTTCTATGCATATTATGTGGTTTTTTTTCTTATACGACTATATTTTTTATTTTTTATATATATTTTTGGATGGCCGTATCCAAAAATGTATCCAAAGCCCTAAAAAAAAAATCCTTGTATCCACGTATTCGATTGTCATACCCATATCCATATCGGCTACTTAGGCTATTATAGTTAAAGACCAATTCCCATATAAAGCTATTTATGTAGACATATAAGGAAATTCCATGCTAAGAAATGTCCATCAAACCATTTGTAGAAAACCACCTGTTATGGAAACTAGTAGCATATCTATTTCCCCACAAGTGGAGACACTTCTCTGTACCACCAGGTACAACTGCAGAGAATAGGAAAATTTTGACAATTAGAGTAATAAAATATTGTTCCATTTGAAAAGACAAGGAAGTGGACAAGCCAAAAGCAATTGGAAGAAACCAAAAATACAGCAGCTAATTAGCATCTGAATTGAAAGGGTATTGAATCTTCCTCCTATATAAGAGTTTCTAGACGCTCAAATAAGTCTACACGGTTGCAAAAAAATACCAGAAGGTTGATCTTACAAAGCTCTAAAAATACTACTATTAAGACAACCAAACGAAAGTAAAAAACCTACTCAATTGGTAAAATTAAACTATCAAATTTACAGACAGAATGACCTGAATACTTCACAGAGACTATCAACATTACACTCATGATGCCACTAAGTCTGGAGTTTCAGCTTCAACAGCCAAAACAGTTGTATGCACTTTGTGCAACCAGTTGTCAAGCCTGTCCCGTAATGATTTGATTTGAGGGATTCCCAGCACTCTGGGCTGCACCCATGATACATGTACAGTCCCTTCAACTTGGTCGATAACCCCTTCAATCAAATGCACCTGCAACCACATTTTCCAATATTTATACAGTAAATAATACAGGTAAAATGAACAGAACTCTTACCTTTTCACCGCAAATAAGAACCTCCATTTCAACAAACAAGGATTTAACATCAAAATAACAATCTGAAACATTGACACATGTTAAGTAATGGGAGAATCCCCATAAAGACACATAATTATAGCCATTGATGAACCATAAAAAACCTTTCTCTAATCGTATTCAGGTCATACAATGATACAATGTTTTTAAAAGACAAAAGTAATGCGAAAAAGTATGACAGCAAAACGAAAGTTTATAATCAGCCAATGTTACTTTTTGTCCAATGGACTTAAATTTAGGACTTAATCCAGGTGAGCGAGTTCAACACATCCATAAAGACATTAACCTATGGCAAATAATTTAAGAGTAAACCTAAAATATATTAGTGGGTTCAGGAAAATTATCACAATCATATCCTAATAAACTTTTGAAGCGTATAAAAAGTGGACAGACAGGCCATACTAACCTTGCCCAAACAAAATGCAACAGGTTGAAAGAGTACTATAAATGACTAAAAAGATCAAGATTCTGGCCAAAGATTAAAAACAACCTACAAAGTAAATAAAATTAATAATAATGATATCAATCAAAACTTGTCTGTTTGTTAAATGTTTCTGCAAAGAAATTCAAGAACATATTTGCTTGCACAAGAAGAGTGACAACAAAAAATAAATTACGGATGCAAAGACAACAATGTAACATAGATGAAGAATATAATATATGAGCTCATGGAAAGTGCATTCATTATATCACATAAAGACCATCAACAATGATATTCAAACTCTGAATCACAGGAGAGATATCTACATAACACCACTTGTGTCCAAATAAAAAGAGGAGAAAACTAAATAAAAATCAATCCCCGTTAACACAACCAGCATCCAAAAGCTACAAGTCCAAATTACTGCAAGTAGCAACTAACTAGCCATATCAGAGCTCACAACTTACAGAAAGGCTTTTCATGAGAAGATTCTCAACATCTTCTACCGATAATTCGGTGCGTTCTGCAATGACACTCAATGGGATTGTCCTGTCTTCTGAAGGTCGGCTGAGAAAAAAATTAAGAGTCAAAGTGGATGCCAACTCAAACAAATGGCAAGAAGCCTCATTTCTAAAACGTAGAATAAAAACTTGTGGCATTTTCTGAATAGCTTCTCACATTGCATTTCCAATTTAATTATTAACTTAATTTTTAAGAGACAAGCGTTCAATCTTACCTAAATATTCATCAAGAAAACATCTTAATCTTACCTAAATATGATCTCCATCAAGCATAAGATGTTAATCTTTTCCAGCAACTTCTTCTCATTCTCTACAAGGGCTGGTTGTGCATCGAGGGATGCCTTATGAATGTGACAAAGTTCTTGATACCGGGCAAGATCACCAGCGTTAAAAGCTTGCAGGATGTAGTAAAGCCATTCTACACTTGTTCCCAGAAGACTCATCACCTATCCAGGATAAATGAGCATGAAATCAAAGAAAGTTATTGCAGAAAGCAATCATATGTGGTGTGTGCAACTATAAAGATGTAGACTAGAAAGGAACTACACCATTACAAAAAACAGTGATTAATGAAAGAAGTTAATTGTAAAAATCTTTGATACATAATTTTACTGATATAAACGACTGACTGAATTTTCACACTACTTATTTCAGTGTGTTTTGAGGTAGGCTAGTTGCAGATAATATCAGCAACATGAATTGAATTAATAATAAGTCCAATCTGCACAACAAATTACAAGCACATATACTGGTGTTTCTCATAACAGAATGTCTCGCTTCGTCATTATTTTCATGGTAGAAATTATATTGATAAATCCATGTTTGAGTAAGAAATGCTGAGCTGAGCTCTAAATCCCCACGCTCTGCCCCCTCATAATGAAATCCAAAGTCAGCGTGCCAGACTCTCCGCTTCCCAGCAATTCTCAAAGCATGGGATCTGCTAGCAGTACTGCTAATGTCTCTTGTATACACTTAACGAAAAATTGCAGATAATACTAATAACTCCTAAAAGGAGGACCTAAAAGGATTCTCACCACAAAAATGTTAAAAACTCAGACAGTTGATGTTTTCATGCAAGAGAATAAATTCAGACAAGCAATTTTGCATAGAATGAAGTGTTGTGGTAAGCAGTACAATTTACTCTGCACCCTCGTAACAAAAATCAAATCAACCTACCCTACTTTTCTCTACCCAACAACATTTGCACAAAGCATGTTAGAGAGCTTAAATTACTAACCCTCCAAACATAAACTCAAATTTAAGAGACGGGAAGTAACAATTGAAGGAAAAGATATATCTTACTATTGGATGGGCCAATAATTCTCCAAAATTGTATATGTTATCTCCAAGCAAAGCAGCAAGAGATAAGTCAAATGCTAAATCCTGCAATAAACAAGTGTTTAAAGTACAAGAATGAGAACAGATTAATATACTCAGAAAGCAAAAATAACCTCATCTTAATTCTATAACAGGTAGAGTATATTCTTAGGCATTTAACCGTATGATTAGATCCCCTTCCATGGAGCCTATCTTGAAATCAAGAACAGATTAATATACTCAGAAAGCAAAAATAACCACATCTTAACGATAACCTCATCTTAATTCTATAATAGGTAGAGCATATTCTTAGGCATTTAACCGTATGATTAGATCCCCTTCCATGGAACATATCTTGAAATCAAGTATTATATCTTCCAGTCAAAGATGACAAAATCAAATAGACCAGAAACAATACATTCAAGTAAATCGGTATGAATATTTTTCAAACAGAAGGCCTAAAGACTTTAATATCTGTCTTAATTCAAGTTCAAAAATTTTATCTCAGACGAATCTTTCAAAAAATCTATTAGATACAAATAGAAGCAATTAATAGCACAAGACGCAATTACTGTTCTGATATCTCATCAGCTACTACTTCAACTGGTTGAATTAGAATTTTTTGTTCACTTCTTGTTTCTTCCCAGATGAATAAAATTAGTTTCCAAAAATGAAACTTCTAAGAGGACTTGCATTAAGCAGTGATTTCAACAAAAAGTTTCAAGTAATTTAACAGCCAGGTGCTCATTTCAATTTTAACCCAAAGCCTTCCTGCATTACTTTAAACCGTTTCTGTAAAATCTCATTAGCCATCCCATCTTATAAATACTGAAAAATGATAAATATTTTTCTTGACATGTTATTTTTATTTAATCTGATATTTGAATTTATCAGATATTTAACAAAAAAGATTTCATATCCAGTCTAATATCCATTCTCCAACCACAAACACATCAACTCTTGTTGGCATGGTGCAACCTAAAAAGCTTCAGTATATTGTGGGTGCATTAATAATCAGTATATAGCTTAAAGGATGATTTACAAAGTCAGATGTAAACATCCAACAACAGGATTTTGTGTAATGCAGCAAAATATGATGGATATCACATGAAGAAAAGCAATCACAGGGGAAAAAAAAATGTTAAACAAAGAAACAAATAATGCAATTGTCATGCCTTAACAGGTATAGCATGCATTTAGTTCATTTGCAACTACAAGAAATAGCTTATTCTGTATCTTTTTTTGTTCGGTAATTTTCACTGATGTAATATTGGGTATTAAGTATAAATGGAAGGAAAGCTCTAATCAGTATAAATGCAGACAGTCGTCCCTTTGAAACCTACTGTGTTTAATATTTAGATTTCCAGGTTTACATTGATCATAGGCGTGGAGGTTCCCCTACTTTACATATTAAGCATTTTCATTATAATTTACAGAATTTTTTTTCTATTGCCTTTTTCAGGAATATTGCAAGTGGTAGCAAAGCTTCAGTCAATTTCTGCATCTATTACGAGAAAAAATGCCAAAGGGAACAAAAAATCAATTTGACTCTGAGGGCAGTAAGGAATTGAAAGTTATATCGGACACATGCACATCAAATGAGGCATTAGATGCAAGCTCTCTGCAAAAAGATCGTGGACTGGAATGAAAATGCATCAAATTATCAATATACACAGTGCTGACTTGTCTGAGGGGCATGAGACAAAGAGGTGGCCAGCAAGGGTTAACACCCCCAAGACATGCCAGCAGCTCAAAGGTAGAAAACCTCATTCAGCCTCCAGATGAAGATTCTGTCCTGCGACTTTGAAAGTGAGGTGAAGGTGCATCAATGGCTAAGTCAGATGAAGTTAACTTTCAAGATGCAACACATTTCTAACTAAGAGGATGAGTTAAATGCTGCCCTATACAGCCCATACATTGGGAGGTAGATGGAAATCTCAAAATCCGGAATGGAATTTCAATGAGTTTTGTTAATTCACAAACCCAAAGAGCAGATTGCAACTGGGACAAGTCCTATGATGTTCTACTCGCACATGTTCCGATAAGATGTGACAGTGAAAGTGTGCACAAAGAAATATGAAGTTTTAAAGACAAAGGCCAAACCCTAGGATGACCTAGTTCACAATATTTGCATCTCCAGTATGTGGACAGCTATTCAGACTGAAATAAGGATGTTAGGACCAAAATATCCGGTAAAGGCCATTGTTAAAGCTAGAAGAGTTAAAATCCATCTAGAAGCTAAGAAGAGAAAAGTTATAAGTTCTTGTAAAAAGGGGCATATATTTGATAGCATAAATAAGGGGGGAATGTCTAATTCATTACAATTTAAAAACCCTACCTGTCAGTTGACCCAAAACCCTAAGTCCTTAGCCTCCAATACAGATCATAAATGTTCTCAACCCTAAAGTAAGGACCATTCCTGTAACCCTAAAATATTTTGCATGGTGTATCCATCTTTGTCAAAGTTGGAACTGGATAATGATGGTGCTGAATGGTCTTACGTTGAATGTGAACAAGAACACCAAACTTCATTTGCAATAGAAACAAAGGAACCATTAGTGTCACTTGCTGCCATGATTGGGTTACATTACCTTGGCACCTTTAAATATTTGTCTCTATCAAAAAGACACTAGTTTTGGCCAAGACAGATTATGGCAGTCCAATTAGCATGTTGGGCAAAAAGAAAGTCTGAATATTAGGTCTCCATCTAGATATCTCTGACCAATAATATACCCTCAAGGACAACTTTTATGTTGTACATGTCGGGAAAGTTGATGTTGTCATGGGTATTCAATGGTTGCACTTGCTAGCAACTTACGATACCAACCATCAGAATAAGTTCCTTTCATTCAAGCAAGGGGGCTGTGAATATACCATAGATCAAAATTCGTTTTTGGCGATTTCTCAAAAGAGCAAAATTTGAACCAGATCTCAGATCTAAGGAATTTCTCGGCATTTCTTGGCAACTTTATCACTACTTTAAAAAACATATAAATTCATAAAATAAACTTAAATTAAATGTAAAACATTGTTAAATGACATAAGAAATGAATGTAGAGAATGCCATAGGCCCAAAAGTATATTTTCTATCAATGTGAGATCAAAAAAGAGCACAAAGCAATCTGTGTTTTACTATTTACCTTCATTCAAAACAATCAAATTGTCAATGGCAATAACTATAGGTATATTGTATATACTATATAGTATATAGTAATACTATAAAGTATATACAGGCTACAGCAGCAATATGACCACAGCCCTATAATAGTATCACTGTCAAGTGTCAACCGATTCACTATTTTCATTTTTAGCTTGAAAATTTTGGGGCTTGCCTCAGATCATAGATGGAATAACTGGCGAGTAACCACCAGTTGGTCAGTTACTCGCTAGTTTTTTGTTGTGGCAAAAAATTACCTCCATTCAAAACCGTGGGCAAAAAAAATAGCAAATTTTTTAGACCAACGAGTAACCGCCAGTTATCTCCACGCTACTTGTACGCGGGATTCACAACGAAACAGTCCAGAACACTGCATAAATGTGGATTTTATGCGAAACACTGAAAATATGCTGCAAATACGCTGATTTTTGTCTTATAAATTGTCACACACTCATTTCATTCACACAAGATTTGGAGCATTCAAAAACGGATTTGAAAGACAATTAAGCAAAGCAATTCCCAAGTTAGTGCATTTTTTTATTTTTATTTTTTTAGCATGTAAATGAATTCTAATTTAATTATAAACATGTTTAATAAAAAAATTAAATTTTATTATTCAAATTTGATGCAATCCGTTAGATTTTAGTGTTTAGTATTTAGTATTTAAGCCTATTTTTTTTAATTTTGAATTAAAAATATTGTTTAATCGTTGGCGCTATAGACTTATAGTTAGACTTAATTTCTGTTTATCATTATAATTTATTTATTGTTATTTTTTAACCGTTATAAACTATAGTTTTCAATTTATTCGTTAAATAGAAATGTATTTTAGTTTCCGTTTAATAGTTTATTATTATAATTTATTTATTGTATTTTAATTTGTATTAAATGTTTTTATTTTTTAATTTTTTAACGTTGTTTTTAACATGTTTGTGCTTTGCAAGTTATCTATTAGCAAACAATGGCATCCGCTAGTGCATTGAGGTCAGATTCAATCACTGGTAGCCAATCGGCTCCCCCTAATACTCGCACCGGTGCTTGGAAGGATGCCAAGCGGGTTGGAACATCCCAAACAATTTCAATTTGCAACTTTTGCTCAAAGAGTGTCAGGAAGCATCAATCGCATGAAATGCCACCTTTCATGCATTCATTGCCACGACGTTGCGTCCTGTCTTAGTGTCATCAAAGAGGCAAAATGAAAAATAATGGCGGTTTTTGCATCACTGGACAAAGAGAAACTAAAAAGGGCAAAGATGTAAACATCCATAATAGCGGACATTGCTCCCAAATCGACAGAAGAAGCGACAAAGATGACAGAAATTGTGGGCTCTACTTGTGGTCCACGCAAGCGCCATAGCACATCTTCATCGACTTCGACTCAATTATACTCATTTTTTGTGCCTAGAAACACACTTGGGACACAACCTTCGCTGCAAACTATAAGACGGAACAAGCAAGCACATGCGAAAGCAAATAAAACATGCACGAATTTTTCGTATTTCAACAACCTTTCATTCAACGTGGCAAGGAGCCCGTACTGAGAATATTTAGTTACAGCATTGACAGTCACAGCAAAAGGGTACAAAGCACCCTCTCCAAAAGACTTGAGTGGAAAGTTTCTCAAGAATGCAGTTGAAGATACAAAGCTAATTGTCGAAGATCAGAAGAAGTTGTGACGTAAGTTCGGATGGAAAGAACCGCACCCTCATCAACTTCTTAGCGGCTTCAAATGATGAGCTGGTTTTTTAAGTCTATTGATGGATCTAGTAAAATGAAAAATACATAAACTTTGAGCTTGATACTAGAGGAGGTTTTAGAGGTGGGCATCGAAAATATTGTCCAAATTATCACAGACAATGCAACATGTGGTAGCTGGGAGACTTATTAGGGAGAGACATCCATCTCTCTTTTGAACACCTTGTGCGGCCCATTGCCTTGACCTTTTTTTTAGGACAAGCAAACTTGATTGGGTGCAACCAGTTGTAGAATAAGCTAAAGAAATAACAAAATATATCTACAATCACTCTTGGGTTCTCAATTTGATGAGAACACACCAAGGAAAAATAGCTTGTTTGAGTAGGGGTCACCAGATTTGCAATGAACTTTCTTACATTGCAAAATATTTGCAGTTTGTTAACTCCTTTGAAGCAAATTTTTGTGTCTCAAATATGGATGGAGTCACCCTATTCCAAGAACACTAGAGTGAAGGTTGAGAAGACAATTTTCAATGAGGCATTTGAAATGAGAGCTACAGAAATCGTCACGGTAACTTGAAATTGCAATTTAAAAATTAAATCATTTCCCTTGTTTTCAATTTTTTAAACTTAAAGTATTTATTTTATAATTTATCAATACGTTTGTAACATTAAATTTAATTTGTTTGTAACTTTGTAGGTGTCTGAGCTTTTGGTGAGGGTTTTACAATTGGTGGATGGGGAGCAAAATCCACTGGGTTATATTTATGAGGCCATGGATAGGGCCAAAGAGACTATCCAAAACTATTATGGAAGGGATCGTGTCAGATTTGATAACATTTGAGAGTTGATTGATCGAAAATGAAATATTCAACTACACCAACCCATTCATACAGTGGGGTACTATCTTAACTTCAAGTTTTTCTACTTTGATGGCCTCACAAATGCTAGTGGAGAGTATATGGAGGGGCTCTCATCATGCATGGAGAGTATGACACCTAACATTGAGGTGAGGGACCTCATTATTGCAAAGTTGCAAAACTACAAGCAGGCAAAGAGGAGGCTCTTTTCTTCGGCACTAGTTATCCGAAGGAGAGCCACGGAGCCACCAAGTAATACAAAATGAAGTCTTTACTTGTACCTTATCAATTACATATTTACAATTATTAATTTCTTACAAAGTTTTGAATATTTTGTTTGCAGAGTCGTGGTGGGAAGATTGAGGTGGAAATGCCCCAAATCTTCAAAGGCTAGCCCTCCGAATTTTATCTCAACCTTGTAGCGCTTCTGGATGTAAGCGCATTTGGAGATTGTTTGACTCCATTCACACGAAGAAGCATAACAAGTTGAGCCAACAATGTCTCAATGACTTAGTTTTTGTGCAATACAACCTTCAACTTCGCACAAAGAAGTTGAAAAATGCATCAGATGAGCCTATCAATCTAGATGAGATCGATCCCTACTGCGATTGAATTGCATAGGAGGCCCCCATGTTCACAGAGGGGATTGCTGATTTTGAGAGACAAACTATGGAGGGTGTAGCCGAAATAAAAAGAGGAGAGATTGGATTGAAGGATGTTCTTGAAGATGAGACAGAGGTAGAAGTGGAGCCACAGGTGCAAGTGCAGCGTTCTAGACAGAGCAAAGCGGGGCAGCTGAGTGGGAGGACTAGAGTTTCTCAGTCTCTTTTAGTTTTCCAAAGCGCAAGGAAGAGAAAAATATAGATCGTTATAATTTGTACTTATAGATTCTTGTATAAGACTAAGTCTATAAGTTTCATTGTAGTTTGTAACTCTGTTGCATTCGCATGATTATTCGATTTTGCACTTTATTTGTATTCAAATCTAAAAGAAAACACTTTCTCAATGTTTTACAAACTCATTTCATCTATTTTGCTTCTACAATTTCTTTAAAAAATATGTTCTTTTGAAGAATTTAAGTATTTTTTGCTTTCATCAATTTTTTAATTGGGTTTTCTCGTTCTGAGGTTAATACACAATTCGTCATTCACCTTTTGCATAGACTGCTAAGTGAAAATGTGCCTTCAAAGTTCAAGTTTTAAGTTTTATAGTGCCCTCATTGCAATTTACAGTTCGCCATTAAACCATTTGCACAACCGTCTGAGATATTGAAGTTAGGGGCCCATTAAAAGTTTGGAATATTATTTTGCTTAGTGCCTTAGTTGAGGTATAGTTTGCATAACTGGTTGGGGCGAGTACTCTCCAAGGTGCCCTTTTGGGTAAGGCAGTTATTCGACAAGTTATTTTGCTTAGTGCCTTAGTTGAGGTATAGTTCGCATAACTGGTTGGGGCGAGTACTCTCCAAAATGGCCTTAGTGCCTTAGTTGAGGTATAGTTTTGCATAATTGGTTGGGGCGAGTACTCTCCAAGGTGCTATTTTGGGTAATTGGTGGTTATTCGACAAACTAGTTCGCATAACTGGTTGGGGCGAGTACTCTCCAAGGTGCCATTTTGGGTAATTGGCAGTTATTCGACAAGTTTGTTGAATAACCGCCAATTACCCAAAAGGGCACCTTGGAGAGTACTCGCCCCAACCAATTATGCGAACTATACCTCAACTAAGGCACTAAGCAAAATAATATTCCAAACTTTTAATGGGCCCCTAACTTCAATATCTCAGCTGGTTGTGCAAATGGTTTAATGGCGAACTGTAAACTGCAATGAGGGCACTATAAAACTTAAAACTTGAACTTTGAAGGCACACTTTCACTTAGCAGTCTATGCAAAAGGCGAATGACGAATTGTGTATTAACCTCAGAACGAGAAAACCCAATTAAAAAATCCGTGTTCACTTTAAACTTTTAATGCATTGACATTTTTCTTCTGTTGCCGAGAAACGAGGATTTATCAGCGATTTTCGCCAAGTAATGTGCCCTTAATTTTACAAACAAGATCAGGGTTTAGTTGTAATTTATGAAGTATTCAGACTCAGATCTCATGCATTTTTTTCTAGTTGTGTCATTTGGATTGAGGCCAAAAGCCTGTAATGAACTAAGTCCTAGTTTGCCTCTGGTGTTTGGTGTTTATTTCTTGTTATGACAAATATAAATGATTCAATATCATTATGTTGTCAAACACCCAAATGTTTAGCGGTCAAAAATTTATCATTTTGAAGAATAGAATGATGACAATATTTGTCTATAAGCTACGTTGCCAAGAAACAGAAACAAGTACGGAAATGCAGATTTCAAAACCCTTGGTTTGGAAACATCTGTACAATATTCTATAAAAAAAATATAAAAACAATGTATACTACTCATTTTTAGTCCATAAAAGATAAAACACTTCAAAAATTATAAATATGGTAATTATTCAACCTTCAAAGACAAAATGTACATTCAAATCCAAAATAAATCATCTAGACTGCCCTCAAAATCATGAATGCCACTCCCACTAGCTCCACTCCTCCTTGCAATGGCTGCCTCCAAACTACTACTCCTTGCACTGGCTGCCTCCAAAAAACTCCTTGCTTTTGTTAAAAACAGCAATGATGATAGTGTGTATTTTGTCTTTGCATTGAGTGTGTTTATATAGATTTTTGATGGTGTATTCTAGAAGATTAGGGATTTTTTAGTGTTTTAGTTGTTTTTTTCTTCTAACTTGGTCAACTGTTTTTCTGCCAGAAATGCCCTGGAAACGTCCAGTGACGGAAATGTCTAGAAAGTTTTTGGACATTTCCGGCACATGCCCTGGCGTTTCTGGTACATTTCCAGAGTTTTCGGCAAGTTTCCATACTGGAAATGTTTCCAAGGCTGAAAAGTAGGAGCCTGGGATGTTTCCCTGTAACGTAATCCTGTGTTGCAAGGGTACGCCCCCCAGCCCGACGCCTCCTGTTTGGAGGTGCCTCCGACACGGGGACGTCCCGGAGGCGTCCCGGAGGTGCCCGCCGGCGTGCCGGAAACGTCCGACAAGCCGGCGGATGCCTCCGGGGCATCCCCGACATTTTCCGGCGACTGCCGTGGAAAAAAATTAAAAAATTAAAAAAAAAATGCGCCAAAAAAAACCCTAAACGCGAAAACCAAAAACGTAGAGAACCTTATAAAACACGTGCGTCCCTTCTGCAAAACACACCCAAAAAAAAATCGCGACCATTTGTGTTTCGCAACGGCAATTTGCAGGTGAAAACGTGACGTCGTGAAGAGAAGACAGTGTGCCGCAGAAGACAGTGAAGAAGAGAAGCTCAGAAGATAGTTTGCAGCCTACAGGTGAAGATAGCGTGGAGTGAAGCGGCGCCTTCTTGGGAGGATTGCATTTGCTCCAAGACCCAGGTATGTTATTTTTTATTTTTTATTTTTATTATTTACTATTTAGTTTTAATTTTTTTAAATTTGTATTTAATATTTAATAAATTAATTTTAAATTTTTCAGTTAATAGAATATTCAATATAACTATTAAAAATATAATATTAAAAATTTAAATTAAATACTATTTAGTTTTTAGTTTTTACATTTTTAAATTTTTAATATTATAATTTATATTTTATTTTAAATTTACAGTAACATTCATAATTATTAATTATGAATATGAGGACTATCTAGATGAATTATGAATCTATGATTTAATCTACATTTGCATTTTGAAAAGCCCGAATGTCTTTGCAATGTATACTTTGAACATTTTGAAATTTGAAGCAATGAATGAACAAACACTATGTATTTACTATTTTCAAGTGTTTTACAAAAAAATTGATTAATATATATATATATATATAGAGAGAGAGAGAGAGAGAGAGACGTACCCACGATGTATCCAAATCAAGGTTTTTGAAAAATGACGCACCCGCGTACCCGAATCGTACCCATACCCGTATCTAAACAACGTAGACGTAATCTATAAAGAGTTGGAAGATGTTATTAAGAAGTGATTTCCTAAGAATGAAACAGCAGAAACTGCATTAACTCGAGAAGGACTTTGCTCAAAAGATAGGCAGGCTTTGATGTTGGCTGGAGTATCAAGTTTCAAATATATTGCAAATGTGTGAAAGAAAATGAAAAGTATAAGATTTCCAATACTACAAGGGCATCTTACTTGAGGAACTTAATGTTTTCACTCAAGATGCGGGAAGGAGATCCTCTTCAATAACATTCGCTGAAGTTTAAAGACATAAAGGACCAGCTCACAACCATCAACAAAAAAAATAGATGACAAAGAACTAGTAATTATCATTCTTTGTAGCCTGCATCCTCCCTTTGGTACATTCGCTGAAATTTTTAATCAGACTGCCACCAAAGATGATATGAATTTTGATAAATTGTAAAGGAAGCTATTACATGAGGACAGCTTGAATAGACAGTTTGATTTAAAAGAAGACTCAGCTTCAGGTGGTGCTCTGTTGGCAAATTCCAAGGGAAAGAAGCACAATCAACTGTATTCTTCACATTATTCAGCCCCTTCAGGTAATAACATTGCTAAGTCAAATATTTGGTATTACTTTTGTGGAAAGAAGAGTCGTACAAAGAAAGATTGTAAGAAGAGGCTGGCATTGTTAAAGAAAAAGATAAGTGCACCTTAAAGGTTTCCTAATGTATGATTTAGGTAGGGAGACTTGGTTTTGGTTCTAGGTGCTACAAATCATGTCATTAACCGGTGTGGTTGGCTAATGAATTCTGTTGACTCCAACTGGATAGGAATCAATATGATACTGGATGATGGCCATGGATATGTCAAGATCAGCTTGTATGGCTGTCAGAAATTAACATTCTAAAATGTCCTTTATGTCCCTGGTTAGCCTAATAATTTGCTACCTATTAATCAAATCACTAGTCATGGAACTTGGAGGTCGTATTTTTGGATCTCTCTCACTGCTACAGAAATCACATATTCGTTGTTTTCCTTAATTATTACTAATAGAGAAACAGATTTCTTCAGACTGTTTGACATGAAAACAGTGCAAAAAAGCATTCCCAAAGGAAAAGGTAAGGAGGGCCACTTGTCTTGAGTTCGTGCATGTTGATGTTTGCAGACTAATGAAGGTAAAATCTATATGTGATGCTTTATACATACTACTTTTCATTCATGACTGCCCTAGGAGGATGTGGGCATCTTTTCTCAAACATAAAAATGAGGTGTTCAAAAAATTTAATCAATTTAAAGCTACCATAGAAGTCAAATCTAGTTTGAAAATTGAGTTTCTAAGTACTGATAATGGGAGTGAATTTTGAAGCAAGGCATTTATAATTTTTTGTGCAAAAGGAGCACAAAAACAATTTCATCCCCCTTATACACCGCAACACAATGAATTGGTGGAGAGAAATAATCCACTGATGATTGAAATGACTTGATGTATGCTAAGGGATAAAAGTATGCCTATGCAATTTTGGGCACAAGAGTTTAATTCATATGGTTATGTTCTTAACATGTAACTGTCTACGGTGTTGCAAGAGATCACACCGTATGAGACTTGGTCAGGTAAGAAACCTAAGGTATGTTTTTTAAAAACCTTTGGTTGTACTGCATATATTCATGTTATTCATGTTCCAAATCAAGTACGTAAGAAATTTAATCGGAAGTACAAGAAATTAGTTTTTGTTAGCTATAGCGAATAGCCAAAAGCGTACGCACTAATGGTTATGACTGCTAGAAAGGTAACTATCAGTGGAGATGATATGATGAGGGTGATAGTCTTTTCAGTTCTGATTTTCAGTCAAAACCAGTAAAAAAACAGATTCTCCATGAATTTTAAGTTGTAAAGACATGCCTTTGGATAGTACTCAAACCAATATAGACTGAAATGCTTACTAGAAAGGCTTATTTAGACACTGATTTGCCTCATGGATAGGTTGGCAATGACACTGTTTTAGACTAGATCACATCTGATTTGGATATGCCGAATGGGCCCGCTGAGCAGGTTGCATCTATTAAGAGACCAAAGTCTAATTTAAGGTATTTAAAGCAGGTTGAATCGAACATATTAAATGATGGTTCAAGCCCAAAAAGAAATATCAATGAGGCATATGACTTGCATTTGATGTTAGTGATGATTCTACTTTTGTTGCTAACTGTGTGGGTGGGCCTTCTTATAAAGCAGCACAAGGAAAATCATAATAGGAGGCAGCCATGAAGGTTGAGTATAATGCTTTAATGTGAAACAAAACTCGAGTGCTTGTTGATTTGCCACCAGTAAAAGACAACTAGGTCGGAGATGACACTGACTTAGACTTGATCACATCTGATTTGGATATGCTGAATGGGCCAACTGAGCAGGTTGCATCTATTGAGAGACCAAAAATGTATCATATTCATTAAAGGTATTTAAAGTAGGTTGAATTGAACATATCAAATGATGGTTCAAGCCCAAAAAGAAATATCAATGAGGCATGACTCGCATTTGATGTTAGTGATGATTCTACTTTTGTTGCTAACTGTGTGGGTGGGCCTTCTTATAAACAAGCACAAAGAAAATTATAATAGGAGGCAGCCATGAAGATTGAGTATAATACTTTAATGCGAAACAAAACTTGGGTGCTTGTTGATTTGCCACCAGTAAAAGACAATTAGTTGATTTGCCATCAAGGCTAAGTATAATGCTTTAATGCAAAACAAAAGTTGAGTGCTTGTTGATTTGCCACCAGCAAAAGAAAACTAGGTTGGAGATGACACCGATTTAGACTTGATCACATCTGATTTAAATATGCTGAATGGACAAGCTGAGCAGGTTGCATCTATCAAGAGACCAAAGTCATATCATACTAATTTAAGGTATTTAAAGCAGGTTGAAATAAACATATTAAATGATGGTTCAAGCCCAAAAAGAAATATCAATGAGGCATATGACTCACATTTGATGTTTGTGATGATTATATTTTTGTTGCTAACTGTGTGGGTGGGCCTTCTTATAAATAAGCACAAGGAAAATCATAATAGGAGGCAGCCATGAAGGTTGAGTATAATGCTTTAATGCAAAACAAAACTTGAGTTCTTGTTGATTTGCCACCAGTAAAAGACAACTAGTTGTCAAAGCGTTTAAAAACCAAATTGAAGGTGGATGGTTTGGCATACAAACATAAAGCAAGGCTTGTAGTGAAGGGGTTACTCAGTAGGCAGGTATGGATTACGAGAAGGCATTTCTGCCTACAGCTAAAATGGTGACATTCAGGATATTGACTGCCAATGGTTCTCAATTTTGGATATTAAAAGTGTTTTTTTTAAATGTGATTTATTAGATGTGCACATAATGCATTGGTCAGAAGAAGTGCCATGAGCATGGTACGCAAGATTGATCATTTTTTTATCAATTCAAGGCTCAAGATAAGTCCTTCCAAATACCAATCTCTATGTCAAAAGTTTGGTGGATGATATAGTCATTTTTATTGTTTACGTAGTCAACTTAATTATCACAAAAGCAAGACCCGCTATATTCAAAAGATAAAATCAGATCTTTGATCTACTTTTAACATGACAGACCCGAATCTCATAATTTTTTAATTAGGGGCTGAATTCTTGCACACAGCTAGAGGAATATCTATTTTCAGCATAAGTATGTGTGATCCAGGAATTTGACTCAAGTGAAGATGGTTGATATTGTGTTAGTCTCAAAATGAAATAAACACATTAGCATAACATCTCTAGGCCTAGATCTTAAGGGGAGCTTAATGAACAAACAACAATTGAAAACCCAACTAAAATGCAAAGAACAACAATCTTTACTTTCCTTGAGAGCTCTAAATGATTTCTTCGTTTGGCTTGCTCGGATTATGTATAAGAAGTCTTCATCAATGACATAGAACTAACATCATCTCCTCTATGCACCATTGTTGAATGCTTGGCTTGATTGATGGCTTGGCTCAATTTCAACATTCTAACATTAGGGTTTTAACTTCATGAATCTATTCTTGCATTATAACTCTACTTTGATTGAGCTCTTAAAATGAAGAGCTCTAAGCTTGCTTTTATAGGCTTTCAAATCCCTTGGAACGGATTAAATCTAAACATAGTTGAGTTTATTAACTTTGATTTTGGCATATTCCTAAGATAGTTTCCAAAAGAGACAACTCACAACCATGGTTGAGTTTACTAACTTTGGTTGAGTTTGGCATATTCTTTTAGATATCTTCCAAATGTGACAATTCACAAAAATAAGATGCTTTTGAATTTCCTTTTTAGTAATTGATTTAATTGATTTATTAGCTCATGGGTGAACTTAATTAAGATTTGAAATTGATTTAACTCGCTAATTGATTTTGATTAGGGTGTGCAAGTTAATTAATTCTTTTTAGGCATTTGGTCATTTGTTTGATTTTGATTAATTCAATGTGTATATTTGCCTTGTTTAATTGATTTATTAAGCCAAATTGATTTAATGCAAGGTCATGAAGCCAAATTCAAGACTAATAGAAATTCTTGGGCTAGGTATTTAATGATTGGCAAAAATTGATCTAAAGTCGGATATGAAGCCATTGGTGGTCAATTTTAAGTGTCTACAGTTTTGCCCCTATTTGGGAAGATGTTGCAAGTTGTAAGCATAGTAACGTTTTTTCAAAGACTAAAATGGTTCTTTATGCTTATGACTGCAATGGTAATGATTGAACTATAGCTACCCCCTCGAGGGAGTGTTGGCAAATGGGTTGACAAATGGTCCTTCGAAAGAAAGAAGCGAAAACGAAGGGATCAAACAAATGAAGATGATGGGGTGATAACACAATGATTTACCCAGAGTTGGGCAAAATCACTGAGAAATGCAAGTGAGACGGTGTACAATGGTTTGCCCAAAGGCGGTTATAAGCATTGTAGCCCGATTGTGGCAACTTGGTATGATAACACAATGATTTGCCCCAACAGGCGATATAATCATTGAGAAGATGGAGCTGCTCCAATTAGGACAGACAAACAAGAAAGAAAAAGTGGTGATAACACAATGATTTGCCCCAGCAAGCAATATAATCATTGAGAATGCATGTGGGACGATGTATAGTGCTGATGCAGTATACCCCGATTGTAAAAACATGATTGATGGTTGAAGATTGATAAGTTGATATAGAGGATAAAGATGAATTGAGACAACCTGCTAGTAGGGAGATGCCTGTTTGAACTAACAAAAGTTGAAATTCTTTCGTTACTTCATTACTCTATTTGGGATATGATTGTGTATTGAATTAGGATTGTTGCCAATGTCGATATCGATGAGATGGTGATGTTGCATTGATGTTATAGACCTCTCAAAGCTGATTTTTATTGTAGCATTTGATGGTAGGCCTTATGATAGAACATTATGGAGACTTGTCCAAAATATACATAAGGACTGACTCCTGATATCCGATACTCAATGGAAAACAATTGCACTGATGATAAAAACCATGATCACAATGTAGACATTTGAATATAGAAAGATTCAAGAATAATGTGCAAAGAATCACCCAATGAACATGCATAGACTGAATCACAGCCACAGTGCTGAAAGCAAACAAACAGGGACACAAACAAACAAACAAACAAAATAGACAAACAAAGAAAACAAACAAGACAAACAAAGAAACAAACAAGTGTTAGTCCCTATGTTAGTATAAACAACACGACAAACATTGCCCTTAAAAACTAGGTGACAACTGAACAAACAAACAAGATGGGGGAATAGAAGAAAAAGAAAGGGGTGGTCGAGTTGTCTCCATATGCGTTAGGCAAGTAGACGTTGCCTACACAGTTCTATGGATATGACAATCCAACAAAACTTCAGGTCAAATGTAGTTCTCCTAGGAAATGAGAAGAAAATGATGATTGATAGAAGACATGATGGATGTGATAGAAGAATAGGAATGAATTCACAAACGGTGATAGCATAGAATAAAAGGCCAAAAAAGATGGAGAAACTAAGGAACAAGTGATTTTCTTGTGACTTAGTGTGAGGGTTCCCAGAATCCACAAGGCAAAGAAGTGGTCAATGTTTTTGGTTTTTCTAAACAATTTTCATATGTTTTTGAATTTTTTAAAGCATCTCAACTCAATAGAGAATGACAAGACACTAAAATGGTCCAAACTCGCAAAACGACGAGAGCGTTATAACTTGAAATGATGCTCACAAAACGAGCGAGGGCGCGAGAGCTTGAAATGATGCTCGCAAAACGGCGAGAGCGTCACTGAATGAAGACTGAACTAACCTCAACATGAATGACCCACATAGTCCCAAAATGGCTTTTGCTCACAGTACACCTCACAACGAAGGAATCTGACTAGTGTAGTAGCCAATTCAAACAAAACAAGCACAGTGGGTATGATGGCATAATACAGCATAAGAATGGCTAGGTGATATGTCAAGCATAAGAAACAAATGTTGCCCCTAGTTTGCCCATAGGCGGTTATAACTAGGATACAACTGATAGATCAATGATACTAATTTGCCCCAACAAGCAATATAATTAGTATCAAGACCAATGAACACGGATTTGTCCCAACAGACGATATAATCTGGCTCACATAAACAAACTTGATAAAAAGGGAATAAGAAACGAAGGATGCAACTGCCAAAACTTCTATTATACTGCTCCAAAATACTGCTTTTGTCTGAAATGCTTGAAATAACTGCTAAAACTGGTCTGATTTCGTATGTTGAAAACGTGAAACCAATGGATGAACCAAGGTCAAAAAGGCTAAGTTGATAGGATTCAAAACATGTTTGGTTAAGTAGGAATGGAATGGTTGGACGGCCTGGTTGGAATGTCAAAATGAGAAGATAATGATTGGTTATGACAATGATTGGATAAAATGGTAAGAGGGTTGCCTCCAAGTGATAAAGTGAATGGTTAGGATATGTGACAATGGCAAAAGGATTGATAACTTGATATAATATGGTACATGTTTGGTTCTAGCCTAAGTATGATAAATGATTCTATTGTTCCCGTTGAAGTGGAGAAGCACAACCTGATCAACAAATGATACAACTAGAATAATCAATCATGTAAATTACTAACCCACACCTCGTCTAAATAGTTGCTCTGTCAAGAACTGGCTAGAGATTTGGATGCCAAGAATGTTGTTATGATCTTCGTTGGTCGTTGATTCTAATTCTTTCAAGTGCCGAGACAAGATATCCTCAGCGTCTATAAAAAAAAGTACGACCATGGATGGTAAATATGGATAAATATTGATTGATTGGTTTGTTTGTAAAATGGAATGGTGGAAGATAATGGAATGTATAATGGATGGGAAATAAATGAAGATTGGGATTTTTAGGCACACACAATGTTGTTGATTCCGGATTCGACATAACTTTAGATGTGGCAGGATCAAAGACTTCTGAATATTCTCTCAATAAGACCACCAAATTATTCTGTTGTTTAGGTCTGAGAATAGCTACCATCTGATTAAGTTGTAGGGTGGAAGCTATTTTGATTTGATCTTTGATAATGTCTTCATTAAGCAGTAAAGAAAGTTTGTGCTCAGCCATTGGCGCCTTGAAGAGGTTTCTACCAATAAATTTATCTTGATTGTCCCATAGCGCCTCCATGAAGGTTTCACTAAGTAACATGGGCTTTTGAATTTGATTGTCCCCTAGCGCCTCCGAAAAGGTTTCACTAGAAGACGCTGAGTTCTGACTTTGATTGCCCCCTAGCGCCTTCGAAAAACTTTCACTAAGAGAGTGTTATACTATATGATTGTGATCTTGGCCTCCTTGCTTTTCTTCATTCGATATGTCACCATGAATGCAGTTCGACAAAGTATGATTCTGTTGGTCCCAATCAACACTTGTGGAAGATGGAATGTCAATGACATGGCTATGATGGTGGTAATGGTATATGAAACGGTAATGAAATGGGAAGAGGCTGCACAATCCTCATAGAAGATACTAGGAGAACTTGTATCAATGTTGAAGTAATCATCCTCAAAAACCGTAGAAGGATCACAAATGTATTCATATTGATCTGCTAGGCATGCATAACCAATGTTGTAACAATCATGAACATATTTTGTATCTGAATCTAATTCAAACTCAAGGGACTAAATCTGAGGTCAAAATTGATGTTGATTCTACTTCTGATACTAAATTTGATGTCAATTCAAGAGTAGAACCTAACTCTAATTCTAATTATTCATATGATGGATACTCTGTTACAATGATATCTTGTTGAATGTTTGGTATTGGACAAGTAATGCCCTGTTATGGCATAATGGACTTCACAAAGACTGGTTTGTCATAGTGAGACTCCTCTAAGATGGGAAAAAGGTCAAGAGACAACTCCTTAGAGACTAGCTTGTCAATAGGAGGCTCTTAAAAAATAGGCATATGGTCAAAGTAATGATTTGCCTAAAGGCGATTATAATCATTAAGAAGTGACTCAACAAAGACTGGCTCATCAGAGTGAGACTCCTCGACAACAGGTATAAGATTGAAAGGTGATTCATCATAGGTTGACTTGTCACAAATGGTTGGTTCAATAAAAACATCTTGGATCGGTTGGTTCTCTTGGCCTTGATTTCCTATGAGTTGGAAAACGCCAATTTTGATCACAGCTTGGTCTTCAAATGATTAGATGGGTTGAAGTTTGGATGGGATTGGTACTGGATTAGGAATGGTCTGTGATTGGATAATGGTAGGGCATTGTGGAGCATGATTGCTCACATGAGCCAAAGGATGAAGCCCTGAAATGGTAACGATAAGACGGTGTGAAAATTGATTGCTCGCACAAGCCAAAGCATGAGGTTTAGGAATGGTAATGGTATTCCTTGGATATTGTAGAGCTTGATAGCTTGTATAATCCAAAGGAGGGTTAGGTGTAGTCGATGATCGGATAACAAAAGGACGTCGTGGAACTTGATTGTTTGCACAAGCCAAAGCATCTAAGTCCTCCTGATAAACCATATCATTCCAATCTTGAGTTGGATCATAAGTTGGTTCTTAACTGTGTTTCATGTATTGATTATCATAAAGAGGGTATGAATTTGTATCCCAAACAACATTATCTGTAGTTGGGTCTTCAAAGTCCTCATAAACCATATCATCCCAATTGGTAATTTGATTTGGATTTTGTGATTTTTGACTATGTTCCCCATATGGAGTATTGTAGGCAGAATAATGAAACTTCTTAGAAAATCTTTCTCTATAGGGGTTCCTAGTGGGATTTTGTGCAGCCATTCTATCATAAGTTGGATTATATGTGATTGCACCATAGGTGTAGCTAAACATATCCGCATAAATGATGAAAGCTCCGAAAACAAAAAGGTTTAGAGTTTTGCAAACTCTGAAACACTATGTCCAAAGGACAAAGGGTTTAAACGTGATCTAGCTTGGTTAAAAAGGGTGGAGCTGAATCTTCGGAAAGTCTATGCAAAGACTTGATAAAAATAGTATATCATGAAACGATTAATACTAAGTGTCTGATACACACAAAGGTCACGCAAAATGACCTAAGAATCAAACTACCAAACTTTAATGTTGAAACGTGTTCCAAGTAGATATAAGCTACTAAAAGAAAAAGTTGATAGGTCTTTGTCCAAACACGGAAACAAAAGTTAAGCTCAAACAGGATATGTGAGGACTAATGGCCGAACAGTGGCAAAAGCTCGACTTAAAAAAGATGATTGATTAATCTAACAAACTTGGAACAGTTTAACATAGACAAGGTACATGACTCTAGGCATAAAACATGATCTCAATGGTATAAGATGCTAAACCAGAGATGTTTGAAGATAAACTGATTTGACCAAAATAAAAGCACAAAACAATATAATTTTCCAAATTTGAATGACAAATTAACCCAAGTTACATAATCCAAAAGAAGAAGATTTCAGTATCAACCTCACGAATTGAGGTCTAAACCGAAATCAACCAATATTTGAATTTGAACTTGTAATAATTAATCAAAGACTCAACTAAAGATAAACTATAAATTTGATGACAAAAAGCTAGAAAGAATTGAACAATGTGAGCACGCCAATCCAAGATTCAACAAGGCTCAAGCAATTGCTTGAAAACAAATGATAATAAAGACACTGAAACAAGACAAGTCTTTTAAAACAAAATGGGCAGCCTAACGACATTAGCACTCCCGAAAGATGATGTGACAAATGGTTTATGTTTCAAGACTTGAAAGGCACAAGATTTTGAAATGATTTACGCAACATAACGATGCCCTCCTCAATCAAGTGCTACAACCAAGACTTGAAAGGCACAAGATTTTGAAATGATTTATGTAGCATAACGATGCCCTCCTCAATCAAGTGCTACTCCCAATGTTTTGACACAAAAATGGAATGTTTGCTAAGTTAAATCAAAGTGTCATACGAATGGCATAACGCCTCCTCCAACAATGGAGTGATGTGGACTCATGACTCATCAAATAAGAAGGTTTGAACAATACAAGTTTTAGTCTAACACCCCAAGCAAAAATGACCAAAATACACTAAGTATAATCGTCCAAATCCTAACAAGGGTATGACAATGTGGGGTTGACTAAACTAATTGTTTTACGAATGTTCTATATGGATCAATTGCACAATGACTTTCACGTCAAACGATGCAAAAAAAACACTTTAATTGGGTGTCTGCAGCACTTGGCTTGTTGCAAAAATGTCTTGCCCTTTTTGCAACCACTACATCCGTTGTTTGCTTAGCGTAGTGCGATGTTCAATGTGCAGACACATCTCTTGTGCAACTCCAACACAAGAAAGTGGTTTAACCGCTCAAACCTCCAATCCTAGTAAGAGTGGTTAAAGTCAGTGCCGAGAGATAAAACCCTGAATCAAAACTTCCCTAAAGAACTCATGGGAGGTAATGAAGTCCCCCTCACAAGCCAAGATGCATCAAATAAATGACACAATAGAAAGACTTTATGGTCGCCTCAAGATCACCCGATACTATTGCGAATTTTTGGAGAGGGCTTTAAACGACATTCTTTCCATTCCTTGGACTAGGCTCAAAGTGTGATGAGATGGCGTTTTTAATCCCAAAAGTTCATTAAAGGAGACGAATGAGAGAACATACATGCACGTCTATTTTCACAAAAACACACAATCAACAAGAAAGTTTGTAAATAATTGAAGTGAAATTGATTTTATTGCACCAAATTGAAAGTATTTGATTAGATTCGTTACCAACACCTTGGCTTTAAGAAGTGCAAATGAAAATAATTGCAAACCACGCAAAAAGAAGTTGACGCTTTTGATCCCAAAAGTTCCCTAAAGGAGACAGATTGGAGAGCATACACGCACAACTCCCTATTTACTCAAAAAAATTAGATTAAACAAAAAATGAAAACAACTTGCAAAAAACTTTGAAGTGTATTCAATTTTATAGCACTAAACAAAATGTGTGGTGGTGTTATTTTATCCCCTTTGGCTTTAAGTTGTGAACTTTGAAAGAAATCACAAAAAATTAACCAATAAAACACCCTAAAAAGTTTCTTTAAACACCAAAATGAAGGATTCCTAGTTTGTTTTAGACATCCAAATAAAGTGTGAAAAGACTAATTTAGATTGAACGGTTTTCTCCAAATAAGTCCTACAAAGAAATGGTCAGAACTTCGTTTAGCCTTAAAGCTTATTTATCAAATGAAACAAGCAACTTTGAAGAGTTAAATCTGTCAACCCGAAAGCAAAACCCCAAAAAAGCAAACATGTTAGGTTAAGCAAAGGTTAGCAAAAAACTAAATAAAAAACTTCAAAAAAGACTTCAAAAAAATAAAATAAACTTATGAACATGCAAACAAGTTAGAAGGTAAAAAACAAAAAAATCGAACACAAAAATCATAAAAACCTGTAGTCAGTAATTTAGCCATAGCTTTTAGACTATACATCCATTTGTCACGAAATTTTTTAAAGTTATTTATAGGTCCAGGGTGCACCTCTCTACAAAAATTCAAGTCAAATCAGTGAATAAAAAAAGTTATTATCTCTGTACTAACCATTTTTATCAAAAAATTTAAAAACAGAAAGTGACAGTCACTAAAAGAACTATAACTCCTAAAATATAAAGAATCTTTTTGTGAAATTTTTAGAGCATATCAATGACATGTTTAGCTATATGCATACAAAAATTTGGACAAAAAAGTTTAGTAAATAAAAAGTTATGAATTTTTTATTGGCCGTTTTTACTCAAAGCAAAAGCAACAAAAAAAGAATTAAAACTATGAAATACGAAAAAATTTGTGGGTTGCGCTTTCATAGAGATAGTCCCACCGGACGTGTCACTTGTGATCAAAGAATTTGACTCAAGAGAAGATGGTTAGTATTATGTTAGTCTCAAAATGAAATAAACACACTAGCATAGCATCTCTAGGCCTAGATCTTAGGGAAAGCTTAATGAACAAACAACAATTGAAAACCTAACTAAAATACAAAGAACAACAATCTTTACCTTCTTTGAGAGCTCTAAATGATTTCTTCGTTTGACTTGCTCGGATTATGCATAATAAGTCTTCATCAATGACATATGGCTAACATCATCTCCTCTATGCACCATTGTTGAATGCTTGGCTTGATTGATGGCTTGGCTCAATTTCAACATTCTAACACTAGGGTTTTAGCTTCATGAATCTATTCTTGCATTATAACTCTACTCTGATTGAGCTCTTAAAATGAAGAGCTCTAGGCTTGTTTTTATAGGCTTTCAAATCCTTTGTTATAGGTTAAATCTAAACATGGTTGAGTTTATTAACTTTGGTTGAGTTTGGCATATTCCTAAAATATTCTTTTAAATATTTTCCAAAAGGGACAACTCACAACCATGGTTGAGTTTACCAATTTTGGTTGAGTTTAGCATAATCTTAAGATATTCTTTTAGATATTTTCCAAATGTGACAACTCACAAAGGTAAGATGCTCTTGAATTCCCTTTTTAGTAATTGATTTATTAGCTCATGGGTGAACTTAATTAGGATTTGAAATTGATTTAACTTGCTAATTGATTTTGATTGAGGTGTGCAAGTTAATTAATTCTTTTTAGGCATTTAGTCATTTGTTTGATTTTGATTAATTCAATGTGTATTTGCCTTAATTGATTTATTAAGCCAAATTGATTTAATGCAAGGTTTTGAAGCCAAATTCGAGACTAATAGAAATTCTTGGGCTAGGTATTCAATGATTGCCAAAAATTGATCTAAAGTCGGATATGAAGCCATTGGTGGCCAATTTTAGGTGTCTACAGTATGCACAAGGACTACTTTATTCAAGATGGTGGATTGGAAGCCAATGATGAACCCTATGGATGCTAGTTTAAAACTGGCAGTCTCAAAGTGATTTTGTTCATCAAGGTGAGGAAAATCTTTACGAAAGAAATGGTTGGCAGTATAATATATCTTTCTTTCGTTAGACTTTAGATTTCTTTTATTGTTAGCTATGTTAGCAGATTTTGCCAATAAACTCGATGCTGATAATTGGATGGCAGTAAAGAGGATCTTCAGGTAAATCAAAGGCACACTAAATTTCAGAGTTTCACAAGGTGTTTTTTATAATTCTCAGCCAGTTGTTTACACGGATTTGGATTGCGGCAGATCAACTAATGACCAGAAACTCACAAGACAATATACCCCAAGTCTTGTAACAATTGTACTATCTTAGATAAGCAAGTAACAATAGACCATTGCTTTGTATTCAGCGAAAGCATAGTATAAGGCTACTGTTTTGACTGCATTTGTGGCAGTCTGGCCAAGGAGAACCTACAATTACATCGGGAACATCCTCCAAGTATACTGAAAATTTTATTAAATTGAGGGATAATCTTT
This sequence comes from Torreya grandis, assembly GCA_037957365.1. NCBI lineage: Eukaryota > Viridiplantae > Streptophyta > Pinopsida > Cupressales > Taxaceae > Torreya > Torreya grandis. Next base: position 909,097 of record JARHVA010001980.1, on the reverse strand, counting down.
TCATGTTTTCATATATGATCATTGAGGAAGAATATTAGAACACTTAATATACTAGTAATAAATGTAAGTCATATGTACTCATATTATAAGAGAACAATGACAAAGAAAATCAATGCGCAATATCAAAACATTACATTGAGCTCTACAGAAATTAGTAATAGGGAGAGTTCATTAATTAGCCTTATACTTAATTATTACTTGACAATCAGCTAATCATCTCCCTCACACTTCTTTGAATTCACCAATTTCATGCTCTAATCTAATTAATGAAAGTGCAGCAAACTTTTCTATCTACAATTTCTATAATTGGTGTTTTCTCATGTCTATGTTTGGTTTTCTCTCATCCACAAGAAATCAAAATGGATCAATAGGACTAATAATTGCATGCAAGACAAAACTAAAATACAAGAGGACCTTATGCACACTTTCCAATGTTTAATACTAAATGTAGTAGCAATATCCATCAAATGGTCATGTTATGAAATATAATGTGCAAGAGAACTCATAATGTATAAACCGCTGCTTGTTTTGTGTGTCAGCAATCAGCTGTGTTAGATACCCAAAAAGACAATAATGACCTTGGTTTATCATATATGAATATGAATATTTAAGGCCAAGTACTTTCTTTTTATTTGAAATTCATTTCAGATTAGGAGCACAGATTGTTTGGAATCCGTTCCTGATTTGAAAGTAATGCAATGTGTGACTGTGAAAGGAGCCCCTGAGCAAGTAGTAGACTCTCAGTCCCTAAATAACCAAACAAAAAGGTACAACTAATCAAATAAAAGCTCTGTTGGCTGAACAGTGGAGACAACTTGGTCCATAGTTATCAAATAACAAATGAATCTTTTACATACAGAGTTTTTTTATGACTTAATAGGGATAATCTTAGTTTATTTTATTTTGGGGTCGGATTGGGATGCAGGGGAGATTTCGCTTGGCCTGGGGAACAAGGGAATTGTTACTGTATGATAAATTGACAATGTAAGAAATTCACGTGTTTTTCAGAAATGGTGAATTTGTTGAAGAATTGTTTGAAGCACAATTGCTAGCTATTTTTTGTTCAATGCTAATTACTGCAAACAATAATCTAGTATCTTAACATTCAGAAACAAAAGAAGAGATCAACCATTCATGAATGCATATTGGTGCATTCTCCCGTCAATAAATTAAAGGGTATATAAAGTGGCCACTTCCTGCACAGAGAATCAAGGCATACCAGCTTAAATGGTTCTGAAAGGGACTCTACAGTAGTGTAAGCCAAATATAGAAGTGTGCTTTTGTAAAACTCGGCAAATTCTTGTCTTGATTTATGATACTGAGATGAGACCCAATGATAGGTTGCATAAACAGAAGGATCAATGTCTGTCATACTATCCAGTGAGCTTTTGCCATCATCTAGTAGCCTTTTACATTCTTTCTGTTCACCTTGCTCAAGTTTCAATGCAGCTATTTGCATTCTAACATATATGATAGGTTCCTCAATCCTCATCTCCCTTGTGGCACGAAGCTTCTCAATTACTACTTCCAAGTAGCCAATAGCAGCCTCCTTTTCTGTGTAGTGACGAGAAACTATGACAGCAAAATGTGCAAGCTTAAGCAAATTGATCTTTGTTTCAAAATCCGTAATAAAATTGTGATATAGCTGGATAAGTGTGTCTCCGGCCTGCATATCCAAAATAACTTGGTAAGAAATATATGATGCATCTCTCATGCATATTTACTAAAACTTGTCAACCTTGTCAGAAAAGATCCCAATGAAATAATTAGTTTGAACTTCAGCATACCCATGATAGTTGTTAACCTGTCTCCAGATGCACATTTCACGAAGGAAACCAACAAACTTTAAAAGAAATACAGGCACAATAATAATAATAATAAATTAGTTTGCAAATTGATTTTCATTCCACAATAATTATTTTTTTAGTTTGAAAATAATAGGTCTTAGCCCCAAGGCAGATATTGCCAAGGTCACATTTTCATTCCACAACATAGGAATAATATACCCTACAAAATATAAACCGTCTTTTTGTCACGAATCATGTTCAAAGTAGTAACATTTTTATAAACTGGCCGCCATCATCCCTTGCCCTTGCACTCTTACTACACCTCTCTTTTAATTGTGTAATCATGGAGGTACCATTTCAACCCAGTTCACCAAGCAGCTTCTAATTGCATCTACATTTCCTCCATCATTTTAAATATTTAAATTTGTGGATGGCACAACCAATGGTTAATTTCTTCTCAGCTCTAGTTTATAGCCTCATGTTATGCCCTGATACTGAATGAATTCATTATGTTTTGTTTTCACCTTTGGGTAATGATTTAAACATACATTAGTAAAAATCCCACAAATTAAATTGCTCGTGGAAGCCTTCAACTTAACATTAATATACCCACTACTTTACCTCTTTGTCAAGTGAACACATAAAAGTGGAACATTATCAACAATTGTGGAGTCACATAGGATACCATTAAGGTAAACTCCAGAGATCAAAGGTAATAGCATGCATAGAACCATGCGTTTTGTCTATCTGCATGCATTAAGGATTAAAAGAGACGGCTAGACCAGAACTGCTAGATGAATATTTACATTTGGGTGATCTTTAAACAACAGTAAGAAGGGTGCATACATACGATTCAGTATGTGTGGTCTTCAGTATTGCTCCTTTCTGATGGTTGGTGATTACCCATTCAATGAAATGACAGGTTGGTAATGGATCTTGTCCCTCTTAAGGTAAGCAACGTCCTTTTTTCTTGCTAATACTTGGGAGCTGTGTTGCTATGAAAAATTCACTGCCTTATAAAATATATATCTACAACAGCAAGAAGGGTGAATATATATGATTCTGTATGTGCAGTCTCAAGTGTTGCTCCTTTCTGATGGTTGATGGATACCCATTCAATGAAATGAAAGAATGGTAATAGACCTTGTCCCTCTTAAGGTAAGCAACATCATTTTTTCTTGCTAATGCTTAGGAGCCGTATTGGTATGAAAATTTCACAGCCTTATATAATATATATCTACAACAAATTTATTGGTCCCCAAATAACAAAACAACACCTTTTCTAGTACTTTACTCCACTTTGGGTTCCAAATATTGGTGTTGATTTTGTTATGCCATCTAGTCACCCAAGAAAACTGACGTTTTCTAGCTAAACCTGCCAGTTAGATCAACCTAGGGGACTCCTCAAAACAGAATACGGATTGATTTATGGAACTTGTTTACATTAACAATTGAACTGATGGCATGTGATGTTGGTTAGGAGTTACAAAACACTGCAATTTCAATAATGATGTATTGTGGGCATCGTATATGAAGCATTAGAATATAAAAAGCTGGACGAAAGGTGCCTATTTGCATTGGTTTCCATGTAATTGTTGTATAAGGTGTATGTTTCATCTATTTTGGTATTAGTCAAAAAATATTTATCTGGTATATGAGATATTATTTTAGACCTACAAAACAAGGCACATGTTGGCAAAATTAAAAATTTAAATATATTAAACACGTTACCAGATCCTTCACCCCAGAATCCCAGATCCTGGTCCGAGCCATTTCGGAAACAAATCCTAGTCCGATCTGACTTGGATGCTACGGGAGGACTGTGGATCCTCTCAGATACATCCCGACGTTACCGGATCCTTCACCCCAAACCCCTGGATCCTAATCTGAGCCATTTCGGAAACAAAACCTAGTCCGAGTCATTTCAGAAACAGAACTTGGTCTGATCCGGCCCAGATATGGCCAGGATACCACGAGAGGACTATGGATCCTCCTAGATACAACCTGGGATGTATCCGGGAGGACCCGCATTCCTCCCTTGGTATCCTGGCTGTATCCGGACAGGATCCATAACCCAAGGACTTATTTTTTTTTTTTATTTAAGTTGACAAAAAGTCAAATATGGACTTCAAAAAACAACTACAAATAAAATATAGGGGAAACCCTAGAAGCAACTTTCACACTCAATTTATTAAAAGAAAACAACAAAAACACATTTACCTTTCATTGCATTTTTATCTCTCATTGCACATTTGCTCTCTCACCTTCATTTTTACAATTGCATAGGACTGAAACTCTTTCTTTTTGCTAATCCTACACCGTTACAATTACCCATTTGGTGCCAAGGAGTTAAACGAGCTTGCAGCAAAGAGGGTTGTTGATTTAAGGTAAGTTTTGTGGATCTTTTTTAGTTACAAACTTAAAAACATTTGTAAATAGTTTTGACTTTTTTTGTTATTTTTTTAAACATTCTTTCAACAAATGTCAGAAACCTTAAATTTTAGTACCAATATTATTATTTTTTAACCAGGGGATATAAGGATTTGCTAGAATGTTTCGTTCTACAAGTGTTAGTTCCATGGGCCAAAGGACAACCTTCAAAACCGATCCTTTATTGTTGCTTTGGAAGTATGTGACAATGTTAGAATAGATACTAAGTGGAAGGTTTTACAGTTGGGTTTGCTCATAGTGTAAAGTAAAAAATATAAGAACTCATATAGTTGGGTGAAAGCCCATTTGTGTGTGATTTTTGGCCTTGGAATCAAAGCTTGTGGTGGACCAAACATAAATGGAAAGCTAAGAAAGGGTTTGCCACATGCAAAGATCCTCTCATACATCAAAAAGAGAAGCAAATGCCTTTGTTGCCCTAAGATCAAAGCATTCTTTGGGAAAGAAAAGATCTAGATCTACCGAGCCACCTATTATCCATCTCGTGCTAATGTCGTGACCTCATAGCACCCATTTCTTGCTACATCCGCCTCGACCACAAAAGAAGAGAATTCACCTCTTAGTCACAAGAGAACAAAAGGTGCAGACCCATTGAAAAGGGCATTCTAGAATGAAACTAGGCACATAGCATAATAGAACATTGCACATTGTGTTTACGTATGCGGGTTGCCATTTAGTGTTTTTAGCCATTTAATGTTTTTGGATCACCATACTGGCAAGATATGGAAAAATATATCAATGAAGCCCTTAAAAGGTTCATCAGCCCAGCGTATTTAAAGGTATGCACCACCTTGTTGCCAAAAGAAAGAAAACATATTGATGATGCATGGGGACCCCATCATAGATTCATGGATTTTACAAGGGTGTCCATCGTTTTCGATGGATGAAAAAATATGGCTAATAGGCCATTGATTAATGTGGTTGCAATGTGCCCTAAAGGGGTAATTTTTTTTAGGGTTGTTGATTGTGAGAGGCAACTGAAGGGTTCCCGATTCATTGCCGATATCTTAATAGAGTCCATTGAAGCAGTGAAGCCTCAAACATTGTCCAAATTATAACAATATAAAAAATAACAAAGTTGTGGCCATGTTGATCGAGGCAGGTATGGACACATATTTTGGGCACCTTATGTCATTCATTCTCTCAACCTTATGGTGCAAAAATTGGGCACCAAAATTGACTGAATCAAACAAGTCTATGAGGAAGCGAGGGAGATCCAAATGTTCATAAACAACCATCACATGTCCCCAGGTATTTTCAGGTCATTCTCAAAGTTGCAGTTGTTAAAGATAAATATGTTTTTAATTTTTTTAATCATTCATGAATCATGTATAATTTTAAAAAAAACCCATCATAGATTCATGGATTTTACAAGGGTGTCCATCGTTTTTGATAGATGGAAAGATACGGCTAATAGGCGATTGATTAATGTGGTTGCAATGTGCCCTAAAGGGGCAATTTTTTTGAGGGTTGTTAATTGTGAGGGGCAACTGAAGGATGCCCGATTCATTGCTGATATCCTGATAGAATCCATCGAAGTAGTGGGGTCTCAAAACATTGTCCAAATTATAACAATGTAAAAAATTATAAAGTTGTCGTCATGCTGATCAAGGCAAGTATGGACACATATTTTGGACACCTTGTCATTCATTCCCTCAACTTTGTGTAGAAAAAATTGAGCACCAAAATTGACTGAATCAAACAAGTCTATGAGGAGGCGAGGGAGATCCAAATGTTCATAAGCAACCATCACATGTCCTCAGGTATTTTTAGGGCATTCTCAAAGTTGCAATTGTTAAAGATAACTATTTTTTTATTTTTTTAATCATTCATGAATCATGTATAATTTTAAAATTTAATTTAATTATTTAAATTTGTAATTTGTAGGATTTTTATTTTAGAATATATATATACTACATTATTGGATACGACAATCTAGGGTCATGGAAACGCCAAGGAGCGGGGATACGGTACGAAGCGACGACGATCTGCAGGGGATATCGACAGAGCATGTCTTGCCCCCTGTGGATGTAGTCGGTCGTATCCGTAGGGGGCAAGACGTGCCCTGCCCATATCTCCTACAGATCTGGCAAATAAAAAATTATTTTAAATTTTTTTTCACTTTAAAAAAAACTTAAGAGTCAAACTTCTGTCGCAGTAACCCTAACTTCTATCGCGTTTGGTAAAAGCAAACATTCTCCACCGCGTAGGGTAAAAGCAAACATTCTCCTCCGCGTTTGTTCTTCGACTCCCTACGTTTCTTCTCTGACTGTTCACGGTTGCGTTTGTTCACGGACGTGACTGAGGGTGTGTTCACCGTTGTCGTCACCGTTTGTTCTCCCTACCGTCGTCATTGCGCTCTCCTTGTCGTCGCCACTGTCGTTCCCGTGGCCCCTACCGTCGTCGCTACCGTGGTCCGTCACCCCTGTTGTCTACCTTGACTGGTATGTGTTGTAAGCCTTCATTTTTTTAAATTTATAACTTCATTTTTTTTCATTGTTTAAAATTTTAATAAATTATTATTATTATTATCAAATTAATATTATATACTTATAGTTTAAATTTTAAATATTATATAATTAATATGATAATATTTATTATTTAAAGACTTAAAGTCTAAAGATTATATTTATAATTTATTAATTTATATTTAAACATTATATTATATGTAGTTTAAATTTCAAATACTTTAAAATATTAATATCAAATGACAAATTATATAGTTAATTAATAATTTGAAAATTTCGATTAGATTTATTTTTAAAGATTATAAATTTATAATTTATATAGTTTAAATTTTAAATATTTTAATTTTTAAAATATTAATATCAAATTATATATTTAATAGTTTATATTTTTAATTATGTTTACAAATATCAAATACAATGATTATGTTTTCAATTTTAATAGTAATTATTTTTTTTGTAGTTTTTACCATTAAATTTTAATAGCAATTTTTTATTTTTTACCAGATATGATTTGTTAGAAATTAGAATATCTCAGATTGCAAGTGCTAGTTTGGTGGGGCAGAGAATAACCCCCAAATCTGATCCACGAATGCCTCTTTGGAAGTATGTGACAATATTGGAACAGATGCCTAGTGGAGGGTGTTTTCATTGGCTTTGGTCAGAGTGTAACGATAAATTCAAGAGCTCGTATAGTCGAATGAAAGCTCATTTGTGTGCAATTTTTAGCACTGGAATCAGAATTTGTGGTGGGCCAAGCATAGATGGAAGGCTGAGAAAAGGCTTGCCACAGGGAAAGATCGTTGCATACATCAAAGAGCAAGAAGAGGCAGATGTCATTGTGGCACAAATATCGAAACATCCTTTGAGAAAGAAAGGATCACCCCCTGTTGATCCAGCTCATGCTAATCTAGTGACCCCATCACGCCCCTTTCTTGCTACACCCATTGCAACTGAAGAGGAAAAAGATTCAACTCTTGGTAGCAAGAAAACAAAAGATGTAGGCCCATGGGGAAGGCATTCCAAAATGACTCCAAAGACATAGCGGAGCAGAACATTGCGCGTTGTATTTACGCATGTGGATTGTCATTTAATATTGTTAGATCACCATACTAGCAGGAAATGGTGAGATCTATCAATGTTGCCCCTAAAAAGTTTGTCACCCCAAGTTATGAAAAGGTGCGCACCACCTTATTGACAAATGAAAGAAAACACATCGAAGATGCATTGAAGCCCATCAGGAATTCATGGATCGAAACAAGGGTGTCCATCATTTCCGATGAATGGAAAGATACAACAAATAGGCCATTGATTAATGTGATTGCAGTGAACCCTAAAGGAGCAATGTTTTTGAAGGCCATTGATTAATGTGATTGCAGTGAACCCTAAAGGGGCAATGTTTTTTAAGGCCGTTGATTGTGAGGGGCAAGTGAAGGATGCACAATTCATTGCTAACATCCTAATAGAGTCCACTGAGGCAGTGGGACCTCAAAACGTTGCCCAAATTGTAATGAACAATGCTAAAAAATTGCAGAGCTACGGGCATGTTGATTGAGGCAAGGTATGGGCATATATTTTGGACACCTTGTAACGTTCATTCCCTCAACCTTATGTTGCAAAAGTTGTGGACAAAAATTGATTGGATCAAACAAGTCTATGAGGAGGCGAATGAGATCCAAATGTTCATAACCAACCATCACATGTCCCAAGCCATCTTCAGGGCTTCAAAATTACAGTTGTTGAAGGCAACTCTTAATTTAATTTAATTTAATTTTATAAGTTTGTAATTTGTATTTTTTTTAATTTTTGAACAATTTTTTAAGTTTATTAATTATTTGTTTTAATTTTGTATTACGTTGCTGAGACTCGATTTGCCTCGCACACCATCGTCTTGAAACGACTTGTTAAGGTGCGCGAAGCATTGAGTAGCATGGTCATCAACAACCTTTGAGGTGTATGGAGGCAGGCAAACAATGAGAGGGCCACAAAGATGAAAGGGTGGATTCTTGATGATGCATGGTGGGAACATGTAGAGTATTTGTTAAGTTTTATTGAGCCCATCATCAGTATGTTGAGATATGTGGACATGGATCATCCATGTTTAGGTGAGATTTATGATAGAATTGACTCAATGATTGGAAACATTAAATCCATCATAAATGCCAAAGAGCAAGATCCCACAAAGTTCTTCAAGAAAGTGCAGTCGCATCTAATTGAAAAGTGGAACAAAAAAACCACCACATTACATCTTGTTTTTTGCCTTGACACCCAAATACTAGAGTGCAAAGATTCTTTCTTTTCCCAAGTGGGTCGCACCATATAGGGATGTTGAGGTTGCCGAGGGATATAAGGCAACATTCTCTAGAATCTCGCCCGATCCAGAGGTAGAAGACCAAGTCAGAGAAGAGTTTGTGCATTTCATATCCTCGGTGAGTCACTCTCTTGGTGCTATCCGTGACAAGTACAAGATGGTCGCTCACTTTTGGTGGTACCTCTATGGGCAAGCATCCACCCACTTGCAATAAAAGTTACATCACAAGTAAGATTTTAATTTTTTTACTATACACTTCTTTTGACTTTTTCGATGTTTTGTTTTAAGTTTTAACTTTGTCTTTTAATTTTTAATTTTTTATAAATTTTAATTCACTTTGTGACTTCAATAGGTCGCAAGTTCCTCTTCAATTGAGCGGAGTTGGGATAGCTATAGTTTTATCCACTCAGTTAAATGCAACAAGTTGGCTGAAAAAAAGCGGAGTATTTGGTTTATGTGCATTCCAACTTACGTCTTCTCTCACATAAACAACCACAATACGAAGAAGGGCCAACAAAGTTGTGGGATGTGAACCTAGAGACTGCTGATTTAGATGCCTCCCTTATCTACCTTTCTTTATTTGACACGGAGCTAGACAGTGCTTCACACGACTTGCATAGTGGAGCTAGTGGGAGTGGCACTGAGAAGACATTGCAGGCAAAGAAGAATATACCATATGGTGAACAATGAGAATGTTGATTTGTCTCTATTTTTGTCCATCCATTGTAACATTTGCACCATGTACCTATTATAATTTATAAAACTAATTTAAGTTCGACTATTGAATATTATGATATTTGGCATTGAATTATGAGCATATATTTTGTGGTTAAACTTATTTGAAGTTATTTTGTTTCCTCTATGCATATTATGTGGTTAATTTTGTTTATATTTTTATATTTTTAATTTTTTATATATATTTTTGTACAGTCGTATCCAACGGTATCTAAACCCCAAAAAAAATCGTCATATCCCCGTATCTGACACTCGTACCTGTATCCGTATCGGCAACTTAGTATATATATTTCTTATTAAGTTGTTGAGACTCAATTTGCCTCACACACACTCGTCTTGAGACGCCTTGTCAAGTTATGTGATGTATTGAACAGCATGGTTATCAACCACCTTTGGGGTGTAGGGAGGCAATCAAACACTAAGAGAACACAATGGTGAAAGGGTTGATCCTCGATGATGGGTGGTCGAAATGTGTAGAGTATTTGTTCAATTTTATTGAGCCCATCATAAGTATGCTAAGATTTGTGGATATGGATCATCCATGTTTGGGTGAGATTTATAATGAAATCGACTCAATGATTAAGAAGATAAGTCCATAAATGCCAAAAAGTAAGATCATATGAAAAAGTTCTTGAAAGTAGTGCAATCGTATCCCATTGAAAGGTGAAACAAAATGACCACTCCATCGCATCTTGCTTTCGCCTTGACTCCCAAATACCTACAACACAAAGATCCTTTCTTTGCACACGAGGGTCCCACCATATAGGGATATTAAGGTTAGTGAGAGGTATAAGACGACATTCTCTAGCTCTTCCCCGATCCAAAAGTATAAAACACGGTTACAAGAAAGTTTGGGCGTTTTATAACCTCCATGGGTCACTCCTTTGGCAGTGTCCCTAACAAGGATATGAAGGACGTTCATATGTGGTGGTACCTCCATGGACAAACATCCAGCCACTTGCAATAAAAATTCTATTGCAAGATTTTAAATTTTTTTAACTCTACCTTTTTTTTTACATTTGATTTTAAGATTTTACTTTTATAAATTTTAATTGACTTTACGGCTTGACTCAATAGGTTGCGAGTTTCTCTTCAGCTAAGCAGAACTAGGATACATACACGTTAATCCACTCAGTTAAGCGCAACAATTTGGTAGAGAAAAAGGTGAAGGATTTGGTCTATGTGCATTCTAACATGCATCTTCTTACACACAAGCAAGATGAGTATAAACAAAAGGCAACGTGTCAAAATGTAGACACAGATACATTGACTTGGATGCGTCTATTGCCTATCTTTCATTGCTTGACACAAAGCTAGTGGGTTTTTTAAACAACCCATAGTGGAGCTAGTGGGAGTGGCACTACTCCTCGTTCTAATGAACCACATTAAGATGCTCTCGGTGAAAACATTGAAGACCAATATGAATATTATGAATATTATGATTTGTCTTGATTTTTGTCCATACATTGTAACATTTGCACTATCTACTTGTTCTAAAAACTAATCTAAGTTCGATCATTGAATATTATGACATTTAGTATTGAATTATCAATATGTTTTGTAATTATTTAACTTGTTTTGTTTACTCTATGCATGTCATGAGGTTACTTTTGCTTATTTGGCTATGTTTTTAATTTAATTTAATTTTATATGTATATTTGTATGGCCATATCCAAAAATGTATCCAGACCCCAAAAAAATGCTTGTATCCACATATCTAAATCTCATATCCATATCCATACCCATTGTCACAAGGTTCGGCGAATTTTTAGGTTAAAATTCGAAATCTGTCGAATCTCATGATGTTGACTTGAGATTCGATCAAATTCGGCTGGTTCGGCGCATTTAATGAAAAACGGCGAGACTGTAACCTGATTTTTTGCTCGGACGGCGCGTCTTACAGCGAGTGGGAAACGAGTCGGACTTCTATAAAATCAGCCACGCCTTCATTCGAATCACAAAAAAAAAACTTGTTTTGCAGACTTTCGTAGGGTTTTTCGTGGAAAAAAATAGCGATTAGTTCCGTCGACCAAGCAGGGAACAGCGTGGCAGCAAGCATCGACCAAGCAGCGGCGACAGGTCGCAACCGCAAGCAGCGGCGACAGGCCGCAACCGCAAGCGCAGCGACAGGCAGTGGCGGCAGGTAGGGAGCGCGGCAGCGGCGGCAGGCAGGCAGCGCGGCAGCGGCAGCAGGCAGGGAACGCGGCTGTGGCGGCAGGCAGGGAACGCGACAGCGGCGACAGGCAGGCAATGCGGGAGAGAAGGTAGGGTTTTAGTTTTTTTATTTTTAATTATTGTAAGTTTTTTCAATAATTTCATTAAATTTTAAAATTATTTGTTTTTAATAATTATTGTCGTTTTTATTTAATTTTTTTTTTTTTTTAATTTATTTATTTTTATTTAATAATTTTATTAACTTTTTTAAATTATTATTTGTTATTATATAAAATGTTTATTTTTATTTTTATTTTATGATTTTTTTATTTATTTATTTTTATTTCTTAAAAATTTTACGATATTTTTAAATTTTTTTAATTTAATTGTAATTTGTTTTATATTTTTTATTCGTTTTTATTGATTTTTAATAATTTTCATTTTTATTTTATTTTTATTTTATTTTTATTTTTATTTATTTATTTAATCTTTTATTTTAAAATTTATATTTTATTTTATTTTTATATAAAATTATATTATTTGTTTCTTTTTTTATTTAATTTAATTTATAAATTTATTCTTATTTTTTTAATATTTTACAAATATTATTTATTTTTATTATTATTTTATATTAATAGTCTTTTAAATTATTTAATTTCGTTATTATTTTTTTATATTGATTATACTTTTTTTTAATTTCTTTTTAATTTAATAATTTCTAGTTTTTATTTTATTTTTAATTCTTATTTAGTTAATTTTAATTTTATTTTTTAAATCTTTTAAATTTATATTTTATTATATTTTTTATATGATTTTATTTTTTTGCTTATTATTTTTATTTAATTTATTTTTTTTAATTTGATATATGATTTTTTATTTTTTATTTTTTATTTTTTATTTTTTATTTTTTTACTTTTTATTTTATTTATATTTTAATAATATTTTAAAAATATGTATTTTTTATTTTATTTTTATTTACTAAATTTTATTATTAATTTTGTTTTTATTTTTTTTAATATTTTTGTAAATTTTTATATTTAACTTTTATTTTATTTTTAATTTAATCTAATTTAATGTTTATCTTGTTTTTGTTTTTATTTGTTTTGTTTTACTTTTTAATTTATTGTTATTTTTTTTAAAAAATTACAAAAATTATTTTTAATATTATTTTTTTATGATATTGCTATCAGCGTATCAGGGTTCAAGTATGTAGTTCTTCGAGTCAATTTGTTTTTATTTATTTATATTTTAAGTTTGTTTTCCATTTATTTTTATTAATACTAATATGTACTTATTTTTATTTTTATTTTAATCTTTATTTTAATTTTAATTTTTAATTTGCAGAAAAATTCATGGCTCCTCAGAAGTCAAAAGCCGAGGCGTGGAAGCATGTATCCAAAATTGGATCAGGGCATGAAGTAAAATGCAATTTGTGTGAAAAAATGTTTTATGGAAGTTTAACCAGAGTATTGGATCACCTCCTTCGCCGAGCGGGGGGCCATGGTGGGGGTGTTAAGGCATGTGCTAATGTTACCCCTGAAATCAGAGTGACACTAGAGAAAGAAGAAGAACAATCACTAGCTGGAAAGCACGTCGTTGCACAAAAGAAACAAAGAATTCAAGAAGAAATTTTCAAAAGCACATCAAAAAGTTTCTCTGCAAGCATGTCATCTTCATTTATGGAGTCAAACACTAGCGAAAGTGGAACAATTCCTAGCATGTGGAAACCAGTACAGAAGCAAGACGTGGATGATGCATTTGCTGATTTATTTTATTCAAGTGTCATTCCATTTAATGTAGCTAGGAGTCCATTCTTTATAAATGCAATCAAGAAAGTTTCTGAATTTGGCAAAGGATACATTCCACCTAGCTCTGAAAAGCTTAGGACCACTCTTTTGGAAAGGTCAAAAGAGAGGGTCACTAAAAATATGGCAGAGGTCAAGGCCTCTTGGAGTGTAACAGGTCGCAGTATATTGAGTGATGGCTGGTCTGACATGTGTCAAAGGCCATTGATCAATATCTTGGTATATTGTCCTCAAGGCGTATCTTTTTTGAAAGTGATCGATACCATGAATCATAAGAAGACTTCATAATATGTTTTCAAAATCTTAGATGAAGCAATTCTTGAAGTGGGTGAAGAAAATGTGTAGGCGCTAGAAAATTGCTCATGGAAAAATATCCACAAATTTATTGGAGCCCTTGTGCAGCGCATTGTCTTAATTTGCTACTTCAGGACTTGGCCAAATTTCCATGGGTGCATGAAGCAATTCAGAGAGGGAGGACAATTGCAAATTTCATAAGGAATCACCGCCTCACATTGAGCATTTATCGACAACATGCATCTAAGGAGTTGTTGAGGCCTTGTGAAACAAAATTTGTTTATTTTTATATCACTTTAAAAAGAGTGGTTGAAGAGAAATCAGCAATAAAGTCAGTGATTTGTTGCAATGAGTGGGAAAGATCTGTGCTTTCAACAAGCCCTAAGGGAAAGCAAGCAGAACAAATTATTTTAAACCCTGGATTTTGGGAAAGTGCCAATAAAGTTCTAAAAATATGTGGGCCTATTGTTGATGTGCTTCACATGGTTGATGGTGACACCCCTTGTCTTGGCATGCTTTATGAGGCGATGGACCGTTGTAAGGAATCCATTCAAAAGGCATTCAATGATGTGGAGGCAGATTACAAAAAAATATGGGATGTGATTGATGTCAGATGGAAAATGATGCACACACCCTTGCATGCAGCGGCTTGTTATCTAGAGCCTAGGCTCTTTCACATAAATAGAGACAGTGACTCTGAAGTCATGAGTGGACTTTATGAAGTCATTGATAGGCTTGTACCAAATCATGAATTTGCATGTATAATTCGAGACCAAACAAGGGCATTCCGAGCACAAGAAGGGGTATTTGCAACATCAGCGGCCAAGTATGATATGCCACGTCTTGAAGGTTACAAATGGTGGAAATTTTATGGAGCAAGTACAAAAAAACTGCAACGGTTTGCTATTCGAATTTTGAGTCAAGGAGCAAGTGCGTCAGCATGTGAAAAGAATTGGAGTTGTTTTGACCACATTCAATCCAAAAAAAGAAATAGATTATTATCTGGAAAGTTAGCAGATCTTGTTTATGTTAACAGCAATTTATGGATGTGCATGAACAAAATGACAAAAGAATCTTCTTCACTACTCCAGCATGTTGCAACTGACTTAGAGGACACAGATGATCTTGACTTTCTTTGTGATGAATCCAGTGACAATGATGTTGATGAGCCAAGTGCTCTTGATGATATGAAACTTTTTGATGTAGCTAGTAGCCTATAAGGCCATAGGGTGTATTAGCTTTTGATGATGTAAAACTTTTTGATGTATAGTTCGAATGAAGTTTAAGAACTTAGTATTACATGTTTTACATTTTCAAACATTTAGTTTTTCAAGAAGTATCCATAATACTTTGATTTGACTTATTTTTATATATTTCTTATGTTTTTCTATGATTCGAACTTAATGGCGAATTTTTTTTCGAACTTTATCCACTGACGAACTCGAACCGAATTTTATACTCTTCGAACTCGAACCTTGTGACTATGTCCATACCAATATCAGAATCGGCTATTTAGTTTAAAACAAATACAAACGTTTTAAAGGCAATTGAAGGAATTGGGAGCACAAAAGAAAGTAGAAAGGTGGCAAAATTTAGCAAAGACAAGAATGGATGAGAAGGGAATAAGGGGGAAGATAGGAGTAGCAAAGGGGAGAACAGAAGAGGAGGATCAATGACTGGAGGAAGGTAAGAGGAGAAGGGAGGTTAGGAGAAAAGTACCCAAAAGCTAGGGCAAACAGGGAAGCAGATCCCAATTCACGGAAGGATAGGATCAGAACAGATGCAGCTCACAGAGGATCAGGAGGGGTGAACCTCAAGGAAGAAAACCTACCAGGTACTTCAATTCTTCTGATCGGAGGCATACCTCCAAGTAGGTTTAGATGATTTAGACAGTTTACTAGAGTACAGTTTATAATTTGAACGTGCAATGATATCTAAATTTATGTGGATTTGGCTCTCAGTGTAGGCCATTATGGAATGGATTTTTCATAAATGCTTGGTTGTTAAGGAACAGCCAGGACTGAGATTCTTAGCCAAGGATTTTTTTCCTGCTTATCATAGTAAACAAATCCTGCCATATCTGGCCTAAATCCTGTCATCCTGAATTTTCAATCATATCAAGTCAGTCCAATTTGATCCACTTATTTTTATTATTTATTTTTTTTACAAATTAAAATTTCATTTATTTGCTAACCAACGTCCCAGCCAACTTTCTCAGGCTCAGCCCAGCAAATAAATTTATATTTATTTATGTTATTATTTTTACATGCATAAATATATATGTATATATACTTCTTTTTCTGAATGGGACTTCCCGAAAAAAAACTGGAACTCCGGGTTTTCAGATTTTTTCCCTTCCAATTTGAATCCAGATTTCCGAACTTGGTAACTATGTTGGTTATTTTCAAAATTTTGGAAGAAAGATGAGATCTTTAATGGTGGCCCCTGGTTCCTGAATAACTCTAGGTTATATTGCGAAGCCTTGACCCACTATTTAAACCCAAAGACGAATTATATCTAAAATACCTGTTTGGGTCAGAATGTACAGATTACTACCAGAGCTATGGAAAGAAAATAGTCTAAGAAAACTGGGAGTGGAAATTGAAGAGGTTTTCAGCACTGCAAAATCCACTTTGGAAAGCACTCTGGCCACCTATGCAAGATTGTGTGTCAAAATGGACTTATCAAAACAAGCGCATAAGGTGATTAGAATCAAAACTTCAATTGGGACTTGGATTCAGCCTTTGGGTTATGAAGCTCTACTTTTCAGATGCCTTAAATGCCATGAGACAGAGCCCCAGGGAAGAGAGTGACCAAAGGTGATGAAACGATTAGAGAAGAACCGGGATGGACAGCATCAATTAAGTGAAAGCACAAGGACAGAGAAAGAAGGCTAAGAGAATGTAGCAGCCAATTCAAAAGAAAGCACAAAATATAGATATCTGGAAGGAAAGAAACCATAACGTGGTTCTAAAATGCAATGAATATGATTTAGTTTCATAAGCATCTCAGTCATTAACTTGTGAGGAATGGTGTACTGTAATGGCATAACAGGTGGAAAGAAACCATAACATGCTTCTAAAATGCAATGAAGGTGTTTGAGTTTCACAAGCATCTCAGTTATTAACTCGTGTGGAATGGTCTACCGTAATAGCATAACAGGTGGAATCAAAGATAGAAAAATATATTGGACATAAATTGATTGGGATCAGAGGATTTCAAACTGGGATGAGGAAGAGGAAAAAGGAGTAGGTAAGGAGGAAATGGTGAGGAAGCAGGATTCGCAGAAGGATCGGCCTGAAGAATAAGCAGGTGACGAGGAATGAAATGTGAATGAAAGTAATGTGGGGCAGGATTCACAGGAGGATAACTCTCAAGAGATGGAACCCATAAATCACAACTCCTATGCAGATCAGGAGGGATCCAACCAAAAATGACACTAAGAAGCAATTTGAGAATCGGTCAAAAAAAAGGAAGAACGATTAATCCTCTCAAAAGACAGCAAGAAGCCCACCAAATATGAAGAGGAAAGATTACAGATCTCTTCATAGGCAAGGAAGCAAGGCCCCCACAAAGAAAAAAGATAGCACTCATTTGGATTATCACGGTTTTAATTGCCCGAGAAAAGGTTGTCTTGTACGACAGATTACAAAGATAAACTCTAGACATCATCCGAGTGCAAGATGCAAAGATAGATCCAGAAACAATAACCAGAGTTGCTCCAATGCTTTGGAGACAACATGAGTGTCAAGCAATAGCAGCTAATGTGTCTGTGTGAAGGTTAGCAAACATGTGGAATCCCAGATCCTTTTAAAAGGTAAAAATTGAGGAATCCCAAACTTTATCAAACATATTTTTCCAAAGACTCAAAAGGCAACATGTTGCGCATAATCTCAGAAGTGTATGGTCTCACTGATATATAATGGAAGGAACAATTTTGGGAGTAATCAATTAGAGGAGTTCGAAAACCGTGGGAAGAGGAGTGAATGAATAATTGAGAAATCAAGAAAGTGTACCATTGGAACTTGGAAGAGCTCAATAAATACTTAGAATGGATGAGGTCTTCCACAAACAAAAGTCTAGAGTAAATTGGTTGACAGGAGATAGGAACACAATTCTTTCACATGTCCACTGGGAAGAGAAACAGCAACAGAATTAGCAAGATCATCAAACCTGAATGGCAAAGGATTTCAGATAATGAGGCAATAAGAAGAGAAGCGATTAAATATCTTTCAGAGCTTAGGAAAGAAGAGACTATTAACAGAAGTAATGCTCAAGATCACTGGCTCCAGCACATTCCAAGAGTAATGACAAGCAGGGACAATGAAGGACTTATGGCTGAAATAGCAACAGAATTAGCAAGAACAGCAAGCCTGGATGGGAAAGGATTTCAGATAATGAGGCAATAAGAAGAGAGGCTGTTGAATACCTTTCAGAGCTTAGGAAAGAAGAGATTATTAACAGAAGTAATGCTCAAGATCACTTGCTCCAGCACATTCCAAGGGTTATTACATGCAGGGACAATGAAGGGCTTATGGCTGAAATTTAAGAAGATGAGGTAAGAAAGAATGTCTCGAGTTTGTGAGGGGATAAGACCCTTGAGCCTGATGGCTTCCCTCCAGAAATTTCGACATATTGAGGAAAGAGATGTTGCAAGAGCTGTAGAGGAAGCAAGGAAGAGAAAGGCAGTTCGTAGGGAATAGAATACTATTGTATAGCTCTCATCTCAAAGAAGTAAAATCCAAAATATTTTGACTCCTTCAACCAATTTCCCTATGCAATATAGGATCTATAAAATCATGAAGGAACTCTATTTCAGTGAATGAATCTCAGCATCTTTTTCCAGTATCCCGAGGGGGCTAAAACAGGAAGATCCCATGTCTCCATAATTATTTATAATAATGGCTGGTACATTAGGAAGGGCTGTCAGTCAGATAGGAGAAAAGCCAACTGAAGGGTATTCAACTAACATCAGATATTGAAAGCATTACACACCTTCAATTTGTGGATGACACATGCTTGGTAGGAAGAAGAATCATAAAAACTTTAAAATGGATCTTAGGCATTAGGAAGGGCTGTCAAGCAGATAGAAGAAAGGGCAAATGAAGGGTACTCAAATAACATCAGATATTGAAAGCATTACACACCTCTAATTAATGGATAACAGTAGGAAGAAGCAGCGCAACTCTCTTAAGGGATCTTAGTGTTCCATGAAGAAGTCTCGAGAGAGATGATTCATTATCAAAAATCAAGGGTATAAATTTTGAAAGTGCAAAAAAAACAACAAATTAGATTATGTGAAATTCTGGATTTTGACAGCCCCCTTCCTATGCACATATTTGGACATGCCCCTTGTTTAATTGAAAGATGAACAAGGATCTATGGGTCTCAACAATTTGCAGAATACAGGTAAATGGTGAACTTATAGGCTCTTTTGAGCTTCAAATATCCATTAGGCAAGGCTGCCCTTTATCCCCCACCTTTGTTTGTGATTGCTCCAAAGGTTATCCACTATTTACTATAAGGGATTATTCCCTTCATCCACCTACAAGAGGCATTGTACTCCCTAATGATGACATATTGTAGGTAATGTAATTCACTGGTGATACCTATTTGTTTTCTCAACTAAAGCCGCATAGCATGATTGAAATGAATAATAAATTGGAGATGGAATGTTCAACCTCAGGGTTGAAAATTGTTATTATAAGTCTTCGCTGTTAGGTTGGGAAGAGAACCCTCCTGATTGGGTCAGCAAGCAAGGTTGATCTTGGGTAGGCCCTAACAAAATTGTTAAATACTTGGGTATTCCATTTGCTATGAATTTCAAGGACATGTCACATTAATCTCTGTAAAAAATTGGTAAAAAAATCATAAAATGACATAAATTATTTGGCAATGGTTAGAAAACTACGATTGTGTCCTACACTATTTATTATTATTCATGTTGGTTGTTCATTACATCAACTTCGAGCAGATGCACAGAATTGTGAAGGACTTCATTTGATCTAATGGCAAGGGAAGCAAAAGAGGCATATTGTTGCTTCAGATGTGTGTATTAAACCCAGCAAGGTTGAGGGTCAGGTCTCAAGAATCTCAGACTACAAGAGATTGCTTGCACTATGAAGCAGATATTAAAAGTATTCTCAGGTAATGCTCCTTGGATGATCTTGTTGAAACCTGAATGGAAAGGCTTAAGTGGCATTGATGTGATGTGATGTTTGGCTCCTTTGAAGGCAAACGTGTTGGCCTGCCCATCTTTGCACCTATTTGAGGGCATGGAAATTCATTAAGCAC
This sequence comes from Torreya grandis, assembly GCA_037957365.1. Lineage (NCBI taxonomy): Eukaryota > Viridiplantae > Streptophyta > Pinopsida > Cupressales > Taxaceae > Torreya > Torreya grandis. The sequence continues at coordinate 888,804 of JARHVA010001980.1, read as the reverse complement.
TTCATTGTGAAACAATGAGTTTTCTCTTAGTTTGATACTAGATGTCAAGGTTTGAGATCATTCTGGTGGAATTTGTCAGTTAACAATAAAGTCTTTCACTTGAATAGGGGTTGTTCTGCCCAGTGTTGGGCTAGAAAGGGTTTTACGACCTTTGATGACATCTGTTGGATGGGTAAATGGCTCACTTGGTCAGATTTGGAAAATCGATATAATATCCCTGATATCCAAAGAACTTATACCTTGTTGATCAAAGCGTTGAAGCCTCCAGAAGAGGGTCCCATTTAGGATTTCATACTTTAATTTGGGAGAATATTAGATGGGTTAGGGGATCTCCTCTCCTTGAAGTCACTCCATAAACACTTGTATGATGAACTTGCTCCCCTGAAGTTTGTCATGTGGATGATAATAAGTTGCAACTAAATGATTCTCCTAGGAAATGGTCTCTTAAATTTGCCATCATTTGGTCTTCACGATTGGAAACTCAAAATTCTTATCTAGGTGGCTTTTAGTGTTACAAAAAATTGCTGCAAGTGTTGTGCACCTGAAGCCTGAGAAGTGCTCTGTTTGAGGTCAAGTAGAATCCGGTAATAAGCATTTGTTCTATGAATGACTTTTGCAAAATGTCCTTCGAAAAAAATACATGAGGGTTGGTCTATTTGTGCTCAAAAAGTGATCACTTTGGATGATAGCTGGACAAGTATTATAGATTCAAGCAAACAAAACAAACCTAGAAACTTCTTAAGTAATCTATGGTTGATTATGTCCACAAAAGTATTGTGGTTCCTTTGGGAAAAAAAAGAAACTGTGATATTTTTCAGAATCGGAGGAGAGAAACTACTTTCTTCTTAAATGAAGTCACAGTGTTGGTTGTTTCACTACAGGTGCATGTCCATTTCAAAGTTCCTAAACAATGGTTATTTGAAGTCCAAGCATGAATAGATTGAAGGCACCTGCAGATTTCCTAAGATTTCCCCTCCACCTAATTGGATTCCAAACAAACCTCTTGTCATCCCCGTTGCTCCACCAAAAGGATGGGACAAAGAACCAAAAGAATTTTGGATTTCTTATGACATCGATCCTCATCCAGATCAAGAAGTTTAGCAGGTTGTGCATCACAATCCGTGAGAAATGTTGTAAGAGATTCAAGATGTAGATATGCAGGCTGATGTACATGATGGGCAAAATGGTTTAGAGGCACATAGGGATGCTATGAAAACTGATTCTATACCAAAAGCTCTTCAGGAAGTTGCTGATAGGATGGAAAGGAGGCAACAATTTTTGAAAATCAACAGGTAATTGGATCATTCTTCAGGGTCAAGTGATTGGTCACTATTGCATTCAGACTCGCCCTTGGCCAATATTGCCTTCAGATTCACCCTGGAACAGGCACATGTAGTAGTTATCTCTCAGCATTCTTGGAAATGATGATTAAATAAAATATGATGGTCAATACTGTACATGGAATTATTAATACAATCGATGCTCAGAATGATATTGTTAGTCTTGAGGTAAGGCAGCCAGCAGGGTCTCCAATTGTAAGATACTATTATTGCTGATAAAGGGAAAGAAATCGCAGATGATGACAATGAAGTTGGACCCTTTGAATCCCTTCGAATATGATGGCTCCATTTCAGTTTTAGTGCTGTTGGTTCACTCTGTAGTCATGTTTTTCGTGCCTTGATAGTAGTATGTTGTAAATTTTGTAAAAACTATATGTTAGTGTTAGGTGATTGTGGTAACTTGTTACTATATCTGCTGTAGCAGAAATTTTATTGTACGGAGTTTGTCCATGGGTTGGGCATATATTTTGGAACATTGTAAACTTTTATCTCAATACAAAAAAAATAAGAGTATGGGTAGAATGACAAGAGGATCCAAGGAGACTCGATGATCCTGATTGATGTAATTAAAAAACTCACTTGAACAGCCTAGAGATTACATGAGCTAATAAAAGACATTTTGACAATGGCCAAAATCAGATTTACCAATATTAAAAAAGCAAATAACAAGGTGCCCAAAAAATCAGTTAATATGGGGGTTTGGGTTAAGGCAAATCATAACACTAGGCAAACAGCATGGCACCACCCACTCAATGAGGATTTTCATAGTATACATCAAAAATGACAACTAAACTTTAGTTTCCAGGTTAGGGTGCATGGGCCTCCCATCACATGACATATCGCACATCGGCCCAATAGGCAGACAATATGGCACCACCCACTCGATGAGGATTTTCATAGCATACATCAAAAATGACTACTAAACTTTAGTTTCCAGGTTAGGGTACACAGGCCTCCCATAAATTATAATATGTTATATCGCAGGTTGGGGTGGGCCGTGGCCATGCTCAAGAGCCAGCTCCTGATGGACCCGGAGCTATAGAACCTCCTAGGGACCCTAGCTTGCCTCATAGGACCTGACCAAAACTCCCACTACTTCATTTTCACTCATTTCCATTTAGTCATTTTAGACCCTACATCCATCGAACCAGCCATTTTCCCTTTAAGACCAAGAGTGGCTAATTTCGCTCAAGCCAAATATGCCCCTCATAAAATTGAAATCCTTAATGATAGCTGATGTGTTTGGCCCGATCGATATACGCCAACGTAAAATAATTTTAAAAAATAAGGACATAAGTAAAGGTATAAATAGGTAAATAACTGCCTTGCTCTAAACAAAACGACCAATCATATTTTTGCTGGCAAATTCAAGCTCTTGAGCTTGTTTGACATGCTTATCAGATAATCAAGGTCTTCCTCCAAATGTTTGTCACAACAGTTTCAGATATTCCAAAATAGTTTATTTTGCCCATGCAGCAAGGTAAAGTACCACACCCTTGTTGCTGGGAGTTACCCTATCCATCCAAGAAATCACCCTTAGCCGCATCGCCTAGGACTTGGTCTCACTTGGACACCTAGGAGAGGCCAATGTGCCAAAACCTTTGTTTAGAGATAAGTTATTGTTTGCAAGATTTTATTTTGTATACATTGTTTGTTTGCATTTTCCCAAACCCTTTTGCAGGTTATAATTACCCAACGCAAGATGAGGCCATGCTCCTTTCGATGATCATATACCATAAAGTGTACACATTTCTCTACCTTACACTAAGCTTTGTTTAGGCCTTTTGAGTATTGTAAAGATAGAATTTGAAATGTTTGTACCTAGGATTGTATTGTACTATCGTCCCATCTTTTCATTGTTGATTAGAGAGCTTTCAGCCTAGCCATAATACATTTGTGTGGACCCAACATGAACCCTCCTTGTGGTTGGTTCTGAATTCCTTATCATTTTTCTTCATTCTCATTTTTTTCAGATATTTGTCCCATACGCCCATCCTTTGGTTGTCAAACTTTCAGTCATTCCCAAACCATGATCAAACCGAAGAACCTACCAATGATTACATTAACCCTCATATCCAAGATGTCAATGTGATCACTAGGTTTCATGCTCAGAAACAACAAATAACCCTGATGATATTTCCATTAATGATTGGACTAGTGAAAATGATTTTAATGACTTCAATTATGCCGATCAACTCCTCAATGGAGATGTGATCAAATGCTTATACTGCTAATGACAAAGCTCCCAGTAAATACCCCAAAGACATTTTTGATCTACTTCAGAAACTATCAGATTTCCTTGTACTCTTATTCTCTCTCTTCATATCTTATTTTTCTCATATTCATTCCTGATTGTCACCTATCTAAGATTACAATACAAAGCAACATATGTAATGCCCAATACGATAGTGATACAAAGGAGCACGTCTTATGACCATGTCTAAGTCACTAACCTCGTTGCACGACGGTGCAACCCTTCAGCAGGCACTGCCACATCATTATTGTGATAGGCAAACTGCCCTATTCTATCCCCGTCATACCACCAAATGCTAGCTCTAGAAGTGTAATGAAATTTCCTAGTAACATTTATTCAGACAGGCAACATAGGGTCTGATTTTCCAGATTACATCAGTGACTGTTGCCGCAGACTTGCCAAATTCATTGAATGTATCTCAGAGGCTGATTCCACTCTTATTGAATCCATCATATTCAATATACAGGATCCTCAATAGGATATCAGACAAGCATAGATGATTCCAATAAACACACAAGGTTTCCTACAATTTTAGTTGCTCCAGTACAAATAGAGTCTTCCTTTTGGCTTCTCCAAGTTCTTTAAATACATTTTCACTATGGCAGGCTTATTTTTTAGATAGGCCGCATATTGGTTCAGCAGTGATCACTCAAATTCTTCAGATTTCATTGCATCAGATTCAGTTTCAGATGGCATCCATGAGCAGTCACATTCTTCTGCATCACCCAAGAGGCCTCATCCATGACATAAGTTTGCACAAAAACAAAGACTTCTTATAAGATGAAAACAATAGGTCAAGAAAAATAGGTTTAAAGGTTGGCTCCCTTTAGTTTTACAGTTTGAAAACTTTTCGCAGACTAAGGAGATCCCATCCTACTTCTGGCTTGGTCCATACATCATCAAAGAAACTGTGGATCAAGGCAGAGTCAAAATGCAAACACTAGACAGGTGCAAGCTTCCACACGTGGAAACTCTTGTGCACCTTCGCCCCTTCCAAGTGTGAGGTATGTACTTTCACTTTGGTCTTGAATTTATTTTTTCTGTCACATGATGTTTATTTTGCCCGTGATTGCAACTTTACTTTTCTTTACATAACATGCTATTTGATTATCTTAATTTAGAATAACAACTTAAATCATGCCTGTAGGACCAAGATACATTTGTACCTTCTTATTTTGGCGGCTATACCTTATCTTCATGTATCTTTTGAATCATGCCTACCAAGCCATGATACATTTGAATATTCTTATTATGACGACAATAAATTATCTCTAGATTTGAACAGAGTCCTAACAATAGATTTGCCTTTATCCTTGCATCTCTATTTCATCAAGCCTTGAAGGAAGAGATAAGTTATAACAATTTCTGTGACGTCTATGATATAAAAAAATTATCATGCTTGTTTTGTCAAAATACAATTTGGCATTGTTTTTGCAATGGCTTATGCTTATCTTCAGATGTGTTTTTAATTTCCATTTCATATTTGCTTCATCATTTGAACAGACCTCTCAGCCCATTTGGGGCAATCTCCCCTTTGACATCATCATTTTAACCGTTATGTCTATTTCAGCATATTCGCCTTGTGCCAAATCCACCCATTGTTTCTATCTATCTATCTATCTATCTATATATATATATATATATATATATATATATATATATATATATATATCATGCGCATATAACATTGCTTTCGTGGCAGTTAGACTACATTTGCACAACATTTTGCGTATTGTATTTGTTCTTCCCAAAGGACAGGACATGAGCTTTAGCGGGGGGGATTAGATGCATTCAGGTTTCAGAATTTTCTTGCATACAAAATTTCATTCTTATTTTGTTACAAGCAAAAAACTCAAAATAGTTTGCAAGTACTTGACAGCTAGATATCATCGATATTCACCCAAACAAAGCTCTAGGCACTGCTTGGGGCATCTTTGACACCAATTTTCGGAATAGCAACCAACAAGGTTAAATACAGAAACATAATTACACTTCAGCATTTCATTTGTCATTATTCAACATTTTTTTTGTTTTCTCAAGGCATCTTAAAGTATAGTTCGCATAACCTTACTCGGCGAGTACTCGCCCAACCCCCTGAAAATTTAATCAGCAAATACTCGGCAACCACTTGACAACTATTTCCCGCATTTTTTCAGCATTTTGTACGCGTTTGCAGGGTTTTGTGCTCGTTTTTTGCAAACTGGACACATTTTGAACATAGGACACAATCCTCGCAACCTGTGGCAAGTACCAGAATAGTACTCACAACAGGCCCAAAACAAAAAAACCCGCAATTATTCCTGCCATTGCTCACCTGCAGTCTCGCTCAGCAAGTACTTGACCACTCATTGAGTATGTAAACTAGACTTAAACCACTTCACAAGTGGACAATATGAATACATCAAAATGGCAACTAACATTGTGTTTCCAAGTTAAGGCGCATTGGCCTTTCCTCACATGACATATTGCACAATGGCATGAGTCATGGCCAAGCTCGATATTTGACATTCACCAAAGCAAAGCTTGTGGCAATGTTTGGGGAATCTTTGGACTATACGAACAATGTTTGGGGCATGTCTGAAAATGCAACACTTGGGGCATCCTTGATGCCACATTTAGACATTGTGATCGACAAGTACAGGCATGTATTTACATTTCAACATTTCATTTCAGTCAATATTTATACATTTTTGTTGATTTCCCAAGGCATCTCAACCCACTTCACAAGTGGATGAACTAAGTAGCTTGAAGTGGAAATATGTATACATCAAAAATGGTGACTAAATTTTGTTTCTAGGTTAGGTAATATGGCCACCCATCAAATGACATATCTTGTGTTGTGGCATATGTCATGGCCAAGCTTGAGACCATGTCCCTAATAGATGCGGAGACACATAACCTCATAAGGACCCTAGCTGCCTCTTATTACTTAACCAGAGGCACCTCTACCTTATTTTCATTCACTTCCATCAAGTCATTTTACCTCTTACATCCATTGAACCTGCCATTTTCCCTTTATGACCCAAGGTGGCCAATTCAGCTCGAGCCAAATGCATCCTTTTAAAATTGAAATTTTTAGTGATAGCAAACGTATCCGGCTCAAGCCATATACGTCAATATAAAAAATAAAATAAAAAATAGGTGCATGAGTAGGGAATAACAACCTTGATCAATACAAAATGATCAATCACATTTTCACTCACAAATGACAACTCTTAGCTTATTTGACATACTTGTTAGACATCAAGCTCCCAAGATCATAATCTAAACATGTCACATCGAGTTCAAGATATTCGAAAATAGGTTATTTTGTCAATGTAATAAGGATTGGTTGTTTTTAAGTGCATTGGTTGATTCAAAGCTTCAAGTCAAAGTGTGTGCATTGTGGATTGTGCATATCTGTGCATTGTTTACAGAGGAGGACCATGAATGGGTTGATCAGGTGATTGCAAGGCAGAGCTTGTACCATTGGGAGACAAGCGAGCTCATACATCTAGGGATAAAGATGTTGTGGTAGATACCACAAGGGCGGGTACAATGGCTGCAGTTGCTTCCTTGATGTACAAAAAACGTCGTAGGCTCCAACAAGTTGGAGCTTATGTTGAGAGGACGAGCAATGCAAGCTCTTCTCAACCTTAGATGTATCTTTTTATATTATGTTTTTGTTGATGCCATCGCCATGGTTTTCTAAATCCATATTTTGTATGTAAAAAACAATTTGATGAATATAAAAACAACTCCTATTTAATATTAGTTCTCAACTTTTAAGTTTCAAGTTCAATTGTTCAACTGAAAACATTCAATATCGTATTATTTACTTACTTCTTTGTGTACACATGTATGTTAGATGTAATTGACTAGTTGTGAGTGCATTTTTAAGTGGATTTGATATAGAATGCATTTTAATAGTTTTAAAAGATTTTTAAAAAATTGCCGAGTATTGCCGAGTCTTGGCTGAGTTTTTTTGTCGAGTTCGAGTCCGAGGCAAAAATAGGCTTGCTGAGTCTTTGCCAAGTCCGAGTCTCAACAATATGGTTTATATTTGTATCAATTTGCTCTTGTTGAGGAAGGCCTAAAGATAGGACTACAATGGAGTCCTCTATTCCTAAAGACCTAACTTTGCATATCCTTTTGGACCAACCTTCTATGTTGTTTGTTGAACTGTCACAAATGGCAAGGATTTCAAGTATTGGAGGAAACAATTGGGGAAATGATGTGGGGGGAAGATAAGGGCAAGGAAAAGATGGAGGCTATGTTTTACTTGCACCAAACCCATATAAAAAAAAATGAGTCGAGCAATTATATAGCAAAGACATGGGCCTAAACAATTTTTTATCAATAACAAAATTTGCAATCCTAGGATGCGAAATTGGGTGCATCATACGTTTAAGGCAGCTAGGGATATTAAACACTTGGACGATGGTGATTTTGAGAAAGTTGTTCGAGAACTTAATGTTAGACCCTAAGAGCATACGATGGTGATTTTGAGAAAGTTGTTCAATAATTTGATGTTAGACCCTAAGAGCATCTTTAATAGAAGAATTGTATTTGATGTAGAGACCAACCTAGCTACAACTAGTATTCTATCAAATCATCAAGATCACCAAGATTTGGACGAATCACTCACCAATCGTCAAAAGGATATTCATGATAAGATTCTCAAGATGAAATTATGGATGAGATATATGGAGGATATGCTCATTATCAAGGCAGAACGCATGAATGTGCAATTTCCTAATCAAATTTTAATAGTGTTAATACCCTACTCTACTAAACCCTATGATGAAGAGTTGATGGAATCCTCAGATGAGGAAAAGAATGAAAAATAGATTTTCGATGTCACACTTTAGAAAAAGAACTTTTATACTTTATTTTGGTAGATTCATTAGCATTGAATTTATACAAGCTAGTAGTAGGACAATTTTGTTTATGGATTGTAATGAGAAGGATGAAAGAAACCTATTGTGTGCCTCTCAATTTATGTATATTAAAACAAAAACAACTACGTTAAGACTAATCAACTCTATATACCTTCAATGGTGAAGTGCTTCATTTTTATTTTTGTTCTCTTTCACCTTTAAGTAGGATGTGTTGATGCTTGAAAACATATCAACATCACAACTTGGAAGTTCCAACATGTGAGAATTGCAATGGAACCACCTCCAGGATTGAGAAGTCGACTCCTCCTATCATAGCATTGTCTTAAACAACTTGGGGGCGAAAATGGAGGAAGAAAAGACAATATGCAGAAAAACAACAAAAGGGCAATGCACAAGAATAGTGTTTCCTCAGCCCGCCCAGAGGAAAACATGAACAGAACAAGTGTTGCAAGTCTAAATGAAACAATCCACGAATTTCTTGCAAGAGGTCAAACACAGATAAATACAAACTGAGGGTAGAAACAAGCCACACACTCTATATTAGTGTTGAATAAAACTACACAATTGCATGTAAATTACTAGAAATGAACATAAAATAAATTTCATAAAGCACTAAGGCAATAAACTTCACATTGGGGCTCTCACAGAGAGCTAGAAAAATTCCACAAAGTGAGGACATGAAAAATAGGGAGACTCTCCCTATTTATACAAAATGTAGAAGAAGGGGAGTGAATCAACCTGGATACTGTGCAACTACATGTTAGGAAAATGCAACCCACTTCAATGCAAATGTTGCTTCCATTTCTCTATGTTTGCTTCCTTCAAAACATTTCCATTAATCCAAAAAATTGAGCCAAGCTTTTAATTTTTCCACCGTTTTATTTGCATAACCACCCTTTGTTTTAATATTTAAAAGCAAAGTAGCATCACCATTTTTGTAGCCTTCCACTCCCGTGGACTTATTTTTATTTAAAAGCTAAAGCCTAAAAGGCTTTCATAGTAAGGTCGGCTCCCCCATAGATTTAAAAATTCAAAGGCTTAAGGCCTTTTAAGCATGGCCCTCTGTGGATTAAAACAATCCAAAAGCTTTAGCATTTTGATTAAAGAGTAGCTTGGCTAAAATAAAGGTGGCCCGTGCTATTTTAATATGGCGGTCTTGCATTAAAACAAAAAGGTAGCAACTATGAATTAAAAATGAATCCCCATGCAAATTTAAATAATAATTAGAGCTATTGTGAATACCATGGCAGATAGCACGGACTTGGTGGAAAATATTGCAAACATCCCACAGAGCGGAATTTGGCAACAAGATGCATTGGGTGGGGAATTTGTGGTCCAAGATATCTTGCATTGGGGTAGCTTAGTTCAGTTCATCTTTAACATATCCTACGATAAATGAGAATAGTGTGTTGAGGTTTCTATTTACTGATTAGTACAGATTTTGTAGGGGGTCCCACACAAGAAAGTTCAAACAAAACAATATACAACTAATAAACCAGGTAGAGTCTGCCATTAACAACCTACAACCAAACCCCTGCATAGCTAACACGAGACTACAACAAAACGACTTCACATAATAGAGCCACATCACAATAGAAAATGGGTCGTCCCCACTTGAAACACAAACAAACTGAAATCAAAGCCTCCTAGGACCACACTAACCACCAATCACTATCACTGCTTTATCTTTTACACAAAATGCTCTTGGCTCATACACAACCACTTGAGTCATCATTTCTACCAAGGCCACCTCGACCTAGACTTTCCACAAGGTTGTGGTTAATTTGATAGTGTGTCTGCAACCATGTTGAATAAGAAAGGGTGCCAGCACGCGGGGACTCCCGCTATGCCCAAAGTTCAGGCTCAGAGGTAGGGGCCCAAGGCCCCAAGGAGTCCACCTCATGAATGAACTCAACCATCTCCACACCAACCTAACACCAAATAACCAATTCGGCCTCCAATTCTACAACCTTCGCTTTAATAAAAACCATTGTATCCTTCATATGAATAGGGACCCACACAGAAAAAGATGAAGCAAAAATTTGAAGTAATTTGGATCCTTGACCAAAAATGAAGTCAATGCTCAAAGAGCTCATGCAAAGTAGCAACATGAATCTTAAAGCTCAAAATATTCTCTCCCAACACGGAACTCACAAACCCTAGGGCATGGGCATAACAAATTTTGAAAAAAAGCAATAAGCTCGAGCACAATCACACCATAAGACCATTGAAGCATAGAATGAGAGAAACCAACTCAAAGGCCCCAATACCACAGAGAAAAACCAACAACATTGGAAAGAATGAGCCAGATGCCCCAATAAATAACATTGGGGGGTGATGGCAAACAAATGACAAGTTGAGCATTATGACAATGCAAGGAGATTACCAATAAATAAAAGCAAGGCATGGGAAATATAAGAAAGGATCACGTTGATGTGACAATAGAATTAAGGAGGTTTGAAGCTTGAGCTTCACTTAAAACAACCATTTCTAGATTGTTCCATTCAATTGGACTCAAGCTCACTTTTAAACTTGGAAGATCAACCCCTAATTGGCAAGGAAATCCAACACTTTACTTCTAGTACTAGTGGTTCCATATAATAGAGCCTAATATCCACCTTCATCAAGACTGGGTTGTCCCATAGATCCACCTTGAGTCGGTTGTGTGACTAACAACTTATTGATAGAAGTTAGGAGAGTAGCCCCTTGTTCACTGATGTTTTGCATATTCTCATCAAGGAGGCCCAGTTTGTCATCTAGCAAAGAAAACGTCATATTAGAAATCCCAACCGATCTGAGCTCCAACTCTATCTCTTCTTTGCTAGGAGTTTTCCCTGGCATGTATGAATTCTTGCACCGGCCTCTAGTTTGCAACCCTATCATATCGAGGCTTGACAGTACAAAATTTGATTTTCACCTTTGACCAAACTTTGACAAATATTTCAAAATGAGGTTGGCCCGAAATCCAAAAATCCAAAAAAAAGTCCCCATTGAATTTTTGCGAGTTCTTCGAAAATGAAAAATAAATCAAAATAGTTTCAAAAATTGCAGTCTGTAGAGAGATTTTATGAAACACCCTAAAATCGCAATAACTCAATCAAAAATGATCACGAGCTGAAAAATTGGACTATAGCTTCCTTGAATAACTCTTCAACTTCCATTAAAAATTGCAAACAAAGATGCAACATTTTGCAAGATATGAGCGATTCTTCAAAATCAGAGTTTCAACCACACTTCTGCCCAAAACAAGCTCTGAGACCACTTGTAATACCACTTTCAATGAAATTACTATACCACTAAAATAAAATCACAGCAATAGATTACAATATGATTAAAAGAAGAACAAAATATTGAAATATATGACTGAGCCACTTTGAGAGGGCAACCTCCACAACTTCAAAATAAGAACAAAATTCTAAATATGATAATCCAATAGTAGCCACTACCTCCTATATATACCCTACATAGGCTATGGATTCTCCATAGGCCAACCCAACTGCCAATATGAAGATATAGAAATTATCATATGACGAAGCTAAAGGTTATGCTAGCCACAAGTTGGCCACACATAACCCAATACAAGCCATAGGCTAAAGGCATAGCAGTCTCCTCTTGGACAAAGTGGGCATGTTCCCCTGAGCACACCCTACACAAAGTGTTGCCAAGGTGTTGGGAATCTACTCATAGTTATGGGAGCTAGCTCTTCATCCTCAACCTTCATACCTGTAGCTGCAAGCTCGTATTTCAATTCAATGATCTTCATCAAGTAGCTTTCCACACTATCAATGTCGCTCATGTGGGTGTTGGTGAGTTTGCTCTTCAAAGGCATCCTATGGGATATGTTTGTACTCTGATACAGAGTGATCAAGGCATCATACATTTCATTCACCATTTCCTTCTCTAAGATGTGAGGGGTCAAGCAGTCCTTTAAAAACTCAGGAATGATTCTCTTCGATTTGGTCGTCTTGTTATTGTGCTCGGTAAATTGTACGGGATCAGTAAGAGTTGTAACCTTCTTCTCAAAAAAACCCCAAAGATCAACCTCCTTCAACATCATTTCCAAACTACAAATCCATGGTGTGAAGTTGGAAGTGCCTTCTAACCTGTCACACTCTCTAAGACCAACAATAGTCATCTTGTAGCTTCTAGAACACACTTCAACAACCAGATCAATCTGAAATCAAATCAAAACAACGCCTTCACAAGTCCAAGCACCTATCATAGGCACAAATCGGCTTCAATCACTGACACTAGCGCATCACACCTGCTGAAATGCTCTAACAACTCCCTCTCACATGTAGCAGCCCACTCAATACACAAACCAAGAGGATCTCAAATGCACCGCTCTAATACCATGTTAAATTTTAATTCATGGTGCACAGATCTGCACTTACAAAGAACAAAATCTTAACTAAACACTCTCAAAATAGCATACTCTTAGACTCAGAAATTTGGACTGAAAATTCACGAGTGCAGATACTCTTAGACTCAGAAATTTGGACTGAAAATTCACAAGTGCAGACACTGCATTTAATCTAAAAAAATCAAGACAGTGGACTATGTAGACTAAATCTGCATTAAAATAGTGTTGTAAAGCAAATAGATTCCTCACTCAAACACACATCAATTCTGTATATTTCTCAAAAGAAGAAAAATTACAAAATATTGCACCTTACTGAATGAATCACACAAACACCCTACCTTGCTTTTATAAATAATGTTCCACAGGGATGCGTCGCCCCCCCAAAACCCCCACGTTTCCAAGATGGGGACTTCCCCAAGACGTGGGGACGTCTGAGGGATGTCCCCCTGTCACACCTCCACCGCTGCCCCGACCTGTCGCCATCCTCGAGACGTTTCCCTCTAAGAGGGGACATCTCCGAGGCATCCTATCAAAAAGGGGGTGTCTGGGGGACTCTGGGACGTCCAGGGGATGCCCAAATGTCCCTCAACCCCCTAGTAAACGCACAGGCATCCCCCGTGCTAGTGGACACCAAAAAGGCATTTTTTTAAAAAATTAAAAAAGATTTTGGTTTGTGAGCCCTCTACCCTAACCCTAATTGCTAATGGGTCCGACCCCCATCCCCAAGGCCTCCCAAAAGCTTATAAAAAGTCCTATTCCTCTCATTCCAAATCACACAAAAACTTCATTGAGTGAAGTAGATAGTTGAAAGTAGAGGCACCAAGCTAAGAGAGAGAAGTTTGCAAGAGTGAGAGAGCATTAGAAGAGGGAAAGTGAGATCAAGAAAAGGACAGAGAAGCCAAAAAGACTCAAGACTCTTCAAGTTCATCATTTGAGCCACAAGGTAGGGGCTATCACTATGCATTTGATTCTTTGAATTTATGATGTTTTGTTTCATTTGTAAATTGTATTGTTCTTTGATTCATGATTCATGATTCATTTCTAAATTGAAAATTCTTATAATTATTTGTGATTCATTCAAATGCTTAAATTTTTAAATCTTCCTTCAAATCAAATGCTTAAATTTCAAATTTATTTTGCTTCCTAGGTTGTGGATTTGTAAGTTTTTTTTCAATTTCAAGATTAGAATTTAGAAGTCAAATTAGGATTTCATCTGGTGTATCCTTTGCTTTTGCTTCTAGTTCTTCTAATGCTGAGAGGCACTAGTCTACTTATAGCTTCATCCACTCCGTTAAGAGGAACAAGCTTACCTCTAGGAGGGTAGAGAAGCTTGTCGTTGTACATAGTGCCTTGCGTCTCATTGACCGCAACACACTTACGTACAAGGAGAGTCCAGCAACCAGATGAGATGTAGAGCCAAAGGAGCCAACATAGATTGATGATGATGCTACACAGACAGGGCTGGTTGGTATTGGTTTAGAGGAGCTTGAGCATGTGGAGTTCTCTAGTGATGAGGAGTTTGGCGAGAACTTCGGGGATGATTAGCCATTGACTCATTAGTATTTAGTATTTTGTTTTTTAACATTGTTGATACTTGATTGTCATCATGAATCATCATTATGAAATTTTGAAAATTCTGAATTCGATATTTTCATTTTCATTTTCAATGTTCATTTGTTCAATGGTTCAAACTTGAAACTTCATTGTTAAAAAGTTAAAACTTAAATGTTAAATTGTTGATGATCAATGCAATATATTTATTACTTATACATCTTTTTATAACTAATATTTTAAGTACTATATGTATTTGCACCGCTCTCCTGCCCCTCCCGTCATCCCCACGTCGTCCCCAAACTCCGTCCCCCCATTAGGAAACTACGTGGAACTATGTTTATAAATGAAGGCCAGAGTTACAATATAGATAGACAGTCTAATAATAACAGCAACTCTAACTTTAGCATGTTTGATAATAACATCTCTAAATTTAGCATGTATAAGAATAACAAAAACACTAAATTTAATGTGTATGATAAAAACAAAAACACTAAATTTAGCATGTCTAGTAATAACACTAGATGCTTATTAAACTATTCATCTGAATTTGTTGAGTGTGTCATGCTGAGGAGAACAACAACTGAACAATCACAGGTAAAATTCTAACATGCAAGTCCTTTGAAATATGATCTCTCAATTGTATATGTGATGACATTACAAGTTGGGTTAGTAAAGTAGATGGTTTGACTACTTGAATTGTGGTTAGTTTCTTATCATCTCAATTGTGTTCCCAAGATAACCATTCAATTTAAATTTTGTTTCGTTACTTATAGAATCTCTAAAAGAACAAAAATTTTGGAGCTTTCATAAACAAAAGACATGGCCACATGTGCAGGGATTCTATTTCTACTCCTTTTTGTATACATAAATGTGAATGTTGTCCAAATTATTTCAAATCGTTTTGCAATTGTTAGTTGCTTTTCCATTTATTTTGTTAAAAAAATTAAAAAACTAAAAGATATGTTTATTACAAGTTCGAATCCCTCCGTGATAATGCAGCCGACACCTGATGAGCACCCCATTAATGGGGCGCTGCAATGATGTGATTAAAATCATGGGCACGAGTAGAGTGCTTAAATCTCCCATCCTCGGTATGATGCCACATCCGAGCTAAAGCCCAGTGATGTCCACCAATTACCCTTAGCAAAAATAAATATATATGTGTGTGTGTGTGTATATATGTGTGTGTGTGTATCACTTCAAGGTTTTAGGACAAGTTGAGTGCATCGTCAAAATTTAGATTGCATTTTAGTGTTTAACCTGCAAGTTAATCTAATCTTGCATTCTAACATTCAATCTAGGTTACGGATTTCTTACAATGTATTTTCCACTTAATACTTGGAAATATGTTCTATATACTTGTCTAGAACTGATTCAATTCCATATTAGTTTTTGGGATTAAATTACAACTTCGGAACTTGAAAACGACATTGCCACTTTTGATCCAATTAAAGATTGATTCAAGCATTGCTTGCATTGGCTATACATTGCGACACACTATTGTATTGAATGTCAAACTTTATCCTGATCAAACAAGTTCCTCCTTTCATAGAAGCCAATTTTGAGTAGAATTCTCCAAAAGCCACCGATACCCACATTGCAAAGCATACTTGAAATTTCATTACTGATACTTGGTCTCATAGTCATTATAATCTTGCATTATACTCTTCTATAATAGAGTTGTATCCTCACAAAACATCAAACCTCTTCCATTTTATTTTGCAAGTCTGATTCCATTTGTAACATTATCGTTGGAGGAAAGGTTGACAATTGTCTGGCACAACGAATTCCACCAACAACAAATTGTCAAATCAAGTTTAAATGCACTTATAGCTCTTGCTTTGTATGCAAATGTTATTTTTTTATTGAAATACTCTCATTCCACCAGTCGTATGATGATTGTTCAATCATGTCTATCATTATTCTCATTGTCACAATTCTACTATTGGTGGTTACCAATTTTTATCTTCTTTTTTAAAAATTGGGGTCTGGTTGTTTTCAATGTCTAGGCATTGGTTATTTGCAAGGCATTATATGTGGAATGCAAGATGATGGATACAATATATAACTTGTGGCCAAACATTTCCCTACGATTGTCAATTGGTAGATGTGATGGGTGTAAGGCCAAAGGCAACTTGAGACAAGACCATTCAACAAATGGATGATTCCACGTTGTTTTATGTGGCCTATACCAAAATTAAATTATCCTCCGACCAAACCATTTAATTGTCAATGTAAATTCTAAGAATTCTATAATTTGGTTGAATGATTCAGTTGTCAATCTGATATTGGGTGGTAAGATGAATTAAAGCTTAGTCAAGTGCTCAATGATTTGAGCATGGTCTTCTAAACCTCTCCTATAAGCTTCAGATCTTAGTCTAAGAATATTGAATGTCGAATCCCATGAAAACTGAATGACCTTAAAGAAAAGCTTCCTATATCGCTTCTTTACTTGAACATTTTACATGGAATAAAATGTGCCGCCATTGATATATATGATAAAAACACCACATTGATTTGTTTAATCAAAGGTTGCTGGGGTAAAACTCAACTCAGGTAAAACGCCGATGTTTTCACCAGGGATTGCATATTAATTCAATTATTCAAGATAGCATTACAAAGACAGGATTTTTCGTCGCCTCTTGCAGTGCTTTATGTGAGAACTCTGTTGAAGACACAAATCACCTTATTGTGAGTGCTCATTTATTCAGGATCTCTGGGATAAGCCTCTCTAAAAGATGAATACTTCTTGGACCAACCTGACAACCTTAACTAATGGCCTTATTTGGGACATAAGAAATAGAGAGGAGGCTAAGTTTTGGGATGGCTCAATGGTTGGGGGTCGACCCTTTGGCAAGTGCATTGTACTTAAAGAAGCAAAGAACGTACTATCAGCTGGTGATAAAATGAAGGTCAATTCTGTGGACAGTGGGAAATGGATTTGGGGATCGGTATAATGTCCCAAGGAACAAATTCTGATAAATTAAAAGGAGCTAATGATCAACTCTTTAAGAGTAAAATAACAGCAAATGATGACAGGTCGGATGCCATCAGATGGACAGGCAGAAACTTTGTTTCATTACAAGGTTAGCCTTGATTCTAGGAAAATTATAATCTTGACGAGGTTTCACGGGATTGGCCATCACAACATATTTGGACAAGATTTGGGCTGCCTAAAGCATATGCCTTTGTATGGTTTTGTGTAGAAGCACAGAAGGAACTGCAGACCATCTCCTCATCCGCTATACCTATGTCTCAAATATCTGGATTAGAATGTTAAATGTTTTTGGCTTCAGATGGGCATTCCTACACAGCATCAAGGATATCGTGGCTGAGTGGCCTTGCCTAATTAAATATAATATCATTATTCCATTATAGAGAGATGCTCCAGCAATTGTCATGTCGACCATTTGGCTGATATGAATGGCCATTCCCATCCAGCATCGAGGATATTGCGACCAAATGGCCTTGCCTAATTAAATATGATTTCATGATTCCATCATGGAAAGCTGCTTCAGTATTTGTCATGTAAACTATTTGGCTGGATAGGAATGCACTGCTTTTCAAAATTGACGAATGCCATTGGGATAAGGGGGAGGTAAAAGACCTGGCCGTCCTTCCAGAGTTGATAAATGCAAGATTGAAAGTTCAAAAGAAAAAGCTGCCTAGGTCTGATAAAGTTTGGTTGAGACCACTGATAAAGTTTCAAAAAAAAAAGCCTCTAGGGTTGATAAAGCTGATAACTGATAAAGTTCTAAAGAAGAAGCTGTGCAAACATTTTAGAAAATGCCAGTTCCTATCGGCTTGTGCCGAAACTCAGCGGAATGGCTTGGATCGTGTGATCTCCTACATAAAGCAAGGATGTAATTGAGATTTGAACCAAAAATATATATTTAAATTTTAAAGAAAGAGGTTTTGGGGTTGGGGCTTTGGCAGGCAAATGTGTCCGTACCTGGAGAAGCGCAAGAGAGAAAAACTGATCCAGCTTTAGGGTGAGTTGGTGCCATAGCTTGCGTTCGTAGAGATCCGCCATGGCAGCATACCATTCTCCCAGTTCTGGCTGTAAAGCCCTCTGCTCCTCCAGATACTTCACACCGGCCCCCATTACTGTCTTTCACCTTTCGCCTTTGTTCTCCTCCCTGATCTCTATATCGTTCGATCCAACCCTCCACCTTCTCTCACTTATGCCGCTTTGCCGCCTCTCCGCGTTGCTTTCAGCATACCAGCGTGTCAGAGTCCAAGTGGAAGTAAATAAAGAGAATTCAAAAGCATATGATCACTAACGAGTTAAGGCTAAAAGTTTCAATTTCGGATGACAGCTTGTTCGTTGAAACAAGTATTGCTCTCATAGACGCTGTTGTAATGGTGCGTCTCTTCAGATATCTCAAAAGAATTGAGCAGTTGGAAACAAGTAGGTGGTCTAAGGTAGTTTTCAACGAGGTGTCCAGCAAAATAAATAATTATTGGATGAAGCAAAACAACAAGTGGATGATCAAGTGAAATATCTATTTGAATGCTTGTCCTACTAATGGCAAAGATATAAAAGCTTTTGTCATAGATAAATTCTGTAAGTCTATGTAGGGTGGTATTCTAGGGAGAAAGAGAAATTATTACCTTGAGGTGTTCAACTCCACATGTGATCATCGACAAAAAACTTACATTGGGGCAAATATCCCTTGGAAAGCTGACATTTTGATGGCTCAGCTTAGAACTAATTCCCATCAGCATCGATGCGAATGGGAAGGTGGAAAAGGCCTAAAAAAACGTGGGAAGAGAGAGAATGTGAATTTTGCAATGCGGGGGCAGTTGAATTTGAAAAGCACTTTATTTTAGATTGTGATTCTTACACAGACATCAGGGTAAAATGTGCGGACTTCTTGACACTAACTTCTTGGCATGGTTTGTTTCTAGAAAGGTCTTTGGAGAGAGTTGAAGAGCTCATTATATCTTTAAATAAAAGAAGAAATACAATGCATAAGCAAATATGACTAGGTTGGTTGTCTCATAGGCTATTTATTTAACCTCGTGGGCATTAAAAAATCTTCTTCTTCTTCTTCTATTTTTTATTATTAGTGATATCTTAAATATATTTCTCTCTTGAGTAGTCAATCATACTCAATCGTTTAAGCATGGTTGCTACTCCCCATTAAGGTGTCATTTTAGATTTAACTTTTAAGGGATTTATGAAGATTAAATTATAGGATGTTAAAGGGTTATCATAGTAAATCAAGGTTACAATCGCTGATTTGTACAAGAATTGACCTAATTTGATATTTTTAAAAATAATAATAAATGATATAAATAAGTATTTAGTTAGAAATTGATTAAGACAAATGATCTATAAGTTAAAAACTAGCACAAATAATGATCAAGGTATCATAAACAGGAGCTAAGTGTCAAAATTTATCTTGGATAGTAGCACAATACATTAAACAGTTTTGCAGTGCGCTAGTGTCCAAGGTAGTGTGTTAGCATCCCACTCAAAATCTTTGTAAATGATTTTTGAGTTTTGCAGAATATACATTGTTCCAGTTCTTGTCTTAATTTCAAGCCTATGTGATCAATATTTTTTCAAATAGTTTTGTTTTAATTTGAAAACTCTAAGTTTTCATGCTTGTAAGGATTTGAATGAACACCATGAGAAAAGGGGGTTAATGGGTTTGATGTGTTAGATGTGTGATTCAAACCCCCATGTGGGTATGTTGCTTGCATACCAATGCTCCATGGAGGGATCAAGCCCAATACATAAGTGCTTGGTGCAAGTGCAAGTGAATGTTAGTATGAGTGTTGGATTTAGTGGTTTGAATGTGCTTGAGACTAAAAATTTGATTAATCTAATTTTAAGATTGCTATAGATGGCTATATGCAGAAGTAGGGCATAATAGAGATTAATGACCTTGATTTGCACAACTTATTTTTGAGCTTGTTCATGAGTATTTGCATCTAATTTTCATCTAGTGGATAAAAGGCTAAAAGTCATGTATTTATATTGATCTCGTGCTTGTGTAGAGTGTGAAATAGATCTAGGCTGACCCTAGGTGTCATAGGAATTGAAAAGATATCCATTGGGGTTGAAATTAGGTAGGGGACACTAGTGCAATCCCTTGGTCACTAATGCATAGCAAAACCTAAGGCACTAGGGGCTTGAATCCCTAGGAGAAGGTTTGGGACTAATTTTGAGATGTCTAGGGATGTGTAATGCCCATACAAAAGATGGATAAGGGTCGAAATAGGTCCTAAGATAAGTCTAGGTCTAATTTAGGGATGGATAGTATCAAGTGACACTCATTGCACTAAAGTGAAATTTTATATGACTACACATGTACTTAATATATTATTATTTCTTATGTAGTTGTTTGGTTATTGTTTAACTTGTCATACTTTGCTAGTGTTTCTTTGTTTTAAATCAAATGTGTTCCTCCAGTAGGGAGTGTGAGTTGTGAATTCCAATCGATTGTTTTATTTTATAACCTCATGTAAATTATGATTTTTTCATCATAAGGATTTTATTTCAACGTTCCAATCGTAAATACATTTATCTCAAATGTACCTTGAGATATCAATCTCAAGGTTCTTATTTTGAATTATTTGTGTATCGCATCGATTAATAATTTTATTACCTTCTCTCCTAATTTTTAATTGAGTGGCGAAAAATGGTATTAATCTAGATACACTATCATGCAGGGCTTGAAAAAAAATCCAGGGGAAAAAAAAGTCTCTAAACTCCATCAGGCAACTAAATTATTACAATTTTTTTATTGACTTCTTTGGAAAAAAATCTAAGTGAGCGTCAAATAGATGTCAAATTTTAAGTTCAAGTTGTCCTATAATAGTAAAATAGATGTCGAATTTAAGGTTAAATATAATTATGAACAACTCACTCCATTACACTTGCTTGTTGCTATTATAGAATACCTATCACATAATTATTAAATATATTTAGAAAGAAGACTAGAAAATCGTATTATTGCTTAGAAAACAATATGATATTGATCAATAAAGACATATTGAATACATCTATTTGAAAAATGTCAAGAGATATGAAGCTTGATGCACTTATCTTGGTTTTGTTACATATCATATTGATTAATAAATCTATTACCTTATCTACAAATTTCCTATTGATTGGTGATAGATGGCCTCAATCTACATTCACCATTGTGTCAAGTTCAAAAAACTCTTTTTGAGGGGAAAAAAGACTCCAAACTCCACAATATACGTAAGATATTACAATTTTTGATTAACTTCTACAGGTGAGAAGGAAAAACTTCCATATGACAATCAAATGGACCTCAAATTTAAGGTTGAACATTAATTGTAAACATCTCACAGACATTACAAGTCGTCGCCACCCATGGATACCATTTCAAAAATGATTATCAATGTGGTAATTTATTTTTAATATATTTGTGATTATGCCTTTTAGATTTTGGTAATGGCTTTTTTGGGCTTTCGGCTCCATGGGAACCTTTATTCATTTTTTTTTTACTAACCATTTATTTATTTTCTTAATGAATATAAATGATACTAAAAAATGTTCCCTTGATATTTATTTTGTATTATCTTATATGTTTTATGTATATTTGTTTTTGTATGGGGGAAGTGTTTAAATTCAGTATTATTGAATCGTTATCATGACTTTTAAGGTTTGAACCTTTCTTTGCACTTCTTGTTTAAAATAAAGTGTATATATCCTACTCTTCTATCTTTATTTTTCCTGAATTAGTCATGCACACTAATTTCACCAAAGATTGACTTTAGTCATGAATAAATAGACAAGTGAGGTTGGCTTATTTGATCATCCAACACATACCTAATATATTGAGCACATATTAAATACATGCTCGACATGTTTTGTTCTTTTGTTTCCTAACAATTATTTGTTCAATTTGATGGGTCTAGCAAATTTTAATGGGAAATGGGCCAACACTAACCCTATTTGTGCAAACCTCCAAACCAAACCTTTGTCCCTCTTAAATTTAAGGGATTTAATTATTTCAAGAGGATAGGAGTTAAAATACATGAAATTAAAGCAAGAGGCGAAGGATTGGAAGCAAGTGAATGGATTAGGATTGTACATGTTGAGAGAATTGTTTGTAAAAAATTACAACTGATCTTTGTAGATGCCAAAATGTGGTCTTTTGTACTTGACAATGACAAGCTTGACACACATTTACCATGCATGACTTAAGCACTCAAACAAGGTCCTAATCTATCATTTTCTCACACTTGAATGTTATCTTATGAGCCAACCCTTCCATTTTATTGTTACACACTTACAAGAACCTCACTATTTGTTTCAAATATGCTAAATATTATGCACAAACATCTTCAAACTCTTAATTTAGTCCACCTATACACATGTCAGTTCCATCAAAATTGATTAGTATCATCAGTCGATATTGACATGATCTGGTTGGTACCAACCCTTTCCCAACAATGACTATTTTTCAAAATCAAACCTCTCCTTAGGGTCAGTGATTTTCCTAGCATATTAGTGGTGTGAAAAACTACCCAGTTAGACTCATATATAAACAAATTAAGGTCTCATTTAAAATAAACTTGGGACTTATCTTGAATACATTTATACACTATTGTACATTGAGAAAATATGCCTTGGTCTTCCATAATTACAAAACTATCATTAGGAACAGTCACAAGCCAAGTCTAAAACACATTAAATCCAAGTCAAATCAAGTATTCTTAAGTATCAAAGCTAGATCATTAGCTGAATATATATAGTGAAGGAGCATAATTGCACAATCACGCTAGGTGGGAGAAATATGTGTGTCTTTATTTTCCTCCTTGGAGTATCAGATATATAAGCAACAATCAATCATCAAATGGGGGTGATTGGGATCATGTCAACCCATTACACTTTCCTAGTTTCTGTAGGTTTTTAGCCCTCACAAGCACACATAGGATTTCAAGGCATATGAGACAAATTTTTTGAGTTATGCATATTGTCAAGGTTCATGATCATAAATACAAAGCAAACAGAGACAAGAAAAAGTGACTGTATAATCACATTGCCACATTTTTACACATATCAGTATCAACTAACAATACTGACCCAATTTGGTGGAACAAACCCTATGTAGACAAAGAATCAATTCTAAAACTGAATGAACCACATGCCTACTTTATCTTGATTTTCATTTCTAGAACATGGTTATAGTCAAATAATCGCCCATAAAAGCTAAGTACTCATCCATTTCTTGTACTTGCTATATTCAGCACAAACCACTTGTCAAATCAATACAATCAATCATAATCTTTTACATTCAGATGTATGCTTGAATGTCATATTTTAATATATAAATTACATTTCAAGTTTGTATCTTGGTTATATTAAGTAATCCACCTTAATTCAAATCAGGGTAAAACATATTAGTGAACTCACACACAAATCAAATAGTGCAAAACCCTAGGTTTCCTTAATGTTTCATCATTTAAAGGTTTAGATTTATTGTCCTAGGATTTCAAAATCATTTTATATTTCCACAAACAAAAAATCTTTTTCAAATATTTTGTCCTAGGGATTCTTGATATGATTTTTATTTATCCGTATTTAACCCTTTCTAGAAATAAGGATTAAAGGAAATAGTGACCTAATCAACTAAGGAGAAGATTACTATAAAAAGTAGGCCAATTAAATGAATTTAAGTTTTGATGATATTTTTGATAAGATATATTGAATCTAACAATGTGTTAAATATGGGAGGTACAACATTAAATGTTTTGATAATAGCAATACAAAGGAGAAATTATACTTAGCTTGTTTACAAATGTGCAGGCAAATCTGAGACTATAAGAGTGGATTATCTAAAGATCTTGATCTCATCATCAAATTCTAAGCATATTATGGGCTACAAGTGATTTGGGTAATAAAAATATCAGGGTTGGATTATAAGATAAGCATTTATGCATAACGAGATGGCAAATACGAGCCTTGTATCTATGAGAAGGACATGAATTGAAAGGTAGAGCTTTGAGTGATATTGTCAAGCTTGAAAGACTCATCTATCATGTAAAATCTAGATTCAAGTATCTACATTTGCCCTCTGCCCTCCCTCCCCCACCCCTTTAATCCAGTAATGCATAAGGATGAAATTACTAGGTCAAAAGAAATAAATGTGTATTGTGGTGTGTACAACACACCTTGATTTGACTTGAACCCTGTTTAAGATTTTTTTTGTGTATGACCTGCAACCAAGAGCAGGTTACATGTGTAATTAGTGCATATAATCTAAAATCAATAATTGAAATTGCTTAAAATAAAAGAGAGCAAGGAAGGAGTACACATGTGTGTCGATGTAATCATGTTGCTCATTGGTGTATGCACACAATATTTTTAAAATTTATATTTTACCGACCCTTTCTCTCTTGTGGGAACATGTCAAATTTCAATCTCTCTAAGTGCACACCTTAGTGGGTGAATCAGGAAAGGGATGGGTAGACCATTGTTGCTTTGTAAGATTGTTGGTCAACTCTATCATTACCTGAACCCATTATAAATCCTACTTATCCAACTCACCATGCAAACAAACTTGCTTATCCATTTCCCTAAGTAATTATCCTTTCAAATAGCCACTAACTAAAAAAATTCCCTCTTTTCCTACTAAGTCAATCGCGTTGACCATGCTATAAAAGTTAAAGTGAATGTTACGGAACTAAGTCTGTCAATTTGACCTAGTTCAAGACTTAAGGGTAACTTTTTATTAAAAATTAGGTTGTGTTGGCCGACCTTGTTAGTTAAAATTTCAAAAGGGTTAAGACTTATCCATTACTATAAATACAAGGCTCCTTTCAATCCAATAGAGAAGAACATTCATTTTTGTATTATTACAACTCATAATTATACTACATCTACATTTGAAGGAACTATTACTTAGGGTTTGACTTGGAGGGAAGATAACTTGTCTTGTGGGAAATCTTAAATACAGAGTATGAGTCTTTTAGTCTAAATCTAATTTTTATAGTGTGATCCTTACAAAGCCACAAAAATCTCTTACACAACACCATTTATTATGTTTCTTTTTTATCCTTAGTTTTGCACAATTAAGTACTAGTTGTGCACCTAGAGGAAGGAAGAAGCCAACTTGCTAACACAGTGATATATCATGCTAGTGACCTTGTGCATTCACTTGAGGAACGCAGCCTAGACCGGTTCCTGTCAGTTCTATCACACAATGGTGTATAGACAACTATTACATAGGCATTTTAGTTAACATATTTAATCATTGTTACCACAAACATCATTATAGAGTTAACCATTTGATGCATTCAAATGATGCATTTATTTATCTAGTATCATAAAAGTAGAATTAACACCAAAGAGATTTAACACATCAAGATTCATAAACAAATAATTAGTTCCATTGATCTCATTTGATAAGTTTACAAAGGTACTTTATTCAATACACAATCTCTCCAAATCTCTTTCTTGACAACAACACATATACCTCCAACAATACTATTTAATCGAAGCTAAGGGGTGTTTATACACAAGCTAACCCATTCTCAGGTTGCATCATTAATACATTATAGATGACAAGCCAACAACTATTTCAGAAAAAGAAGTCATGGCGAGTCGTTGCAATTAAGTTCCTTTTGATTCAGGCCTAACATCTCCTATATATTCTCTCTATGCTTGATATTCATGTTTGTAATCCTCCTCCTTCATGAGCTAGTGCTACATTCACACTTATATTAAAATATAATACTTCTATGAACTGCTTTGTAACTACCTTCGCTTCTTACACCCTTGTCTTAGTCTTGCACTTTTCCAAGTCTTGCATATTATGTTTGTCATTCTCCATTTTTGTATTTTTTTCAACTTGATCTTCTGCACCAAGGTCTTTTGCACTGTTATTCCATGTCTCTCTTACGCCATCCTCTCTCATGCCAAGGTCCTCCACACTCTTCCTCCACCCTTGTAACTTTGTGTCATGACTCTAAAATACTTAAAATATATTATTACAAAATTTGGGATCCAACATCACCCTGAACTAAACCAATGGTCCATTCTAAAATATGTTAGTGTCTCCTTAGATAAAAAAATTTAGGATCCACTTGCTACACTTGGAATTTGATCTTCTCCCACCGATTGAGGTTCATCTAAATATTAAAAGTAATAACTTCCACTTCACCTCTCAATATTTTTATTTCTTCAAGTTGATCGATAAAATTGTCTGTTTAAGTTGTCAAAATCTCAAGTTGAGTAGTTAAAGCTTTGTGAGCATCCTCGAGTGCCCTAACCTCCACCAAACCTATCCACATTGATAAACTAGCATTTAGTTATTGTCATTGGGCACTTATTTATTTTTCTAGTTCTTTAACATCTTAGAATACCTTCAGTCATTGGGCCCTGCTTGTTATCACATAGATTTTGCATTCGTATTTGTGTTGTAGCTTGTGCAAAAATCTAATGATACAATGGGATTGCCTCCAAGATTTAGGACCTTGGAGAATTGAGGTGAACCTCTAGAGAAGGCTGACTTCCTTTCACTAAATTTGATGCAACTGATAAACTACCAACTCACGTGGAAATTTTGCTTCTTAGTGATCTTGCTTCTAAACTAGGGTTTGATTGTGATAAAAGAATTTTAGAAATGAAATTGAAAAGCTTGAAATGGTGATTACAAAAAAAAATTATAGTGTATTTTAATGCTTGCTTTGAATGAACACAACAAAACAATAAAGATATTAAAATTTATTGGAGCATAAACTCATGCAAATGTGAAACCAAAGGTAATATTGGGTATTTCTAATACAAGGGACAATTTTTTTTATTTTTTTATCAAAAAAACTTTCAAAAGGGAAAAATAATACCATAAATAAAAATTTGTGACTGAAATAAGAATAAAAGCATCCACAAATTCGATAAATAACTTGTCATACACAAAGATAACACATACCAAAAAGGTAAATCTTCAATCTATTCTCATTCTCTAGGTTATAACATGTAGATAACTTATTCAAAATACAAAATAATCTCTCTAACAACAAAAAGATAAATGGACTACGCCAAAGTACCCATATTTATACAATAATTTCTCTTGGAAGAGATGTAGTTAACCAAAACTCCATGCCCGGTTTAAGAGCATGCAAAATCTGAAACTACAAGCAAAGGGGGCATGATATTCAATTGGAATGGCATCCTTGGCAAAGTAAACAAGTGGAAAAAAAAGCATGCAACTGCTGGGCATGATCAAAACTACTGGAGGCATGGAGGAAACTTGAGAGTCTTCATGCAATGCCTTTATCTTCTTCAGTTGACCTATTGTAGTTTCTCCATACAATGAGGCACCAAAAGTGAACTCAAACTTAGAAAAATATATAGTTATTAGATAACTTTAGGTTATTTTTGCAAAACCTAACTTGTAATTTTAAATTGGGACTTTTACAACTTTTAAGTCATCCAATTTTGACAAAACTAGAAATGCAATTTACAATATGTGCTTTTGCAGTTAAACAACTTCAAACTTGTCAAAAAAGAAAGTGTAATTTACAAGTTTACTTTTTACAACTTTCAACCTATCAAAAAGGAACATGTAAATTACAAGGGGCTCGTTCTCAAAAAGAGCTGTCAAAATGATAGTTGCAATTATCAATATGCAACTTTACAATATTTTTTACAAGGAAAATACAACATACATAATGTTTTTGATGGAAAAAATTAATCTACAACCAAAAGTTTTGAAGACTCTTAATCCTTCTTTGCTTGTGTCTTTTCAATATATGCATCAAAACCCTTGAAGATCTCTAGGATACAATCTTCATCTGGATCAAAAGAGTATAGGTGGCTTATTTCACATTCTGTAATTATGTTAGAGAGTTCCCTTTTTACAGCCTTGTATACTTGAGTCTCTTTTCCCATTTGACCCAATGTATTATGGTGCCTGATAAAATGGTGAATGGAGCTCAAGATGAATGTTGTGTCACATGTTGACTTTCCTTTGACCACTCCTTTGAATTTGTCTTGAACTTCCTGTGCTTAAAGGATATGGTCTTGATGATCTATTGCTTGTCATGAAAATTTATTTAGCAAATCTTTAATATCAAAGATCATATCTGTAACCTTATCATGTATAGCCTAGTTTTATTGATACTCTCTATGAGTATTCTTATTCTGAGTTGAGTTATTATGTCCAATTCCTCATGCTCTGCATCATTTTTCAGTATCTTTTTAGCAATGAGTATATCAATTTCAATTGTATCCACAACTATCAACTTTGGATACAAAAGGTTTAATCTTTCTATCTCTTCTTGATATTTGCTTATTTGCTCTCTCAAAGTTACCCATCCATCCTTCAAAGATTTGTAGCAATCCATTGCTAATTCAATAACTTTGTTTCCCTTTGATATGAGATCTTATGCCTAGTCCTTTGTAGCCCTTCCCATGTTGCCAATCTTTGTCACTGCATTAAGTGTTTCTCTATCTTTGATATGAGTAATAGATTATGTAGGTTGGGCAGCAGGCTCAATAAACTTCTTTAATGTAGTTGTCAATTATTCAACCTTATTCTTCAATTCATCCTTAGTGACCTTGTCACTATCCATTTTATCAAAAAGAGAGTTAATGTTGGATTAAACCTCATGCTTCAATCCTTTTCTTATAGGATGACCAAGGTGAACCTTTGATATTTGGTAATCCCCCACCACTAGATCTTCTTTTTGTTTGTCTGCTAGGGGGACTACAATCTCTACATATTTCTCCCCTATTGAATCATATAATATTCTTGATATGGTTCTAGGAGCTGTCTTAGATTTCTTAAATGTATCTGCAAGGCCAAAATCCAATGTGTTTGGGGACACCACCTACTTACATTTTTCCCCACCGATTGTGTTAGCCAACTAAAAGTGACATACTATTGTCTTGGCATTGCCAATTGTGAATCTGTAAGTGAAGTTTTTGTACTGGTGCTTACAAAGACAAGTGTTGAGTCTAGTACTATTATATCCATTGAATCTTTGACTGATGTTTTGCCAATCTCTTCCCCATCTGTGGATTGAGTGGCCACATTTGTATTAATGATTTGCTTTGCCTCTACCTCCTTTATAATGGTTAGGGTTATTATGGAAATGAAAGAAATGGGTGCAATGGAAATTGATGTGCCTATTGGGAATGTGGGAGATGGCAATGACACTAATGGAGGGGTAGGCATAAAGAACTAAAAGAGGGGAACCTATGGGAGTGTGAAATCCAAAGCCGTGAATGAATCAATCAGTGTTGTGGGGACATACAGGGTTGATGAAATGGGAAAGGTGATGGGAGATTAAAATGAAGTAGTAGTTGTCCCAGGGGTTGGGATGGCCAGTGGGATTGTAATCAGGATGATTGAATCTATGGCTATACACTATTATGTGTTATTAGTGATTAATGGGGTGGAAGTGGAAATTAGAGATGAGATGGAAGGAATTGTAGAAGAAGGGAGTGAAATTATGGAAAAGGGATGAATTATGGAGGAGGGGAGTGGAAGTGAAACCTAAGTGTCCAATTGAATTGATTGAACTTTCGACAATGGAGTTGCTACAGAGGGGCAATTACTTGAGGTGAAGGTGGAGTGTAGACATGAGGAGAAGGTGTTGACATTGATGGAATGACATAGATAGGAGGAGGGACTATAAGAGTGATAAGAGTAGATACTATGACATAGATAAGAGTAACAATTATGTCTTCAGATGAAATCACTATCGGTTGATTTGCTGCTACTCCTTGGCCACTTGATTGTCCTCTCTTGGCCTTTAACTTTTGCTTTCTTTTGTGGGATATCACTAGCCTATCTGCCTATTCTAGGAGAGTTTCACTGCTATAACCTTCTATTGTTAGTGGCACTCTCTTCTCCTTGAGCTCTCTTAGCTTCTCACTAATGCTCACTATTTCTTTGGTCACCTTGACCCCTTTGCTTCTAAGCTAGTTGATTGTTCTATTTATTACATTGGCGGTTCTATCCATTAATGAGGACTCAAGAATGGACCACCTTACTACTAGAAGGGGTTGAGCATAGATGTTATTATCATAGTAGACCTTGTCTAATGGGGATTCATCATCTACCAAGTCCTCGGGGAATGGTGCCATGCTAAAATCCTTGACTTGATCTAGGGTCATCCTGGAATAATCCTTCAATCTTACTTCTTCTTCATCTTGCAGATCCTCATAGTAGTCTTCATAATAAGGAACATGGGAATATGTTGAGATCCCCAATGCACTAGTAATGTTACCATTTACATCATATAATGGCCTTGCCTCTAGATCCCTCATGGTCATCTAAGTCATTTTAGCATCTGCACACTTGGCTTTGGATAAAGAAGGGCATGTATACCTCCCTATGTTAATGGAGAAATGTATTCCCGTCTTATGTTTTCTTGATCATAACTTGTGAGTCTCCACGAGTTGCCTCACAAGTTCCATTAAAGCCCATTTGTCACTTACATACCTAGGAAGGGTGTAAGGACATCCGTTGAATCCTCTTACTCTAATATATGAGTATGTGGGGAATTGAATGAAATAATATCCCTAGTTTGTAATATTTAAAGTAACAACATCAGATAATCTCTTCTTTTCTAACTCCTTATCAAACATGACTATGATGTAGTATATGAATGCATCATTTACTCTTCTAAAGTGTTGCCTACTTACCTCAAGAGTGAGGTTAGGGTAATAGTTGAAAACCTTGTTTGCTTGGTTAGCTACTATATTTAATCCTAGGATGGCTCTCCCCTTAGATAATATGTAGACTATATAAGAAGTCATATAGAATTTCCCTGTATTCTAGACTTTCATAAACTACTTATGGATGGAGTCACTTATCAGATGTGCCTAGTTGATGTATTGCTTATTTTGATGGATTACCCATATGTATTGGTACATCTAGTATTGAAAGATCTTGGCATCAGGGTTTCTAGTGACTCTATGCAAAAGTATGATTAAATCCCCAACTTTATCTTTGAAATTTATCCTTGCCAATGTTTTGGGCAATCTTGTGGATGTAAGCCTAGAGACCCTTAGCCATTACTTATTCATTACCCTTAGACATCCAATGTTGTTGTCCTGATAGAATTTATTTAATGATCGGGAGTTATATTAAGGTAACTCTCATATTTAGGTATCAGAAATACTGAGTTTATGAAATCAAGGTCCAGGTTTAAAATCCTTTCCCCTTTGTCATTCAACACTTCTCTCTTATATACATCACAATGCTTTGCTAATGTGAGCACCAACTCAAGGCTCTACACTGATACAGGGAAGGTTACTGCTTGAGGTATCCCATAATAGTAAATGCTCTGAATCCAGTCAGTTTTGAATTCAACATTTACTCTAGCCTAGAAATCACCTAGGTCAATGTGATCTAGGTCTATTTATGTTATCTCATTTGTGTTAGATTCCAAGTTGAGTGGGACATCGGGACCCTTGGATTTGAATTTCATCTCCTTTTTAGACATGGGTTATGGGGAGAACCAATTACAAATTTGGCAAGATTTGAGGGTGTAAAACATAGGGGAAAGCTTGGGTGGAGAATGGGGTTACTATTGTAGGGGAAAAGTCCAATGAAGATGGTGGTTGCAAAACACACTTGTAATCTCTGATGAAAACTTTGACGTGTTTTAGAATTGCTCTGTGCATTAGAAAAGTCTACATAGCGATGGGGTTGAAAAAGCAGGTGGTAAAGCCCATGGGTTTTGGAATTGTTTTGGCAAGTGAAAATTTTATAGGGACTATGCAGGGAATCCTCAAAGGAATATTCGAATGGTTATTTGATTTTTGAAACCCTAGATTTTCTAGTGTAAGAAAATATAAGGAAAAGACTTGATAGGAAATTAGACAACCAGGTGATTTTTGAAATGATACTAAGAAAAATCCCTAACAATGCTTAAGCAAGGAAAACCCTTAAATTTGTAACTAGATAGGAAGAAAATGTGAAAATGAACCTATCTTAGCTTTATAGAGAAAAAATGATAATTGAAAATGTGGTAAGGATGATAGAAGAATACTAGGCACGAGTAATAATGGCATTTCTGGTTCGAAGTATGGTTTAAATGTGTGGTGGCATGGCTTGCAGGGTCATGGCTCGAGGTGTGGAGCTCCAATGTTGAAACTTGAAAATTAACAAATGAATTACATATAACCCTAATTAGACTTATATAACCTCTACAATAAATTCCCCTAAGTCAGTGGTTATTCAAAAATTTGGAGTCTGGGAGGAACTTTTCAACTTTGCAAATTTGTAATTTACACTTTGACCTCTGCATTTCATGGGATGGCTTGGTTCTTTGAAAATGGGAAGACAAAACTTAAAGCATAATTCACAACTTTGCAAGTTGCAAATTGCAACTGGAGTTATAATTTTTAAAGGATGGGCAGTTGGTGGGAAGCAAAACTCGAGTTGTAATTTGCAACTTTTTAAGTTACAATGCAAGTTACAAATTGTAACTAGAGTTCCAGTTTCTAGTTGGAGTGATGTGTGGGAAACAGAGTTTGGGAAGTAATTTGCAAGTTTGAAAGTTGTAAATTGCATTTCAATCTCAGGTTTTTGTAGGTATGTGTTTGACAAGAAGCAAAGCTCTGTTTACAATTTACAACTTTGCAAGTTACAAATTATGAGTGGGGTTCTGGTTTTTGACAAGTGTGAGATGTGCAAGAAGTAGAGGTTGGGAAGTAATTTACAAGTTTGTAATTTTAAAATTGCATTTCAATCTTTGGTTTATACCAACTATGATTAAAGTGGGTAACATAGGTCTAGATGCAATTTACAACTTTGCAAGTTGCAAATTTCACCCAGATCTTCAGTTTCCATCAGGCTTTAGGAAATGAGTGTCTGGCTCACTTTAAGGCATTTTTACAAAAAAATAATGGGTCTCCCTTAGGGTAATAGATATTTTGATAATTTTGGGACAAAAATATCAACATTTTTTGCAACCTTTGTGGGGTGATTGTCTATTAAACAATTTCTTTTTAGTAGTCTTCTAGTTCATTGGACATGGAATCATTTTAAGCTTAACACACTATAACTGGTGAAGAACAAACTGGAATTTGCCTAAACAAGAATGAAATAGAGAAAAATAGAGCAAACTAAGGAAATAAAAATTCCTAATGAGTTAACCTATGCGAAATCACTTATTTGTAAAAACAACTAACCCTAATATATGCAAATTTTTGGGAATAAATTCTAATTTCAAAAGCAAGCTTTGAGGTACATCCCATTGATTGGGATGGGTAGTTTTGATCCATCGAGATTGGATAGTTGGAATAAATTAGCTTTTTTGCACTGAGTTATAATATATGGATCACTCCATATTGCATCAAACTTGGTGTGCTCTCTTGGTTTAGTTATGTCTGCATCCCATTTAAGAACTATGTCTCCTTCATTAAAGCTCATGTTAGATGATTTTTTGTCAAAATTTCTCTTTGTTTGAGCCTAATTTGCTTCCATAAATTTCATTGATTGGTTTTGGACTTCTTCTAGTTCCATGAATTCTATCAATTATACTATCATTTCATCATTGTCAATCAAATCCAATTGATGATTGAGTTCTAGAGATGGTAACTCAATTGACAACAAAAGTCTAGATTCTCTTCCATATACCAACATGAATGGAAATTTACCAATTGTTCTCTTGGGAGTGATCCTATCAGGACACAATGTTGATTTCAACTTTGTTTGCCATGTCATCTGGTTGTCCTCCATTATCTTTTTAATAATCCTTATGAGAATTTTGTTGTTAGACTCAACCAAACCATTACCCTATGGGTAATATTTAGAAGTACTCAGGTATACATTGTGTCTTATAGCCCATTCACTCACTTGACTGCCTACAAAAGCTTTGGTATTATTTGAGATAATGGTGTAAGGAACACCAAACCTTATGACTGTGTCTAGGATGTCTTCCACAGGTGTTGCAAATTGATGATCAATCTCTTCTTCCTAATCTTGTAATGTGCAATTCATGTCCATAGGGATAGGAGTGTATGGATCAATATGGTTTTTAGCGATTGACTCATCTCTTATTGTTACTCTTGTTCCATATTTTGTCCTAAGCAACATGAAAGACCAATTAGTAGATAAATACCCTCCCATTTTTGCAGTTAAGTCTCATGAAAGGCAAATGGAAAAATAAAGGGGGAGATCAATAACTAAGATATATTGGGAAATTGACAAGCATGGACATGCATGGATGGTGAGGTTTAAAACTTTTATTGTCATGAATATTTAAGTGATAGTACCATCTAATTGAACCACACCTTTTGAGATAGATATATACTTAATACCAAAATCATCAGCTATTTTCTTGGGCTTAGCATAACTACTAGCCCCTGAGTCTTCCATGCAATTATGAACAAGATGCTTCCCAACTATGAGTGAAAGATAGAAAGGGAGAGGCTTACCATCTTTACTCACTTTGGTGTTAGTTTGTGGTTGACATAAATTAATTTTAGCATTAGGTCCCTTTGTCAAAACTTTATTTGTTATTTGGAATTTCTTCAAAGCTTCCTGTAGCAAATTTCTCTGTGCTGGAATGGACAATGCTTCCCACATAGTGACATTAAAATTAATCTTCTTCATTTGTTTAATAATATTGAAAGGAATGTTACCAACCTTTGTTGGTGCCTTTGTGGGAGCTATGTCTTCTTTCATGAGATTCAGGGTTAACACTTTTGATTTTGATTGGCCCATTGATACAAACGGTGGCCTCTATAATGTGTTGCCTTTTGTAGGTTCTTGTACAACTTTAGAATTTGTAGCTTGTTCCACCTTGTGGGGTTGATCACTTTCTATTTCCCTTTCCTTTGAACGTGTATTTTCTACCATTGAATAATGCCTCCTCCTGATTCACACAACAAAAGTCCTCTCACCAGTTTAGAAGAATAGCCTCATTATGAGCAGGTTCTTATGTATCCTTCTATTGGGAAGTGGCTTCATCTTACTGTTCTTAAATGTTTGATATGCCTTGCACCATCAAGGCTTGAATGATGACACCATTAGGACAAGTATTCTGTTTATGTGGTTGAGCACAAGGATAACACCACTCCTACTCTTGAGCTAGGTTATTTGGAATAGGTATAATAGCTTTGGAAGTACTTGGTGTAGGTAAAGCATGGATGTTTGGAGGTTTTAGTTAAATATTTTGACTTTATGGTTGTGAATTACCTTGGTATGGCTGCATGTTGGGTTGGTACATTTTGTTAGCTTATTGATAAGGCCTATAGTTCTGAGATTATTTCCTTTTCATTACTACCAACTCATTGCCAAAGTTCTTAAGCAATGAATTAACCTCATATAAATCATTACTAGGAGCAAGATTTAAAGTTGGTGCTTTGCTTATGGTGGGAATTGGAGCAATTACAGATTGTGTAGGAGGTATTTCTGAAGATAGAGGCAGTGGTGGCCTTGGGGAAAATTTTCTCGCTTGAATCAGGTAATTTTCTGCCCTTATTATAATTTCATAGGCATTGGAGAGTGTGGTACCACCCATTGACTGAATAATAATAGTTATATCACTATTCAAAAGTCTTAAGTAATATAGGAAAACATTATTTGGGGTGGGCTTGACCAATACTAGAATTCTATTCCATGTATTTTGAAAGCAAAAATTGAAATCACTCATGAACTCATGAGGAACTCATTGAATAATAGTTAATTATTCAACCAGGGAGAGGTGGTCACTCTTATCTTCAAATTGCATGCATAGTGCAGTTCTTAAATCATCCCAAACATGGATGGAATTGGGAGGTAGGCCTTTGTACCATTGTAAGGCTTTACCCTTAAAAGAGGAGACAAGAAGTCTGATTACAACATTATCTTATACTACATGTGGATTGAACAAATATTAACAATGTTTTGTATAGATTCCATAGGAGTTGTGGAAGTTTCACCAATAAAAAATGGAAGGATTTTTAGAGCTGAGGTAGGTATATCGTCATACTATGCCAACTGAAGTGGGTTTCCTCCATTAAAGGCCATAAAATTTTGATTTCTCATAGCCATAATGGGAGGTATGAAACTGTTGGGGATATTTGAAGGAGATGTAAAGAGATTTTTAGGATATATTCTAGTGTGAGGTATGACTGATCTTGATCTATTTTTATATGGAAATAACAATTTCAAAAAATCTTCTTTCTCACATTTAGTAGATGATCTTATTTATTTCTTTGGCATACATAAACCTTGATTTCCTAAATCTGTAAGCAAGTGGAGTCGCCAGGTGATTTTTAAATGTGTACAAGGCTTGTATAATGCTTGCTAAGAATAGCACTAATCTCTTTATTAATAATTTTCAAGTTCCACCGAGCATGCCAAAAAACTATTATCACATAGATTTTGCACTCATATTCATGTTATAGCTCATTGTGCAAAAATCTAATGATATAATAGGATTGCCTCCAAGCTATAAGACCTTTGTGAATCAAGGTGAACCTCTGAAGAAGGATGACTTATTTTCATTAAATTCAACACAACTGATAAACTACCAACTCGTGTGGAAATTTTGCTTCTTAGTGATCTTGCTTCTAAACTAGGGTTTAATTGTGAGAAAAGGGTTTTAGAAATGAAATTGCAAAACTAGAAATGGTGATTGCACCAAATATTTTAAGTGGATTTTATTGCTTGCTTTGAATGAACATAATAGAATCATAAATATATTGAAATTTATTGGAGCACAAACTCATGCAAATGTGAAACCAAAGGTAATATTGGGTATTTCTCATACAAGGGACAAGATTCTTAATTTTTTATCAAACAATCTTTCAAAAGGGCAAAATAATACCACATATCAAATTTTGTGACTAAAATAAGAATAAAAGCATCCATAAATTTATTAAATAACTTGCATACACAAAGATAACACAATCAAGAAAGGCAAATCTTCAATCTATTCTCATCCTCCAGGTTATAACATGTAGATAACTTATTCAAAATGTAGAATAATCTCTCTAACAACAAAAAGATAAATGGGCTACGCCAAAGTACCCATATGTATACCAAAAATTCTCTTAGAAGAGATTTAGTTAACCAAAACTCTAGGCCCAGTTCATGAGCATGGAAAGTTTGAAACTCCATGTAAAGAGGGGCGTGATATTCAACTGGAATGACATCCTTGACAAAGTAAACAAGTGGAAAAAAGAGCATGCAACTGATGGGCATGATCAAAAATATTAGAGGCATGGAGGAAACTTGAGAGTCTTCACGCAATGCCTTTATATTTTTTTAGTTGACCTAATGTAGTTTCTCCATGCAATGAGGAGCCAAAAGTGAACTCAAACTTAAAAAAAATAGATAGCTCTTAGATAACTTTAGTTTATTTTTACAAAACCTGACTTATAATTTTAAATTGGGACTTTTTCAAAATTTAAGTCATCTAATTTTGACAAAACTAGAAATACAACTTACAATATGTGATTTTGCAGTTAAATAACTTCAGACTTGTCAAAAAAGAAAGTGTGATTTACAAGTTTTCTTTTTACAACTTTCAACTTGTCAAAAAAATCATGGAAATGACAAGTGGCTCTTTCTCAAAAAGAACTGTCAAAATGATAGTTTCAATTTTCAATATGCAACATTACGATATTTTTTACAATAAGGAAAATACTATATATAAAATGTTTTTTATGGAAAGGATTAATCTACAACCAAAAATTTTGAAGGCTCTTTGTCTTTCTTTACATGTGTCTTTTCAATAAATGCATCAAAACTCTTGCAGATCTCAAGGATATGATCTTCATCTGGACTAAAAGAGTATAGGTGGCTTATTTCACATTCTATAATTGTGTCAGAGAGTTCCCTTTTTGCAGCCCTGTATACTTGAGTCTTTTTTCCCATTTGATCTAATGTATTATGGTACCTGATAAAATAGTGAATGGGTCTCAAACTAAATATTATGTCTCATGTTGACTCTCCTTCGACCACTCCTTTGAATTTGTCCTGAACTTCTTATGCTAAAAGGATCTAGTCTTGATGATCTGTTGCTTGACATGACAATTTATTCAACAAATATTTAATAGCAAAGAGCATATTTATAACCTTATCATGTATAACTTTAGCTTTATTGATACTCTCTATGAGTATTCTTATTCTGAACTGAACTACTTTGTGCAATTCCTCATGCTCTGCATCATTTTTCAATATCTTTTCTGTAATGAGGATATTAGTTTCAATTGTATCCACAACTGTCAACTTTGGATAGAAAAGGTTCAATCTTTCTATCTATTCTTGATATTTTCTTATTTTCTCTCTCAATGTTTCCCATCCATCCTTCAGGGCTTTGTATTAATCCATTACTAATTCAATAACTCTATTTCCCTTTGTGATGAGCTCTTCTACCCAATTTTTTATAGCCCTTCCCATGTTGTCAATCTCTATCACTCCATCAAGTGTTTCTCCATCTATGATCTGAGTAATAGATTATGTTGGTTGGGCAGTAGTGTCAATGAAATTCTTTAATGCAGTTGTTAATTGTTTAACCTTATTCTTCAATTCATCCTTAATGA
Organism: Torreya grandis; assembly: GCA_037957365.1. Classification (NCBI taxonomy): domain Eukaryota; kingdom Viridiplantae; phylum Streptophyta; class Pinopsida; order Cupressales; family Taxaceae; genus Torreya; species Torreya grandis. The sequence goes on along the minus strand of JARHVA010001980.1, from coordinate 849,926 downwards.
CCTTATCACTATCCATTTTATAAAAAAGAGAGTTAATGCTGGATTGAACATCATGCTTCAATCCCTCTCTTATAGGATGAATAAGGTGAACCTTTGATATCAAGTAATCCCCCACCACTAGATCTTTCTATTTGTCTGTTGGGGGGACTACAATCTCTACATAATTCTCCCTTGTTGAATCATATAATATTCTTGATATAGTTCTGGGAGCTATCTTAAATTTCTTAAATGCATCTACAAGGCCAAAATCCAATGTGTTTAGGGACACCATCTACTTATGTTTCTTCCCTACTGATTGTGCTAGCCAACTAGGAGTGGCATCGTATTGTCCTGGCACTGCCAATAGTGAATCTACAACTAAAATTATTACACTAGTGCTTATGGAGACAAGTGTTGAGTCTACTATTATTATAGCCATTGAATCTTCAGATGATGTTTTGCCAATTTCTTCCCCATCTGTGGGTTGAGTGGCCATATATATATCGGTGATTACCTCTACCTCCTTTATGGGGTTTAAGGTTATTATGGAAATGGAAGAAATGGGTGTAGTGGAAATGGATGTGCCTACCAGGGGTGTAGGGGATGGTAATGACACCAATAGAGGGGTATGCATAGGGAGCTAAAAGAGGGGAACCTATAAGACTGTGGAATCTAGAGCAGTGAATGAATGAATCAATCAATGTCGTGGGGACACTCAGGGTTGATGAAATGGGAAAGGTGATGGGAGATGAAAATTAAGTATTAGTTGTCCTAGAGGTGGGGATAGCCAGCAGGATTATAGTTAGGATGATTGAATCCATGATTATATACTGCTATGTGGTGTTAGTGATTAATGGGATGAAAGTGGTGATTAGAGATGAGATGGAAGGAATTGTAGAAGAAGGGAGTGAACTTATAGAAGAGGGAGGAATTATGGAGGAGGAGAGTGAAGTGAAACCTGAGTGTCTAATTGAATTGACTGAACTATCGATAATGAAGTTGCTGGCATAGGTGAGTTGGTGGAAATAGAGGGGGCAATTGCTTGAGGTGAAAGTGGAGTGGAGACAAGAGGAAGAGGTGTTGAAGCTGATGAAATGGCAAGGATAACAAGAGGGGGTATAATAGATATAGGAGTAGATACTATGATCGAGATAGGAGTACAAAATATTTCTATTTCAATAACATTTGTATCTTTAGATAAATCACTATCGACTGATTTATTGCTTCTACTTGATTGTCCTCTCTTGGCCTTTGACTTTTGCTTTCTGTTATGGGATATCATTGGCCTATCTACCTATTTTGGGAGGGTTCCACTAATGGAACCTTGTGCAGTTGGTGGCACTCCCTTCTCCTTGAGATCTATTATCTTCTTACTAATGCTCACTATTTGTTTGGTTACCTTGACCCCTTTGCTTCTAAGCTAGTTGATTGTTCTATTTATTACATTAGTGGTTATATCCATTAATGAGAAGGACTTAGGAATGGACCACATTATTTTTGGAAGGGGTTGAGCATAGATCTTATTATCATAGTAGACCTTATCTACTAGGGATTCATCATTTACCAAGTCTTTGGGGACTGGTGCCATGTTAAAAGCCTTGACCTGATCCAGGGTCATCCCAAAATAATCCTTCAATCTTACTTTTTTTTCATCTTGTAGATCCTCCCATTAATCTTCATAGTAGGGAACATGAAAATATGTTGAGATCCCTAATGCACTAGTAATGTTTCCTTTTACATCATAGAATGGCCTTGCCTCCAAAGCCCTGAAGGTCATCTAAGTCATCTCAACATCTGCACACTTGGGTTTGGATTAGGAAGGGAATGTGTACCTCCCTATGGTAATGGGGAAATGTATTCTTGCCTTGTGTTTGCTTGATAATAACTTGTGAGTCTCCATGAGTTACCTCATAAGTTTAAATCCCGTTTATCACTTACATACTTGGGAAGGGTGTAAGGACATCCTCTGAATCCTCCTACTCTGATATATGAGTATGTGGGGAATTGAATGAAATAAGATCCATAGTTTGTAATCTCTTAAGTAGCAGCATTAGAGAAACTCTTCTTTTCTAGCTCCTTGTCAAACATGACTATGATGTAGTGGATGAATGCATTATTTACTCTTCTGAAGTGTTGCTTACTTTCCTCAAGAGTGAGGTTAGGGTAATAGCTGAAAACCTTATTTGCTTGGTCAGCTACTGTATTTAATCATGGGAAGGCTCTCCCCTTAGCTAATATGTAGACTATATAAGAAGTCATATAGAACTTCCATATATTTTAGACTTCCATCAACTTCTTATGGATGGAGTCACTTATCAGCTATGCCCAGTTGATGTATTACTTATTTTGATGGATTACCCATATGTATTAGTATATCTAGTATTGAAATATCTTGGCATTGGGGCTTCTAGTGTCTCTATGCAAGTGTATGATTAAATCCCGCACTTCATATTTTAAATCTATACTTGCCAAAGTTTTGGGCAATCTTGTGGATGTAGGCCTAGAGACCCTTAGCCATTACTTATTCATTACCCTTAGACATCTAGTGTTGTCATCTTGATAGAATTTCTTTGATGATTCGAGAGTTATATCAAGGTAACTCTCATATTTAGGTATTAAGAATACTGAGTCTAAGAAATCGGGGTCCAGGTTTAGAATCCTTTCCCCTTTATCATTCAACACTTCTCTCTTATCTGCATCATAATGCTTTGCTAATGTGAGCACCAACTCAAGGCTCTGCACTAATAGGGGGAAGGTTATTGCTTAAGGTAACCCATGATCGTAAATTCTCTGCATCGAATCATTTTTGAATTCAACATTTACTCTAGTCCATAAATCACCTAGGTTAATGTGACCTAGATCTATGTCTGTTATCTCATTTATGTTGAATTCCAAGCTAAGTGGGACACTGAGTCCCTTGGATTTTAATTTCATCTCCTTTATAGACATGGATTCTAAGGAATCTAATGGGGGAAAACCAACTGCAAAGTTGGTAGGATTTGAGGGTGCAAAACATTGGTGAAAGCTCTGATGGAGATTGGGGTTGCTATTGTAGGGGAAAAGTCTGACAGAGATGGTGGTTGCAAAACACACTTGTAATCTCTGATGAAAACTCTGACAGTTTTTGGAATTTCTCTATGTACTAGCAAATTCTGTGGAGTTGTGGGGTTGTAAAAGCAAGTGGTAAATCCCATGGGTTTGGAATTATTTTGGCAAGTGAAAAGTCTACGGGGACTCTGCAAGGAATCCTCAAAGGAATATTTGATTGGTTATTTGATTTTTGAAACCTTAAATTTTCTAGTCTAAGAAAATAGAAGGAAAAAACTTGATAGGAAATAAGACAACTAGGTGATTTTTGAAATGATGCTAAGACAAAACCCTAACAATGTTTAAGCAAGGAAAACCCCTAAATTTGCAACTAGATAAGAACACAATAAGAAAATGAACCTATCTTAGCTTAGTAGAGGAAAAATGATTATTTAAAATGTGGCAAGGATGATAGAGGGATATTAGGCATGAGTAACAATGGCATTTTTGGTTCGAAGTGTGGCTTCAATGTGTGGGTCATGGCTTACAAGGTCATGGTGACATGGCTTATAGGGTCATGCCTGAGGCATAAAGCTCCAATGTCAAAACTTGTAAATTAACAAATAAATCACAAATAACCCTCATTAGACTTATATAACCTCTGTAATAAATGCCCTTATGTCTGTGGTTATTTGGAAATCCAGAGTTTGGGAATAACTTTGCAACCCTGGAAATTTATAATTTGTACTTTGACCTCCACATTCCATAAGATGGCTTGGTTCTTTGAAATAAGAAGGCAAAATTCAAGGTGCAATTCACAACTTTGCAAGTTACAAATTGCAACTAGAGTTCCAATTTTTTAAGGATGGGTAGTTGGCAGGAAGTGAAACTTGAGTTGTAATTTGTAAGTTTGCAAGTTTCAAATTACAACCAGAGTTCTTATTTTTGGTTGGAGTGATGTGCGAGAAGCAGAGGTTAGGAAGTGATTTACAAGTTTTCAAGTTGAAAATTACATTTCAATCTCTAGTTTTTATGAGGTATGTGTTTGGTAGGAAGTGAAGCTCCGTTTGTAATTTTTAACTTTGAAAGTTGCAAATTGCTAGTGGGGTTTCGATTTTTGATAAGCATGAGTTGTGTGGGTAGCAGAGGTTGGGAAATAATTTGCAAGTTTTCAAGTTGTAAATTTCATTCCAATCTCCTATTTATGTTGACTATAAGTAAAGTGGGAAGCAAAGGTTTGGATGTGATTTGTAACTTTACAAGTTGTAAATTGCACCCAAATCTTTTGTTTCTATCGAGCTTTAGGAAATGAGTGTTCTAGGTCACTTTATGGCATTTTATTGATGGGTCTCCCTTAGGGTACTAGATATTTTGACATTTTTTGTACAAAAGTATCAACACTATCCTTAATACTTAATGCATTCGCAACCAATTATTGGTACTATTATTCCTCAGGCAGTGATTGTGCTTCCAAAATTTTACTTGATGATGCCAAGTTTACAAAAAACCCATCTACAATAGGAATAATAGTTCTTAGTTTATTCAAAAAGGCATGATAGACATCCATGACCTCTATAAACTGCTCTATTACCCACATCTTTTCATGTTTAGAAAACACTTGGTTTTTACATTTATTGAACAAGAGGTCCAAGAGCATCTCCAATTTATTAATGGCCTCACTAGTAATAGGAATTCCATCTATGAGCATTGGTTCACTTTTAAATTTTTTTGACATAGGGCCAAAGTCCTAAGTTAGGATGATTTAATCACCTCCAATCGGTGCTTGAGTTCTTGAATTTCTTCTTCAAACTTGCCCCTCATTTCATGTTCTTCCTTATACATTTGAACGACCTCCCAATGTTTGTAGCAAAGTTGTCCACCATCATGGCTATTGAGAATGTTTTGCCTAGATAGCTCTAGGGCAAACCTTATAAGGGTTGCAACTATTTACATTGGAGAGCAATTTAGGGGATTTACCCAAATCGTGTCTAGAACATCTACGACTTTTGGGCTTATATTGCTACTATCTTTTGGAAGCTCAAAATGACCTTCATCACGATGTACTTCCATCACAAAAGAAATTTTGCACCGAGTTTGTTAAGTAGACTCATGTTTGGGGAAATAATTCCACATATATAGTTGTTTGTCTATTGTATCCTATTAACATAGGGAATTAATGGAAGGTCCCTGATTTGTCTATTATTGTTGCACTACCTCCTACATGGGTTCCTTGCCTTTTTGAGGGTTGTACTCCAAACTGATAACTTTGGGACTCTTTTCCCATTGTCTGTTGGTTTTGGCACTAAGGTCTTCTGTGCTGGGGACTTATCCTCTTTTATCTTGTTTAGGCTTTAGAATTTCAATGTTCATTTACTATTTGACAACAAGCTATTCTTCATTAGGCTCAATAGTGGGTTCCTTTGTAGGTTGCAATTTTGGAGATGCCTCACATGTGTCCAGTATCACTACTGAGCATACTTCATGCTTGGTCTCTACTTGGGCAGATAGGTTGGATGTAATGATGTTCTCTTGTTCTGTAAGCAAACCTTAGGTCTTTGCTAGCAATGGAGCCTATCATTGATGTTTTGGAGTGACCTTGGGTTGTTCCTGTGATCTACTAGAATTATTGGCCTCAGGGCTTGGCTTTTTCTCCTTCATTTGCACTCATTATTTTACATGTGTTTGTGGTTGAGGAGGAAGCAGTTCCTTTTCTACCTATCAACTTCCTAATCTCTTTTATGGCTTGAGCATATAGAAGATCACCCAGATCTTTCATTACATGACTATCTTATAAGGGTTGATATCAGTCTTATCAGACTCATGCTACTTTACATATGCTTACCTCCATATATAGACATAAAGATTGAGTAGAGTGTGAATCTCAATGTCAATCTTATCTGCATTAATATTTATAGGTTGCACATCCTCAATATGACTCACATAGTCCATAAAATATATGGTAGTGGATATGTAAGGCAATTTGGGCCATCCTGACAAGTTGTTAGTTTTTTCCATCTAGATTCATGCAATAGATTAGTGTTTCTTTACAAAAAAGCTCAGAAGAGGTTCCCATCTATGTAGGAAATTCCTTTGGTATGCACAATTCATTCCCAAATGCCTCCTTCATGCCATCAAACCAACCCTTCATCTCTACTTTGTAGGAGGGTGTGATGGTGTCAGATCATGTGAATTATTTGAACCTTTTGGTAGGGGACTTATTCTTTTTCATGTTTCCTTTTCAAAATAATTAATAGTCTAATAGTAATTTATTCAGTTGTTCAAAAGGTACTTTAAGTTATAACTTTGGAAAATGACACTTGTTAATTATTATTGAGTGGGACCAAAAGTAATTAATACATACATGGCCAAAATTAATTAATATTCATTTATTAGAAAAAGGTAACTATGAAATTAAAATAAATATTTATTTATTTTAGGGTGGGATTAGAACAGTGCATAATAGAACATTGGAGTAAAGAAGAATGAGGATTGAAATCATTCGAATAAAAACACAACCCTTTTTCCATAAGAAAAGCTTACAACTTCTACAATTATTCAGAGGATGAAAACCCTTAGATTTACATGTACAAGGATGAAACCCTTCATACCCATTTGGTAATTCCTTCCATGTATTACAACAGTGCTACCAATTTTAGGAAATACCAGCTTCAAAAGCCTATTCAGCTAGGGAGTCACATTTCAAGAGGTGGGGAAAAAATGTAGATATGTACGGATTCATATGGCATTCATACCATGACCATTTTCAGTCAAACAAGTTGTATAACTTAGCAAGTTGTTTTACATGTTATACTAGCAAAAATAATTATTTTGGAAAGATTTTTCAATTAGGGTTTATGTTGAATATCATGTCTAAAGAGGCATTTATTATTTATCAAGGTATTTATTTGTTTATTTATTGATGTCTGTATGAATTATTTACATTTGTTCCAGATTTCATTTATGATGTTTCATCTTGTTTTTAAAAATAAAATAATTAAAATTTTCCAAGATTTAGTTTTTCATCTGAAAATTTAGTATATTGTTTAAAAGGAATATTTTAGTGGTATTAGAGCTAACATTCCTACTAGCTTATTGGGCATTCTAGCAATCCATGAAGGTGGTGTTTGGGATTCATGCAGTTACAAGCCAAAAATAATGGGAAGGAAGGTACATGCAAGTTTGATGTACATGAGGGTTAATCAAAATTTTAATTTAATTTTTATTTCAAGGAATCGTGGCAAAGTCATTCAAAGAAAAGATTATTGCTCTTCATGCTCAATATTAATATTTTTTGGCCAAAATACAAAATGATATATCATTTTTTGAGTTTTTTTCATTATATTTTGATATACCATTACTGGAAAAACCCACAAATTGAGAAAAAAGGTTGTATGAGGATGTCAAAAAATAAAAACCAAATGTGAACACAAAGTTGCAAATAGAAGATGAAATGGATTTCTAGGACAACCATATGAGGGATTCTTCCTTATAGATGGAAATTTTTTGTTATGAGGAACATGCAGTTCCAGTTACAATCATCCAGCTATGTGTAGTGGAACTAGATGTTGTCACATCAAATATGAGTCTCACCATGGTAGTTGGCAAAGAGGATGATGAATAATTATAAGATTAATAATGAAGAATATCCAATAGTAGAAGAAGATTTTACCATCCAGTTGAAAGAGCACATAGAAGAAGAAACCATTGAGGAACCTGCAAAACAAGAGTCACCTAAAAATATCTAATTTGATGAAGGGATTCTCAAGGGATTTGACATAATCATAGTAGCATTTAATTAGGCCTTGGTCTAAGAGCAAATATCTAAGACATATGGACCTGGTCAAATCATATTGACATAATATAAGCGAAAGTGGATCGAAGAGAAGTTGATAGAAAAGCCAACATTGGCAAGTTCAAACATGAGCTTTACAATTCAACAAACACAAAAACTTTTGATATTCACACTTAGATGGGAATCACGATGATTGGTTTGGGATCTTGGTTTTTATAGGAATGTTAAGGTATTGCTTTAAGACAAGTAATATTGGGAAGGGTGTACTTCATGTCCCCTTTTCAAAATAATTAATAATCTAATGATACTTTATCAAATTGTTCAAAAATATGCTTTAAGTTATAACTTTGGAAAAGGACACTTGTTAATTATTATTGAGTGGGGCCAAAAGTAATTAATACATACATGGCCTAAAGTAATTAATATTCATTAATTGGGAAAAAGTGAATATTAAATTTAAAAAAAAATATTTCTTTTAAGGTTGGATTGGAAAAGTACATAATAGAAGATTGGAGTAAAGAAGAACAAGGATTGAAATCATTTGAACAAAAACATAACCCTTTTTCTAGAGAAAAACCTTATAGCTTATGCAATTATTCAAAGGATAAAAACCCTCAGATTTATAGGTACGAGGATGAAACCCTTCATGCCCATTTGGTAATTTCATTCAAGTATTACAACAGTGCTACTAGTTTCAAGAAATATAAGCTTCAGAGGCCCATTCAGCCAGGGCATCACATTTCAAGAGATAAAAAAGGTAGATTCATATGGATCTATACAATATCCATACTGTGATCATTTTCAGTCAAACATGTACAATTAAACAAGTTATTGTACTTGTTATACTAGTAGAAACAACTGATTTGGAAAGATTTTTAGTTACGGGTTGTGATAAATATCAAGGCTAAAGTGGTATTTACACTTTACCGAGGTATTCCATTATTTATTGATGTCTACACAAATTATTTGCATTTGTTTCAAATTTCATTTATGATGTTCCAACTTGTTTTTAAAAAGAAAATAATTAAAATTTTCTAAAATTCAATTTTTTGTTTGAAAATTTAGTGTATTTTTTAAAAGGAATATTTCATGCTCTAGTGGGTAAACCCACTTCAATTCCTTAATAGAATATTTTGGGAAACTAATCTCATAAAAAACCATTAGCATTAAAATTATGCCCCACGAAAAATTATAGTTGGGCAAACGATGTGCCTTCTCTACATCTTGTTGAATTTTCTCAGCACAGTACATGGAGTAATTGTACTTTTTCCCCTTGGCCATTTGATTGGAAATGTAAAGGTGGGCCATATCCACCTCCTTCCACTTATCTATGCCCCTAGCTTGGTCATGGCCAAGTGTACAACTAATTGAATTATAGGATCATAAATACTCATGGTATACATGACATGGATTTCCTTTTTATATTTCAACACCACCATCGTTCTATCAATTAATTTATAATCCTCAAGATCTAAATCGACATCAGCTCTAGACTATAGTAACCTAGTTACTTTACTAATCCATTTAGGGGTAGCTCTCATTCTGAACCTAGTAAAATAGAAGTAGTCTTCATGAATGCATGAAATTAAAAAATGAAATGCCTCCTGTAGTTTCCTAAAATATGGTAGTTGGAAGAGTTGGAGCACCCTTGCATCCTCTAATAATTTATAAACTATGAGATCATAGGTGATCTTGTTCCTGATGTTCTAGCACTCCACCCAGTAGTCCCATTGTAAATCATCTTCATTTCAATTCTGACGATGATTGTAATTGAGGACCTGACATGTAGAAACCTTAGATTCCCAATCATCCATGCATAAAATTGTCTCTTAATATTACATTTCTTCAATCAAAATAGGAGAGGGTGGTGGTGTTGTAACAACCTTCTTTCCCATGCATGCCATTTATGGTGTTTCTCTGATAGGGGTCCCTTCCCTCAGCCCTACTAAGTCCTCACTTTGTGCACTGCCTACACCAGAACCTTCTTCCCAAATAAAAACAAAACTTCCTTATTCTACACCCTTGTGCTCTTCTACTTTGAGAATTATTAGAAGTGGATCTATTTTATTTCCTTTTTGCTTTGGCTACATCAGCAACCAGGGTCTTTGAAGGTTAACGCATGGCTGACCAATTATTCTAAATGAATACATTTTGATTCCTTTTATAGACCTAAAATACTTTGGATTCCCAGTTTAACCTCCTCTAATGGCAGACTTAACACATGTAACCTACAACTTCACTTCCTCTTGCTTACATGGATGCGTTCCCACTCCTCTTTTCTTGAATGCACATCGCTCAATATCTACTTCACTTCTGTAAATGAGAGAACTATGTAGACATCTTCTTTACTACTTATTTTCACTTGTTCAAGCTCTAAAATTTTCAATTTTTCAATAGTAAAAATGAAAATTATAAGCCACTCTATCTTTTATAGGCAATCCCAAATTTTCACATTAAATCTTCTCCACATCACCATCCATTACTTCAACCAATTGATGATTTAAACAACATGCCTTGGTGTTGATTTGGAATGCTTGCCATTTATACCACTCTATCATTAATAAATGCATGTCCCATCCTTTGTGAGTTGTTGCACCTTTCTTGTAATGCATGCCAATTGTAATAATTCAAATTTCCCATTTCATGCGTCGAAAACTGCCTTTCTATTTTAACCCATTTTTATAATAATATTTCATTTGCCATGTTAATCCCATATCATAGGTCATGTGCCACCTCTTCCATGCCTCATGCTACCTATTGCATGCATCCCTCATGCACCCCATCTTGCGTGTCTTCTCTTTGCATCGCATCTTGAGCACCCCATTGTTTTCTAAGCTCTTTATTCCCATGTAGTCTTTCCATCATTTCCTTTACCCACTTTTAGCTTAATTAACTTATCTAACTTCAAACCTACCCCATAATAAAATATGTGTGTGGTCCTCCACATCATAACTTAGTGAAATTCATGTCAAGAAAGAAAGAGAAATATAGTGTAAAATACCAAAAATCATCAAAAAGTGACAAAAACAAATTACAAAAGGCATGCAACCAATGCCACGCTTATTTGAAAATGAAACGTCATCCTAAACTAACCTAGTGGCATATGCCTTATTCACTGAATTGAAGAATTACATAGAATGGTAGGGCCATATTCGAATACCAGTGAAATGTCCTGGTAAGAATTGACATCTAATATTTTCAATTTATAGGCACCTATTAGACAAATAGCAAGAACAATAAATAGACCATCCAATCAGATCTATAGTTTACCTAAATGGTGTGCAAAATTGAATCATAAACTAGGACATGCATACCAAGATGGAAAAGTTTGGTTTTGATATGTCGATCATGCTAGGCTTTTTGTTTTTACTTCTCAATTCCTTAGCTCTAGTGGGTGAGAAAGTTTGTTTCCCCCAGCTAATGTAGAGCATCTAGGCACACTTTTAGGGACTCCTCATCATCTAATAAATCATTGCATCTAATATGCAAATAAGGAATAAGGTATAGACATCCAATTCCTATCACTATTGTGCTAAAATTATAAATCTGAACGATGTTCTGTAACAACACACAATTTGGACCAAAATCACTAAAATGCTCTAAATCATTCGAAATTGTCATGTACAAGTGCCGATTTGTGCTCATATCTTTTCTTAAATCACTTTGAGTCAAATTGTGACCATGCAAAATGACATCTTAGACCATTGAAATCTTCTAATTCACTTGTACATGTCACGTGCATATGTCAATTTATGTCTATAATACCCCAACTGGTGTATTATCTTGTCTGCAACTGACATCTTCTTCTCATTATACTCCAATCAAATTATGACGTAACAAAATGAAAATTTCAAATAGGTTGATTAAACATGTAACAAATTTCCAAAAAATTATATAAAACTAATTAAAGTCACTTAAGCAAATCAAACCAAATTATGGGCTTAAGTGGAAAATCCATGAAAGTTGTTGAATATCTATTTACTAAAAATTCATTATTCAATTTTACATCATCCCATGGCATCATCACAGGGTTGTCATCCATAAGTCATTAATGGGATAAATATCAGGATTAAGATCTCCCATGCCTCATCAATGCCCCATTCTTTTAAATATTGATGACAATATTTATTGTTTATCTCTCCAAGATTGAATCAATCCATGACCAAACATCTTGATATCGAGATGGACGGTCATGGTTGATCCTAAACATTTCAAAAAAGCTATAAATAAGTGATCTAAAACTACCATTTTAAAGCTTAAATTGTGTAAACTTACTATGCAAAAATACTTTCAAATAATCTTCAATTAAGTAATGTTATTATGCAATAATATTGATAGAAAAATATTTACTCACTCACCCAATTAGGCCAAATTGAAGAACCAAAGCCATTAATGAACTAAGAGATGATGGAGGCTCATGCTACACCTCATTAATGAAGACTTAAAGCACCAAATCTAAGGAAACACATGCCTATTAACTATTTTTGAGGGAGGGATACTACTTGGAAGGTATTGATTGTCTTACTTTCATAATTAGCTTCTTGAATTCATTAGCACCACCCCTTGAGGGAGTAGGCTTAACATGTTAGTTCTTTATGCTTATTTTGAGATTTATTGACTTATGCATGAGCTAACTTATTTTGTAATCCTATTCTACATTTTGACATGCTCGATGGGACCATGGATCTCATACATCATTTTATTCCTTCTAATTTAACACTCAAATCCTATTTTGAGTTTGATTTGCTCCTCTTTTTCTCTAATTTTTGTGTTTGATGACTTCCAGACTAAATGATAGAGTTGACCTATAATTGGTAAATTGATCTTGAACATCAACGAGAATGCCCTGTGGAATGATGAGATCACCTTGAGCAACAATGAGATTTCTTATGCAAATGGTGAAATTAACTTTTTTTTTGTCTATCTTTGTGTTTTTACAAAATGATGAAATTGACCTAAAGATTGGTAGGTTTGACCTATGGAATGATGGGGTTGCCTAAGATCAGTGAAATTGTCTTGGACCAAAACCTACAGGTAACTTTGTGTTTTTCATTTTTATCATTTTGATGAGTTTTCCCTATTTATAAATGATATCTCCTTGCTAGTCAGTGATATCCTCCTATTAATCAATAGGTTTGCCAGTCAGTGTGTTTTCTTTTCTATGTAACAGTGGAATCATCTTTTTAAATGGTATTATTACTCTGTAGAATGATGAGTTCACTCTGAAGAATGGTGAGAAGACCTTGTGTCAAATTCTAGAGAGTTAAAACAATAATTTCAAGTTTATTTTCATATCATACACCCATTTTCTAGACTTCTAACTCTTTATTTTGCAGAATTAAACACTTAGTTTATATTTTACAACAATGAAAGGCAAATTTTACTTCATATTTCATTCGGTGTTCTAAAATGAACTCAAGCTTTAGATAAGTGTTCTTAAGAGCTTTTGTTTTTTAATTGTTGTTTATTATGTGTTTGTTTTATAAACTAAGTGTAGCGTGTATGCTCTCCCCCATCTCCTTTAGGGAATTTGGGTGATCCAAAAATACTTGACTTATTGCTTTTGTCACTTAGTCCAAGTGAGGAAGGAATGTCACAAATGCACTCCCCAAAAGTTGAGTGATTTAAGTGATCTTAAAATGACCCTAAAGTCTTACAATTATTTCTTGCATCTTGGCTTGTGGGCAGGAGTTCATAGCCTCTCCACAAGTTCTCTAGGGAAGTGTTAACCTATGAATTCATCTCCTGTCATTGTTTCAACCCCACTTCATAGTGGGGTATACAAATTTAGGTTGACTTATTGGGACACTTATTTGAGTGGTTAAACAAGCTCCATTAATAAAACCTACCTAAGAATGAATGTTTAACTTGGACATCATACTACATTGAGCAATTGATGGATGTTGTGGTTGTAAAAAGGGCAAGACCTTTTTACAACAAGCTAGTTAACTCGAATCTAAATGATGTGTTGCATCCTAGTGTTAATCACACATATGAGACCATTTAGATCATGTGATACTTATAGTTTTTAGATAAACCCTATTTGTCATGGAGTACTATTGGTATAGAGGGAGTAGCCCAAAGTTCCATGTCATTGTATGACTTCTTGATATAAAGGGGGCCTAAAAACCTTAATTTTCATGTGCATATAAATTTATTAGATTTACAACTTATTTCCTTTCAAGAAGGAATATATCGATGGAATCCAAGAGTATGAAAACACCTTGTCAGTTTCTAGGATAAGATGCACACTTCAGTGTTTTTATTATTCTTATTTCCATACATTGTATTTTGACTCTAAAAACTATTTGTGTAAACCAAAATGCATCAAAAACTAAAAACTTGTTATACACCATATATTTTGAAGAAAGAGGCATTACATGGGTCAAATCCAAAACACTTTTAGCCTTGTTCTAAATTCAATCAAATCATTTGTGTTTATGCTTCTAAAACAACATCGATACATTATTCATTTGATTCTAAACTATTTACCACTTGAAAAATTTAAAGTCCTTTTAATTGAAATTTAAAATTTTACCTTTCTAAGTTTTAATCCAAAATGCTATTGGTATACACTAGAGTCTTGCCTACAACTTTGGCTTGGGTGGTTTACCTTTTGCACTTGGTTTGAGTATCTTGGGTGAAATTTTCTTTTTGGTTTGAAGGTCGTTTATCTAGACATTTACCTATTTTATTCTTATTTTGAACTTAGGTTATCTTGCATTTACTCATGCTCTAAATTCCTATACCGTTATACCTTATTTTTTATGTGGTACGACTTTATGCGTAGGGATTATTTTGTTAGTTTGTATCTTGAGATTTTTAGTTTGTGTCTTAATCTTCTTGATCTGAAAGGTCTTCTTCTAGATTATCTAGCCATGACTCATTGCAGTTGTGCTTAAATTTTTATGGTATTGACATACTTTAAACCTAAGTTTTTATATACATATAAAATTTCTCAATTCATTTAATGTCACTAATATTCCTATTAGTCGACACTAATTTTGCTTACCATGTATAATATTATTTATCTCATCTAATTCTACCATAATATCACCCTTTCTAGTCATTTATTTAATACCCCTTTCCATTATTCTTCATTCACTAACCTTATTTCTACCCCACCAATCAATTAATCATCCTAAATCATGTCTTATCCCATACTATTCTCTTTTATCTATTATTTAGGAATTTAAAATTCCCATAGCTCACCTATCCACCTACCTAGTGTTATAAGTATAGTCACTGAGAGGGGGGTGAATCAGTGACCCCAAATATTTCAATTTCAATTCCAATCCTTTCAAACTATTAAAAAATCATCATATGTCATCTTGATCAAGCAACATTAACAAGAGAGCTCATTCATTCAATGCATACATAAGATCAAACACACAACACATAGTTCCTATGGGAAACCCTCATGGAGAATAAAACCCACTCTCAAGCCTGCAACACATGGACTACTTGTTTTATAAGAGATTACAAACAAGATATTGATCAATTTATTTTGACCAAGATTTAGTGAAACATCAATTTCACAAGGAGCACCTACCCCTAAGATGATCAAGCCCTTATGACCAAAAACTTTGGTTAAGTCCTTCTGAGCTAAGGCCTTTAATGAAACACCTATTTCACAAGGAGCACTTGCACCTAAGGAAGATCAAGTCCTTCTGAGCTCTTATGAGATGAACACCTCCACCTTTAAACTGATATCTTCAACACATAATGATGGACTCATGATAACATAGCCTCGTTCACTTATTCACACACTCACAATGCATCTAAGAACAACCTTCTAGATCACTCCACACTTCTTATGCTCATCAGCCTGCAATAATTCTTTCACAACACTAGCAACATGACCAAATGGTCATACACACAGTCCTTACTATGATTTGTGTCTTTCCTCTATCTTTTGTAGTCTTTAACACATGTTCTACTCACACATGTCTCTTCTTCACTCTAATCCAATAGGTCTCTATTAAACTCTTAACACATACTCCACCAGTCTACACAAGCGTCCACTTTGAGCACCTACTCACAAGTCTCTCATCAATGTCTTCTCTTCAATCTCTCTAGAAACCAACACATTTGATTTTACCATTTATATATCTATCAAGATTATCAAGATCATGATATTTCATGTCATCCACAACAAATTCCTTCACCCTTAAGGCATCTAACATGGGTCACACTTAAGCACAACACGCTTTCAAATAAGTCTAAGTCGCCTTTTAGGTCCTATGGTGACCCATTCACCTCTTTGATACTTATTTGAGTAAACTAAGAACACAAAAACACTTTCTAAGTACATGTACACATGCCACATGATCTATAGGTCTTTATTTAGTTCCCATATCCATCACGACACCCTTCTTCTAATGCTCAATTAGCTCAAACACCTTTTTGTACACACAATCATTATGAATGAAAACATATTCAACTTTTAACCCTTTGTTCATACTGCATATTATTGGTCAAACCTTCATAATGCACATAGATGGTCCTCATGGAGTCTACAACATACTTAATATCTATCTCACCTTTAAACATTGATACACTTATAAACACAACTCAAGTACCCTTCTCGGGTTACTTGCAGAACAAACATGAAAACAATGTCAGCTTTGAACCTTCATAAATTCTATTTTACACACTTTTATACCTTAAAATCTATATTTATAGATACACCTTGGAGTCCTCTACAAATTCTCTTTTTACACCATGAGCAAATTCTGCCTGTATCAAGAGATATGACTCAAAAACCAGACACTGCTCTTTCCTTTGTTAAATTCAAATATTTGAATTCAAATGGTCATAGTTAAACTTCGGTCACTTAAAACGCATCTCTGCACTATCGATCTTCTTCAAATTTTAAATCATAGTGCACAATTGTCCAAATGTTAAACTTTGAATAGTTGACCTCATCTTGTGCAATATTTCAATCTTGACCACATACGCTATGTTGATCTCTTTGAGATTGTCCTTGCTTTAACAATGCTAGATAAATATTACTTTGACCTCTTGACTTTAATATGCACCATTGATCTTAATAAGTACGAACACCCACTCATCATTTATCCTTGGAAGAATCTAGATCTTTATATCTGCTCAACATTAAACATTGAACACTTGGCACCATCTCGATGCATCCTAACTTTAGACTTGGATGTATGAACTCTTGTGAACCATTGGATCTCCATTTGGTCCTAAACTTTAACTTCGTATAGATTTGGTTAAGTATGGGAACCATTGCAATATGATTGGAAGGCCAAATTTGCACAAATATATATTTTAACTCAATCAAATGCATGTTCTTAAATTTGCACCATATAAACTAGGCTTAGTATTGAACAATCCCATATGACTTTGAAATTATATTTTTAACATAGTTAAGCTCATATTTATTTTTAATCATCTATCTTTGATGTGATGAAACACGAACCATTAGATCTACCTTTGCAAATTGACTAAGTGTTGGAACTTAGTGCACTTTTGTCTTAGAGCCCAACTTTACACCTGCATATCTTTTGTTGCACTAAATCACATGATCTAAAATTTTAACCGTGTGATATCATTACATAAGAAAATACATCCATATGTCAATATGCTCTTGACACCCTCACATCTATGAGATATGATGTCATCAATATGCCTCCTTATATTTATCTATCACAGAGCCAATTATGCCTAGATGAACACAATGAAGAATCGGATGAATTCCACTCACTTCCACAAGCTCTCTAATCACCATTGACCTATGAAAGGACCCCTTGCACATGCTCAAGACTTTATAATCATCCCTAATCATCTCTAAGTAGTCAAAATCTGAATATTAACCTAGCCTTCTTCAAACACACTTGGATCAGCTTGAAACCTTCGTACAAGACCAACTGCTTGCATTATATCAGGCCTAGAATTAATAGAGTATAAAGGACTTCCAATCATGTATACAAAGTTTGATCAACTTTTGGTGAGTCATCTAGTTTACGTAAATTACATCCTGTGATCATTGGATTACCCATTGATTTATAATCCATCATGTCAAACTTCCTTAGAATATCCTTGATGTATTTAACTTATGAAATGAATATCCTTGCATCAAATTGATTAATCTACAATCCTAAGAAGAAAGAAAGTTCTCCCAACATTGACATTTCAAATTCAGTCCTCATAGTATCTGCAATCTCTCTACTCATATTATAATTGTTAGATCCAAAAATTATGTCATCAAAATATATAGCCAATATCAATTGATGATTACCTTCTACCTTAATTTATAAATTACTATCATCTACCCCCTTTTAAAAATATTGACTCAAAAGATACTTATCTAACTTTTCATACCAAGCTCTAGGAGCTTGTTTAAGACCATAAAGAGCCTTCTTTAATTTACATACAAAATCTTGATTATTAGACATGAAGTATCCTTTAAGTAACTCAATGTAGACTTCTTATTCTAAGTTGCCATTCAAGAATGCAGATTTTACGTCCATTTGGTATACCTTAAATCCTTTGAAACATGCATATGCCAAAAACAGTCTATTTGCTTCCATTCTTGCCATAAGATCAAAATTCTCATCAAAATCTATTCCTTCTACTTGAGTATATCCTTTACACACCAATCTAGATTTGTTCCTTGTGACTTATCCTTTCTCATTCATCTTGTTTTTGAAAACCCACTTGGTACCTATCATATTTTTATCTTTGAGCCTAGGAAATAAATCCCATGTTTCATTTTTTAAAATTTGATCAAGTTCTTCATCCATTGCATCAATCTAGATTGTCCTTGCTTTAACAATGCTAGACAAATATCACTTTGAACTCTTGAATTTAATACACACCATTGCTATCAATCAGTATGAATACCTACTCATGGCTGATCCTTGGAAGAAGCTCAATCTTTACCTTCATTAACCATCAAACACTTTAACCCATTTGACTTACTTTGCACCATAGATCTGGATGTATGAACTCGTACGAACCTTGGATCTCTATTTGGTCCTAAGCTTTGACTTTGTGCAGATTTGGTTAAGTATGGGAACCATTATAATATGCTTAGAAGGCCAACATTACACATATATATCTTTTGCCTCAATAAAACACATGTTACAAATTTGCACCATATAAATTAGGCATAATACTGAACAAACCCGTATGACCATTTCTTCCTAAAACCTTTGCATGTGTGATATATGCCATTACCAAACTGCTCACTCAACCTACTTTAAACTTGATTTTTAACATAATTGAGCTTAGATTGATTTCATGTCATCAATATTTGATGCGATGAAATGCATACTAGTAGATCTACCTTTTAAAATTGACTAAGTGTTAGAACTCAGTGCACTTTTGTCTGAGAGGCCAACATTGCACTCACATATCTTTTGTTGCGCTAAATTGCACGATTTGAAATTTGAACCATGTGATCTCCTTACATAGTAGAATCCATCCATATGTAAATATATTTATAGAACCCTCAAACATGTGAAATATGATGTCATCAATATGCTTCCTCATATTTATCTATCATAGAGCCAATTATGTCTCTTCAGATTTATCTGTCATAGAGCCAATTATGCCTAAATGAACATAATGAAGAACTAGATGAATTCCACTCACTTCCACAAGCTCTCTAATCACCATTGACCTCTAAAATGACCCATTTCACATTATAAATACTTCATAGTCATCCCTAATAATCTCTAAGTAGTCAAAATATGAATATTAACCTAGCCTTCTTCAACCACACTAGGACAAACACTTTTCACACATTGTCATTGACACATAGATTATCAAGACACTTCATCCACTCACTTGAACACCTCTATGACATCACTATGACATCATCAAAAACTCTCCAACACCTATCCTCTCCTAAATACCTAGTCCCTAATCACCTACCTAATCCCTATCGTAATCCCTCACTAGTCCTAATTAATCCTTAAGGAGATTTTAGAATTCTCCAATTCTAAAACCTCCTCTAACTTGGCCCTTCTTCTCTATAAGCCTCTATTCTAGAGGTTTCTAAGGAATTTTTAATTCCTTGGAAAAATCTACACCCTTTATCCTCATGGCTCAATTTTAAATATGAGCCATTAATCTTCCCCCCCTTGGCTTATCTATACAAGCCACTCCTCCATGGCCAAACCAATGATTTAAGCCATAAAACCTTTAGGAATTAATCAAACAATCTATGAATCTACATTCATTGATCAAGCCATCACTATGTCAAAAATATGATTCCATGGAAATCTACAATGAAAAATCTACCTGAAGATCTTGGAGAGAGGCTAGTTGAAGCAAGGAATTGGCAAGATCTTTTTCATCTTCTTTGATTTGCTTCCATAATCTCTCTTATTGAGTGTATCGTGAATTTTTGGTTTGAATTGTCATATTTATGTATTTTAATCTAATTTCTCAAGAATACAATCATACATTTGGCAACCATAGTGGGACTTGGGGCCTCCTCTTGAGCTGACATTTTGCACTTTGAGTTATTTTGCTTAAGATTACAGGTCAAAATGAAGGAGAATTGGTGGCCCAAAATTTTGATTTTTTAAGATATTATAAAGGGATTTCACATTTTATTTTTGTCCCCTTTCAACATATATAATATAATAGTGATCTTGAGTATAATAGAAATAGTTATGTGTTTTTGGTGAGTTTCTCAGGCTAAATTTGTATTTTGATTGAACTTTTAGACTGCCAATATCTAGTTGAGTTTTAACTCTTATCTCTTTTGGGTTGAGTTTGCCGGTGTGAGTAGTTTATTTATCTAGGTATGTTGAAACATATGCTCAAATTAAGTATAGATGGTCTTTATTTAATAACCCATTAATCTATCTAAGTCATATTCCACCAAGTAATAACTTTTTTTAAGAAATCAGTGATTTTGGTTCTTTGATTTACACACTTTTCTAATCTTTGACTAGTTATAAAGTCCAATGAATTTTGGTAACCATTTATAGTTTTTAGGACTTAATGCCAATAAGTAATAACATAGCCTATTAAAAATCCCTCTAGGATGTAGCTCGTATAACAATTTGCATTTATAAGTGTAATTCTCAACTTCAGGTCTCGATCAGTAATAATGGCTGAATGTGTGTAGTCAAAACCTATCCATAATTAATATAAGAAGTACTAATCATGATCATCTATCAATAAATAGTTGGAATATCTTATCTGGTTTGTGTCAAATTGATGCCTTATGCTTTACAATTACATTAAAAGTTCCCAACCTTGTCAAGATTCTTATTCCACCCATCTCCCAGTCATAATAGTCTATAAGAGCATGTTTTGTTTGAAGGAATTCTATCAAACGATTCACATGTTTGGTGGTTGCTTCCATGACTGACAAAAATCTACTCTTAATTAATCTCCAATATATTTTTTTCCCTATCTTGAAGCTATTATTTGGCACAGGCCGTAAGTATGCTGTCAAAGGTGAACTTATCAAGTTAAATGCCTACTTTGGTTGTATGGTTTTTTTTGGGGTCTTTTATCAACTACAAGATGCATTGAACAATCAAAAACTATAGCCATTTTACAAGAAATATTGTTGGGTTTCAAACCTTGAACCTATTAGATTTCAAACACCTTCATGGCATTTTGTTAAACTGTTTGTAAGTTATACTTTGGGTAATCCTCCACATTTCACATACATGTCTTATAGTATTTTGTATTTTAGTGGAAGACTAATCTTATTATATTTGTCAATATTAAAACCTTTTTATCTAAAATTTTGTCTTATGTATAATATGTAATTTATACATTTTACATGTTATATCATAATTTTAGTTTCTATGTTTTTGTAGTCTCTTAGTTTGATTATTTGTCTTTATACAATAATCATAGTATATAATAATAATATCTAGTAGAAAAGTCATTTAATATTTATTTTTAATCATCTTGACATAATAATAAGAACAAACTACTAATGATAATTTTGCAGGTTGCCTCTCAAGGTTAAAAAAATTGAAATCCACTACCATTGTTAAGTCAAAACTATTAATGGTGTGGTTTTAGGATGAATGGTCAAAGACCACATTGAGAACTATTAACATCATTTTCTTTGTAGGACCATTTGAAAAAGAATTTCACTTGTCTACTGATGTTGTTTTGTAGAATCAACAACCAGATTTGTCTTATGTTTGCCTTCAAATTCTTTTTCTTGAAGTGCATTCCTTTTTGACAAAATTTGGTAAATTTTTAGTCATTTTGATCATCATGTAAGTCCCAAATTACTTTTATCATCAAGGGCACTACCCCTCGACCCTACCCTATGCATGCTCCTTCCTGATCCTTGTAAGGGGTGCTACTCCTTAACCTCATAAGGGCATTGCCCCTTAACCCCATAAGGGGCACAACCTCCTGACCTCGTTGGGGGCTGTTGCCCCTAGACCCCCACATCATGTCCCCCTCATCTAAATAAGTTACAGAGCCAGATCATAATTTTTTTTAGTGTTTTTATTAAGGCTCATTAGACTAATGCTTTATCTAATGGTAATTCTAGCCTGCAATATCTTGTCTTGTAAGTCACATTTTGTCTTTGTCTGAAATCTTATCTTGCAAGTCATATTTTGTTCTAACATCTTGTCTTGGAGGTTGCCTCTTCAAACTTGCCAATTGAAACTACTAATAATTTATCTTGCAAGTCACTTGTCAAAGAAATTTTGGTATTTTTGAAAAATCATTTTGTAAATATATTGTATATGTTTTTTACATATCACATCTAAATTAATCAGTTAAATTAATCTTTTTATGTACTTATGCATCAACTAAGGGATATAGTGGTGTATGTTATCCTCCTTACATCCTCATGATGATTCATAGAGGATGAAAAATCACTAACAAACCCTCCCATTTTTCTCTTTTAGGGGTAATGTGATGTGGAGTTGACACCCACCCACTTGCCATAGTCTTAGGGGATAATGACCATGGATTTCACCATCACACACTAATCCACACTCTTTGTTCTGGTAGAGTATAAACATTAGGGAAAACTATCATTAGGATAAGCAATTGACCCTATATAGGTCATCCATGAAGGGGAAGAGTTAATTCTTAGAACCAGACATTAGACATCACCCTACATAGACTTGGGCCTCACTGTACCTAGCCGACATCGGGCATTCCCCTATAGAGCATGTATAGCCTAGATTAGGACCTTACATCCATAATAGGTGACTTACTATCAAAGTTAGTATCAACTCATAAATTTAATATCATGTGTAGATGGGTTTAGAGGGTTTGAGAGGTTTTTTATTAGGTCACCAACCTATATCCTCAACTATGGAGCTGTTAGACAATGCAATCATCAAGCTACACTCCTAACTAGTTTACTAATCTCAGGGCTGTGGTTTCCCTACCTTAATGAGTTTTGTGCTAGACTAGTGTTGTTTGTAAGCTGAGTCATCCTTTCACCTGAGCCCATACATGACTATCTAGGCATTTTATAACACCATATTGTATAGCCTTATCCCTAACTTGTACATTCTAAGTCATCTTGTACAACCATCCTTCATCATATCTTGTACATCCTTAATTTTTTACATAGCCTAATCTCATTTTGTCTTGACATCCGCATTTTTTTTATCATCTTATCCTTATCTTATCAAACCTTTTCATATCATCTAGTCTTCCCCCATCTAGGTAAATCTCATCTCACTTTGTTAGATTTTTGGGTCACACATTTATCCAAACGATACCCACATCATTAATCTTACCCCCAATCGTCATTACATCACCACTCATAATCCCATAATCCTTGATCCCTTAATTTAATCCTTGATCCATCTATCCTTCTTCTTATAATCTTATATCCACATCCCACCTTGACTAAACTAGTCTAAGTCTTGAGCTAGTATTTTTGTCATCTTTGCATATCATACTATCACTCTAGTCCACTAATCTATCACTCGTCACTTGGTCAGATTATGTACTTAATTGATACCCTATTAATAACCTATCACTTTGTCAGTTTAAATCTATTATCTAGTTGTCATCAATCCAATCATCTCTACATCTAGTTGTCTTGCCTATTCATAACTAGCACTCATCTAATCATCATTTTGCTAGTTTGATTCTAGGCGCTAGTTAAATCCCCATCTTTTTGTTAGATTGAAAACTAGGCATTATCGATAGATAATTAGCACTTATTATGATATCAGTTTGAAATCTTATCCTCATGTTATATCATCTCAATCACATTTATTCTACCTCGTCCTCACCATCACTTGTCATACTAACTCAATAATTTAGCCTTGCTTTGTACAAGTACCTATCCAATCCCTAAATCTACCTTCATCCATTCCCATTTTATCATCCATTCCTATGGATTTGGACCTCATTCACAGAGAATAATACCTATTTTCCAACAAGGATGAGATCCTTTTACAAGTCCTAGAAATGGGTGCCCAACTACCAACAAACCTTGATCCCACTAAGCCTAAACCAATGTCCTATACATAATCCCCATCTACACCTAAATCACATGCTAGCTCATCATGTTCCACCTCACTATCCTTTAATCATAATTATAATCCTCACATCCCTCTATATTGTTGGGTGAACATTTTGTCACCAGCTAACTGATGAGCAAAATAGGTCATTTCAACCACAGCATAGGAAGATTGGTTGGCCAAGTGTGTAGGTTTACCACATCAAAAGGAGACAAATCTCTCCTCTCATCATGGGGAGGTTCCCTGTAAATATGAGGAGCTATATACTATATATATGTAGAAAATAACACTCATGATAGGATAACACCATCCATCTCTCTTTTTTCAGAGATGATGTTCACAGACAAAGGAGAAATCTTGGTGAAATGACAGGAGGCACTTCTCTTCTTTCAAAAGTGACCTACAATGAATAGTAAGAATCCTTTCAGATAGGTAATAAGTAAATAAAATAGAGTGCAATAACCAATAAAATGAGGTGTAGCACAAAGTCTCTATCTCAACTGCCCAAGAGTGAAATACGAAGGACAATGAGGGAAAAAAGTTGTTCCAAGGTCCTTTACATAGAAATAGAAATAAACAAACACACTAAAGGCAATTGTGGTAGCACAAAGTCTTCTCACAATTGGCTTTAGGATACCTTCCTGAGTACTTCTACTAGTTCTACTTATTTTATTAAAATGGACAAGAACACATTTAGGAAATAGACATAAGAACAATCTCCTAAATGACACAAGCTATTATAGCACAAAGTCTGAAAGTAACCTGCTTTCTCATTCAAACAAAGAAATATGATAAACAAACTGAGTTCAAAGTCTCAGTAATCACCTCTCAATTTTGGCAGAGTTTTGCTTCTATAACCAAAAATATCTTCCTTGCATAAAATAAGAGATTACAATATATAGTAGCCAAGAAAGGCTTGGCGCTTTGTTTCATGGAATGAACCATGCTGCATTCAATGCCTTGAATGCATTTTTAGTTTTGTCAAAGAGGGCCATGCTAGAATAGGGCATCTGCCTTAACTGTGGCATGTCAATTCATCTCAAATGTCTTCTCCTAGGCTTGGGTCATCTGGTCTGTCACCCCAAAAATGTACACGGCTGTCCCCTCGCTTTTATCCGAAGGAAATCTTCCCTTTGCCTTAGCCACTTTCCATCAGGCTTTTGATCATTCCTTCGGATAAAATATCCAAAGGAATTCCTTCAGACATTTTGTCCGAAGGATTTCCTTTGTAAAATTAACTGTGGAAAATCTTTCCAAAGGATATCTTTTTTGCTCCTTTTTGTTCACTGCCATCTGCAAGGGAGCATGGCTTTTGGTTCACTACCCTCCACAAGGGCACCTGGTATTTTTTTCTAGGGGACTCCTTTGAACTGTTCGATTGAACCGATCGTTTGAACCAACTTTAGTTCAATGGTTCAACGATTCAATCTTTTGTTCTGCTCATTTAATTGATTGCTTGAACCAACCACTTTGAACCAATCTCATTGAACCTATGAACCTTTAAACTTGTTGAGCATTTTTTGGTTCAAGGTTCAATGGTTCAACAGTTCAATCTTTCTTCTTTTTGTTAAGTCTTTGAAGCCATTGAACTTGCTGGAGCAGTTGAACTTTGAACTTTTACCGAAGCACTTAACTCTTTAAGTCTACCAACATCATTAAACCTTTGAACCCATTAAACTTATGAACTTGTTGGAAGTGGGGTTTAATGGTTCAATCCTTTGTTTGAAGCTTGTTGATGAACCTTTTGGTTGAACCTAGGCGTTGAACCAAGCTTGAAAACACCTAAGTGTTAGGAACTTGTTCTTTTGAGAGAATTCGCCTGTTGAAGTCATTAAACTTATCGAACTTGCTAGTCCCTTAGCTAAAAAAACTTGAATAATGAAGATTTTGAATACTCAAAATAATTTTTTGAGAAGGGAAGAGAGAATTTTGGCTTACAGGACTAAAATAGTTCATATGTTGTCCCAAAAATGAGTGACAGATTTTGGGAACAACAGCTGGCTCCAGTTGGGGAACTTCCTTCAGTTGAAATTTTGAAATAGCTAAGGGGAGTAGAAACCAAAATCTCTAGTGCCTTCAAGTATGCCATTGGGCTACAGAGTCATGCTAACCAAAAAGAAAGGTGCCAAAAAATAAAAATGAAAAGTATAAAATAGAACTAAAGACTATACAAATATACATATGTACAGATGATCTTATCTGATACTTCAAGAATTGAAGTGCTTCAGATGCTGCCCATTGTGAGGTAGAGAAAAGGGCGTGCCATCTTGATACTTCAACATGAAACTATTTTCACCATTGAGCTGATGGATAGTAAACGGGCCTCTCCATAGGGAATCAAATTTCCCATGTATTCCCTTTGGTTCTCTTCTCTTGTCCTATAACAAAACTTGATCTCTAATTTGGAAATCATGGGTTTTTGTTTTTTGGTCGAAGAGCTTCTTCACCAGACTTTGATGTGCAACAATTCGGTCCACCACCATAGTTGGTTGCTCATCCAGCTCAGTAAAGCACATGATACTTTTATTAATGGAGCTTTCATATGTCTGATCTTTGACCACCTTTGCCAATTTTAGTGCTGGCAATTCTAGGGTGATTGGTATCTCTGCATTGAGACCATACAAAAGCTGGAATGGTGACATACCTATCACCCTCTTGGGTGTAATTTTGTCTGCCCATAAAGCATCAACCAATGCTTTATGCCATGTTCATTGGTTGTTATCCACCAGCTTCTTGATGATGGTCACCAGGTTCTTGTTGCTTGATTCAGCTTGGCCATTCCCTTGTGAGAAATAATCAAAAGAGTGGGAGAGGGTAATCCCATAATGAAAATTGAACTGAGTGATCTCATGAGAAGAGAAACAAGCTACATTGTCTATCACAATCTTAGTTGGGACCCCAAACCTGGAAATGATGTTTTCCTTGAGGAAATCGCATACCACTTCTGAAGTAACATGCTTGGTTGGAATTGCTTCCACCCATTTGGTGAAGTAATCTGTGACTGTGAGGACATAATCATGTCCAATGCTTGAAAGTGGGTTTACAACACCAATGAAATCAATTCTCCAATATTGAAATGGCCCTTCTATTACCACTAGCTTGAGAGGTAGAGTAGTTAACTTGGGTCTTCCAACAAACTATTGGCACAATTCACATCTTCGTAGCTATTTGTATGCATCTTAAAACAAAGTAGGCCAGTAATACCTGGCTCATAGAATCTTATGGGCAGTTACAAGAGCATAAAAATGTCCTCCATAGGCCAGATTATGGAAGGACTTTAAAATTTGGTTCTACTGTTCTTTATCCACGCAGTAAAAGAACACTTCATTAAGGCTCTTTTTATACAGGCCATTGTCCCATAGGACAAAATTGGCAGCTTTTAATTTAACAGTCCTCCTTTTGTTATGAGGCAGGTGAGCAGGACACTCACCATAGGTAAGGAAATGAGCAATATTTGAATACCATTCATTCATGGTGGAGACAAAAAAGACTGTTGGCGTGTCTTCAATTTTTGGTTCTTCATGCCTTGCTTCTTCGAATCTATTATCAACAATCAATTGGCAGAGGCCCCTTCCTTATACAAGCTTCATTGGTTTGATAATGAGATCAAACTCCTAGATTTTAGCAATCTAATTGCCCCTTTTGGTTCCAAAATTCTACTGAGTTAATATGGATTTAACTGTGGTATCAGGAACTAGGGCAGTAACGTGTGAATTTAGGATGTAAAAATGGAAGTGCTTTACTACCTTTACCACTGCATAAGCATGCTTCTCCATGTTTGAATACTTTAGTTCATGATCTTTGAGAAAACAACACATGAAAGATATGAGAGATTCCACACCTTGTTTGTTCTATTAAACCAGAATTGCTGAAATTGTGTGCTCAGAAGCATAACTGTACATTATGAAATCCTTGGTATAATCTAGACAAACTAGAATTGGGGCATAGGCAATAACTATTTTGATATCTTGAAATGCCAGTTTGTCTTCTTCAATCCAGCTGAAAGTGGTCTTTCCCTTCATCATATTTATGATATGGTGAGTCTTGTCTACGAACTCGAGGATGAACCTTCATAAAAAATTTACTTTTCTGAAGAAAGAGTGAACTACAGTCTTACTTGTGGGCAGAGTAAGCTCCTAGATGGACTTGATTATGTCTGAGTCAATATCTATGCCTTCTCGAGATATAATGTGTCTGAGAAGTTTCCTTTCTATTACTCTAAAAATAGACTTTTTAGAATTTAGAGAAATGCCATTTTGGTGACAACATTCCAGCACTTGTTGCAAATAGTGCACATGATCAGGGCTATACTTGTAAAAGATGGTCAAGTCATCAAGGTATACCACAATGAACTTACCCATTTCATCTTTGAAAGCAAGGTCCTTTGCTCTCTAGAAAGTACCACCAGCATTTATCAGGCCAAATGGCATTCTTCAATATGCAAAAGTGCCCCAAGGTGTGGTGAAGGTAGTCTTGTGCTGGTCTGCTTCACCGACTTCTACTTGATTATACCCTGAGAAGCCATCCAACATTGATAACATCTCTAAATTGGTCACCGTCTAAAGAACTTAGTCTATGATGGGTAAAGGATAGTTATCCTTTAAGGATGACTGATTTAAATTTTTGAAGTCTACATAGAGGCAAATTTTACCATTCTTTTTTCTCACAGGTACTATGTTGGCAATTCATGTGGAATGATGGATTGGAAAAATTATTCTAGCATTTAATATTTTCTATATTTTAGACAGAATAGTACTTGATATCTTCAGATTGTACTACCTAGATTTTTGCTTATAAGGCACTGAATCACTCTTGAAAGGAATTTCATGGCAAACTTCTTCAGGCCTGAGTGATTTCAGATCATCATAAGAGTATGCCAAAACATCTATGTACTAGCAGATCAGAGCAGTGAACTTGAACTTTTCTTCCTGAGTGCAACACTTCCCAATGTTCACCATCCTGAGATTTTTTTTGGTATCTAAATTTATTTGATCAAAATCTTGAGTCCATCTGTTGCTATTTGATGAACCTATCATGCTTGTCAAATAGTTTTTCAAGGGAAATCAGGTCTTTGGGAATTTTATTCCCTTTTAGCTGTAGGAATTCCTCACCTACGTCAGAACTTGATTCAGGGGCTGATTCAAACTTCTGAGGCTCACTGGCTTCGAAGTGAAGCTATTCAAAGCTGTCTTTTTGTTCCAAGAAGGCAATGATTTGGTTGTTGCCATTGAACACTTGCCAATGATTGGCATTATCAAGCACGCTTGGTCCAAATACCAATTTGATAGTGTACTTGTCTCCTTTAAAATCTGAGTGAGGAACTAAAAGAGTTACTAAAATAGCCAAAACATCAGCATGATCATTGAATTCCCTAGGCATTGCAGAGATATTGAAAGCATCAAAACTTTCAATTTGATCCCAAACCAGATTGCGATAATGACACAATCTCTCATTTTTGGTTTGGTACAAGTTCTTCACCTGACAAACCACCAGCTCAGCATCTCCTTTGGCGTGAAGGAGTTTGATGCCTATGTCTTGAGTGGCCTTTAATCTAAGCAACAGTGATTCATATTCAGTAGTATTATTGGTATTACTGAACTGTAATTTTTATGATGAAGGAAAAATATCTCTTTGAGGAGATATCAACACAATTCTAGCTCCTGAACTGGTAGAAGAATAGCTGCCATCAAATTCTAGTATCCATACATCATCAGAAGCTGACCTTACCTTAGATTTTTCTTTGTTTGGAGGGGAGGATTCCTTTGGGCTTGCATTGTGTCCTATTAAATCTATTGCTATTTTTCCTGAATTGACTTTCAGATTATCATTTTTAGAATTTTCATTAGCTAAGACAGGATCATCCTCTATAGTCAGGAAGTAATTACCGATGCCTGAAGACTCGAACATAATTTGAGCTTCAGGCACTGATGTTTGAGTGACCACATATTTTGCTTCCTTCTTAGAGAGCAATCTCTACATAACACCTTTGACTGGGATCCTTACCTCAGACAGGTCCATACTTAATTCACCACCAAAATTCTTATAAAAATTTCACCCAAGAAGGATGCCATATGAGGTTGGGACGTCAGCCACCAAGACTGTCATCTTGATTCTCTTGTCTGGGAATGCCACGAATGCAAATTAGGCATCCTTGATTTGTCCCAACAATGGCACTTGTTTGTTCTCCATAGAGAAACATCTCCTAAATGTCTTGATTAGTGTGAGACCAAGAGATTTTGCCACTTTGGCAGGTATGACATTGTCAGACGCACTTGAGTCCTATGATGCAATTGTTTAACTGGTGTCTATTTATCAACAGGGAGACATAAAATGGTTCTATCCTCCTAGGAGCAGCGGGAGGAGCAATGACAAGGTTATTTTGTTTGGACGTGGGAGTCATCTTTGGAATAATTGGTCCTATAGGGATGGTTTTATTCCTCACACATTCCACTAACTTATCCAACTGCTTAGGGTTAGATTGCAGGAATTCAAATTTTGACATTTGAATTTTAGTTTTTTTGATATGGCCGACTATGTCAAACATCTGAAATGAATTAGGAATGGGGAAAGGTAGTTCATCCTTTTAATTTTTAGGGAGGAAGGACTGATCTATGAAATTAAAGTTGAAGGTGCAAAAATGTTTGGGTTACTTAATTTTTTAGCAATCACTGGGTCCTTTGGCTAAAAAGGTAGAGAAGTTCCTCGTTTAGCAATTGAAATTATAGGCTGAGATCACTCCTCTATTTTTCTTTATTAGCTTTCTAGGTTGACTGATTCTTAGACTGGGTGAACACAACGTATGATCCCTCAACTGCTTTACCTTCACTTCTGGGTTCATCCTGGTGATTTAAGAAACCAATGTTTGAGTCGCCAACTAATTCTTCTTCTCCCTGTATGAAGAGATTATCATCATCTTTTGGGTTCAACTCAGGCTGGAAGGAGAAATCTGATTCTACTCCAAGATATCCAACAACTAAATTTGTTAGAGGTGCATTAATGGCCAATTTCCCTTGAGGGGGAGGAAGACGATTTGGCTGCACTTGATTCCTAGAATCATTGCCTTGGTATGACTGATTGGAGAATGTCCTCTTTGGTATATCTCTATATGAAGGGGCATATGACATCCCTTGCACCATTTACTTTCTAAGAGCAAGCAACTCATTTGCTAGCGTCTGCATTATTAGATTAGTGGTGCCTATAGATGGACATTCAAAAGATGAAGAAGATTTACCTCTATTAGGATCTCTCTTTATCTTTCCTGTCAAGATAAGGTCATCTTCCACCTCAGTGGCCAAATTCTAAGTAGCAGCAAGGTCTATGTGGCTAGCATGTCTCAGAAAAAACTCACTTCAGGCAACTGTGAGTTGATGAAGAAATATTTAAGGTTCTCAGGTGTTGGATGAGCAATTGTAGGAATCTTGTTCTTCAGCTTATCAAATTTGGCTATGAAATCCCTCATAGGTTCATGAGGTTCCTTCTTCATTTGTGTGAGTTGAGCCAGCAGGGCATGCACATCTTCTACAGACTTAAACCTAGCTTCAAATTTAGCTTTAAGAGTGTTCCAGTCAGTGACAGCTTGGGCCTGTAGATGATAAAAACAATCTACAGCAGCACCTTGCAATGTTTCCACAAATAGCCTGACTGTTACGTCTTCATATTCCATGCTTATCACACCATAGGCTATGCTAAAAGATGTGATGTATTCATCAAGATGAACTCTCCCATCACCAAATAATTTGGGGAAGTTCTTCCTTGAACTGCATGGTAGTTCATGTAGAGGTGGAGTTAAATTGAGTAGGCCAAAAGAGTTACTCCAGGGGCCTTGAACTGCCATGATTTGATTATAGAAAGTGGGGATAACAAATATAGGTGGAGTATGTATAGGCAAATCTCTGCTAATGGTAGAAAAAGAAGCTCTGCCTTGTAGTGGTGACCTGGTATTGGTAGGAGGAAGACTCCTAGTTCGTTGAACTTGAAGTTGTGGAGGAAATAAATCAAAATTGCCCTACTGCACCAACTCAAAAATAGGGTCAACAACACCTTGGGTTCTCTAGCTTCTAGTATAGTGTGGAGTTTCTAGATTGTAGAATAAAAATGGAAAAGAACTGGCCCTGCTTCAGCTTGAAGCTTGAGGCTTCAAACTGTGCATTCTTCCCCAACGGCTCTGGTTTATAGACCAGATTATATAACGTAAATAGATAAGGCTATAATGATAATGGATAAGACAGGTGATGCTTCAATCTGAAGCTTGAGGCTTCAAATTACACAAAATTGTTGTGTTTCCCCAGTGTGTTAGGAACCCCTTATCCAATGGAAGCACAATTGATTACTTTCTTATAAGCAATTAAACACAAAATTATACTAGAATGATTAAGTAACTAGAAACATGAGACAACAAATAATTTGAGAGATAATACACACTCTTGTATAAAATACTACTAGAAGAAAATACAATAAGGAAGATGCCACTTCTTCCTCCACCTCAAAGGCTTACCACACTTCAAGACCTTCTTCCCTCTCTTTCTTGCTCAACACAACCAACTCAACAACCTGAGTTGCTATCCCCTCCTTGAATACTTCAGCTAATCTCCTTGACCTTACAACTGTAGATCTCTTTGACCTTGCTTCAATGCTTCAATACTTTACTTGCTTGCTTGCTTAATTTACAATAGATGCCTCATGGGTCTTTAAATAGAATCCCATGCATACAAAAATAGAACTCTAATTACAATAATTAGACACGCAGCTCGTGACTATAATTAGCCCTTAAACATGCAAACACTCACTTCACTTAACTGACTATTCGTCAACAACAGTTCTAGAATGCCACAGGCGATCGACGTCGGTCCCTGTCTGTCTGGTGTTGACCGACGTCGGCCGACTTCCTGCTGACGCCCATTGCCTTCTACACTGGTAATGACCGATGTCAGTCATGCTGTCAATGTCGGTACTTCTGGATCTTCAGCAACCTCCTATTTCGTGTCTACAACAGTTGAAGCTTTTAGCTCCACACCCTAACAATCTTCCACTTAGAGATAAACAGCTGCAACTGTACCTGTACCTGTACACCATCTACTCTGTTCCCTTGGCTCTGTATCCCTCTTCAAAGTCACTCTTGAAGACCAACCACCACAAAACCTGTGATGCCATACCTGTCACTTATGCCAAAAGAATTTTGCTGCTCCCAAATTCTTCATGACATACTTCTGAACCAACTTTACCCTTAGCTCAAAAAACTCCCTGTTTATGAAATCCTACAACAAGTAACACAATATAGTAACAGGATAATGTAGCTAATATTATCCAACCTGGTAAAGAGAAATACAATGGTCAAACCTCTATTGTTCTGCAGCCTAATCAAGACTATATACCATAGCCTTCTATCTCACGTGTCCATCCACTCTCTTCTCTAACTAGGGAATCCATCCCTTATCCAGTGCTTTCTTCCAGCTGACAACTCCACCAACAAATACCTGTTTGGTTCTTCTCCAAGGACTCACACTCCTCATCCATGCCAAGCTCCCACTGTTTCTGGATTCTACTTGCATTGCTTCTTCACATCTTCTTAGTTCTAGACCATCAGTAAGCAATATAAAGAAGGTGAACAATGACTATGAGGTTCACTTACCCTTTCTGACCTCCATATGGGTGTTTGAGACTCCTTGACAACTAGCTGTCCACCCAACATCCGTTTCAGTGACCGATCTCGGCCATCTCTGATAGGACCTAAGTTCCCCAAAGCTCTGACACAACTTGTCAGAATTAAGAGCACACATGATTACCATTGTATAAGCAACTTAAGATTGTAGAAATAACCAGAAGAACAAATAACTATCAATGAGAAAACACACAGAATATGAGAGGCAACACATAATTGTATTCAACTCATTATAAAGGAAATTACAATAAAGAGATCACACTCTTCTTCCACCTCTGTGAGGCTTCCTCCTCAAGGGCTCCAAGTAATTTTCCCACCTGAGTAATCTTCTCTCATAGGTCACAACTAACAACTAACACAAGATGTTGTTCACCTCATTGTACACCTGTACAACCGAGTACGAACGGGTACTCCAAGTAGATCTCACCATGATCCTGCTCCTGATGTATTACTGTCACCTTGATCTTGCTTCCCCGCCGATCCTGTTCTGACCCTCGCATACACACATCCCTGCAGACCAACCTGATCTTACTTATCACATGTAGATCTCTACCATGACCCTGCAACACCTTGCATATCAAACCTGATCTTACATACATGGGGAATCTTGCTTGATTCCACCATGGGAAGAACTCTCTAAGCTCTACATAGCTCTTCTACAAGTTCAACACTTAATAATACAGCCCATGAGTCTATTATATAGATCTCATGCATACACTAATTTAGACAAGCGGCTCAAAGACTCGAACTGGTCTTTATCATGCAAACTCTACGTTCACTTAACTGACTGTCCATCAACAACAGTTCTGGCTGCCATAGGCGACCGACGTCGGTGACTGTCATGCACAGAAAACCTCCTTGTTTGCCTTAGGTGAAGCTTTTAGCTCCACACCCTAACAATCTCCCACTTGGAGATAAATAGCTGTGCATGTACCCATACCAGTACTCTGTCTAATCTGCATCCTGGATCGTATTCCACTTCAAGCTCCCACTTGAAGACAACCCACCACACTCCTTGTGGTGTTAATCCTGTGCTTGAATTTCTTCATCCTCAACTTACCTTCTTCTGCCGTTGCTATACTCACAACTTGTCAGAATTAAAAGCACACATGATTACCATTGTATAAGCAACTTAAGATTGTGGAAATAACCAGAAGAACAAATAACTATCAATGAGAAAACACACAGAATATGAGAGGCAACACATAATTGTATTCAACTCATTACAAAGGAAATTACAATAAAGAGATCACACTCTTCTTCCACCTCTGTGAGGCTTCCTCCTCAAGGGCTCCAAGTAATCTTCTCACCTGAGTAATCTTCTCTCATAGGTCACAACTAACAACTAACACAAGCTGTTGTTCACCTCATTGTACACCTGTACAATCGAGTACGAACGGGTACTCCAAGTAGATCTCACCATGATCTTGCTCCTGATGTATTGCTGTCACCTTGATCTTGCTTCCCCGCCGATCCTATTCTGACCCTCGCATACACACATCCCTGTAGACCAACCTGATCTTACTTATCACATGTAGATCTCCACCATGACCCTGCAACACCCTGCATATCAAACCTAATCTTACATACATGGGGAATCCTACTTGATTCCACCATAGGAAGAACTCTCTAAGCTCTACATAACTCTTCTACAAGTTCAACACTTAACAATACAACCCATGAGTCTATTATATAGATCTCATGCATACACTAATTTAGACAAGCAGCTCAAAGACTCGAATTGGTCTTTATCATGCAAACTCTGCGTTCACTTAACTGACTATCTGTCAACAACAGTTTTGGCTGCCACAAGTGACCGACATCGGTCCCTGCCTTCCTGGAGGTGACCGACGCCGGTTGATCTCCTACCGATGTCGGT
Organism: Torreya grandis; assembly: GCA_037957365.1. Lineage (NCBI taxonomy): Eukaryota > Viridiplantae > Streptophyta > Pinopsida > Cupressales > Taxaceae > Torreya > Torreya grandis. Next base: position 814,128 of record JARHVA010001980.1, on the reverse strand, counting down.
TTCCCTTGCACTGTCCCCTGATCGACGTCGATTGTGGCCTACCGACGCTGGTGACTATCATGCCAAACCTCCCTGTTTGCCTTAGGTGAAGCTTTTAGCTCCACACCTTAACAATCTCCCAGTCTGCTCTTGACTGATGTCAGTTCCCTACATTGACCCTAACTACCAATGTCGTTTCCCTGGCTGACGTTGATGTCCCCTCTACCGATGTCAGTCCCTACCTGGTCGATGTTAGACTTCTCTGCCTGACTCTACCGACCCTATTGGTCTGTACATGATCGATGTCGGTATCTGTCTGACTGACGTCGGTCCCAAGTGATCGACATCAGTGTCTATGTGTTCCTGTAAGTGATGAAATCTTCATCTGTGAGCTCATCTTGGATCAAACCTCTATCCATACTGCCCTGCTCAAAATTATTTAGCCCCTGTGACTGATCTCTATCCTTCATCTCCTCCATAAACACTAAGGCTTCTTTGTTCCTGTCAAAAGCATCAAATTTCTTTTTCCTACAATGAACTCTATCTATGCTTTCTGAATCTGAACACATACCTTTTGAATCAAGAACATCTATTCCCTTCTTATTCATGTGACTAAGCCTATTAAGCCACATCTTCAAATCTACAGCTGAAGTAGATAAACCAGAAGTAGAATCAGTAATACAAGTAGATAGATAAAGAGTACCTACTTTCTTATCTCTTGCTAGAACAAGTGCACCCTTGGTAACCTTCCAAGAATCCGCTGTGAGGGTTATTGTGCATCCCTCATCACCCAACCTTCCTACAGAAACTAAACTCTGCTTCAGAACTGGGACATGCATGACCTCCTTTAACACCCATGTGTTGTCCATCTACAATCTCAGCTGCACTTTCCCTTTGCCAACTATTTGACAAGGTGTACCATCCCCTAAATAAAGCACTCCAAAGTCTCCCTGTTCATACTCATGGAACAAATCTCTGTTTGGGGATGCATGAAAAGAAGAACCAAAATCTAAAACCCAAGATCCTACCTGACTATCCAAAGAGAGTATGAGAGCGTCCTATACCATAATATTTGCATCCTTTACTTCTTCATTACCTTCATGTTGATTCTCTTTATCCCTCAACCAACACTCCTTCTTTGTGTGTCCTCTCTTTCCACAAAACTAGCAGGTGACACCTCTGGATTCAGATCTCCTTCCCACCTTCGACCTTGATTTCCCTTGCTCTACCTTCTCTCTTTGCCTTCCCCTGCTTTCTGCACTTAGAGCATTCCCTGATGATTCACCTGTGCTTCTCCTGTGTATTTCTTCATTTAAGATCACACTCACAACATCATCAAATTTTAAGATTTTAGAAGCAGATTCAAAATTACTTACTGCCATAACCAAACTATCCAAACTTTTAGGTAAGGAGCATAGAATTAAAAGAGCCTTTACTTCATCATCAAAAATAGTATTGACTAAAGCTAACTAATTTACCAAACCATGGAAATCACTAAGATGAGTATGTACCGATCCACCTTCCTGCATTTGCAAAGTAAATAACCGCTTCATAAGAAATACCTTATTAGAAGCTGAGGGCTTTTCATATAAATTTGTCAAAGATTTTATCAACTCTTCCATTGTCTTGCACTGTGATAAGTTAGAAATCACAGATGATGCAAGGCTCAACCTTATGGAACCCAGAGCCTTCTGATCAAGAACACTCCATTCTTCATCTTTCATATCTGTGGGCTTGCATGCAACCCCACGCAATGATAAGTACAAATCCTTCTGATACAGATAATCCTCTATCTGCATCCTCCAATGTTGATAATTATTGCCGTTAAACTTCTCCATTCGTAGCTTACTTTCTTCTGCCATTACTGAACTCCCACTCAATCAAAAAACCCTGTGAATGACCTGTAATTAAAAAATAATAACCTGCTCCCTGCAAACCGTAGCTCTGATACCAACTATTAGGAACCCCTTATCCAACGGAAGCATAATTGATTACTTTCTTATAAGCAATTAAACATGAAATTATACCAGAATGATTAACTAGAAACATGAGATAGCAAAGAATTTGAGAGACAATACACACTCTTGTATTAAATACTACTAGAAGAAAATACAATAAGGAAAATGCCACTTCTTCCTCCACCTCAAAAGCTTGCCACACCTCAAGACCTTCTTCCCTCTCTTTCTTGCTCAACACAACCAACTCAACAACCTGAGTTGCTATCCCCTCCTTGAATACTTCAGCTGATCTCCTTGACCTTACAACTGTAGATCTCCTTGACCTTGCTTCAATGCTTCAATACTTTACTTGCTTGCTTGCTTAATTTACATTACATGCCTCATGGGTCTTTAAAAGGAATCCCATGCATACAAAAATAGAACTCTAATTATAATAATTAGACACGCAGCTCGTGACTATAATTAGCCCTTAAACATGCAAACACTCACTTCACTTAACTAACTGTTCATCAATAGTAGTTCTGGAATGCCACAAGTGACCGACGTCGGTCCCTGTCTGTTTGGTGCTGACCGACGTCGGCTGACTTCTTACCGACGCTGGTTGCCTTCTGCACTGGTAATGATCGACGTCGGTCATGCTGCCAACGCTGGTACTTCTGGATCTTCAGCAACCTCTTGTTTCGTGTCTGCAACAGTTGAAGCTTTTAGCTCCACACCCTAACACAATGGAGTCACCAAAAACTATTGGGTGAATATTTTATCACTAGTTAACTGATGAGCAAGATAGATCATTTCAAACACAGCGTAGGGAGATTGGTCAGCCAAGTGTGCAGGTTTACCACATCAAAAGGAGACAAATCTCTCCTCTCATCAAGGGGAGGTTCCCTGTACATATGAAGAGCTATATACTATATATATATGCAAAAAATAACACTCAGGGTAGGATAACACCATCCATCTCTCTTTTTTTAGAGATGATGTTCACAGACAAAGGAGAAATCTTGGTGAAATGACAGTAGGCACTTCTCTTCTTTCATAAGTGACCTACAACTAACAGCAAGAATCCTTTCAGGTAGGTAACAAGTAACTAGAATAGGGTGCAGTAAACAACAGAATGAGGTGTAACACAAAGTCTCCATCTCAACTACCCAAAAGTGAAATACGAAGGACAATGAGGGCACAAAGTTGTTCCAAGGTCCTTTACACAGAAACAAAAAATAGACAAACACACTAAAGGCAATTTTGGCAGCACAAAGTCTTCTCACAGTTGGCTTTAGGATACCTTTTTGATTACTTCCACTAGTTTTGCTTATTTTATTAAAATGGACAAGAACACATTCAGGAAATAGATAGAAGAACAATCTCTTAAATGATACAAGCTATTACAGCACAAATTTTGAAAGTAACCTACTTTCTCATTGAAACAAAGAAATATGATTAACAAACTGAGTTCAAAGTCTCAGTAATTGCCTCTCAATTTTGGCAGAGTTTTGCTTTTATAACCAAAAAGATCTCCCTTGCATAAAATAAGAGATTACAATTTATAGTAGCCAAGAAAAGCTTAACACTTTGTTTCATGGAATGGCCCATGCTACATTCAATGTCTTGAATGCATTTTTAGTTTTGTCAAAGAGGGCCATGCTGGAACATGGCGTCTGCCTTAAATGTGGCATGTCGATTCATCTCAAATGTCTTCTCCTAGGCCTGGGTCATCTGGTATATCACCCCAAAAATGTACACAGCTATCCTCTCACTTTTATTTCAAGGGAGAAAAATAGGCCGTGCCTTTAATGTTTATAAGCTCAAATATCTACTTGGTGGACTATTCCACCTATTAGAGTAACTCTTGCATAGATATTTCTGGTCTTTCCCTCTTTCTTATTGCAATTTGAGCTATCGAGCTATCTTTTCCCCTTTCTACTAGCCTTTTGGCTCCCTCTTCAGCTGGTCACTGAGTTTGTTTTCAAGTTCCATGCCAAATATGAAAATCAATGAATATTTAATTACCCTAAATTTGACGTCCATGGGGATGTCATTAGTTCACTATTTCAATGGTTCAGGTGGCCTTCTCAGCTCCTTGGTTCCATTGCTTTCCTTTGCTCAGAGCTTTCTTTGAACTTTTGAACCTGTTGAACCCGTTAAACCATGTTTGTTGAAGGTTCAACGGTTCATCCTCTTTCTTAGAAGCCTTTATTTTCTCTAAGTCTTTCGAGTCCGTAGAAACAGGCCTATAGAGTCTGTAGAAACCAACCTACGGAGTCCGTCAAAATGAGTCCATAGAAACGGGTCTATAGAGTCCATAGAAACCAACCTGTAGAGTCTATAGAAACCATCCTATAGAGTCCATATAAATGAGTCCATAGAAATGGGTCTACAGAGTCTGTAGAAATCATCCTGTGGGCCTTTGATCATTCCTTCAGCTTTATATCTTTAGAAGCTCTCGAAGGGAAAGTGTCCTTTTGAGCTTTTAGAAAGGTCCATTTCCTGGTCACTGAGAGCCCCTCGTAAGGGTACCTACCCTTCGAGGTCCTTCGAGCGGCCTTCATCTTTAAATCCTTTGGACAAAATGTCTGAAGGAATTCCTTCAGAAGAAATAGGAATTCCTTCAGACATTTTTTTTGAAGGAAATCTTCCCTTTGCCTTAGCCACTTTCTGTTGGGCTATTGATCATTCCTTCAGACAAAATGTCTGAAGGAATTCCTTCAGACATTTTATCCAAAGGATTTCTTTTGTAAAATTAGTTGCAAAAAATCTTTCTGAAGGATATCTTTTTTGCTCCTTTTTGTTCACTGCCCTCTATAAGGGCACTTGGCTTTTGGTTCACTACCCTCAGCAAGGGCACTTGGTCTTTTATTCTGGGGGACTCCTTTGAATCGTTCGATTGAACTAACCATTTGAACCAACTTTGGTTCAACAGTTCAATCTTTTGTTCTGCTCATTTAATTGACTGCTTGAACCAACCACTTTGAACCAATCTCGTTGAACCTATGAACCTTTGAACCCATTGAACCTTTTTTGGTTCAAGGTTCAACGGTTTAATGGTTCAATCTTTCTTCTTTTCATTAAGTCTTTGAAGCTGTTGAACTTGCTAGAGTGGTTGAACTTTGAACTTTTGCCGAAGCGCTTAACTCTTTAAGTCTACCGACATTGTTGAACCTTTGAACCCGTTGAACCTGTGAACCTATTGAAAGCGGGGTTCAATGGTTCAATGGTTCAATCCTTTGTTTGAAGCTTGCCGATGAATCTTTTGGTTAAACCTAGGCATTGAACCAAGCTTGAAAATGCCTAAGTGTTGGGAACTTATTCTTTTGAGAAAGTTCACCTGTTGAATTCATTGAACCTATCAAACCTGCTAGTCCCTTAGCTAAAAAAGCTTGAATAATGAAGAATTTGAATAGTCAAAATAATTTTTTTAGAAGGGAAGAGAGAATTTTGGCTTGTAGGACCAAAATAGTTCATATGTTGTCCCAAAAATGAGTGACAGATTTTGGGAACAACATATATAAGTGATAAAGTTGCCCTATTTAACGAATATCTCTTGGCCAATAAGGATGAGTGCCTTTTACAACTATTAGAGGTGGGTGCTCGCCTTCGTAATGATTTTGAACCCCTATGCCTAAAGTCACCTAAAAAATAAGTGCCCCATTATTCCTCATCCCCATCTTATTATTATGACAACCAATCCCATTCTAATGCCCCACTCACTATTTCTAGTCTTAGTCCTAGTCATGACCTTGCTAGTCCAAGATCACCCTATTTAATAAATATATTTCTACAAATAAGGAGACAATCCTCTTACAACTCGTTGAGATGGGTGCCCAATTTCTTGAAGGCCTTGACTCCATTTAACTCACCTTACCTCTAATTTTTACCCTTTCATAATCAAATTCTCCATCTATTGGTTGTAATCTATCACTAACCCATAATTCTACTAACAAAGGGAAGCCTAGCTTGTCACCATTATCATCTCCCAATATTATGACATCACCATCACATGCTTCCACTCATAAATCCACCACTTCTACATCCAACACTAGAAACAAGCTATATACCCCTCTCCCAATATCCATGGAAGCCCTATTTTTGAAATTGAGGTCCATAGGCATGATTGTCCACCTGCAAACATGACCTCTAGATTTGTCTAAGCATGTGCCCTTATGGTATCGATCAAAATAATTTTGTATATATCATAAAGTCCCTCGGCATTATATTAATAGATATCACCCTTTTAGGGGTTATATCCAAAAATTAATTGATAACGGTGACATTGAAATTGAGGGAGAATCCAATGCATCCACACCTAGGGTGTGAAAAAGGGGGTATGCCAACATTCCTTTCCTAAATATGATCAAGCTTCTTCCCTTCTCAACCAAGGTCATGACCCCAATCCTATCCATCCCACTACCATCCTTGATCAAACCATCCCTATGTCCTGTTCACATCGCATCCTCCATCTTTAGAAATCCATTAAGCCTAACACATCTATGCTCAAACCTAAAGTTAAAGAGGTACTTGTGGATAATGATGATATCCCAAGTGACCTCTTTATGTATAATATCAAACTATCATCTATTAGTGACATTACCTAATCAACATCCCTATCAGAATTAGCACCAGAATGGTTGACATAATATTTGACGCTGGTATTTGAATCAGAATCCATATCAGAAGCATCATCCCTTTCAAATAATGAGAGCCATGCTAATTCCTATCTATTTAAATATGTATCTAATTTAAATATGAACCAACTATGAGGCATAACTCTTGAAACATCTCTAGATGATTAATTCATAACACAATTCTTGGATGCTTTATCAGTCGATGATCATGTTTGATATGAGATGGCTCTAGATGCTAATATCATAGCTAGTCTTAGTGATTCCTTCACGATTCTTGAGGACACTTCCTTTGATGTTGAGGTTGGGTATCCTAATAGATATTCTAAGTATTATGCTACCTATCATCTCCTTAATCCACCTATTTTACCACACATCCCTAATCATCCACCACCTCCTAATAATCCCTTCATCTCACTCTTCAAATGGGATAAATATGAAAATGCATCATTGAATTCCCCACATCATGTAATATCATGTGCTGAATATATGAGGATCCAAGCCTATAATAAATTAATCAGGCCAAATAATCAAGTCAATTATGATCCAAAAATAATCAATCAAATTCAATAAGATATTCATAGTCGACCAAGTCAAAAAGCATCACCCCATAGCATAAATACCCTTCAAGTGCTAGGGGACTATCAAAATCAAAATAGTCATCTATCAAGTCTAAAGTAAAATACCTCTAGTTAAGCCCAAAATTAGGAACCATGGGGCAATCAAAATCTAAGTCAAATATATGCAAGTAAAAAAACTTTCAATAATAATTATAATATGGTCGACAATCTTCCTAATATTTACAACAAAAAGTAAGAAAGTCATAAGGCCTTGGATCCTTTAATCTCATGAAACCAATCAAAAATGTCCCCTTCACCATATCTAACAATGTATGCACTTATTGAACCCCATTTCCTCTCCCCTTCCAGTCACATTATTCATCATAACCATATCACTCATTCACATCCTATACCCCACCATCAACATCAAGGTGTAATCCCATCCATACCACATGCCACTTTCTTGGGAAACATCACCTTTTATAGGGGTTACATAGACACTTGGTGGAGACATCCAAAGGATGTCAAATCAAGATTCAATAAAGGTGACCAAGATATTAGTAAATCTAGCATCGACAACATGATCCTAGCATCACACATCTCTAGAACAAATTTTGATTAAAAGATCAAAAAAGCATGTACAGTCCTGCATCTTGCTTGCCTCTTATAAGTCAAGATGCTAAAAAATAAAAAAAAATAAAAAAAAGAAAGTCAAAAAATATAAATAAGAATCATTCATCCAATGGTGAAAACCAGTCTTCTGGCACCTTGGGCAAGTACCATGATGAAAACTAGTTTCTGGCATCATGGTAAAATACTCTATTATCTGCATTGTACCTCAACACTTTGGGGAAAACCTATCTAGGTCATATCTCTCTATCGATTATTCCTTCCCATCATCCACCATCCTATATTGCATCTCATTATGTCAATCTTTCATTCATGTCTTGACCTTTGTAAGAGAGAGGAAGATATCTTGATAAATGTTCTAGAATCATCTTGGTATATCCTCAAATAAACACTCAGGTCAATAGATATTTGGTTCATGCATGATGATTTAATCTACCCCTTTTCACCATAATTCTCATCCTTTTGTCATCCCATCCATTATTTCATCCACCCATCCTTATCCTGGTTGCTAGGCTTGGTATTCCCTTAGCTAGTAACCCCATTTATATAGTGTACATACATATTCTAAAAAGACCTAAAAATTTAAATTTTCCAAAAAACCTAAAAATTATAAAATCCACAAAATCCAAAAAACATCTAAGTTGTCTAATCATATGTCATACATATCCCACTCATCCTATATAATGTCTTAGGCATCTTATCATCTCATCTGTTCTTATATCCCAATCATCTTATCATCCTAGTCATCTTGTCCTATTGTCTTCAACAACGTTATCCTAATCCTATTCCCTCATGTAGTCCAAATCCAAATCTTTATCCTTATCCAAATCATTAATTTATTGTCCAAGTTCTTTTCCTTAATCCAAAATCACATCATCATCATCATCATGCCCAACTTAGTCCAACTCATCACCTAATCAAGCATATCGTTAACTTTCATCTAGACCATTAGACAAGACACAATGACACTGCATGTAGATACTTGTGTGTGCTTCTTATATGCTCTATGTTGTTTGACTTATTTGCATCATGTATATATCTTGTTTGTCTTATGTTTTGTTTGTTTATGTTTCCTTTTAGTCTTTAACCATGTCTCTTTTTGTCCATTGGGCAAAGAATGAGGATGCTATGATGACACCAAAAGCTATCATGATGCTTTTAGGTGTCCTTGATGATGTAGAGTTCACTAGTTGCCCATTTTATGTACTTTGGCACCATATTCTCTTACTTATATCATGGGGCAAATTACCAAGTCCCACATCTATCAAATTGCTTAGACTATGACAAGCCTTATTACAAAAATGATGGCTTGATCATCCCATCATTTAGTAGATAATCTTATCTCGCTCATCTAATATTCACTCATTCCTCTGAGTCATTTTATCATCATTTCTATATCCTCTTGTCAATCATCTATCATCTCTCTAGTCATCCACATCTAACATCTCATCTCCCATGTAGTCCTCTCTTCATGTCTAAAATCTAAATCACATCATCTATCTAACAAATAACATGTTTAACATCCATAATCATCATCATCCTCTAGTATATCTTGTCATCTATTATCTAATCTAAACTACATTGGCTTGAGGTCTTTTCAGACTATGTAGGCAGTGCTCAGTCACATGGTGTGCCTAAGGTCAACTCGGCCACTCTCTACTCTTCCCCATCATTCATCACCACATTTCTCTTATCATCCTCACATCTTGCATCAATCAAATCCTTAAGCTATAATATCAATCATTCATCAATCAATCTATTGATAAACCACCATCCCCATAATCATCTCCCTAATCTATTTATCAAACATCTGTACTTGTTGATTGGGCTCAAACAATCAAAACATCCATATTTTCTTCCATTAATAATCCATGATCATGGATTGGTCAATTTATCATCTATCACTCCCTTGCATGTCTACTTGCTAGGGGCATCATTGTTATTAATTGCATGATGGCTCATTGATTTGATTCATGGCAATCCAATTGTTCCCCTATGTATTTTGGTCATTTGATCATATCATTCTTCTTTTTCATCTCCTTCATCATATTAGTTGACTTCAAATTTGATTTATGCACATCATTCATCTCATTAAATTAGTCTTATCTTGATCTATATCTCTCCCTTGCATGTGTCCTTGCTTGGGATAGATTAAAAGCTTGAGGTTTTTTTATCATATCATCATGTTATGGTTGATTCTCACTTGGGATGTATCGATAGCCATGACATCATCATTTATACTCTCTACACATATGTCTTTACTAGAGGCATCATCACTTTTTGGCTTACTATCAACATTGAGTTCATTTTATCCATTGTCTATCTCACATCTTGCATCTCATCCCCTTGTTTATTCATCACATCCCACCCCTTATTTCCTCTTTTGATTGGCCATTTGTCTCATTCTTCCCCAATTGTCTCCTCGAGGGGGCATCATATCTACTAAAATTCATCTATAAAATGGTTTTTTTTTTAAAAGACCATTACTCCTAATTCATCCACTCATAATGCCCTTTAAAAGAGGGGTAAAATGTATACATCTAAAATTGCTCACTTCATTTAACATCACTAATATTCCTATTAGTTGAAACTAATTTCACTTACCCCATCTAATATTATTATTTCATGTAATTTCACCCTAATATCACCCCTTCTAGTCATTTATCTAATACCTCTTTCCATTATTCTTCATTCATTAATCTTATTTCTACCCCACCAATCAATTAATCCTCCTAAATCATGTCTTATCCCATCCTCATTTCTCTTATCTATTATTTAGGAATTTAAAATTACCATAGCTCATATACCCACCTACCCTAGCCTATTCTTAGGCTCTCCTACACCCATAGTCCATAATACCACACCTAATCCCTCAGTAGTCCTAATTAATCCCTAAGGATATTTTAGAATTCTCCAATTCTAGAACCTCCTTTAATTTGTCCCATCCTCTCTAGAAGCCTCTATTCTAGAGGCTTCCAAGGATTCTTCAATTGCTTGGAAAAATCTACACCTTTGATCCTCATGGCTTAAGTTAGAATATGATCCATTGATCTTCCCCCCCTTGGCTTATTTATACAAGCCACTCCTCTATGTCCAAACCAATGATTGAAGCCATAAAAACTTCATGGATCCATCAACCAATCTCTGAATCCATAGTCATTGATCAAACCATCACTATGTCAAAATTATGAGTCCAAGGAAATCTACAATCAATAATCCACTTGAAGATCTTGGAGAGAGGTTAGTTGAAGCAAGGACTGGTAAGATCTTTTTTTATGATTTGCTTCCATAATCTCTTCGATTGAGTGTATTGTGCATTTTGGTTTGAATTATCATATTTAGGTAGTTTAATCTAATTGCTCAAAATTACAAGCACACAATTTTATTGTGCAAGCCTGCACTCTAGGTTCCAAGATTGTTTTACCCTCTTATAAATTGATGATTTCAACCAACCAAGGTTGGGTAATCCCGTAACCTCTTTCTTCTAATTGTGTGGCATCATGTCATTTCCTTTTTATTATAGTCTCATTTTACTTTGTGTTTGTTTGATTAAAGAGTCTAAATCACCTTTTAAACACAATTCAAATTGAGTACCATACTAAAAAAGTAATTAAGGGTTAAGTCATTGTAGATCAACTTGTAGAAGCTCCTATTGTAGACACTCAACCACTCACATTTGATTTTTCAAATGATTTTATCATGATGATAGAAGAAATGGATCATGAACCTAAATAATGGAAGTTATACTTTGATGGCTCTTTCACTTCACATGGCTCTGGAGCTGGCATATTACTAGTTACATCACAAAGAGACTTCATCCCCAAGGCATTTCACATCAACTTCAACTACACTAACAATATCCCTGAGTATGAAGATCTCATTGTAGGACTACATCTTGGCATATAGTGGAATATAAAATAATTGATGGTTTTTAGAGATTTTTAATTGATCATTAATTAGACCACAAACCAATATTAGACTCGAGATGATAAGATTGTACCTTATAATCACATTGTAGACAATCTGAAGTCCCATTTCAAGTCCCTATAATATGAACAAATGCCATAGGCCAATAATAGATCAATCAATGTAGTGACAACAATTGGGTCCATGGTACAAGTTACTAGTGATGTCAAAAAGTATCAGTTTCTCATCTAGAATCTTCTACAGTTGGCTCATATATTCCCAAATTTAGAGAGGATATGTATAATTACTAGTCCCAATATCCCACCTAAACTCCCTTAGTACCAAGACATTTATAATTATTTCCATGACCAAGTTTTTCCCCTAACCTTTCACACAATCATCAAAAAATCTTCTTTCATCACCTAGCCTATTATATCCTCCTTGGAAACACACTTTATCATAAGGGTTATGAAGGAATGCTTCTTTGTTGTTTATCTTTGGGAGAATCAATGTTAGTGCTTAAGGAGGTCCATGAAGGAATGTGTGGGTCCCACACCAACAGTGTAATCTTAGCCACGAAATTGGCCCAAGATGGAAATAATTACTTATAATTATGTTAGGAATTGTGTAGTGTACCAACAACATGGTAATTTGATACACACACCTTCCTTGCCACTACAGTCGATCACTACACCATGGTCATTCTCTACATGGGGTCTCGGTCTCATCAAGGAAATAAACCCAACCTTTTCTAATGGCCACAAACACATTTTCACTATTACCAAGTATTTTACTAAGTGGATTGAGCCCATTCCTTTCACTTACATCACCAAGAAATATATTGGTAAGTCCATCCATTACCATATCATTTGTTGATATAGTATCTCAACCCATATTGTATCTTATAATGGTGGCTCATTTGTGAACAAAGATGTAAAATCCTTTATACCATGTTTAAAATTAAACACAAGAAGTCCAGACCATATAACCTGCAAGGGAATGGTCAAGTTGAGGCATATAAAAAAACCATTATCATAATCCTAAAGAATATTTTCAATGATGTTGGCCATAATTGGCACTTACAAATTTATAATGCCCTCTAGGCCTATCACACTAGTCACCACACCCCCACATGAGCCACTCCATATTCTCTAGTTTATGGCATAAGGGCCATTATCCCAGTTAAGGTCGAGCTACCTTCATTATGGGAAACCTTAAAGAACATTATTGATGATGAAGATTATAAATTTTCCAAGTTGTAAGAGTTGGAAATACTTAATGACAAGCATTTGGTTACCCTAGACAACTTGAGAGTATAACAAACATATTGCATCAAATTTATAACAAGAGCATTATCCCTCAAGAGTTTGAAGTTGGTGACTCGATCGTGAACGAGAACCAAAAAAACACTAATGTTGAATGTAAGAAGAAGGGTAAGTTTCAACCCAATTAGATAGGACCATATGTGGTTATAGTGAACTATGGATTGGGGGCATACAAATCAGTTACCCCAAATGGTGAAGATCTCCTAGAACCCATGAATATTGTACACCTCAAGTGGTTCTATGCTCGATGGCCTTTTTTGAACCATTATCTACAAGAGCCCTTACTTGGGGGTAACTTGTGTTGAAGTCACTTATTATTCTGCCATGATACCTATACCATTGTGCCTTGTATCATCATACCTTAAATTTTTAACATATGGACCATTTTAATCTTGTACCATTCTATTTTGGACCATTATAACCCTGTACCATTTCATTTTGAACCATTGTAATCTTGGACCGTTGTCACTTGGATCATTTATATTTCACTAAACAAAATTTACTTTCACCCTACACCGTTGTAACCTATAAAATTGTACCCAATACCAATTATGTTCCTAATTATGATTCACAGGCATTATGGAAACATTCAACACACATTATACAAGGTCATTAGTTGGATCAGTATTCATAACCTCTTTTACAGATAAGTGTACAAGCAAATGTTAGCACATGGTTTTTACTTACTAGATGGTTCCTTGGAATTTCTTTCAACTACATACTATTTTATTTTTGCTACTATTTAGTAGTCATTATTGCCTTAATAGGATCACATGTGCCATTGCAGCTGGTTTAGTTATTTTTTGAACTCTTACCTATGGAAGTGCATCTCCTCAGCTAGGTTGTTCCCTATACCTTTGTTAATATTATGTTTCTATTGCTTATCCACAAAACATAAAAACATTAGAAATTGATATGATAAAAGACCAAAAACATTACACTATACTTTTGTTTATCTAATCTTGAGTACTCTTAATATTTTGTGAGAAATATAAGCCACACTCTCACCATTTTGTAAGTCACCATTGCGTGCATTGTTCACTTGAACAAAATACATCATTGCATGCTTAGATTTTCTTACATTCTCACCATTTTGTGATATTTTTATCTTTCTCAACCTTAGATGCAGTAGACACTTTGAATTCCCAATTTAGTTCATTTATGCCTACTCATCTCTTATCTTTTAGTGTGGTTTCAACCTAAACCATACTATCTTTTTTCACACACTCACTGTTTTGTGAGACCATTCCCACATTCCTTTACACAGGCACAATTTCTCGATCATCATTTTCTTGATACCATATTTTGAGAGAGCTACATTTGGCTTGAAGTTCATGTTAGATCTGATATCCATGGAACTATTTAGGCAATTTCCACTTTCCTTGTGCATCTGGAGTCAACTCAACTACCCCTTCCTTTTATTCTATTCCCACCATTTTTCTTTATTTTATTGCCTCCTATAGCTTAGGGGCAATTATTATTTGTTTTGTGTCATTGTTTCCCTATCACCTGGGGGCAACTTTGTTTTCATTGTTATTATTATTGTTGTATTGGTGTTGTTATCACTTAGCTTATGGGTTACCTTATCATAGAGTGTAATGTCTCTCTTACACGTGCACGAATAATTTGTTTTTTGTCTACACTAACATTGTGATTAACCATTATTTGTATTTGTTTGTTTTTGTGTGCTTAGAATAGTTTGCTTATGGCACTTTTCTTTTATTTTCTTTGTTTATTTGTTTTTACTCTCTTTATTTATTTTTATTGGTGTTTTGTTATGCTTTGTTATTTTATTTATTATTGTTTTGTTGTTCAATCATTTTTATTGGTGTTTTATTATTTATTTCTTGGTGTTTTGTTGTGCTTTTATTTCTTTTTATTATTGTTTTGTTATGTCTTTATTTATTTTCTTAGTGTTTTGTTATGCCTTTCATTTTGTCTTTTGTTTTATTGTTTTGTCTTATTTATTATGTTGTTTTATATTTACTATTTTATTTGAATATATTTCGTAACCATTTTGCATTTGGCATTAACTTGGGCTTGACTTGTTTACATTTGTATTTAAATTATTTTGTTATTTGTTTATTTTTTAAGTACACCATGTTAATCCGTGGGTCGTGATTATTTATATCTTGATTTTAGGTTGTTTAACAATTTGTCTTTACTTTGTTTTATCATTTATTTTTAATACATTCTTGTTCATAATTAACTCTCGATCGTTCATATCTTGATTTTAAGTTGGGTTACATTTTTGTATTTTATCTTTTATTTTCTTTGTTTTTGTTTAAACATAAATAGTTGTAAATTTGGTTTTGGTAAATTTTATTATTATCCTTAGTTATAAATATTCACATTTGAATCGGTTAATCACAAATGGAATACACTGTTATTCTAATTTATTCATATTTATGATGCATAATTTCATTTTTTAAAATTAAGCACCAAGTGCTCCAAAGTCCAATAGTTAATGTAACACTGAAGAACATATCTAAACACACTATCCTACATATTTGATACCTAAATAGGATATCCTAGGTCAAACATTAGAAACAAACAAGACTCTCTATGCAGGACGAGCATCTCTTGGCATACACACTGTATCATATTGACTATTTATATGATTAATTTGGGATGTGCATCTCCTAAATTATACTCTAGCATTTAGTCATAGATCAAACAAATAAATAAATAAATTAACATCCATATGCTAACAAGGGAAGTGCATCTCCTAACACTAACATATTTCATCATAACATAACAAGAGCAACATAAATTTAAACATCATGTGACACAAAATAATATTAAAAGTCCATGTACAAGTAGAAATAAGCCAAAAAATGAATGTCATATATGTCTCAAAAATAATGTTTTATACATCATGAAAATATCTATACATATCATAATACCAAAAAGTAGAGCTAAAAATATTATCTCTAATCATGGTCGTCCCTCGAGGGACTCTGTTGGAAGCTCTAACCCATGCCTGATGGTGGAGATGGTAGTGGATGTGGTTGTGGAGGCCCCATGATGATGGTTGATCCATTGATTATTCTAACTCGGTAGAATGTCTGGACTTGGCCATCCAACTAGTCTTTTGGGATATCATATAGTATTTATAAGATGGAACTCTCCTCTCTATTTTAATCACCATCTCATATAGCCTACATCAATAGGCTATCTCATCCTTCACATGTAAGACATCATCCTTCACATGCAAGGCATCATCTTTAGTTGTAATCATGTTAGCCAAGGCTCTTTCTAATCTCAAACCACTATCTATCCCAGCTCAATGAGCTTAATCTCACTCCTTTGTTAATATCTCTACCTGCAATACCAATCACTCCCTATCTACCTGATTCTTATCCCACTCACTTATTATTGTCCATAAATCTACATCATGGGTAGATAATTGAGCTTGCCCCTACCAACTGGGTAACTTATCCCCTTAGAATCATAATCTCTTCATATTTGGCTGCAATAAGACCCTGTAGCCTCTTGGTCTCCCATTATGCTATAACTAACGTTTCTTGTAAGCTAATTATATCACCTTGTAGACCTACTATCTTTGAAAGGCATTACATTATCTCTCTTTATAACCTATATATCAATACCTAATCCTTCATGAACCTATTTATACTGGAGGGCCCTACCTTTCCTAAAACTATTTCTATCTTTATCCTAGAAGACCTAGCCTCTCCTATACTTGCCTTGTGGCCCTGATTGCCACCTAGAACACCCCCCATCTTTACATCCTATCTATCTAACTTAGTCATCTCTACATCATCTAATGGATCTTGTTATACCTTGGTATGCATAACCTATAATGGAATCGCATGTGGAATAGTCGACTGAGCTGACACCTG
The DNA here is from genome assembly GCA_037957365.1 of Torreya grandis. NCBI lineage: Eukaryota > Viridiplantae > Streptophyta > Pinopsida > Cupressales > Taxaceae > Torreya > Torreya grandis. The sequence continues at coordinate 797,291 of JARHVA010001980.1, read as the reverse complement.
AGCCCAACTTTGTACTGGGGTCTGCCCTTGGTCTCTCCTTAGTCCCACCCATTATTGATGTAAGGTTAGCTGATTTGGATGTGGCATAGTTAATCAAATCAGTCAAACCTTAACCCACAATGCTACATAAGCATCTATAACCCCCACATCTATAACCCTTCTTGCATAATCCCATAACATGTGTAAGACATTGCCATAATCCAACACTGCCTGATCTTGGGGCACATGTGGCCCCTACTCTCAAATATCTCTAGTCATGTGCACAAAATAGTGGGGACCCTTTAGGACATCTTATTAAAAGATAAACTATCCTTGTATCCGATCTAGTCTATATCTCTCCACTGCAAAATCATAGCAACCTGAAATATAACATGGTGTGGTCATATACTAATCATGAAAAATATTCAATCTAAAACCACTGAGTAGATATATATGGATGCTAACAAAAATCCATATCAACCATCTCATCTATCACCCATTTATAATATGGCAAGTCCCCTATATGGCCACATAAACTAGGACTTGCTAGATACCACTCGAATGCCATTGGATCCTCTAGCCTTCGATGATACCTCAGCTCCACTGACCACTCAATGACAAGGTGATCCCAGTCCTAGACCTAGATTTGTGTGATGTGGCTCATGCTATACCCTATATGGTAAGTTATCATGTGTATATCTCTATATAGCTAGGCCAAGATGATTAGCCTCCATGTATATCATGCCAGACGATCAAACATCTCCTCCATAACATCAATCAAGCCAAATGAGAAGAATCATTTATTCTTATCAAGAAATAAAAGGCCACTAATAAGAGCCATTAATATAACTACATCTGAGGGGATTATCCCCTGCACTAAAAACACTATTAGAGCCCCTGCTATTACTACTACTACTGCTCCACCATATGGGGGCCAAGCTAGGACCTCCAATGCATCTAAATCAATGCTTCAATCAATGACCTCCAAGTCAACCACTCTGAGTAAGTCATCCAAAATATCCCATCAACCCATTAACATCTAAGTAATCTATCGACCCTAAAACAACACCCATAATATATAGTGAACATCCTCCAATGTAATTGTGGCTTCCTTGGTTAATAAATAAAATGTAGAGGTCTCTAAATGCCACCTCTCTACTAGTGCTAATAAATAGGCTCTATCTACATGAATAATTGGTAATAATGCCAGTTGATATAGATCCACTAACTCTAGGATTCCCATGAGCTCATCTATCTATATGCTCTATCGGAATAGTACTTGGGAACATCACTCTCATGCCATGATCACTCTGACTCACTCCTACAAGTCAAACACATGGAACTAGGTCAATTAGTTTTCCTTTCATTATTCTAATCTACCAAAATTATTATAATTTTGGGCCTAGACTAATCATCTATGGGCCCCATCTCTCTTCTTCTAATTTTGGGCCTGGATTAATCTCCTAAAGGCCCTAAAATTTCTTCTACTGGTGATCTCACCATTTTCTTGGCTATCTCGTCATTTTACAAGGTGATTCCACCATTTGGTATGGCATTATCACTATTTTCAGTGCTCCTATTGATATGTAGGGCTTTCCCACCAATTTTTAGGGTGATCTTGCTATGGTTACTGGCGTTGCCATTGGACCTAGAAAAACTACCATTTGATTAGTGATTTTTGCCAAAATCTATGAGTTCACCGATGGAGTGGAGATCTTACTATTTTGACTTGCAAACCTACTAAAGACTTGATGATCCCAATGATCTTGATGGTTAATATATCATTATCAAGGGTGACCTCACCGATTACAAATTTGGGCAATCGATAAGATCACCAAAGTACGTACTTTTAACCATAATAAATGCCATAAATGCTAAAATTAAATACCAAAAAAGGGTACTTACCAATGACCCACTACCTAATGGTCTTTGATACTCTTGTACACATTTACCAAGGTGTCAGTGGTGTGGGATATTCACCATTTTATCTAGCTCTCTCATGCACAAATCTCATAGCTCTGGATCATTATAGCCAAGGGTGAAAATGAACTATTCTTACCCCCCAAGGGTTAAAATATAGTAATTTAAAAAAAAAATTCACCCCTTGGGCCTATAGTTACACCTGTTATCTTCCCTGGGCTATTATAATATCCCCATTTATACATTTTTTCTCATGTTTTCTTTTAATTGCTCTATTTTTAGTCTTTTTTTACTGAATTACATGATTATTCTTCTTTTGATCGAGGGCTAACCTATCAAAAAATAAATTTTTACTGTCCTCCCCTTGAGGGGCATCATGGGCCACCCAAATGATCTTTTGGGCATTTTCATAGCTCTGTCTCTTTGTGACTCATGCAAAATTTACTAGAAAGCGGGAATGAATTTATTTTTTAAATTATAATGACTTTTTTATTCTTTGAAAAGACATTACTTCTACCAAATGTCTCACCACACTTTCTTAAATAGGAGCAAAATGTAAACATATAATTCCTATCACTATTGTGCTAAATTTGTAAATCTAAATGATATTTATCAATAACACATAATCTGGACCAAAATCACTAAAATGCTCTAAATCATTCAAACTTGTCATGTACAGGTGATGATTTATGCTCATGTATCCCTGAATGGGGCAATACATTTTATGTGATTATTATCTTTTCTTAATTCACTTCAGGTCAAATTGTGAACACATAAAATGACATCTTATACCACTAAAATATTCTAATTCAATTGTGCACGTCAGGTGCATGTGTTAATTTACATATTTAATACCCTAACTAAGGTATTATCCCATATGTAATTGACATATTATTTTGATTATACTCCTGTCAAATTATGAATTAATAAAATGACATTATTGACCAAGTTGATTAAATGTGTAACAAATTTATAAAGAATTACAAAAAACTAATTAAAGTCACTTAAGCAAAACAAAATCAAATTAGGGGCTTAAGTGGAAATTCCATTAAAGTTGTTGAATATCTATTTACTGGAAATTCATTATTCAATTTTGCATCATCACAGGGTTACCATACATAAACTATTAATGGGATAAATATCAGGATTAAGCTCTCCCATGCCTCATTAATGCCCCATTCTTCCAAATATTGGTGACAATATTTATTACTTATTCTTCCAAGATTGAATCAATCCATGGCCACACATCTTGATATTAGGATGGATGATCTTGTTTGATCCTGAACATTTTAGAAAAGCTATAAATAAGTGAACCAAGACCATCATTTTTAAGCTTCTATTGTGTAAACTTATTATTCATTAATACTTTCAAATAAGCTTTAATTGAGTAATGTTATTTTGCAAGAATATTTCTATAGAAAGCTTTACTCATTCACCCAATTAGGCCAAATTGAAGAACCAAAGCCATTGGTAAACTAAGAGATGACAAAGGCTCATGCTACACCTAATTGACAAAGACTTGGAGCACCAAATCCAAGGGAAAACACATTGATTGACCATTTCTAAGGGAGGATTGCTACTTGGAAGGTATCGATTGTCTTACTTTTGTAGTTAGCTTCTTGAATTCATTAGCACCACCCCTTAAAGGAGTAGGCTTAAAATGTTCATTCTTTATGATTATTTTGAGATTTATTGACTAATGCATGAGCTAACTTATTTCATAATCCTATTCTACATAAGAAACTCCACTGATAAAACTATTTCAGTGCTAAAGATATGATTAAAATGAGTACTCTTGTTCAACCATTTGTATGTGGTCTGATAAGCCCATAAGACTGTATAAACTCAATCATCCCAATCAGTGTGATCAATATTGCAAACATTAGTTAGTGTAGTACCTAAGACCTTGTTGAAGGCTTCATCTATTCCATTTTATTAAGGGTGGTATGGCATGGTTATATAGTACACAATCATGAACTAAACCAAGAGGATGCATACTATTTCATTAAGAAAGTGAGTCTATGATCACTTATTAAACTAAAGGGGCATCTATATCTTGTGATGATATTTTCCTAGAGGAATCTAGTAGTGGTAGTAATAGTACATTCTTGTGTGGGCACTATTTTAGCCTAGCATGTGAGGTAGTTTGTGGCAGTAATGATGTAGTGTGTGTTAGTCCATCTTGGATTAGGTTAAATGGAACTAATAAATTAAATAGCCCATTTCATAAAAGGTTTATGAGAAAGCACTGGATGAAGAGGCATAACATCCCTTCAGTTTGGTTTACCCTTGAGCTGACATATATCACATTGGCGTGCATAATATTTAGCATCTTTGAATAAGGTGGGCCACCATAACCTAGCTAGTTGAATTTTTTTGGCGGTTACGTCACCAACATAATGTCTTTTTATGACACCTTTATGGACCTCCTAAAGCACTTTCATGCACTTGTGATACTCTATGCACCTTCGTAAAACCTCATCATACCATAATTTATACAAGTGTCCTCCAATATGTTGGAAAAGGGTAGTGTGGACTGCTAGCTTCTTGTTCTCTTGGGTGTTAAGGTGTCTTGGTGCTGAGCTTATTGAAAGAAAAGTTGTTAGTTCCTCCAATTCTTTAGGCACATGTGTAACTTGAAAAATTTATACATTAGGTAAATCATCCTCTATGGTATACACTGATTCACTAGATTAAATGTGTGAGAGGTAGTTTGGACCAAAATTATCTTTTCCTGGTTTCATGACTATAGAGAATTAGAACTCTTGGAAGAGTATAATCCATAAGTAGATCCATCCATGCTATACTAACTTTTTTACCAAATACTTAAGTGCTTCATGTTCTGTATAGAATACAAATAGGGTTACCAATAAGTATTGGTGAAACTTCTAAAGCACATAAACCATAGATAAGGCCTCATAGTTTGTCATAAAGTAGTTTTGTTCTAAGTGTGAGCTTCCAATTAGAAAAATAAACAAGATGATCAAGGTTGACCTCATTGGGTTATGCTAGGATATCACCTACTAGCATGCCTGAAGTATTGACATGTACATGAAATGGTTAGTTCCATTTTGGGAACTAGAGAAAGGGTGCAGTCACCAGTTTCTCTTTTACAACCTCAAACGCTTATTGGTGTTGAGATGTCCGTAATAATAGGCCATTATGGTTGAGTAGTTATTCCATTAGTGTTATTATGTTAACATAACCCTTAATGAAATAACTATAGTATCTTGTATGACCTAAAAAGGTTCGGACCTCACGCTAAATGATTGGTGGTGGGAGATAGACAATAATTGCAATTTTAGTTAGATCCACTAGTAATCCATCTCGATAAATAATATGTCCCAACATAATCCTAAATGGGGTGGCAAAGATGTATTTATTTAGATTCAAATAAAATTAAAATTGGTGACAAAGTTAGAGCATGAGGCATAAATTATCATAGTGGTCATGTACTAAACCATAAATGGTCTAATCATCCAAGTACACTTGAAGAAACTTGTGGATGAAATCCTTGAAAGCTTCCACCATAATGTATGAGAACATGATCAATGCATTATTGATGCCAAAAGACATAACATTATATGCAAAATAACCCCATTTATCTATAAATGTTATTTTTGCCTTTTATTCCTCAATAATTTGGACTTGGTGATACCCATAAAAGCCATTGGTGAAGGTGTAGATATCATACCCAACAACACCTTCCAAAATTTACTTAGTGAAAGGCATTAGGAAAGGGTTACACATAAAATATTGAGTAGCCTATAATCCACTCAAATTCAAATGTGACCATCCTTATTGATGTTTATCACCATTGGACTAACCCATTCACAGTCATCAATGGTAGTAATTACTCCAATGCACAACATGCTATCAATTTCTTTTTTAACCTGAACATACAAATTTGGCTCCATCTAATATGGTTATTACCTCCCTGATTGAGTGCCTTCAATTAACTTGATGTGAAACTTGCCCAATGATGGATGCACTCCTTTCATTTCCATGTAGTTGCATGGGAAAATATTATAGTATTCATGCAATAGTCCAAATATTTTGGTTATCTCAACATCAGGCCAGTAATTTCCCATATTGACTAGTTTAGGTGCATCTTTTATTCTAATGTTATGCTAAACTAGTGGCATAGAATATAGTTTATACTCAGATTACATTGTATCTCTGACATCATACTCCCCACATTCTTTATGTAGATTTAAGTGGTTGAATGATGGCTCTGGTGGATCAGAACTAGTACCCTCATCAACTTGGTACACAACCTTTTGCTTGCCATTCCACATCTATTGCCTATATGCACAGTCTAGTTGAGATTCAAAATCCATTAGAGCCATAGTAAGAGTATTGAGTTCTTTAAGAATAGCCAAATTATCCTCAATTATGCCATGCATGTGCCATATTTAGTCTTCAACTAGTGTTTGATCTCCTATAAATACCTAATGGATTGCTTTCAAAGACATATTTAAGTTATTTTGTGGTGAAGCAAATGCAAATATGGTAAGTAGTCTATGTTCGATGTGCTACCAGGTATTCATGTCTGTACATGTTTCTTGATGAATGTACCCCACTCTAGCCTAGGCATGTAGAGTACCATATAATGCATAAACCCATAATAATTCTAGTAAAAATGTTTTGTCTATGTTCTAAAGGATTTCATATTATGTTTGATGTTCTTCTAAAGAAGTAACACCATTATAACTTTGGGTGGTGCAAACGTGATTGTAATGGTGGAAGTGATTATGCATGGTTGCATGTACTTATTCCCATGTATCCAATTGGTACTAATGAGTAGACCATAATCAAGTAATTTCCTTTGAAATAGAAAGTTGATCATGAAAAACCATTCATCTTCATTAACACAATAAGCCTCTAACTACTATAAGTATTCCCAGACTTCCATCTGAGCATGAAACCTAGGTGCCTAGTCTAATTGTAAGGGTGGTCCAACAATTAGGCATCCACCAATGAGGTGAACAAACTTATGACATAGATCTAACTCTAGAGGAAAGCTTAGGTAACTATCAAAGACACCATAGATGTGACTTGTCAGATCATATGCACCTTGAGCCCATTAGTCACAAGTGACAATGGTAGTGTTAGAAATAGACTGAGCATATTCCCATCACAAGATTCCATCAGGAGTAAGATCCACATTTTCATTTCCTTGGGTAGTAATATTACAGTTTTTTTTGATATCCTCACCAACATCAATGGGTTCCATAAAGGGGGTCCCTTTATAGTTATTTAAAGGAATGACTATGTGCTGAGTGTCATTCTCAAAGCTGATATAATGCTTCTTAAAATACAAGTCAACATTGTTTTCTTAGCACCAAAGTCAACCTAATAGAGCTGGAAAATCATCAGCTTCAACAAGCTCAATTACTTCAAAATCATCCTTGAACATGACACCTAAGATGTTGATGATGGCATCTTTAAGAATGCTTATGGGCAGTACACACATATTGTTGGTTATGAATAAAACACATTGGGGGGGTTACAAAGTGGGGCTCCCCATATTTTTCCATATGTCTTTGGTTAAAACATTAATCTCCATGATAATGTCCACCAGGATATCATGGATCATCTAGCCATCAATGGATGCATTAACAGGGACCTCTTTATCACATTCTTAATTAGGTTGAATATGGGTCTATTGTCATTACACATGGTTCAAATAACAATCCTCCAAGGACTTAGTCATTTGTTGTCATAACCAATTATTTAAGAGGGGGATGATGTCCTCACTAAACAATAAATTAAATAGTTCCTGAAACTCATCATGCCTTGAAGTTATAGGTGCCATATCTCTTTGCATCTCAACCTGCATGTTAGCATTATTATCCTTCAAGAACTCAATTTTTCTTTGTAGTTCCTAGACTAAGTCCATTATGTCATGCAACACTTATTTTAGGTGTTGAGGATCAAGATAGTATTGTGCATGAGGTTATTCAAATTGAACCTTTTTAGCATATGTATTTAAAATTAGATGGGAATGAACACCACTCTGTGTAGTAATATTAATCTTGAGTCTAACTGGTGGAGTGGTAGGGCATGATCTCCACTGAGAGTTTGGATTTTTTGCAACATGTATCATCCTGGCACCCTTCTCATTCCATTCTTTAGTAATGGAAACATACAAGTTGGGACATTGTTTTAGGTGATGGTCATTTTTATAAAAGGTGTAGATTGAATAAATAATAGAGTCATGCTAGTAGTGACCTAGAGATCCACATAAAATGTATTAGGTGGAATATGACCACCTCAAGCCTATTTCCATGCCCTAAACCTTTGAAAGATCAAATTCCATTAGCCTCCTAGTTTTTATCTATGTAAGTTTGGCATGTATCTTGCGTTCATGCTTCATGAATCTCATTGATGACCTGCAAGTCATTAGTATCATGTGTATATGCATCACATATTTTACAATATAGTGACACTTTAGCTTGATTGGTACACTAAAGCAATGGACAACTCCTTACATTATGATATTCTTTTTAGATTTAATAGGAATGCTTTAATACAACATAAACATTCCTCTGTGGATAGTTATTCCTGTTATGACCCTCCACTTCATAGTCAACACACCATAGGCTATTATGTGTATCATGAGCATTATTGGCAGTAAACTTCTCTAGTTGATAATCCATAACAATAATATGAGCCTCCATAAAGGGCTTTATCCCCATATATATATTTTCCATGTCTTTATCATGAAGGGTGGCTTCTAGTGCCTCACCCGATTCAATAAAAGTCTTATGAGATAAGGCTTGTCAAAACAAAAGTATAAACCTCCCAAAAACCACTGAGCATGTTTTGTTATGCTAATCTCAAGTGATATAATCAAAAGAAATGTTTTGAAACATGTATCATACATGCACACTCTCTCAATGAGATCTTTCTTGATATATTTTAAGGCAATAATACTTTGTTATTCAAACTCAGGGATATCAAATTCTCAGAGAAAAGTATTTTTTAACAATTCATAATTCACAACCACTTGTTGAGGGTCAAAATTTTAGTACCATTTGTGTGCATAATGAAATAAAATAGTGGCAAGCTGGGTTGCCTTTTATTCAAGAGAGGTTATACCCTATTCTCACAAAATGAGTTCACACTTGTGAACATGTTTTGATGCATTTTCAACACCTTGATATTTAGGCAAGTGAAGTGTCATCTCATAGTAGAATTTAGGTACACAGGGTGGTTACTATTGACCTTGTTGTGGTGTTCCTATAGTTACTCATAAACCTTATGGTGGAGGTCTACCATTTCCTCTCGAGCTGCCTCCTTATCCTTATGTATCTCCAATAGAACCACCATCAATAGTATCTCCTATGCCTCCTTCAATAATAAGTGTACTAGAAATAATGGTCACTAGGGACATTGATTAGTTATTTTTGGGCTTGTATTTTTCCTAATACTTACATTTGGTCCACTTGGCATTCTAAAGTGAGTCATAGGTCTTAATTTAAATGAACAAGTAAAGTTAATGGTAAATTGTTATACTGAACTTGCACTCCCAAAGATTATTCTACGATCTCAGCTTTAGATTCAACTTCAGATTTGACACTATCAATATACCAAATTTTAACAAGAATTCCATTAAACTCAAATGCATGAACATGTGTTGTGATGGGGGAATTAGGTTTATTTAGATTGGGTTTTGATATCATCAATATTTGTACTCCTTCTTCCATGCATAAATATGCTAGTGAAGGACACAAACCCATGGTTAGGGAGTACTCACCATGCCTTTTACACTCCTATAGATTCTTGCAGCACGTCTAGTGTCTTCCTATTTACCCCTGAGATCTCTACCTCTCATATCATTACAACTAGATTCATCATACTTACGCTTCCATAGTTCTCACTGACCAACTTCCATGTTGAACTACCAATCCCATAATAATTCATACCCCTCTATTTTTCCACCAATCACACTGCTCATGTTTGAGAGAGTTTAGTCATCCATGGGGAAGTTCTCAAGTCTAGAATAAACTATGAATTTCTTAAATTCTAAGGTAAAGTTATTGAGATATCTTCCATGTGGTTTTCTTAGGAAGTTGAACTATGCTTCCTCTAGACAACACTATGTAGAGACAATGTATTCCAAGATGTAAATTTTGAGAGATCCCTTCCACCACATATCCACTACATGTGTCTAAGTAGCTTTCAACTTTGATAAGGCTATCTGACACTCTATTGACCAAGGAGCCTTATACCATCTTGTGTATATGTCAAAAGCCAAGCATGCAAATGAACGAGTAATTCTACAAATAATGTTTCATATAGAGAATCATATAAGTGCTGCTTTACCCATGTGTGCACAAAAACTTATGGTTTAATATACTGAAGTACAAAGTTATATTCTATGGTACTAACCCAATGCTTGATGTTATCCATAGATTACTGCTTGAGCATCTTTCTACCATTATGCTAACAAGTACAATAGGTCGCAATAATGAAACCAAAATATTCTTTTTATTTTTATCCTTAGTTCTGCATGACTAAGTACTATTTGTGTGCCTAGATGAAGGGAGAAGCCAATGTGATAGCATACTAGCATATCACATGAGTGACCTTACACGGTCACTTGAGGTACACAATCTATACTAGTTCTCATCAATTTTGCCATGTGATGGTAGATAGACAATTGTTACTAAGGTGCTTGAGCTAACATATTCAATAATTATTACTACAAACATCATTATAGATTTATCCATTCGATGCATTTGCATGCATGTAATTATCTAGTATCATAAAATTATAATTAACACCAAAGATATTTAACACATCAAGATTTGTACATAAAGTATTATTTCCATTGATCTCATTTAATAAGTTTACAAAGGTATTTCATTCAGTACACAATCTCTCCATATTTCTATCTTGACAACAACAAAACATCTACATCCAATAACACTTTATAATCAAAGCTAAGGGGTGATTATACACAAAATAACCCCTTCTCTAGTTGCATCATTAATACATTATAGATGACAACTAATGACTATTTTAGAAAAAGAAGCCTTGGAGAGTTGTTACAATTAAGTTGCTTTTTATTCAGGTCTAACAACCCCTATATACTCTCTCTTTACTATATATTCATGTTCATGATCCTAATTTATGATCTAATGCTAGATTCATGCTTCCATTAATCTCTGAAACTTCCATGAATTGATTTTTAACTACCTTTGCTTCTTCTGCCCTTATCGTATTCTTGCATTTTTTTGAGGCTGACATCTTATGTTCCTCATTTTCTATTTCTTTATCTCTCATAACTCAATCTTCCACACCAAGGTATTACATGTCTCTCCTACACCATCTTATCCCATGCCAAAGTCCTTCACACTCTTCCCATGCCCTTATTGTAGACACTAGAAAATCACACACCTAACCTCCTTGAACCACCTTTTAGCCATTTACCCCACCAAACCTCCAATTGGCTAAACCCACCCTTTTGACTAATTTAACCTTTAACCTTCACCCTCAACTATTGATAGTTAATGGTCTAATTGCTAATGATTAGTGGTCTGACTACTGATAGTTAGCAGTTTGACTGTTGATGGTCAATGATTTAACCATCAATGGTCAGCGATTTGACCATTGATGGTCAAGTTTTCCTTACCAAACCTCTAGTTATCTAAACCCACCATTTTGACTAATTTAACCTTTGACCATTGATAGTTAGCTTGACCTTTGAGGGCCAACTATCCACCACCTAAACAGTTAACTCTAGCATCAACTACAACTTGCTTTTTTATAATTAGCTTGTGTGAGTCAATGCATATCCAAGTTAAATTTAGATGTGATTTGAACCCCTCTTGAACCTACACTTCCACCTCCCCTTCTCCATCCATAACCATTTATCTACAATTATCAGGAGCCATCCACATCTATTAGCTTTATGGGTCAAAATTTATTTTTCAAGTCAATCAATCAACATCAACCATCATCAGTGTCAACAATCATCACCTGTAATCTCTATCAATGGACTTCTTCTTCATCAAGCTATCAACTAAGTATTTTGTGATTACTCTAAGTTATTTAGTTTTTTATAAGTTGCACCCAATCCCTGACCTCTTGACCATCTGAGCACTCAGCCTCTGATCTAGACCCTTTTGAGACTCACCCTCCATCTCATAACTAATAGCTAACTAAAACTAACCTTGAACCAAATCAATCAACCTCACCCAACCAAGCTGCTTGACCTATACTAGACCGATAGTAACTATCGACGGTCCTTGTGACCATCGATAACTTGTCTAACTATCGATGGATATCTCAACCATCGATGGTCAACTTGATTATTGATAATTATCTCAACCATTGATGGTCACTATCAGACCAAAAACTAGAAAGTAATCAACAAGCACTTAACCACCCAATAAACCCAACGAAACTCTATTTTCTTGACCTCTATCACTATGTAGACCAGAAACAATAGCCTGAACCTAACCTAAACTGACCTTTTGGTAGTTTAACTTTAATTTTATTTTGTTAAACACATTTCTTTTGGAAAAGTATTTATTTTAGTTGATTAAGTAATTTCATATCTATTATGTAACCTTTTTTTTATTAGCATTAACTTATCTTAAAAGGTGGATTGACAACCTCCAAGGAAGTCATGTAATTCTTGGATCTAGCTTGCTAGGTAATCCACCTTCCTACCTAACTAACACAACCTTTCTTTAGTCTCTTTATTATGCAGGTCATCCTCCCAAGCTAGAGAGAAGATCTCAGAACCATCTAGATCATGAAGCACAAACCATTTTGCCAACCTCACCTTTATTTTTAGTTTTACTACTTTCTTTCAATATTAAAATCAAAATTTGAGTATAACATTTTTGGAACGCTCGGTGGGACCTTGATTCTTTACTTTGGGTTTCCTTTTTTTGCATATGTATGTTTTTCTCTCTATCTTGCTCATTAATGAAACTAAAATCTCTTTTGGGTTTAAAATCAAGTGCATCCATTTCTTGCTTCTAACTTTAGCTCACTTTCATTTTAAAGCATATTAATTTTATTGTAGCATCACTCTTGTTGCACACACCAAACTGAACCACTCACCAATAAAACATCATAACAACTTGACATAAGGCCCAACTAGGATTTCATCACCTAACAGTCACCTTACCCTTTCCTAGCTACCCTACTTGGATTTCACCACCAAGGGGAGAACCAACTCAGCTCTCAGGTTGAGTATAAACTTTGGAAATCAATATATATTGGCTAAGCACCCAACACCCTTATCATTATGATTTGTGAACTGAGGGGGTAGGCCCCAATACCAAGCCATGTATTAATTCCAATACAGATTCCTTTTGATCACTTGAATACTACCTGAAACCAAACCATAGATTTCTTATCTAGTACTCATTCTACCAAGCCAAAGTTGAGTCAAATCTTAAAGTTTAAGGCATAAGCCATAAGTGAGACTAAAACTAAACTTAGGATTTAACGTACTTTATAGTGTGTTTTATCTTTCTTGACTTTTTCTTGTCTTCTCTCTATTTGAGTTGTGAGAAAACTGACCCTTTTTTGGTTACCTTATACCATTTGGCATTCATCTACCTTATCTTGATTACCTTGATCAATGGGGATCCCACCTATATTTTCAGTTGGATAACTCAACTTTGTTAGATTTCTAGACAACCCTCTTACCTTAGCATCTTATCTTGCATCACGATCCACTTGTGCTCCTGAACTCACCTACAATTGATCAAATCTCAACTATAACCAACCAACAATCAATCAACAACCACTTAAACCCACCTATAACCAGTCAACAACCTATCAACATCTAATAAGTCATCACCTTAACCAATCAACAAGCCATAACCAACTAGTAACCTATCAATAACATGACCAACCAATAACCTATCAACAAACCTTTAAGTATTGTCAAAATCAACCTAACCAATCTTTGGGTTACCTATCCCAACCATCATATCAACCACCTCAACCTCATCAAACCTTTGAATACCTAACCCAACCTTTATATCAATCACCCAAACTCACTTTGTGGCAACCTTATTTATCTCACAACCAACATTTGGTTTACCCCTTTGGTCACTCAACCAACAACTATCCACCCAACCTATCAATCAACAACCATAAACCTAACCTATCAATAAAAAACTATCAACCCAACCCATCAACCAACAACTATCAACCCAACCCAACCCATCAACCAACAACCGTCAACCTAGCCTATCAACCAATAAGCATCCATCTAATTTATCAACCACTCATTATCAACCTTACCTACTTTACCCAACCTATCCAACCTTTCAACCTTATCAAACCAATCAACCATATCTACTTTACCAAACTAACCTACCCCACCAAACATACCCAACCAATTGAACCAAACCAACTTATCATATCAAATGAGCCAATTGAACCAAACCAACTTATCATATCAACTAAACCAATCGAACCAAACCAACTTATCATGTCAAATGAACCAATGAAACCAAACCATATTATCATATCAACTGAACCAATCAAACCAAACCAAACTATCTTATCAAACAACCTTACCCAACCAACCAATTTTATCAAACCAACCAACTATCTCACCACCTTAAGAGCAATTGGTGTACTATCTTCCTAGGAAGTATACCCTGATGAGGGAATCATATGCCTCAATCATGGACAAACTTTTGGAGTCTTATTTTATTAGACTTCCTCCAGTCAAGCCTATCAACACTTCTCTTCCAAAACCACTTTGGTTCATAGAGAATGAATTTTGTGCATATCATTGCATATATGGACATGACATAGATAAATGTCCAACTTTTAAGATGATCATCCACAATCTTATTGATCATAAAGAGGTCCCAAAGGATAGACTTCATGTTCCTCTTACCCTAGCCTTGAATCTATTCAAGAAATCAATCATTAAACCTATTCCTTCACTCATTCTTGAGGAAAACCATGACCAAATCCCTCAACACAATGAGGCCCATCAATCAAATTTGGCCCTTAGCAAACTTATAACTAAAGAAACTAAAATCACACCAAGCTTAACCAATCCACTTGTTGACCAAGTGGAATCTTTACAATTTTACTTAAAAACCACAATTAAGGAAACTAACCTACTCCACTTCAACTTCTAGTTGATCAACCAACCAACCAACCTATTCCACTTTACCTTTTAGTGGATCAACCTCAAACCAACCAACCTATTACACTTCACCTTTTAGTGGATCAACCTCAACCCAACCAATCAATTCCACTTAACTTTTTAGTGGATCAACCTCAACCCAACCAACCTATTCAACTTCACCTTGTAATGGATCAATTTACAAGAAATTAGACCTCACCTAAGGTCAATTTAACCTCAACTATAACCAAGGCTACCTAATTAGTCTATATCCTTCCCACCTCTATCTACACTATGGCATTATCTTCAGTTTAATTCCCTCTAGAACAGGGTTAAATCTTGTCCATCCTACCTTACCCAACAAGCCAAACAACTAACCAAATCAAGAAAACAAACCAAATCAACCATTTATCTTACCTATTTAAACAAAACAAACCAACCTTTGAACCAAATCAATCAACCATAACCAACTTATCAATCAACCCGAACCAACATCAACTCGACATTCCACCTAAACCACCATCTTTAACTTGACCTTTTCACCCACTAATAACTGACAACTAACAACTAACAACCCTTGAGGCATGGATGAATTCATTTTCATCCATCTTAGGCCCTCTTTTATACCTAATACTTTTGCCTCAAGATCTTTTCCCTAACAACCATTTATGGGAAGAGCAACTAGGGGAACTCTCCCTCCAAAAGATTCTAACCACCTAACCTAACCTTAGCAAGTGACCTTAACCCAATATTGACCTTTTGAACCATGGAGATCACCTTTTATCTAAACCTTTTTAACTAAAACCCAACCATTGGAGATCACTTTTTGTCTAACCAACCATTGGAGATCACCTTTTCTCCTTCCAACCCTTACCAAACCAACCACTAACCCTTTGGAGATTGCCTTTTCTCCAACCAACCAACTTATTTAGGAGTAGATTATTCTCCCTCAACCAACCAACCAAATTTTTTTGAACAACCAACCACCTATTAGGGAGTGGCTTATTCTCCCTCAACCATTTAACCTTTGGAGATCATCTTTGCCCACTAACCAAACCAACCATCACCTAACCATCCTTACCATTGACCATTGTCAATCTAGCATTCTCTTTTCTATGTCTAATCGATCATCAAAAAGTAATTTGGGGACATATTTTCCCCTAATTGGCCTAAACCATTTGTATGAGTATGGATCTAGGGCATTATTCAAACTTAATCCCCTAAATGCTTTACAATCACATCATGTTCTTTGGTTAAACCAAGTTCTTGGTCATCTTGTGTCTAACTTAAGCTCATCCCTTGATTTCAAACTACATTCCATCTCCCTATTTTAAGGGAAATTGATTAAAACTAAATCATGTAATTATGCATCACAATCATGGCCTTATCTTGAATAATGGGTACCATAACTCTACCCATGACATGATTCTCATGGTACTTTTTGCCCATTTCACAAGATGGATTTCCATGATTGTTGTCACCTAAACCTCTTTTCACCTACCTCACCTTCTTGTGATTCTTGTTTGCCTCCACAAAGGCTAAATTTTAAGCCTATATAAGTAGGTCTATGTCAAAGCAAAAAATCAAATAAAAGAAGCAAGCTCATTACCACAAGCAATCATGGGTCATTTCTAAGCATTCAAAGACTGCTCCTTTGAAAGATAGCTACATAAGCATACTAAAATTGCTCAAATATAAGGTAGACTACTCCCTTAAAGAACAACTATCATAAAGCCTTGAACAAAGCAAATAAACTTAGACCACTCCCTTGAAGTATGATTGAGTAAAGCATTTGTCAAAAGCATATCAATTTCTTAGAAGCTTCCTGTAATGATCAACTTCCTATATACAACAACAAAGTAAAAGACCCACTATCAAAATCACAACAAAAGAAAACTAATCTTGAAATCCACAATCAGATCTCAAATAACAAACTAAGGTGGAAACCATGATTAGATTTCACATGTAGGCATCCTGCATTGATTAGTCTACACATTTTATGACATAGACCTATTTATACTAGCTCTTTGATAACCTACAGAAGAGACATACTAGTCTCACAAGAAGGTTCCATATTTACCTATCTCCTTTTTTTTTAAGGGATCTTTGAGCTCACTTGACACTTCATGATCAAGCTACCTTATTTTTACCAACTAACTAACAATAATACAAAGTATGAAGGGTTTATGTTTATAATCCCACCCATCTTGCCATTATGATCTTTGCCAATCAAAGCATGTAGCCTACTCCTACTTTCTTGACACTTATCAAGACATATGCCTTCCATTTTTAGGTCTTTAAACCTTCAATTACTAACTTTTGCACCCTTTCATTAGGAAATGGGGCACCTTTTTTCCAAACCAAGTGGTACACCAAATTGGGTAGACTATTTGAACACCACACAACCAACTTGGAGATTCCCTTTCTCCACCAATCAAACATTTTTGAACAACTAACCACCTATTAAGGAGTAGCTTATTCTCCCTCAACCATTTAACCATTGGAGGTCACCTTTATCCACCAACCTTAGACAAAACAACCTTTGACCTTTTTGGAGATCACCCTTTCTCTATAACATTTTGCACCACTCAACTAAGAGATCACCTTTCTCCACCAACCTTGACATTTTGAGCCAACCCATTGGGGAATAGCTTATTCTCCCTTAACTATTGAACCATTGGAGATTACCTTTCTCTGCTAACCAATTTTTTTTGATCTACCAACCTAACTATTGGAGATTACCTTCTCCATCAACCATTGACCCATTAGAGATTGCCTTTCTCCACCTCGCTTGGACTTGGCCATCGGGGCTCAACCTCTCGTATATTTTGTGATGACCTTGCCTGGTCCTTTGACTGTAATGACAACATGGCCATGTTGACCAATTTTTGAACTTATGCCACCTCATACATACCTGACCTACTTATTTCTTCTTGGGAGTACTTCCTACCTTTAATACCCATGATACTTAACCTATTTGTGTTTTCATCAGAAGTACTTCCTACCTTAGATACCCATGGAAACACTGACCTTGTCTAAGAGACTAATAGGTGCACCTAATTGCTATGCCTAAATGCAATTATGTGGTACACTGGTCACTTGTCCCTTAGCATCAAACTTAATTTTTACCAATCATGGCAATATTCTCTATGCATGATCTTAAATATTGCACTTAGTCACATTTTATGTGCTTGTTTATGCTTTAATGCCCAACCTATCATACCTAACCTTTTTCACCCACCTACCCACTTATCAAACCTACACCCAATTTCATTTTACTTCATCACTTCTCAGTTTGAGGGGGAACAACTCCTCCCATACTCAGGGTAACCTTGAACTTGAACCAACCTTGACCTCCACTTATACACACAATTTAGTTTTATTTTGTAGCTTGTTGATATAAACTAAATAACAAAAAGGGGTAAATGTAGACATTGGAAAATTGGATAATACAATTATGCATTTGATACTTGACCTCCTTGAACCACCTCCTGGCCATTTATAACCAATTATTGATGATCAATGATCTGACTGTCGATGGTCAGTGGTCCAACTACTGCCAGTCAAGTTTTCATTGCCAAACCTCCAGTTGGCTAAACCCACCCTTTTGACTAATTTAACCTTCAACCTTTAATCGTTGATGGTTAGCTTGACTACCGACGGTCAGTTGTCCACCACCTAAACAATTAAATCCAACATCAATTGTAACTTGATTTTTTATAATTAGCTTATATGAATCAATGCATGTCTAAGTTAAATTTAGATGTGAGTTGAACCCCTTTTAAACCTACACTTCCACTCCCCTTCTTTCCTATAAAAAAAGAGCTTTAGGTGGTGAAAAAAGATCCATCCACAACCATTTATCTATAATTATTAGGAGCCATCTACATTTATTAGCTTCATGGGTCAGAGTTTCTTTTATAGGTCTATCAATCAGCATCAGCCATCATCAACATCAACAATCATCATTGGTAATCTCCATCAACAAGCTTATTTTTCATCAAGCTATTAGCTAAGTATTTTGTGATTATTCAAAGTTATTTAGTTTTTCATAGCTTGCACCTGATCCCTGACCTCTTGACCATATAAAAACTTAACCTCTAATCTTGACCCTTCTAAGACTCACCCTCTATCTCATAACCAACAACTAATTGAAACCAACCTTGAACCAAATCAATAAACCTCACCCAACTAAATTGCTTGACCTAGACTAGATTGATAGTAACTATAAATGGCCCTTATGACCATCGATAATCTATATAATTACTAATGGATAAATCAATTGATGATAGATAACTCAACCACTAATGGTCAGCTTGACCACCGATAGTCAGATTAACCACTGACAATCATTATCAGACCAAAAACTAGTAAGCAACCAACAAGCGCTTAACCACCAAATAAACTGAACCAAACTCTATTTTCTTGACCTCTATTACTATACAAACTAGAAATAATAGCCTGACCCTAACCTAAATTGACCTTTTGATAGTTTAGAATTTACCTTAATGTTATTTTGTTAAACACATTTTTTTTGGAAAAGTATTTATTTTAGTTGATTAAGTACTTTCATATCTATTATGCAACCTTCTTTTACCAGCATTAACTTATCTTAAAAGGTGGATTAACAGCCTCCAAGGAAGTCATGTACTTCTTGGATCTAGATTGCTAGGCAATTTACCTTCTTACTTCACTAACATAACCTTTATTTAATCTCTTTCTTATGCAAGTCATCCTCCTAAGCTAAAGAGGAGATCTCATAACCGTCTAGATCATAGAGCGTAAACCAAATCTAGGTTCTACCAACCTCACCCATCTTTTTAGTTTTACTACTTTCTTTCAATATTAAAAGTAAAATTTGAGTATAACACTTATATCTATGTGACATGGCTCTAAAATACTAAGAATATATTATTACAAAATTTGGGGTTGAACACCATTGGCCAAGGGAGAGATTGAGACTCGATAGGTTTTCTTGAAGGTAAGTATCTATACATTTTGTTATTTCATTTGATAGATAAATATTTCACAAAGTGATAGGTTTTGATTGTATAACTCCTTGCTTAGATTATCTATAGACATAAACTTAGTATAATTATAGCGTCTTCTTTACTTATCATCTTCTAACTTAGGTGATCTAGGCCCCCATTTGCCTAGCATGATCCCTTGATTGTTCGGTTTTGTTAACCCATCCCCCTTCATGCAATAGTCTTAGGTTAACACTATATTAGTTTTACTTTATGTATTATAAAGTATATCTAGGGTTATTACATAATATTATTTGACTAGAGGCTTTGAAAAACCTCTCATTTAATGTTGTGTGATTAGAGACCCCTTGGTTAGGCTCAATGAATCGAATTCAGTGATATCCCCAATATAAAAAGTATCAAAATAGATGTTAGTTGATTAACTTCTCCAAGCTTGGTTTTACTAAGTAGGATAAGTTGTAGATCTATCTTAATATGTTGCATACATTTTGGTGAACCCGACATGAATCTAACCCTTGTATTTTTTATTTTTCATTTATAGTCAACTAGGTCATATTAGTTGACCTAGTTTTAACCTTTGTTTGTAGATTCATAACTACAATCAACTAAATCATGATAGTTAACCCAATTTTTTCCTTTGTTTACAAATTTTCATCTCTAGTAAATTAGGTCATGTGGGTTGACCTAGTTATTTTTCATGTTTTATGAATTTCCACTTATAGTCAACTAGGTTAGGCTAGTTGATCTAGTTCATTTTTGCCATCTTTATTTTTCAATTTTTAGAAAATAAGGTCACATTGGTCGACGTAGTCTTATTTTACCTTTTTTAGCTTCTAGCTTTCATTAGACTAAGTCGACCTAGTCAACCTTGTTTAACCTCTACATTTTTCAAAATTTTTCCTCTACAAGACTTGATCTAGCATGGATGATCTAGTTAGCAGTTATATTTTCAAGACTCTCAGTCAACCAACTAAGTCTACCTAGTTATATTGCTTAGGTTCGTTCTAAATTAGCTTAGTACTTCTATTTTTGTTAATTATCTCAATTTGTCATTTCTTTTTTCAATAAAACCACTTAGTATTTCAAATTTATACTCTATTTTTACTTTTTTTTGACCTATAAAATTATATCACATAATTAATTCAATCTGGCCAACTTAATTTTATGTCTATTTACTCTGCCAAACAAACTAAGTTGATCTGACTGACTGTGTTTATTTTTAGCTTATTTTCACAATAGACTAGATGAACTTGCTTGATTCTGTTATGTTTTATTTTTCAACTAGATCGACTTGGTCAATCTTGTTTTATATGTTTCTCTTTTAAATAAGCAAGGTAATTCACTTTATTTTTTGAGTAATCAATCTTGGAATTGTTTTAAAAAGAGTTAGATGTCTGTTATTTATTTTATAAAGTTGTAAATTGGTTTTCAATACTTGATTTTCACCTTTTTTTCATTTTTTATTGATTTCCCTATAAAATATGTATCGACAATTTTAAAACTACTTAGATATTATTGTGAAGCATTATGCAATACTTTGTTCATGGTTTTAGACACCTAAAACTAGCCACTGATAACCTCCAATTAAACTTTTGACCAATTTCTACCAAAATGCGCAATTTGGCCTAAAAACACAAAAACACATTAAAAGCATTAAACTTGATATAGTCAAGTACTGATTCTAGCTAGGGTATCCCTAAATGGGGAAATGTAATTTATGGGCTAGCTAATTTTGATCAGATCATTCCAATTCAAAATGTTAATTTTGCACCTAGGTGCTCTGGATTGATCTTTCCTATCAAATCTCTTGCACAAGACGTGTGCCTTCATTATTTGTTGTTGGTAACATCCTAAATGGGATAATGGATCCAACACATCTGACATCACCTTCCAAATCCAATCCAATCAAAATTTGGACTAATAATAAGGCATTCTGATCAATTTAAGTAATTTGTGCACAAAGTGCTTAAACATGCTTAAGATCTAATTAAACCAAATTAGAGCCTAATCAAGAATTCCATGGAAACTTGTTGAATAATTTGTTTTGGAAATGAATATTAAATATCTGCATCATCAGGTGACCTCATTTCTTGGGAGGACATCCCTAGGCCATAAATGCCACAAATACCAGGATTCATGCCTCCTATGCCTCATCAAAGCCCTCCATGCCTCTTGATTACTCCTTTATCCCAAATATTGATAAGCCTATTTATCAATTTTAATTTTATAATTGGATTAATCCTTAGCCACACATCTCATTCTTGAGATGGATGATTCAGGTTGATTCTAGACATTTACAAAAATCTATAAATAGAGAGGCCATGAACATCATTTCTAAGTTATTTTGGTGAAAAGTTATTATGCTCAAATATCTTCAAAACACATGATTATGCAAAGTTATAATGCAAAATTGATTGCAAAGCTTCATGCAACTAGTGTTACCATTCCAAATTGATTCCAAGCTAAGCCAAGCCACAAGCCAAAGGTGCCAAGGAGAGATGGAGTTGGCCAAGCTTCCATTGCCAAAGACATCATGAACACAAAACTGAGCAAACCACTACTATAAAGGCATTTGGAGCATCCAAGGAAGGTGAAGGAATTATTGTTATGTTTCCTTACTTTTTAGTTGTGTTTATCATTTGTTTTTGTTACTAAGCTCACCCTAGTAACTAGGCATGAAGACGTTATTTTAGTGTGTTTTTGATTTGGTTTCATTCACTAACATGATACTAATCTCCTCTTCTTAGTGAAATTCCTACTTCATAATGGTCTTGTCTATAATTTATAGATATAATGGCATGAGAGGCTTTCCCTAATACTCATGGCCATAATATAAAGCCAAACATGGTTTTTAGTTTCCACATACCTCATTATATTTCAAAAATTCCTAGGATTTCCCTTTGAATTGAACCTTAGGAATCTAGCCATCCATTTGATCTTGTGCTGAACTGGTTAATAGTTAGCGCTAAGAAGTTATTTCTAGATTTCCTTTGAAACCAAGTTTACTGGACTGTGGGAATGATACTTCCTCCATAGTTAACACTATGAAACATTGGGGCATTATTATCCAATAGACAAACATCTTTGGGAGCCTACAAATCGATCAAAACCTTTTAGTATAACTCCCTGATCTTCTTTTCAAATAAATAGTTAGCATTAATAGTTATAAAATTACATTTTTTGCTTATTAATTTCTATTCTTTGTTGTATTATATAATGTATCAACCAATGTCGATATAATTATGTGCTATGTGTTTCAATTAGATCAACCAACATCGACCTAGTTAACTATGTGTGAACAGACTATGTTGGCCAGGCTTGACTCATTCTTCTATAATCTATCCAAACTACTATTAATTTTTTTTAGATCCATCTAAGTCAATCAACTCAACTTAGTCTAACTTTATATTTTATTTCTTTTATAACTAAGTCTACCAACTCATCTTAGTAGGCCATTGAAACATTATTTTTTCCCACTTGTACAACTAAGTTGACCAACTAGACTTAGTAGGCTTTCAATACTCTATTTTTTCCTGTTGATATAACTAAGACTACCAGATCAACTTAGTAGGATTTCAACACTATATTTTCCTACCTTTACAACTAAGTTGACTAGTTTGACTTAGTAGGCTTTCAAAATATCTATCTTTCCATGTCTACCTAATTAGGTCGATTAGCTCAACCCAGTAGGTCTCTACATTGTTCTATATTTCTAATATTGTACTAGATCAACTTGGTTGAACCTATAGGTCCTGGTTGACCTAGCCTACTTTACAACTTTTGTTTTGGATTTCCAAAATTGCACTATACCAACCTAGTCAACCTTATAGGTCTTGACCAACCTAGTCTAATTTATAAATACTATTCCAAATTTCCAAAATTTCACTAAATTGACTTAGTCAAACCTCTAGGTCTTGACTGACTTGGTCTAATTTCCAACTATTATTCCAAATTACTAGAATCACACTAGGTCAACTTGGTCAACCCTCTAGGTCCTGGCTAACTTGGTAAAATTTTCAACTCCTATGAAATCCACTAGATCAACCTAGTCCATCTTATAGCTATTAGTTGACTTAGTTTACTTTATCAACCCTTTTCTCTTCTAGCCTATTGATTCTCTTCCCACACTAATTAGCATCATGAAATCACCTATTAGGATCTTTCTTGATAGTCTCAAAGCATGGGTGCTTCTTTCTTTCATACCTTAGCCACCCAAGAGGATAACCGCTCATTGTGTAACTACTTTTAACCCTCATCTAGATCAATGAAATACAACATGGTCCACATCACTCAAAATGATGATCTTGATGATCTTACCCTGAATGATACTTTATCTAAACTTCCCAATTTTACCATTAGAGCAATTGATTCCAATATAGGGAACCCTCCTATAGGGAACAATCTTATCCCTAATCTTTGGATTACTCCTCTTACCAAGACTAACATTCCACCTTCTACCATTAGAAAATAAAATACACATATAGATACAACTTGAATTCTTGCTTGAATGGTTTAATAAATGAATGTTATGCAAACATCTAACAATTCTCAAATGCTCAAAATGTAAAATCACATCTTACAAATGATGAGTCAAACCCCTGTTTTATACCTTAAAATAATTAAAATTTTGTTCCTCTTCCTCTTATAAATGCCAATGGGAATAACATCCCTCAATTTATCATGCATAACAAAATGCTTCAACATATTCAAAATGAACCTTTATTTTCATTCATCATATCCATAGATATTGGCAATATCTCTCCAACCATTATGTATGATGGAACTAAAGACCCTACTATCTTCCTTAAATCATTTGGCAACTATTGAATATTTTGACCACAGGTCAAAATAAGTCAACCCCCTATAATCTAAAAATTGATATATGGGTCTATTAGCATGTTATAGGGTGTGTCATGGATTATTTGATGTCATTTAATATGTTTCTAGCCTTGGTCGTAGTCCAATTTAATCCTTATGTCATTTTGTGTCACTTAGGGGTCATATTTGGGTCATAAATGAAGGTGGTATAGTTTTATTATGAATACAATTGTTCTAAACTCTCTTCTAACATCCAATATGTAATATTCCTTATCGGTAATGTCATTCCTAATTGAAACTTGCAAGTTCCTAACTAAAAATCAAGAAAACAAGTGAAAAGAAAGAATTTTGGAAGTTGTATGACCTATGGGGAAGAGTGACACATGAGAAAATCTTATGTAGTGAACTTTTAGCTTCCCTAAAACCATTTACATGCTTTATATGCTTTAGAAGTAACAAAAATGGACCAAAACTATTTCCCTTCTCCATCGTTCCATTAGGCATATGGAACTGGTCAACAGGGCTTTTGATGGTACAACCAATAAGAGAGCTTCTAGGTCAATTGATCTTGGTGGTGGATATTAAAATTGGTATAATTAATTTTCATGTTAGGATTTAGAAGAATGGTTGCTTATACTTTATGAACCATTATTAAGAAGTTAACTATCTCATTTTGCATGCTAAACCCCATACCCTACATGTTTTCCTCTTTTATGAATAGGTATATATAATCCAATTATTTAAATTGATTTTACAAAATGTGAAAGTCATCCTTTCATGTTTTATATCTTATTTTTCATGTTTGGATTTGATTTCATGAGCCAAATAGTTCAAGTTGTAGGTTGATGTCACTAGTGGCCTAGTAGTCAAGTTTCACCAATTCTAGAAGGTTTCTTTCTTTGCAATGGTTTCAAGTCAATGTGAGGTGTTGTATTCCATGTATCCAATGTATTATTGATCACCTATCATTCCAAACTTTATATCAAAGGATAAGATCAATAGAGTTTTAGTCAATGCAAACCTTTAACACAACCATACTTTCTTACCAGACTGTCATACACATTCAACTAAATGAGGAGTATGGAAGTGTGAGAAAATTCATATAAGGTAGATGAAGAGTCTCAAGTTTATGAAAACATTATTGGAACATTATATAGTAAGCCAATCCCTCTAAATGGCACATAAGGGATTGTGATAGTCAATGTAAACCTCTAACACAATCATACACAATTGGTGTACACCTACAGGAAACTGGGGACATTGGAATGGGAGTATTGAAACATGTTTTAAGCCCTTAAAGGTGAAGAGAATAAATTTGAAGTATTTGAAAAAGTTTGAGACTATTTTTGGAACCATTTACTATGCACATTGCTCATGTCCACACTCACTACCTTGTATACAAAAATGCACAACTACAGATGGCCCCCACAGAGGTTTGAAAGTGTTTATCAAAGGTGTGTGAACATATTTTGAGACATTCCTCAAGGTCTTAGAATGTTGAAATTTATTTGAGAACCATGTTTGAGGAATTTTATTAGAAGACAAACTTGAGATCCACTTCACGTTGAAGAACTGAGCTTCAGGGACAAGTTCCCTTAAAACCCCAAAACAAAGGCCTAACAACTTTTGATGATGCCATATAATGGTGTAACATGGAGTCTAGGTAAATTTAAATATGTTCATCTTATAACATTCATATAGGGGTAAAACCATACAAAATAGAGTGGGTGTTTGCCTAAAGGAACATAATGTTTAGAGGCCTCCATTCTTGGCATTTGTTCACTACAACTTTTTAGTGTTTTCTATAGGATTTGAACTCTCAAGTGGCTTGCACCCCAAAGTGGCATAATATGAGCATATCATTCATGACAAGTGGTTCTATGGATGTGAGAAAGATAATATTTGTTCAAAGGTCATAAAAAAGGTTGGAGACTAGGGTATTGACCTCCATCAACACCTAAAGGTGTATTCTTCCTTAAAAAAAAAAAACTATAGCCCGATTGTAGGTGACTCACAAACTCATAAAGTGAACCTTGGAAGATGGGAACCTGCAAACACAAATAATTACTAATGGGATTTAGTTATAAAGAGATCAAAAGGACCCTAAGGTATGAAGCACTAATTTCAAAGTGGATATTCACCTACAAGACCCCTGTTATTCCATCAGTAGTCAACTACAATTGACTATAGTTTGACAATGAGCTAGTACATGATAGTATTAATGTTGGCATAACATGAACATGATGTGAATAAATAAAAATGATTATCAAATTGAATTAGATACTTAACGGACATGGTGGATCAATAATACATGGTCAAATATGCAAAATTCACCTATAGGTATCCCTTTTTTGAGTAGAAAAATGTAGTCATAGTTGACTGTAACTAAGCTTGGCAGAATGGAAGGTATGCATAGACAAGTTGGAAAAGGTTGAAGTGTTATATGTGTTTTAAAATACTCCACAATGATGGTAAATGTATCAAGGGACTCCTATATCATGGATACAAGACATGAAGAGGTTTTCAATGGGCAACCTACAGTCTATATTCAAAACCTTGCATACAATGAGTTCTCATATAATATATGTTAGGTTTTAAGACATTTGTAGGGTCTATTGATGAAACTAAGCTCTAAAAAATTTTAGAGGGTAATAAAAACTTGGATAATCCCCTCATATGTCCACCTTTTTTGAAGTAATAGGGGAAGTGCTCTCTATTCTATTTCAGATAAAGGTCACTCCTAAGAGAATAGATTCTGCAGGCTTGATAGGAGAAAGTTAGTAGATGACTTGAAGCCCATGTAAAAAATATAAGGAGATGTATAATGTTTCTCTAGACATGGAAGAACATGTATAAATCCTCATAGGTGACTGAACCAATTAGGGTGGCCTAAACCCATAAGTATGCAAGTTGAGCTTACTAGGCCTTCATTAGGCCTAAAGCCCTAGGGGATATGTTTTCATTTATAGCATCAGGTGAGAATTATAATGCATTAAAATAACTAAATGGGGAGTTATAAGATGTTTTTGATCCCTTGGAATGTAGAGGAGACCATAGGGAAGCCATATTTTGGTTCAAAGTTAATTTAGGCCTACACAAAATAGAGAAAGAAGCACAAGAGGCTAACTTGAGAAGCTCACAACAACATGTATTCTTAGCATGGGGGTATGAGAAGTTGGGAGATGTTGAATAAGGTCTTGAACAAATGATTATGGAATTTTTTCATAATTTAGACATCAGACCTCTATGAAAAAATGCAAAGGGTCAAAAGTACTCTAAACCCTCTAAAACCCTTTCTAGTGACCCAATTGGGAAAATGAAGGAGAGACATCAAGATGAGATATAATGAGTATTAAAGTGATTATAACTTCTAGAGGACTCACCAGGGCTACTCCCCATCATACTAAGTTGTACCCTTCTTATACAGATAGGGTGGAAAATGGATTTTATTGACTATTTTTGGTGTCTTGTATGTAAAATAAGGTTTCAAAGGATGAAATTAACTTTGGGAGGAAGAATATGACATATAATAACTCCTAATGTAAATTTAATTCTTCATCTAAGCTCACAAGTGCCTCTACTAACACCTTCATTTCAACCAGTCAAAACTGACATAGTAAACAAGGAATGACCATCAAAGTGAGAAGGTGAAATATCTAAGTGGGAGGCCTTTTAAGGTATTAATGATGAATATAAGGATATTAGGTCTCTTAATAAGTGTCATACTCTCATTTTTATGGATAGGATTAGAAAAATAAAGACAACTTTGGTGCCAAGTGTGAGGGGTGAGTGAAAAAAGAGTGATTATAACTGCAAGCAGTGATAACTTATGTACAAAAGAATATTGATGATTAGGGATACCTCCAATTCATGTTTGAGCATTTTTTTTACCCTTACCTCTAAGTTTAATCATGTCATCTATCCCTAGTCTACTATGGAGTGATCTAAGGAGGTCAAATGATGAAGGCAGTTTCTAGGCATGTAAATGAAGAGTCCTACACCACGTTTTAGGAGTTTCATGCCTTTGAGGGACATTTGTCCTATGATAACTTACATGGTCTATTCCATATTTAATTGTCATGTATATTTAACTCCTCCTCTCATCTTGACACATGTTCTAGTGACTCTTGTCTCCTCTCTCAAATTCTATAAGTAGTAGCCATTTTGGCTCTTGTAGGCTAATTCCACTCCATGTATGGTGAAGCCCTAATGGATTGATATTGGAATTTGCCTTTGAATAATATATGAAAAATTGGTTTTGAGTTCATGAATTTTTTTTTAAGTGTGCAAAGTGATGTATGATGATGTTAATTGATAATCTTCTATCCTTGCTTTCCCTTATCCTCTCATGTTTATGCAAGAGTTCATATTCTAACAGGTCATATAGAGTGTATCTAGTGTATTAGGCTCCTTTCAAGTTTAAAATTGTCCTTATATCATGAAATCTACCCTATAATTCACTTACCTTGTGTGGCCTCATGCATATCACCTCTATATTGAAACACTTAGGTTAAAACCTCTTAAGACTTTGAAGCTAGTTTGTAGGTCTTGTTGTTTAGTGGAAGAAGTATAATGGTCTTGTGGAAATCCTTTTAGTGTATTACCCCCTTAGATTAGTTTCATTTCATGAAAAATTATTTCTATTTTCTTGCAAATAATTAGTTAAGTGATACGCATTTCAAGGTACATTCAAGGAGCTAGCCGTTAAACCTAGAGGTCTACTTCTACTATAGGTAAACCCACATACCTAGAAGTATTTCCATGTTTACCAAATATGGAGGAGGCCTGGAAAACCTCATATAAGGTGAAATATTTGGTGACAATAACCTCTATAAGGAATGGGTCGAAACCAAAGTTATTGCTACCACTAAACTTATTGTTAAAATTCTTATGTGAGATGCTTTAGAATGGTATAATCAACTTCCCCAACACTCCATCTAGAAATCAAAGAATCTAATAAATTATCTAGTGAAATGATTTCAACAAAATTATCTTCCTAAAAATTATCTTAGTCACTTCATCAATTCCAAATAATTACTTACTAAATCTGCTCATATGTTTATCAAAAGATGGAAATCACTAGCTTATAAAGTAGCTCATAACATGAATGATGACAATATCTTTAAAATATTCATTACCACCTTAAAATATTATCTTCAATATAAAGTTTGAATATTTTCTCCTCAAACCTTGTAAGAGGCTCTTGATCAAGATAAACAACCATATTTCCTTATGAATAAATTTGAACCATCTCAATATTAAATCAAGAAATATTTCCAAACTTGAACTAACACCATCACTAACACAAATTATTAATCTAAATCTCCTCCAATAAAAATGGTAGTCAAATTAGACACTCAAACTCCCTCCCACTCACCCTTGACAGAGTAAAAAATGAAGTAGTTGTTATTTCCATCAAAACCTTTCATTTAGAACAATATTGCTCCCCCATCATGGTATGATTCTAATAAATTTTATTAGTTCCATGCTAACATTGGTCATTATTATGTGTTTTAACCTTTTAGGACTAGATGAATGTAAATCCTATGCTATTAAAGAGCTAAGTATAGTAAATCAGGGTAGAATCATGCAATAAATATAGCCACTAATCTGTTATAGAATTGACTTAATTTGACCATTTGAAAAATAACAATAAATAATGTAAATAAGAACTTAGCTAGAAAACACCTAAGATGGATGATCTAGAGGATGAAAATTGAGGTAGAGTTTGGTCTAAGTGTTACAAATATGATCCAAGTATCAAAACCCCTCTTGGACAATAGTTCCCTAATTGGATAGCAGAACCATGTGGTATTAGTCTCCATATTTTGGTGGTAGTGTTTTTTGTATAGAATTATTCCCAGCTTCTAGGTGTATCTGTTTTTGGGTCTATCAATCCTATTTCTATATACATGAGTTTTGAAACCCTATAGATGACATATTTTAACTAATTCTATGATCAAACCCTAATCCTCTCTATTTTTTAGGGCATTTAGTTGATACAATAATGAGGTGTGTTGTTAATGGGGTAGGTTTGACATCCTTAACACTACGTTGTGATGAGAGTTTCTTACATACCAATACTTCAAAGAGGGATCAAGCTCGATGTAGTTCTCCCCACCTAAGTTCTGGTGCAAGTATAAATAGAGCTAGTATGATTGTATACCTAAGTGATTTAAATGTGTTTGAGACTAGAAATCTAATTAATTTGAGTTTATGAATGCTATAGATGGTTTTATGTAGAAGTAGGGTAGAATAGGGATTGATAAGATTAATTTTACACATCTTATTCTAGGTTTATATGTGTAATTTGCATCTAATTTTCATCTAGTGGTTAAAGGTCTAAAAGTCATGTATATATACTATTCTAGTGTTTGTGTGGGTGCTAAGAGAGGTCTAGGCCAACCTTATGTGGTATAATATTTGAAAAGATATCCATTTTTGGAAAAAGAAGGGAAAGGACAATAACACCAAAATTAGGATACTAGTGCCATTTCATGCTACTGTCCCTATTATGGTGCTAGTGTCTAGGTGGTAGAACCTGATGCATGAATGGACAAGATGTAATAATGAGGGTTGAGGACTACAATAGGGATGTTTAGGGATGATTATGGATCACATGAAGACTAGATAAGTGTGAAAATAGGCCTTAAGATAGGTCTAGGGTTATGCTAGGGATAATGGTCTCAAGTAGCACTCTTAGCACTCAAGTGTAATTTTTAGGTGATTAAATTTTATTCTAGAAATGGAGCAAAGTGAATGACTAGGATAAGGGAAAAAGAAGAATACCTAGACTTACTTAAGAAGTGAATCCCATGAATCTGGATCTGAGTATGTGAAGCATGCTCCCTTCCATGTTTTGCAAGTGAAATGTGCATAGACCCATCCTTAAGAGCTATCAAAAGCAAAGATGAAATTGAGTAAAGAAGTAAAACTAAGTAAAGAGATAAAACTAAGTAAAGGGATACGAGAGAGGAAAGGAACAAATACACCTCACTAAGTATGTGAAATAATGCATAAACATGATGACAACCTATGTGTGTGCATGTATATAGTGATCAATCAGTGAATGACTTGGACTTAACTGATGGCTTACTCAATATTCATGTTTGGGTGGATAAAAAACTCAATCTAGTTTTGACTCCATCATTTCCCACCCCTGCTTGGTGGATCATGACCTATGAATGGATTGAATTGGATGATGGTGTGTCCAACCCTCTCATGTAGGTGGCTCGATAACTCAAGTAGACTATGACTCCATAATTTCCTACCCATGTGTAGTAGATGCATATGAAACTAATATTCTGTGATGTAATTGGAAATGTCTAACCAAAGATATCTAATTGAAGATGTTAGCTTTGTGGCCACTTGGGTATATTAGGCAACTTTGGGCCACTCAATAATACCAACCACTGTAGATGGAGTAAGGCATTAATCTGGTGTATAACCTAAAACATGGTGTTTAATGTATACAACATAAAAAATGACATGGAGTTTGTCATTTCATTTGATCAATCAATGTATAAGTGAGCATACAAAAATAATGTGCTACACACATGCCCTCAAATTTGATATCTAAGCATATCAATTATAGACTTAGTTTCAATAACCTATATTTGAGTATCTAAATTAAAAATGGGAATGGTCATACCACACATGATGCTCGTAATCTAAGTAAGCTGGTATGAGTTTGAGCTAAATTGAGAAAAATTGGTAAATCTATAAGTGAGATTATGCAAACTTGGACTGCACCTACTATACTTTTTTTGATTGATCTAGATTTTTTTGAAACTAAGGCTATTGGATAGTAGTGCCATATCTTAGATAGTAGTGTCATGTGGTGATAATGTCCCAATTTGGGTGCTAATGTCTAACTACTCTAATTTATATATATTTGTAACTAATCTTTATGTCTTTGTTTCCCACTGTGTTTATCTGAGTTTGATATATGTAATCTAATCTTTTGTGCTAAAAATTATACTTTGAGTGCATTTAGATAGCCTGATATTTGTGATAAGCCCTTGTGAATGCCCCCTTTTTTTAGGGTATTTATTGTACCTATGCAAGAACTATCCTTAAAATAAAAATCTTTTCAAAATGTAGGTTAGCTAGAACATATATGACTTCTATGTAATAAACCAATATAATGTGCATACATAACATTATAATGTAAGATAATTTGAGCATAAGTTTATAAAGTGCAATGTATGTTAGGTCTAACATTCACAAGGCTATCAAGATAGATATAATAATATATGAAAAAATAAATTTGAGTAATAAATGAGTACCTACCTAGGGCAATGGGGCATGATGTCCATCACGGCACCCAAGAATGAAGGGGAGTTACATGAGGTCCCTTGTGGTATCTAAAACTAGATTATGTAACAAATAAGAGACAAGTGTTATGGCCATGATGCATATAATGAAACATACATATAACACACATGAGGCACACAAAGTAGGTCAAGGGGACACAATATAAGGGATATGGGTACATGTCACTAAATCTAAGAAAGCAAGACATACAATGATATGTTTAAATATCCACATATGCAAAAAATAAGTAAGTTGGCTTAGAGGCACATAAAATAACGTGTTCAAATATATGAATATACAATTAGGAAAACACATAAAAGGATATGGGCACATGTCTAAAACATACATACAATGATAAGATGTGGTGTAGATCCATAAAGCAATGGCATATTCAAATGCCCTTGAATAGAAGAAGCATAGAGACACAATCAAGTCTAAAATAGGAAAGCTAGAAATGAAAGCATGCATGAACATGTAATACAAATTTGTGTAAGATCCAAGATGTATATATACTGAGTCTAAATTAGTAGTAGCTAGAAAATAATCAAAGTAGGTGTAACATGATCAAATTCAAGATATAATGATATTAAATTTGTGATGTAGAGTTCAGAAAGATGTAACTTACTAATTGAAATTGTGTGTAGGGTACCACCCAAATGGGTAAATGTTTCCAATGAAGAACTTGTGTATATGCCCCTAGTGGGTAGATAATAACAAATATAGATCAGTTTAGTGGACCTGAGTCTTGTAGTAATCTACAAGAACTCAAAAAGAATAAGTGAACATGTATGTATGATAAAATTTACTATACTAAGATTACTAGCATATGTAGTGTTTGGAAAATACAATAAATGTAAACATGGAAATGCATATAATCTATAGTTTTATATTTTCTAAGTAAATATTTGAATTTTTGTGTTTTTTAAAATATTATATCATTTTTGTATTTTTTGGATATAAGCTATGTATAAGAAACATGAAAATAAAACTATATACAAAGAGCAACAAATAAAGAAAATTTGTATAATAAGGGAGGAACAATATTAACCAATGAGTCTCATGGGAGACTCACTATCAATGTAGCCTATGAAAAATAAAGGAATAATGACCAAACATGCTGTATGAAATGGTAATTGTGGTCCCAGAACCTATTGTACTAAGTTATTTATAATTGGTACTACTTGTGAAGTGGTGTTAAGAATATGTGAAACTATATGTGGTAACCTTTTAAATGTAGGGGTCCTAGGGCTCATCTGGTAGAAGATGCTATAACTAACATAAGTTCCCTATGATGAGAACCATGAGAACTCTATAATACTAATATTAAAAGAAAAGGAGTAGAGGGAGGCCCTCTAGAATCTACAACATATCTCTAATGCAAGGGTCTCTATGGGAGAGTATGCGTACATGGTAATATTGTAGGATTAGACCTCACCTGCACTAGTGGCTCCACTGAACTCTACGGTGTACTAGTAGGGACTGTGGTTAGAGATGTAATTGGTAACTATGGTGTAATTACATGTGGGATAGGTAGAGGATACTCATATGAAAGACCCTTAACTATGATCACCTAATTTTCATGAATTTATTAAAAAAAATTTATTCAAGTGGATGGGATGGATTATAGTTGCTATATGCATGGCCTACCCAATAACATGTCAAATGTGCCTGCACTAGGTACAACTAAGAATCAAGTGGCCACATGTGCTAGTCCAACCTATAGTGGAAGTACAATCTCCTTGATGGAGCTCTGAACATGGCCACAAAATCCA
The DNA here is from genome assembly GCA_037957365.1 of Torreya grandis. NCBI lineage: Eukaryota > Viridiplantae > Streptophyta > Pinopsida > Cupressales > Taxaceae > Torreya > Torreya grandis. The sequence continues at coordinate 762,372 of JARHVA010001980.1, read as the reverse complement.
CAAATGAATTTGTCTGTAGGAGATGTATCATACTATGAATACCCTGAATGTTGTAGAAGTGTGATAGTGCACATGTTAACACTTGACCCATTATCAACCATAAAACTTTAAATATGATGATGATCTATGTAGGCTCTACAAAGAGTGTATATAAATAAAATCATCATAAAAAATCTTTTTCTCTGATAAAGTGATGAGTGCTCTAGATATAACTATAACATGGTACACATCAATGATATTATGTAGGGGTTGTGCATCATCTATATTAGTGTGATATGATGTTAGTGGTGGATGTGCCTGATACATGTAGTAAATACCTGAAGTGCTCATTGTCTCATTTATTATATGCTTTGAAAATGGATCTTAGAATATTTTCAATGCCTTATCTTCCATTTTTTGAACTTTGGGTACCTCTGTTAGTGTGCCTACATCAATTATGTTGGCCTTTATCAAATCTTGTATCTTTTATTTCAATGTGATGTAGTAGTGTGTTGTATGGCCTAATGCCCTATGATATTTATATAATGCATTCAAATCATAGATTTTTTGAAGAGGTCATGTCGTATCAACCTCTTTGATGTGAGGGAGAGATATGACATTGCATGTTTGGTGCTGATATAAAATATGTGATGTAAATTTTGGAAGGTTGGTGAAAACTCTCCATAGAGATGATAAAACTAGGTGAGATGGCTCAGAAACATTATGTTAACTGTGGTCTCTAGATCACTCTTTTTTTAGTTGCCCTTACCTTATATGGAGGCTTACTATAACTCTTAATAGTTGATTCTAATCCACTTATATATTTTAGTTTACCCATATAGAGAAGCACGACTTTTCTTTCTTTAACTATGTGGCATAAATTTGTGAAGGTTAGAAACTTCTTGAACAAGATAACTTCATGTAATGCTGGTATTAGGCTTTATTTGAATATGTCTTGGATCTCTCTATCTATCATGGGGCTTGTCGACTTTGCCAATATATTCTTCTATCATAAGACATATTCTGTAATAGGCTAATTAGATTTTTGCTTTAGTTTTACTACTTGATCATATGATATTTTATCACTGATGTTAATTGAGAAGTGTGCTAAAATCATATCTACCAATGGATTGAATGTGACGATAGACTCATTTGTTATATCATAGAACCATTGTAAAGCATAATCCTTTAGATTTAATGGGAACAACTTAATGAGGAGCCAATAATTAGACACGTAGTCCAAACATGTTGGATGGAAAGCTCAAAGATGGTGCTCTAGGTCACCCTTAACATCATATAATGCAAGCTTAGGTGCCACAAATCCATATGGCAAAGGAGTTACCACTATGTGATGTGTAAAAGGTGTATGTAAAATAACATGATAAACCAAGGTGTGTGATGGCCTAGTAGCTCCTTGCTTAAGATGTAACACATTAACCTATAGAGAATGAACCTCATGCATAAGAGATTGTACATCTTGAGAGGAAAAACTAGCCATAAGAGGTGTAGCTACCATTGAAGGTTGTTGAGTTAAAATTGGTTTTTGTACAATCTAAGTTGGCCCTAAAGTATGTGAAAGAATGTTCTTATCTAGGGGAGTAAAAGATTGACCCTTATCTAATTTTTAAAGTTCTTCATGGATAATATTGATAAGGTCATCTTGCATATCTGAATGTTTGGAAATAAAATCTTGTAATTTTCTCTTATCAATTTTGTTAAATCGATTATTGAATTCTATCATTATATTTTGGGGAGTAAGAAAATAGACTGTTGTATAGTTTGAACATTTAAATAAATTTAATCTATGAAAGATTGTGAGAAGTAAATACTAAAACAAATATGAGAATTTAGAACTAATATGTGAGCATATAAACAAAAATGATATAAACCCTAAGAGTATCTAGGGTTAAGGTTTGAATAGTATTCAAAGTAAGTCAGGTTACCAATTTTTTTAACCCTTTAGGAATTAGATGAATGTAAATCCTTTATTATTAAAGAGCTGAGTATAGTAAATTAGGTTAGAAATATGCAATAAATACAACCACTAATCTGTTATAGAATTAAATTAATTTGACCTTTCTAAAAATAATGATAAATAATGTAAATAAGAACTTAGCTAGAAAATAACTGAGATGGATTATCTAGAGGCTAAAATTAAGGTATAGGTTGGTTTGGGTGTCACAAAGAAGATTCAAGTGTTAAAACCCTTATTGTATAATATATCTCTAGTTGGATAGTAGTGCCATGTGGCACTAGTGTCCCTATTTTAGCACTAGCATCCTTTGTGCAGAACTATTCTGAGCTTCTAGGTGCACTTGTGTTTAGGTTTATCAAACTTGTTCCTGCATGCATGGGTTATGAAACCATATAGATAACCTATTTTGACTAATTCTATGAGAAAACCCTAATCCTCCATATTGCTAGGGCATTCGATTGATACAATCAATAAAGTATGTTGTTAGTGGGGTAGGTTGGACATTCTCAACACCCTATTTTAATGAGAGTTGCCTACATAAAAATACTTTGAAGAGGGATCAAGACTGACATATTTTTCCCCACCTAAGTGATGGTGTAAGTGAAAGTGAATCTGATAGAATTATTTTATGCCTAAGTGCTTTGAATGTGCTTGAGACTTGAAATCTAAGTAATTTGAGCTTATGAATGTTGTAGATGGTTATATATAGAAGTAGGGCATAATAGGGATCAATAACCTTAATTGTGCACGACTTATTTTGAGTTTGTATGTGTAATTTGCATTTAATTTCCATCTAGTGGTTAAAGGGATAAAATTTATGTATATATATATTGTTATGGTGCTTGTGTGGGTGCTAAGAGAGGTGTAGGCCAACCCTGGGTGGTCTAAGATTTTACAATATATTTTTTTGTGGAAAAAGGAGGGAAAGGATAGTAGTGCCAAAATTGGGACACAAGCGCCATGTGGTGATACTATCCTTATTATGGCACTAGTGTCAAGGTGTCAAAACCTAAGGCACAAAGGACTAGGATGTAATAATGAGGGTTTGATACTGCTTTAGGGATGTCTAGGGATGCCTGTGGCCAATGTGAATGCTAGATACATGTGAAAATAGGCCCTAAGATAGTTTGAAGGATAACCTAGGGATAGGTGGTTTCAAGTAGCACTCTTAACACTCAAGTGTCATTTTTAGGTGATCACATCATGAGACGTGTCACAAGCTTATAAAATTTGTGGTTTTTTTCATTTTAGGAAATGCATTGGATCATGATACCATGATTAAACTACATCATCCTAATTATTTCAAAGCTTTTCAAAAGATAAACTTTGCCAAACCTAATACTTCAAAATCTCACAAACCTCCCCCAGATCTTAATGCGCAACACTATAATGATAATGTTTGTGTTATTGATGCTAATTATGATCAATCTTATAACAATTCTCAATATGTGAATGCATCTAAAATCAATTATCAGTATAAACCTGCTTATAAAGACCCTTTTACCAAACCTAATAAACATCTAACGATTATCAAATAATTAAAGACACTACCACTTCTCAACCCTCATCTTTAGAACCATCTATGAGTGATTATCCATCTCCACCAAAAAACCTTCAGATACATCCAAAAATTACCCTTCATAATCAACCTAATCCTTATGCTCATTTTTATTCTAAATGCACTATAATTTATTAGATGAACTTAATTATATGCCTTGTAAAATTCCCCTTATTGAATTAGTAATAACTTCTCCCTATCATCATGAGTTCATTATGAAACAACTTAAAGACATGGAATAACCCTCACCTAATAAATTTAAATTACCTCTTGATGCTCCCCAACTTCATGAGTACATGCTATTGACACAATCTCGTCTATCATACCCTCCATAGAATTTGTAGAAGAAGATATGATAAATGATGAAATTATCTTTTGAGCTGATGACCCACCTCATTTTTATTAAAATTAGTATCAATAAAACTCTAATTAGAAAAGTCTTAGTTGATGAAGGATATGGTATCAATGTTACTTCTCTTTGATTAATTCAATAAATTAGATATTCCAAAGAAAATGTCAAACAAACCTGACTCACATGTTGCAGATTCGATAAAACCAACCCAAAACTATTTGGTTACATTAAATCCCTCATACCATTAAATGCAAGACAATTCACACCAAGATTATGGTCCTAGATCTTCCCTTATCTTATATCATGCTTTTGGGTCATCCTGAGACTCATTATATGAAAGCTATTATGTCTTTTGGAAGCCAATGTATCAAATTCATACGTAATGGGAAGCATTATAAATACAAGCATGATCCTAATCCTTGGAGTATCTAACTTTCAAATACTAAATCTCAATATCGTATTCCTACTATTTCTCACATCAATAGTCCTCCTCTTCATGAATATTCATTTATATCTACATGTAATTCTCACAAATTCAGATGATGATAAACCCAATAAACTAAAAAACATTTACAATACCACTTGATTACCTCCCTATATCATGGAATGGCTCCCTCCTTCTCTTCTTCCATGAGATAAAACCATTCCTCTAATAGAGATACCATTGAAAACCCTCCCCCATGCAATACACATTAATCATCTTACACAAATGATTATTTTTCTTTCCATGAATATGGGGTGGCCAAACAATTTCAAGATTCTTTAGCCATGTCTCCTCACACTTTCGATAATATGGGCATCTCCACTACAAATGTTCCTACTGAAACATATACGTGTGCTATATCTCCAACCTATGATGATATCTACATTATGTTGAAAGATCAATCATGAGATTTAGACATCCTACATTATTAAAAGACATTAGCAAAAATACATGTTATCAATCCTGATGTTCATGTCATTCACATATCTTCTAACAATGAAGTAGAACTGAAAGGCTATGTACCACCTATTAATGAACCTTTGATAGATAATCCATGGGTCTTCCAATAAATTTACCAGTATGATATAATCCAACCTATAATCCGTATTATATTGATCATATCAATCTATTAAGTCAAGATACATTAACTCTAATGAATCCTATAAAAAAAACCAATTCCATACCTTATCGCTATTGATGATAGTGCTTCTCCCAATATTTTGATACCATATTCTATCCAATAATCTCATACCTCTACTCCTCAAACTACCTTAGATGCATAAATAGTGGTTTGATAAATACATGTTGAGTTCAATACTCATGGAAATTAGATTTTGCATATTGAAATGGATGTTGAATATTATGGACCCTTACCCACTCTCCCTATTGATGAAGTTATTTTATAACTACTCCATGCTCACAAGCCTCAACTTCGATGACAACATCATAAGCTTGGTTATTTTTAGAAAAAGGCTCCTTCAATAATTTCATCGCTAGTATTGATCCCAATATAAATCTTATTTCTTTACTTCCTCTTGATCCCTATCATTTCTAATATGGAAATGCTATGATTATTGTAGAAACTATTATAATTAATTATGGGACTAGTATTGTCCCTCAACTTATTCTTGTTTCCCAATAACTTAATCCTACTAAACATGATAACTTTAGTATATTTTTTGGTAAATATCATAAAGCTTTCACATGGTTATATGAAGACATGCTTGCCATTGGTCCTAGTATTGTGGTCCATAATACCATTACATATCCTGATGTGAAATTCATGCATCAAAAGAAATAGAAAGTTCCTCGTAAGATTTCTATAATATGTCATAATGAGATCACCAAGCTCTTAAACACTAAGTTCATCAAACCTATAGATTACTCTGAATGGGTTTCCAACATTGTTCTTGTATGCAATAAATTCACCATGGTTATTTTCATCTATATATACTTTCACAATCTTAACTTAGGATGTCCTAGAGATAAATTTCCTTTACCATAAATCGATGCCATTTTTTATTCCATTGCATGCTATGAAATGTTGTCTCTCATGGATGGATTTTTGAGATATAATCAAATTCATATCAGTCTTAAAGGTCAAAATAAAACCACTTTTACAATAGAATGGGGCACCTATTGTTAAATTAAAATGCCTTTTGGTGTCAAAAATGTTGGTGCCACTTATCAATGTGCAATGGCACATATATTTCATGATATCATACATAAATAGTTGAAACTTATGTAGACGATCTTATAATTAAATCCAAGCATCATGGAAATCATCTTCATGATCTTGTTATCAATTTTGATAGTCTCATCAAATAAAAAGTTAGACTCAATACTTACAAATGTGTTTTTGACGTCACCTCTAGAAAAATTTAAGTATATTTAGTTTCTTTACATGAGATTGATGTAGATCCTGCTAAAATTAAATCCATTCTTATCATGCCTATTCCTCATTCCATTTTAGATATAAGAACATATCTTGGTAAAGTTGGGGTAATCTAATGATTTATTTATGAGAGAGTTTATTGTATTTATTCAACTAACTCCCTTATCAAGAAAAGTATATCTCTAAAATGGACCGATTCATGTAAAAAATCATTAGTAAGATGAAAGAATCACTCTTGCATCCTTCGACTCTTTGATCTCCTTCGAATGATTGACCTCTCATCTTGTACACTTTCTATACCCTTGTATAAATTAAGGAAATGCTTTCCCAATAAAATGAAACATGTTGTGAATATGCAATATATTATATAAGTCATGATCTCATAGACTATGAGACACACTATACTAAAGTCAAACATGAGTATCTCACCATTTATTTCTTAACTAAAAAACTTTGCCACTACATGTTTTATCAAACAACTTATGTCACTATCCATTCTGATCCTCTATGTCATTTTTATCTAAACCTTTATTGCCTAGTGATATAATTAGAAAATGGATGATTCTATTGTTGAAATTCAATTTGTAAATTATTAAATAAAAATTAGTTAAAGGCCAATTAATTTTTGATCAACTTGCTAACTCTCCTATATCACCCATTGATCATGTTCAACATACTCTTCCTGATGAATAAATCCTATACATAAAAGGTCTTAATCAAGCTATTTCACTCAATGATTATTTTCACAATTTTGCTATTAACCTCAAAACAAATAATCTTGATGAACCAGAAACTTCCATTTCTAAACCAAAATCCAAAGTCATCATCAAATAATTACCTAAAGTTACAATTTTGATACATGAAGATACTAGGACACTCCATTTCAATGGTGATAATTCTCTTCAAGGAGAGAGGGCAAGATGTGTCTTAGCTAAACCTCATGGTAAAAGCATACCTCTTGATTTACAATTAACCTTCGATGTTTCTAATAACATGGATGCATATGAATCTCTCATGCTAGGCATGCAAACTACCATTGATTTATAAATCCCTTACCTACATGATTTAGGTGACTCACAACACATCTGACATCAAGTCAATGGTGAATATAAATGCAAAATAAAAATCTTATCATATATTCCTAAATTTCCATTGATCTTACTAAATAATTTAAATCTTTCACTATAGAACCAATTGTAATGATTCATTTACTTAGTCTACTTTTATTTTTCACCATCATCAAGCCCTTCATGATTCACAATATATCATCAATGTACACAAATCACCATCTTCATTACCAACCACAAATGAGTCTCTTATTTGTCATTTTGAGGTTGTCACTATCTGAAAAATCCTATGGTACAAGAATATCATCCAATTTATCAAACACTATACTTATCCTATCGACACTAATTCTCTAAAAAAGTCTAGAATTTATAAAGAAGCTTTTAAATATGTCTTAAAATATGATATAATATATTAACATAACATTGAAGGTAGCTTTATCCATTGTGTCACCCAATATGAAGTTTCTATTGGCCATTTTGGCCCAATGCCAAGCTTTTACCTAAATGGATGTGCTAAACAAAGTTCTAGATGGAATGAGTGGTCCAAAGATCACATGTAGATTGCAAAGCTTTTAAAACACTTTAAGTGAACTTAAAGTGTAGTTTGTTAAATTTTTAGGAAGCTTAATCTCATGGTAATCGTGACATTCATGGACATAAAGCCAATTTCAAGGTTTTAGGAACTCATTTTGAGCCTTGAAAGTTCTTGCACAATCATAAAAGAGCCAAACCATCATTAGGACATCATGCATAAATGAATGGGGCAATCTAATTACACATTTAATAAATGTACCTAGGGATCCTTTTAGGCCAAAATATTATATGGACATGAAGTTCTTCATTCCAAGATCATCCTCTATAAATTCTATGACTTAATGAGCTTGTTATCTCAAGTTAAAGGCATTTAAAGTTAAACCAATAGTTTAGGATGGGTGCATGGATGTCAAGTTTAAGCTTTGGAAAATAGCCATTTGAATTCAAATGTCCCAAGATCAATGGTCAGTGTTTGATTGGATCAAATCTAATGGTGAGTGGTGATCTAATAGATGTTAATGGGTCTCAAAGATCTAATGATGCACATTTGATCATTTATCGAGGATCAATGGTGAACATCAAGTCAAAAGGTCAACATGAACGTAGATCTAACAAGTGTCAAGATCTCAGGCACCTAATCAAATATATAATGGCATGTATTAATTGATAAGGCTACTAGGCCCAAATGGATTGACACTACACATTTCATCATGCAAAGGTGGATCAATGGCGAGTGATGGGTCAAAGGGTTAATGAATCTTGAAGGTGAATGCATGGGTGATAAGTGTCTCAACCATGTTAAATTGGCATCAAATATATATCTTTCATCCATTCATATATAAGGATCCAATGGTTCATAAGAGATATATCCAATAGTGTTCATCTGATGAGGATCATAGATCAATGACCAATGGTGAAGGTTGAAGGTGCTATAATATTGAAGGCTCAAGCTAATATCAATGGCTAAAATTAAAAGTTGAAAGATAAAGGAATTTGGTAGAGGTTGAACATGCCATCAAGATCAAACCAGAGCAAATGCTTCAAGGAGATGTCATGAGGGCAGACGTGTTGGATAAAATATTTCACCACCCTAAGTAGGTAAAATTAGTAAATTCAAGATCAAACATGATCTAAGTAACCAAGAACAGATCCTATAGATCCATTTAATGCCATTAAAGATCTAAAAAACCTCTCAAAAGATTTCAGACATAGGTTTCACATCTTATGATCAAAATCCATAGCCTATAGATCTTCAGTGTAATCATGACTATATGAAAACTAATAGGGTGATTGGTTTTCATCCATAATAGATCTATATCTAGGATTTAAAATTAATGATAGAATGGTGACTGTGTAAGGAATGCCAAAGAAAACATCAACCATGATGAGCTCAAGAAATATTGTAGTGGTAAGGATTGCTTCATGCAACTGATCTTGAACTTCACATTCTTCATCATGCTGGAAAAAAGATATAGTGACATTAATGTAGGGGAAGGCACGATAAGGATGGTGGTGGTGGTTGTTCCAAGTGAAATTAGGATCATTAATGACCCCTTTAGTGCTAATTCCCCTCTCTCTCTTACTTTATTTCTTCCTATAAATGCTAGCTTTGAACTCTTGATTTACATCCCTTGACTTGATATAGTGAAACTATGCCAAAATCACTTTATAAACTCTTTGAAACAATATAAGACAATTTCACTTTCTAGTTTAATGCTAAGTGTGATTTGATAAAGTTTGATTTGTATAATGTATGTTGTCTCTTCATAATGTTTAGGTCCTTCATGCACCTTGATTTAAGACTATTAGTTTCTTGTAGGTTATGTGAAGAGTTAGCTAGTGGGTTTCTATTGAAGTGTCATAAGTTCATAGTGTCTTACATACACCTATCTCCTTCTATCCTTTAAGTTGTAGGTTTATTTTTAGCCTTCATAAAAAATACTCATGATTGAAACCTTGTCATAAAATCTGATCAGTCCTTGTCCTAATTGGATTCATTAGTAGTCATAAAGTGATACATTTAGTGCTGTTAGGATGTGGAGCTAAAAGCTTCACTGATGCAAACAGGGGAGGAGGTTGCTGAAGGTTGTTGAGTTGTAGAGCAATTGGCATCGATCTGATTAGTTGACGTCAATTAGATTAGTGAAGAGAAGCAACTGATGTCAGTCACCTCCAGGCAGATAGGGACTGACGTTGGTCGCCTGTGCAGTTCAGAACTACAAGTTTTACGGGTAGTTAGTTAACGAACCAAGTGTTTGCATGTCAAGAGCCAAATTTAGACTAGAAGCTACGGATCTAATTATTGTAATTAGATGTCTAATTATTGTTTGCATGAGATCTATTTAAGAGACTCATAGGCTATATTGTAAAGTGTTCTAGTTTGAGTTGAGCAAAGTTAGCTCCTTCTGTGTGTGAGGTGAGCAAGGGTGTTCCTCTTAGTTCCACAGCAGTACCAAGTGTGGGTGCTAGTTTTGGAGAATCAGAAGGGTTCTTTAGGTGTGTAGGATCTTGGTCATTAGGGGTGCATGGCTATGTTAGGAGATCTACATGGTAAGTAAGATCATTGATCTGCAGGTGTATGTGTGTGCATGGTCCAGGTTTGCAAGTGTGCAGAACCATATTGATTTGTAGGTGTGAAAGATCAGGGAGGATAGCAACACAACAGGGAGCAAGATTAGGCAGGATCTACTTGGAGTACAGTGTGTACTCAGAAAGAGAGTAAAGAGGAAGGCAAGGTAGTTCCTTCCATAAGTGAGATCATTTGGGTTGCAGGTTGTTGTAGTTCAAGGGAGATCTACTTGAAGTATGATTGTGTACTTGTGGAGTGCATGAAGCACTTGTGGAGTGCATGGAGCACTGGTATACTGGTAGTAATGGATACTGACTGGTTGGAGGTGAACACCAACTCTATGTTTGAGTTGTGTGTTGGGACCGTAAGAGAGAGAGAGCTTTGAGGGAAGATTTACTGTTTATGCCTTAGAGGTGTGGGAGCCCTAGAGGTGTGTAAGGAAGAAGAACTATGGCAATCTTCTTTGTTGTATTTCCTTCTGGAAGAGTTTTAATACAAGTTGTGTATTGTCTCTCATATTCTGTGTTATTTTTGAATTCTAGTTACTTGTTGATTCTGATTTAATTCTGCATGTAAGTTGCTTGTATATGGTAATCAATTGTGTGCTTCCGTTATTTCCCAACAAGTGGTATCAGAGCTAAGGTTGCAGGGAGCAGGTTTTGTGTTTGATTACATGTCACTCTCAGGGGTTTTTGATTGAGTGGGAGTAGAGCAATGGCAGAAGAAAGTAAGCTAAGAATGGAGGAACTGAAAAGTACAGATGGTCAATTACGGTCCTATGGAAAGAAAGAGCAGGTAAAGAATTATTGTTGCTTGGTAGAAGATCAGCATGAAGGAACTGAAGAAGTAGATGTTGTAGGTGTTGTTGCACAAGATGCTCTAGGATGTTTCTTGGATAAAGTTGAATTTTGGTTAATAGATTTTATTGCCTCTTTCCATGCAGCCCCAAGGAGAGGAGTTGGTGAGCCTTGTCAAAGAATTGGCAAAGGGGAAGTGGAGCTGAAATTGTAGGCAGCCAACACATGGGTGTTGAAGGAGGTCATGCAGGTCCTAGTGTTGAAGATATGGCTAATTTATTTAGAAAAGTTGGGTGATGAGAGATGCACAAGAACTCTCACAGCGGATGCACTTGAATTAGCTGGTGGTAAGAAAGCAGGTACCCTTTATCTACTTGCTTATATTACTGATTCTTCTTCTATTGTGGAGACGTGGATTTGTAGGCTTGGTCACATGAGCAAGAAGGAGATGCATGTTCTTAAGTGGAAGACAGATGTGTTTGATAGACTTAAGAATTGGAAAGCCTTGGTGTTCTTGGAGGAGATGACGGACAAAGTTTAGTGGATGGGGCTGGATACTTCTGTGCAGGGCAGTTTGGACATGGGTTTTGATTCAAAGGAGCTCGCAAGTAAAAAGTCATCACTCACAGGTGAACACAAGTACCGTCATTGGTTAGGAAGAATTGACGTCAAATAGATAGGTGCCGATGTCGGTCATGTGCAGACTGAAGCTGGTGATGTCGAGTAGGGTAAGATTGACGTCGGTCAGGAGGACCGACATTGGTAATAGGTAAGACCGACATCAGTCAGGAAGGATCGATGTCAGCAATAGGAGACACTGATGTCGGTAGGGTCGATAGTCAAGATAGGTGCATGGAACTGATGTTGGTCGGATGCAGACTGTGTAGTGACTGAGGTCGGTCACTGTAACATATTTTGGGTGGACAACAAGCTATCAAGGAGTCTCAAATGCCCATATGGAGGACTAAAGGTGGTAAGTAAGCCTCAAATTCATTATTCTTCTTCTTTATACTAGTTGCTGACTGTAGAGCAAGAAGGATCTAGGAAACAGTGGGAGCATGGCAGGAATATGATGCAAAACCAAATGGGAGATTTGGTAGGGTTGCCAGTCGGTATGAAAGCATAGAGATGAATGGATACCTTAGTTAAGGAATAGAGAGAACAAACATGTGAGATAGAAGACCAGGTCATATGGTCTTGAGGAAGCTGCAGGACAGTGGTACAAGTTTGACAGGTGGATGACAAAGCATGGCTTTAGTCAATGTCAGGGTAACCATTGTGTTTGTCTTACCAAGTGGATGATGAGTCGCGACATTATCCTGTTACTGAATGTGGATGGTATGCTAGCTAGCAGGTTTGTACATATAGGGTTTTGCTGAGCTAAGGGTAAGATTAGTTCAGTGGCGTGTCATGAGGAATTTGGAGTAGCAAAATTCTTTGTCATGAGAGACATGGAAGATCACAGGTTGATTTTTTCTCCAGTGGGAGCTGATGTGAATCAGGTGTTGGTAAGGTTCAGGATGCAAAATCAGAGCACACTAAGGGCTGGACAGTTTAGTGTCTAAAATCACATGAGGTCTGGTATAGACCTGAGTTTTCCCAAGCAGTGGGTGCTGTCAGAGAGTTAGGAGCCAATTCAGGGAAGTGGGTTCTCAGGTATTTGAGAGGGACCAGCAGCAGGTATTCATGCTATGCAGGGTCAAGACTTCACTAAATGGGTTTGTAGGTTCAGATGTGGTAGGTTACTCAGATGACAAGAGGTACACCACAAGTTATGTGGTGGTTGATCTTCAAGATTCATCTTGAAGAGGGATACAAGCCAGGAAATAGATTAGATGGGGTATAGGTATAGGTACAGTGCAGCTGTTTATCTCCAAGTGGGAGATTGTTAGGTTGTGGAGCTAAAAGCTTCACTAATGCAAATAGGGGAGGAGGTTGTTGAAGGTTGTTGAATTGTAGAGCAACCGGCATCGGTCTGATCAGCCGACGTCAGTCATATTAGTGAAGAGAAGAAACCAATGTCGATCAGGGATCGACTGGCGTCGATCACCTCCAGGCAGATAGGGACTGACGTTGGTCACCTGTGCAGTTAAAAACTACAAGTTTTATGGGTAGTTAGTTAACAAACCAAGTGTTTGCATGTCAAGAGCTAAATTTAGACTAGAAGCTGCGGATCTAATTATTGTAATTAGATGTCTAATTATTGTTTGCATGAGATCTATTTAAGAGACTCATAGGCTGTATTGTAAAGTGTTCTAGTTTGAGTTGAGCAAAGTTAGCTCCTTCTGTGTGTGAGGTGAGCAAGGTTGTTCCTCCTAGTTCCATAGCAGTACCAAGTGTGGGTGCTGGTTTTGGAAAATCAAAAGGGTTCTTCAGGTGTGTAGGATCTTGGTCATCAGGGGTGCATGGCTACATTAGGAGATCTACATGGTAAGTAAGATCATTAATTTGTAGGTGTATGTGTGTGCATGATCCAGGTTTTCAAGTGTGCAGAACCAGATTAATTTACAAGTGTGCAAGATTAGGGAGGACAGTAACATAATAGGGAGTAGGATCAGGCAGGATCTACTTGGAGTACAGTGTGTACTCAAAAAGAGAGAAAAGAGGAAGGCAAGGTAGTTCCTTCCATAAGTGAGATCATTTGGGTTGCAGGTTGTTGCAGTTCAAGGGAGATCTACTTGAAGTATGATTGTGTACTTGTGGAGTGTGTGGAGCACTTGTGGAGTGTGTGGAGCACTAGTATACTGGCAGTAGTGGATACTAACTGGTTGGAGGTGAACACCAACTTTGTGTTTGAGTTGTGTGTTGGGACCGTAAGAGAGAGAGCTTTGAGGGAAGATTTACTGTTTATGCCCTAGAGGTGTGGGAGCCCTAGAGGTGTGTAAGGAAGAAGAACTGTGGTAATCTTCTTTGTTGTATTTCCTTCTGGAAGAGTTTTAATACAAGTTGTGTATTGTCTCTCATATTCTGTGTTATTTCTAAATTCTAGTTACTTGTTGATTCTGGTTTAATTCCGCATGTAAGTTGCTTGTATATGGTAATCAATTGTGTGCTTCTGTTATTTCCCAACAAGTGCATCACGACACTTAGAGTAGGTTTTATTCATGAAATTCCTTCTCTCTTTTCATCCCAAGATATTTATGTCTTAGGAGAGCATTTAAGTGATACACTTGAGGAGCTATCCTCATTAAGAATCCTATAGGTTTGACCCAATATTAGGTAACCCACAACCTAGGGTCATTCCCATGTTGGACTAGGTTTAGGTAGAGGATCTAAACAATCCTTTACTCAGCTAGGGTACAACTTAGAACCTCTAATAGTTATGGCATGCATAGTGGGACCCAAAGACATTCTCTTTGACATGGTTGAATTTTGGAGTTTAGAAGAAGTATTCATAGTAGAGGGAGAAATCCACCATCATTAGAAGTTGAAGATTATCCAAGTTGTAGAGTTCATAATATCATCCAATAAACACCTCTCATGCCAAAGGTTACTAGAAGGTTAGCTAGTAAAGGTATTCCCTTTGAATTCATTGAGATACCTTCTATTTCATATAAAATATCAAGATTCAATAAGATAAATCCTTATCCCCAAAGGAAGCGTTCATCCCCTGGTCATCCTATTATTTTAAGTAGTACAACACCTACTATGGAAATGGCAAGGCTCAGAATGCAAGATTTTGTACCCTTCAATGGTGGTATCCCACTTAACCTTCAACAACATGATGATATCCATACTACTTCCTTGAAGAGTCTTCCATACTTTATAGGATAAAACTCCACCACCCTTATAGAGTAGATAATTGACATTACAAACCTTTGTTCAGTACATAATATCATGCAAGAGAATATAGCCATGAAACTACTAGCCACATATTTGAGAGGCAAATCCCTACAATGGTATAGGGGTATATCTCTTTCCTCAATCAATACTTGTGAGTTTGGTGAGTGCCTATATACACTATTTGAGGATAGTAGTGACCAGGTGTCACTTGTTAAACAACTCACCTCAATCAAGAGGGCACCCCAAGAATCTATGGTTGATTTCAACTATAGATTCTAAAAGACTTGGGATAAGATCCTTGTCATTATTAAACCCACACCCAATTATGATTTTCTATACTATTTGAGAGCATTGAATTTAGACATTGTAGTCATGATCTAATCTATGGGTGGGACAACTCTACTAGGGGCTTATGAGATATCTATAAGGGCGAAAACCTATTTGATACAAGTAGGTAAACTTATGCCAAGACCTTTCATGCCACTTTTTCTTGAGCATCAACCAACCCCACCCACTATTACTCCATTTCCCACTTCAAACAATCAAGCCCAACCTGATGATAGTCAAGTGGACAAATTTGTAAGGATTGAGAGCTTGTTAAAGGCATAAAACAACAAGCTAGTGGCTCTAGAGAGACATCAACAATATTCGTATAGGACATATCAAGTTCCCTTCCAAGCCCAATACCCTAATCAATCCTAAAATAAACCCCATTATCCACCAAATCAACAAACCCAAGGTCACATTAGTCAAGGTATATCTTATAATAGTTATAATCCCATAGTTGCAAGTAGCTCAAGAGCCTTGGTCCCCACACAAAATAACCTTGCATAAGAGGGTCAATGGCAATCAGGAGGGTAGTCTAATGAGATGATAATGGATACAAGTGGAGAAATGTATCAAGTTCATAGTTGGAATCATGCTCCTTCATTCTAAGGCCATGCCATAATGCTTCCTCCACCACAAGGCGCTCCAATGAATCAAGACAACATGCCTGCCATGACATCATCATAAGTTCAAATTCAACAACAAGGGAGCATGGGTAAGACACCATATGACTCCATGTGCATAAAATTTCAAGAGGGGGAGCATATGTTTAATCATTTAGCAATAAACATGGGGAAGAATACACAAAGGGTAGATGGCCTAGCTATAGCTAATATAATGCTTAAAAGAAGGATGTTGGATGATAATTTGGGGTAGCCTAAGGCTTTTTCAACAACTCCACAAGTTAGTCAATAACATACCACTTCAAATGTAGCTAATAAATCTCCTACAAATCAATAAATACATCACATCATGGACATTAGTAGAGGTCTCCTTTTGTTCCTCATGTCACTCAAGTTCCAAGTGATACTTTTAATTCTAAGGTGTAGTTAAAAGGTACTATTCTTCCTTTTAATATTATGGATCATATGAAAAAGGATAATGTTGCTATGTCTATGTATGATGCTCTATCTATCTTGAGATATATAAATATTCTTCAACAAGAGCTATCCAAGCCTGCTCATGTGAATGAGACAACTGATAAGGTGAACACTATTTTTACAAATAGTAGTTAACCTAGTCAAATTCAAGTTCCTAGTCAAAGTCAAGTTTATAATATTGTTCATCCCCCTAAGGTTGTCAAACCTCCTCCATTATATTTATCAATCATCATAGGGGATTGTTTAGTGCATAATTATATGATAGATTTATGAGCTTCAACCTTAGTTATACCTAAATCCATAATAGATAAGCTTGAGCTTAAGTATGTGTCTGATGATAAAGGTGTTCTCCAGTTTGATGGTTCCCCCACTAAAATAATAGGTATAGTGAAATATCTTAAGATCACATTGGCACAACTTGCCCAAATTATGTCATTACTTAGGATGTAATGGTTGTAGACCTACCCCCATATTTTTCCCTATGCCTGTCTAAGGACTTTACTATAAAAATTGGGGGCTATTTATCCTCTAATTGGTCATATATGGTTTTGAGGACCAGATATAGGACTAAGGTCACTATCAGGTCAAAACCTATCTCTAGGTTCCATCTAGATCCCTATATGCCTAACCTTACAAATGTTAACTATACCATATTTGAAGAGGATGAAAATGCTAGTGAATAAGAGCCTCATGATCATCTTTAAGGCATTTCAGACATGTACCTAGATGAATGGGTAGCTATAAATCATGGATTGGATACCTATAGCAAATATTGAAGAAGTAGGCTTAGGGGTGTATTGTATGCATGAGGAAGGTGCTGCTATATATTGCATAACTAACACCACTTAAGAGGAAGATTGTCTATGGAATTTATTCTTTGATGTCTTAAGGTCAAATAATGGTAGTGGAGTTGGAGACATGTTTGTTTCACCCTCATATAAAAAGTACTATTCATCTACAAGATTTCAATTCAGTTGAACTTGAAACATAGTTGAATATGAGGATCTTTTACATGGTTTGCAAGAAGCAAGAAGAAGAGGTGTTAAACTCATTTAAGTCAAGGGTGATAGTGAGATTATTTTGCAATAAGTGAGAGGCATAAATACAATCAGGAACCACCATTTGAAAGATTACAAGCATTGTGTATGGGATTTCATAGAGGACTTCTTGGCATTCAATATACAATCCATACCAAGAGAGGCATATCAACATGCAAATAGGCTTGCAACCATTGGATTTCAATATGAGGTTGTATAAAGAGTCAAATGAAACTAGAGTCAAGACAATATCAAGGTTATACACAAGCCAATTTTACCTAATAATGAGGTGAGTTTGTAGGTGTTTGATAATGATGATCAAATTAAATTTTTTCTGATGTAGGAGGCATAATTTTGCCATAAGAATGAAAGTAAATTCCAACATCAGTATGATGATCAGATAGTGCAGTTGAGATTTAACAACTTGCCTAAAGGGATTGTGATATTGACAAGCATCTTTAATGAATATGACCAAATGAGAAGAGGCAAGGCATGTATTTTAGTCAAGGAAGAACATTATGAGAGGATAGATATCTTTAAAGATAAATTGTTGAAGTTAGGAAAGGTTAACACATCATAAGAGAGAGCTACATTTGTTTTTTTATGCCAAGAGTTTTTTGATATATTTGCATGGGAATACAAATATTTAAAGGTTTTTGATCCCAAACTTGCACAACACACCATTGAACTAGAAAGCAATGCAAAGCCAGTTAGATAGAAACAAAGGCCTGCCAACTCAAAAGTGGAGGAGTTGATGAGAAGGGAGTTGTTTAAGTTGATTGAATCAAAGATAATATTCCCCATTAAACATTACTCATGGGTGGAAAACTTTGTGCTAGTGAGGAAGAAGAATGGGGATATAAGATTATGTTGACTTTAGGGACCTCAATAAGGTGTCCTCAAAAGACCATTACCCACTACCCTCAATGGACTAGATTATACAAAAGGTGGTAGGTTCTTAGAGATTCTCATTGCTTGATGGCTACTCTAGTTATAATTAGATTATGGTCAAGGAAAAATATAGGCATAAGACTATCTTCACCACAAAGTGGGGCACTTATGCATATATGAAAATACCTTTTAGACTATCCAATGTTGGAACAACTTTATAGAGGGTAATGAATGTTGCCTTTAAAGGTTTGATCAATGACATGGTTCTCATATACCTAGATGACATCACTATTTTGTCAAAGGACCCAATTGATCACATCACTCACTTGAGATTAGTATTTGAAATATGTAGAGAATTTAGTGTGTCATTGAATCCTAAAAAATGTATATTTGGTGTTCATGAAGGTAGGTTATTAGGCCATGTAATATCCAAGAATGGTTTTTCCATAGATCCTAAAAGAGTTGAGTCCATCTTATCCTTACCCTTTCCCAAGCACAAGAAGGGTTTGTAGAGTTTCTTGGGAAAGATTAATTTTATAAGAAGGTTTATCCCAGGCTTTGTAGAGCTAGTCAAGCCTCTTACTCACATGATAAGAAAATTCAAGGAGTTTACATGGACCAAAGAAGGTAGGATGAGTTTTTAGGCCATTAAAGAGGCCATCTCTCATTCCCATACACTTCTCTATCTTTATTTTAACAAGTAATTCTACTTGTATGCCTTATCTACATTGGATGCAATCTCTACCATGTTGATGCAACAAAATGAGAAAGGTTTGGAATAACCTAATGTTTTCTTTAGTTAGGAATTAGAGGGGTATGAGGAGAGGTATATATTTATAGAGAAACCTATACTTGTAGTAGTGAGAGGTTTGAGGAAGTTTAGTCACATGGTATCCAATAGTAAGATCATACTCATGGTGGTACACCCAAGTATCAAAGAGTTTATACTCAATAGAGACCTTAATGAAAAAAGAGCTACATGGGTGACAAAATACATGGAGTATGACCTTGAGGTTAGAGTAACAAAGATTTTAAGGAGTAAAGGGTTATGTGAACACCTTGAAATAGAGGTAAAATAATATAAATCTCAAGTGTTGGCAGTCCATGATAGCCAATAGGAAACTGCAGACAACACACCTTTTAGTTGGACACATGACATACTCATATTCTTGAGTCAGGCCAATGTCCTATGGGAATAGATATAGCCAAGAGAAGGCACTTTAGGTTGAAAAGTATACCTTATGTATTGATAGATGGAGTAATTTTCAAAAAACACATAGGAGGCATGCTTTTGAGGTGTGTGGAATCATGCCAAATAGACAAGATGCTTGAGGAGTTCCATAATGGTCCAGCTAGTGGCCACTTTTCTACCAATAACATAGCCTCTAAGATAATTATATATAGTTAATGTTAGCCCATAATGTTTTTATATGCACACTCTTGGGTAAGGAAATGCCCAAAATGTGCAATGTTTATTGGTAAGTAGAAACTGGCTGTCCTTCCCTTATAACCCATATAAGTATAGTAACCTTTCATGCAATGGGGCTTAGATTTCATAGGGATGATACCTCCCCTTCAAGTAAAGGACATAAATGGATCATTACATCAATAAAATAATTTACAAGGTGGGTTGAAGCAACTACCCTCAAGGAAGCTAATGAAGATTCTATTTTAGACTTCTATGATAACCTTGTGACAAAATTTGGTGTGCCCTCTATGATCATTTTTGACAATGCATTGGACTTTAGAAACAATAATGTATGTGAGTGGGATCTTTCATATGGAATTTATCTCAAGACATCCTCTAACTATTATCAATAGGGCAATGGACTAGCAGAGTCTAAAAATAATGACTTATTGAGAATTATCAAGAGAACTATGGAAGATAGTCAGAGGGTGTGGCATACTAGCCTAAGGACTACCATATGGGTAGATAGAGTGACACCTAAGAAATATACTAGACACTCCCCATACCTTCTTGTCTATGGTAAAGAAGTCATACTTTCTATATCTCTTGAACTTCCTACATTAGATCTTGCACATCAAATTGATCTCCTAGAGGATGATGCCATGCAGATAAGGTTAAATGAGCTAAGATAGCTGAAAGAGATAAGGGACACTACTATGCACATTATATGATCTAACTAGAACCAAGTGAAGAGGTCATTTGATAAGAGATATTCCTCAAAGACATTCCAATAAGGTGATATAGTCCTCAAATGGGTTGAGGACCATGCAAAACCAAGAAAGTACTTCAAGTTTGATAGTATTTGGAGTGGGCCTTATGTTATCATAGGTTGAAAAGAGAGCAATGACTTTGAGCTTGCTATATTGAATGGAGAGAGCCTTCCCATCCCTTTCAATAGTAGGTATCTTAAATTTTGCTACTAATGTTGTCCATGATCTTTGTACATAGGTAGATAAGTCTGTCTTTACCTCCAAGTGCTCTGGCACATTGCTCTATTTATTGCTTTCCTACTATTTAGGTGGTTGTTTGGTGTGTTTTGTTACTTTATTATTGTTTGTGTGTGTCTCATTGCTTCAAAACATTTCAAGGAGTTAGGTATAATCCTTTTTTAAGTAATACTTCATCTATCTCGTCATCATGAGTAAGCTTGACCAAACTCTAGGTTCCATGAACAACAAGCTAGTAAAACTAGTTGAGTCACCAAAAATATTGTCCATTTTGGCCTACATTCTAAGTTTCTACCTGAATGGATGTGATGAATAGAGTTTTAGATGGAATGAGTGGTCTAAATATCACATGTAACTTGCAAAGCTTTTGAAACACTTTAAGTAAACTTAAAGTGTAGTTTGTCAAAATTTGAGGAAGTAGGTTCTCATGGTAATCATGACCTTCATGGACATAAATCTAGTTTCATAAGTCTCATGAACTCATTTTGAGCCTTGAAAGTTTTTGCATAAGCATAAAGGAGCTAGATTGTCATTAGGATGTCATGCAGAGATGGATAGGATAGTCTGATTGCACATTTAATAAATACACCTAGGGAGCCTCTCAAGCCAAAAGATTATATGAACATGAAGTTGTTCATTCCAAGATCATCCTCTACAAATTTTGTGACTTGATGAGCTTGATATCTCAAGTTGTAAACATTTAAATTTGAACTAGCAGTCTAGGATGGGCATGCAGATGTCAAGTTCAAGCTTTGAAAAATAACCATTTGAATTCAAATGTCCCATGATCAATGGTCCATGTTTGATCAGATCAAATCTAATGGCGAGTAGTGATCTAATAGATGTTAATGGGTCCCAAAGATCTAAAATGTGCATTTGATCAAACATTGAATATCAATGGTAAACATCAAGTCAAAAGGTTAGCATGAATGCAAACCTGACAAGTGTCAAGATCTTAGATGCCTAATTGAATATCTAATGGTACACATTGATTGACAAGGCCAGTGGGCCCAAATAGATCGATGGTACATGTTTCATCATGCAAAAGTAGATTAATGATAAGTGATGGGTTAAAGGGTTAGTGAATCTTTAAGGTGATTTCAAAAGTGACAATTGTCTCAACCATGTTAAATTGAAATAAAATATATGTATCACATCCATTTATACATAAGGATCTAATGATGTGCAAGAGATAGATCCAACAATGCTCATCCAATGAGGATCATTGATTGATGGCCAATGGTGAAGGTCAAAGGTGATATAATCTTGAAGGCTTAGGCTAAGATCAATGGATAAAATTAAAATTCAAAAGGTAAAGGACTTTGGTAGTGGTCAAACATGTAGTCGAGATCAACCCAGAGCAAATGATTCAAGGAGATGCCATGAGGGCAAACATATTGGACAAAATATTTGACTACCTTAGGCAGGTAAAATGAGTAAATGCAAGATCAAACATGATCTAAGTAACCAAGAGTAGATCCTATAGATCCATCTAATCCAATTAAAGCTTTATAAAACCTCTCAAAATATTTTATATATAGGTTTCACATCTTATAATCAAAAGCCCTAGCCTACAGATCTTTAGTGTAATCATGACTATATGAAAACCAATAGGGTGATTGGTTTTCATCCATAATAGATATATATCTAGGATTTAAAAGCATTGATAGAATGGTGACTATGTAAAGAATTTTAGAGAAAACATCAAGCATGATGAACTTGAGAATGATTGTGGTGGTGGGGATTGATTTCTATAACTAATCTTGATCTTCACATTATTCATCATGCCAAAAAAGGATATAGTGACATTAATGTAGGGGAAGGATCAAGAAGGATGGTGATGGTGGTTGTTCTAAGTGGAATTGGGCTCATTAATGACCCCTTCAGTGCCAATTCCCCTCTCTTTCTTACTTTCTTTCTTCCTATAAATGCTTGCTTTGAACTCTTGATTTGCATCCCTTGACTTGATATAGCGAAGCTCTGCCAAAATCACATTGTAAACTCTTTGAAATGATATAAGACTAATTTATATTTTAGTTTAATTCTAAGTGTGCTTTACCAAAGTTTGATTTATAGAAATTATGTTGTCTATTCATCATCTATAGGTCCTTCATGCACCTTGCTTTAAGACTATTAGTTTCTTGTAGGTTGTGTTAAGTGTTAGATATAGGGTTTCTCTTAAATTTTAATAAGTTATATTATTAATTGGATATTATACCTTTGAGGAGATTAAAAGGCTCTCCTCATCCAAGTGGCACAATGGAATCACCTCTAGGCTTGTGGGCTACCTAAGGAATGAGGTGAGTCTCTAGATAGGGCTAGCTCCCTTGATGTACCACTATGGATTGCAACTAAGACTAACTTTGGGGGGTGAAAAGGGAGAAAAAATTGAAAGAAAAGATAAAATAATGGAGATGATACACCAAATTGACTGATGGCATCATACCATATGCATATTACACTTGAGACCAAACAACAAACCAAACATACACTCTTCCAATCTATAACTTCTCACATCAATGTTACATTGTGAGGTCAAGATGAACATATAGGATAAGGAGGACTATACAAGAGGCCTTGAATGGAACTAATGAAGAGACAAACTCACTTAACCCTTGACATATACCAAAATAGTTCACATGCCCTACAATATGAAGTTTTCTAACTACAAATAGGTTGTAAGAATTAGTTAACATGTTAAGGAAATGAGAGTGTCACTTAAGCAAAATCAAACCTTAAAGTATACAAACTAAGTATAGTCATGGTATAGGTAACACTTAGTCATTTTATTGATCAAAATTTATATAAATGAGAAGGGCTTCACCATACTCAAGTGGAGCCTAGAATACAATGGCCAAAATGGCTAACTCTTATAGAGTTTGAGAGAGAAAGAGAAGAAGAGAAGTCAAATGGTCACAAAGACACTTATCAAGCTGATAATATTATTTATCCATGCATGGGAAGAGGATATTGGTCAAACCGCTCAATTTTAGGAGCAATAAGTGTCAATCCAAGTCACAAACTTGATGAAAAGTGGAAATAAACTCCTCTTTTTACACAAAAAAATACCTTCACGGTTGAATCTATTTGGAAATCCCATAACTAATGAGGACCAATTATAATTATTTTAATACAAGGTAGGGACATCGTAAATGCCTCTCCATGCATTGGTTGAATGTATGGTCTTCTAGAATCAACTGGAAAGGGACCATCATCATCTGCTATCCTAAAAACTACCTTTCCATGCACCTTGCACACTTGGATTACAAATTGGCTTTATTTGATCATGAAAATACATGGGAGGGAGTTAATGACAAGTTTAAAGACCCTTTATGGTCTTGGAAGCATTGGAAAAGTATAAAATTAGTTCAAGTGAAGCTTTTCACCCCTGTCACTAGCTTGTTCATTAGGCCAATTTTGACTATCTAAGTTGCAAGACCTATTTGAGATAGTTATGAAAATTTTAAAGGAATGAAACTCACATGGGGAGTTATATTAAGTCTCAATATTTCCATCCATGTGTCTTATGTATCTTGAAACTTCCTACAATTTATAAAACACACAAAATAGTGAATAAACCCTATTTATACCTCCATCTGTACAAGTCCATACAAATGAAAAAGGTGTGAAGTATCCTAAGGGAGTAATATACAAGTTCAAATAGGTTTACTGATCTAGCTATTCCACATGGATAACTATCCAACTCCATTTTCACATATTGGTCTTGGCAAGGGTTTAACAAGGGTTTAAGATAGTTTTATGCTCTTAACCATTGTTGATAAAGATGAAATATTAAATATTCAAAAAAATTCAAAAAATTGGTTTCTATGGAACCTATATAACTCCTCATAAATCCTTTTACTCCCATATAGATCCTCCAATAAGATGTGAGCTCTAAAAGTTGCCTCATTGAGCTTGTTTTTACCATTTTGCACAAGCCTAAGTTGGATTTGGACCAAAAATGGTTTCTCCTTGGTTTTATCTAAAATATGAAATATGAAACACCTCTATAGTAGTCATATAGACATGATTTGGTCTATTATAAATTCATTTAGGTCCACAATTGAAAGTGACCTATTGTTTGGTCTCTAGAAATAACCATGCACACTAGGTCTGACTACAACCTTAGGAGCATAGAGTAATATTTTTGGTTTAACCTTCCCTTGATAGGTTTCCCATGAATTTATGGATGTATTTAAACTTGAAAAATCCTCCTTGAGGATCTCCTTGACTTTTGGTTCACCTTTTCATCACTTTCTCTTAAACCTGTAGGGTTCTTGTAAGGGGAAAGTGTCCCCTATCTGAGACAAAATAGGGGGAACTTACCCAATTTTATCACCAAAAATATATATTGGAGATGGATACCCAAGTTTTAAGTATGATATATTCAAAAAATTATCTCTTTATTTCATTATTTGACCCTTCAACCCTTCAAGTTTCAAATTGGTTCCTCCATATGTAGACTGTGCAGGGTTTTAGACCATAGACTGTGTTTGAAATATAAAGGCTCCTCCTTGATTTTTTGACATTATGAGAATGTAATGATGTAATTTATACCATATTTTATTATTTTTTCTATTTTTAATCAACTTAAACTTTTATATTCTCACCTCATACCCTTTGGTTTCATGACTAGGTCTCTTCCTGTCATGACTGAGAAATTACTTGTTAAGCTCTATCTATAAGTAACATGTTTTCATAAACTTTAGAGGTGATGAATAAGATTAATTAATACCATATATATCCTTTATTACATGTTATATATTCATTAATTTAATTTTTATGACCTTAGATCCTCACCTAGGATCCCTTTCTCATCTTATTGTCTTCCACAGTTGTAACTGACTATGTTCTTAAATAGGAGGGACCCCTGTAGGTATTTATGCATGAAACAGTCCTTAAAAACAATTATAAAAATATAATATATCTAGCTTAGATTCAATTTTCATTATTTTAAGTCTGTCTAACTCATTTTTTGGCCATTCACACACCTAAAACACTATCATTTTGCTTATTGTCTTAGGTAGTCAAACACAATTGACTGTAGGTGATACTGGGATTTGGAGAGGTCTATGTAAGTTTTTTTACATAAAATATATATTATTTAGGTCCTTTTAGTCATAATTAAATTTCTCAAAACTAAATTTATCATTCTAACCTACTTATATATATTTCTTATACTCTTGCCTAATAGGAACTGAGCATAACCTTTGACTATGTTTTCTGCCTGTAGATGCAAATTGCTTCTCTTAAGGACCTTGTTCATAGTGTTTAGGGGATTTAATTGAGAATTAAAGGCCACATAGACTTTAATTTACCTTAATTTACCTTGAATCACCAAAACACTCTTGACAACTCCACACTTAGGTCATTTCCTACCATGTCATTTAAGGTTGGCTGTTTGCTGACATCAGGTCCTATAGGTGCAAGTGAGGGAAAGGAAAAACATATCATCTCCTCTAGATAATATTTTATATCACAAATGGTATTTTTATGTCACAATTCACTTACTTACACTGTTAACCTCTCCTATCCCTTCTCAAGCATTTTATTCTCATAGAGGAGTCCTTACTGCCTGACTGAGACACTTCGTTGATAACCCCTAACTTTAAGTCTACCTGTAGGTTTTTTAGCATCATAAAACATTGTGATAGGTCATGGTGATTATGTGTCCTTATCTTATACTTAAAAAAAATATCACTTGTTTACACTCCCATTGTAACCTCTTATTGACTTCTTATGCACTTTTGAACCTACAAATAGAGTTCCCCCTATTATGACTTAGACATTCTTCTTTTAAGGCCTTACTGTATGTGCATTAGGTTCTAGGCTTAGAATATAAACTCACAAATACATTTATATCTCTATGAAGTCTTAAGGAGTTGTTTTAAACCATTTTATGACTTTTATTATTTGTAAAATCTCAAGAAATTTAACTCATTAGCTCCCTGCCTGCCTGCCTATTATAGGTGAGCATTTTGACATTATACAGACTGTATATGTGAGGGACAAGCCCAAAATAAGATATAATTATTTTATTAGTGATATATGTGCCATGGAACACAACTTGAGGCATTTGGTACATCTATAAATAGTGTCAAGGTCAAGTTGTAACCTTGGGTGAAGAAGGGTCTCATTTGGATTCACAATCCTGTAGACATCATTAGAAAAATTTATTGTTTTTACGGCACTTTTAGGCCTTTTGAATACCACCTTCCCTTCAACCTCTACTCTTAAATATTTTTATAGGTCTTTCCATATGGTAGGTCTATCACATTAACCCATTTATATGTCATTAACTCCTGCTAATTATGTTATATTCCCTCTTGAAAAAGCTTCTAGGCCTCTGCTTGCTCAAAATAGGCACTGAGTCCTTGTATCAATATTAATCATGGGAAGTGTTAGAGAATGAGGAAAAAATTATCTAGAATCAATCTCAACATTTGAATCATATGGAATTGATCAAACCAAGGCAAAACTTGAAAGGTGTATGAATGAGCAGGCAATTTTACATAGTGTACTTCAAATGGATGGTTCATGAAGCACAATTGACCATTTATAAAAATTATTATATGGATTTTAAGGTCTCCAAGTGTAGGATAGTACCCTAGGAGTATTTTTATTGAAACCCCCTATGTTAGAAAATTTGAGCAAAAACTTGCAAGTCACTTCAGTCTACCAAGAAGAGAAAAAAGAGAACTAAATAGTTTCAGCTTGGAAATGGCACCTTTAGATCAATTCAAATGTGGATATGAGTGCAGGAGTGATTAAGAGACACAATTGTATATTTTATAAGTTGCACACTTCCCAAAGAGGCTATATAAGTGTCAAACTCACTCTTTTATTTAAGAAAACTACCTTTTTTTGAGTAACCTGACAATTTTTAGTTAGTGACAGTTATTATAGACCTTTTAGGACACATGGCACATGATAAAACTCTTTGACACTTGTACATTTTACAATAAACCCATATAAAGCATTAAATGCACTTATTTGACCCCTTTAAATGACTAAAAATGATAAATGTACCTAGAGAACTAATGACCAAAGTTATTATAACATCAAATGACATTAATTGACCTATGAAACACCTTATAACAAGATATTAGACCCACTATAGACCTATAAAACTAATAATTTGATTATAGGTTCCCTAATTTGACTAAATAGTCAAATTTGGTCAACAAATTGGTGACTCATAGGGGTCGTATGCCTGTTATAATAACTAGACTAGTAGCCTTATCAATCCATTGGGATAAGGAGTCATCTAAGGACTAAAGCAAAATATAAAACCTTTAACCATTGACCCAAAACTTTGATGAAGATAGGACACTAAGACTACCTCAACCACATAGAGCAAATGCACACACAAAATAAGACAACAAACACACACATGTAACCAAAGCACTTAGGAGAAGCAAAAAACAACTACTATGCACAACCTAACAATAAGCATATCTCCCTCATAGATCAAATGGGAAGTCTCTTAGGTCTCTTCCATGATAAGAAACCTCATAGTGCCAAATAAGTGGTTTGTTGAAGTACAAGCTTGGTGGTTCACCTTTCTTGTTTTCCACCTTGATTGGCATGTATTCAAGTGGATCAGATTCAAACATATCTCCAACATATATGTATTCCTCTTCCTCTTTGAGACATATCTTATGCTGGTCCTTCATGTTAGCATAACTCATTAATGCATCAATGTATGAAATTTTATCATTGTAAGGCCCATTTGGCTCATGTCTCTCTTGGTATGTGTTGTGAACCAACTCATCTTCCTTTAGTTCTTCAAGAAGCTTGAAAAACTAATCTCTAACTTCTTTATTGCTCTCTTGAGGAAGGGATGCTAGTTTGATATTTATATTATTACACTAATCTTCTAGTTCATCCCAAAAGGAATCACTTATTTGTTCAATCTATTCATGGTCTCCTTCCTCAATATCAAAACCATACCAATCTGATTGTTCTTCTTCTTGATCAAAGACCAAGACATCATCTTATTCATGAGAAAATGTTTGGAGTTCCTCATCATCACCTTCTATGGATTATTTACTATCTTCATAAAAAAAATGGAATCTTATCAAGTAGAGATAGTAAAAGCTCATCATGTCTACATGGCTTCATACCTGCTACTTCTCTATTTAGATTATCTTCTTCACCCTTGAGTTCTAAAATTTTATCTTCCACCTCACACAAGGCATGTTATCCTTTATCAAAGGAGAGGGTGGGAAGGCAAGACAATTCCTTGACTGAATTGAAGAATGTTTGAATATCTTAATTCTCCTATTTCCATCTTGCAACTATCATATCAAAGTTTTGAAAAATTTCATCAGTTGAAACCACTTCAGATTGAGGGATAGGAGAATGACTTACCAAATCTACATTTCTATTCATATGAGTCTCATCAACCTCTTCCTTCCTTTCCTCTTTAGGTTGTGTCTGCATTTAAAGGACATCCCTCCAACATGTGAAACCAATAGGTGTAGCTTCTTCCTTCCTTTCTTCTTCAATATTTTGAACTAGTTCACGATGAACACTCCTCCAAATTGGAATCTTGACATTATAAGTCTCCTCTTGATGATAAGAAGCAACTTCATTAACCTTCTCAAGGTCTTTGGCTGGTTCATGACAAAAGTTTCTCCAACTTGGGATCTTTCTATCAGATTGAAGGGCTTAAAGAGGTTAAGAGAGAATAGGAAGAGTTTGCTCATGCATAGGAGTTGGTTGAAGATATATGTGTTGGTTTCCATGAGGGATAGGTTTACTTTCCCCAAAAGAGAGCTCACAATTTAGGAAACTGGAGTGGTTAGTTTCCATAGAAGGATGTTCTAATCTCCTTTGGTCTTGGATTTCCAAATTTAACAAACTAATATTAGGGGGAATTTGCTTTGGCATAGGAGAGGATGTATTAGATGGGCTAGTAGAGCCATTTATCCTTCTTTTATGAGCAAGTGCTATTTGTAAGAAAGGATTTGGGGCACAAAGATGTTCACTTGGTGTAAGAGAATGGCTATTAGGTAGATTGGAAGATCTTTCCATCCTCTTTTTATGGGCAATTTCCATTTATAGGAGGTTAGGGATAAGAGAGGGTTCCTTTTGCATGGGAGAATGATGTTTTGGGATGGAAGAAGGCACATAAGGTTGATTGCATTGGGTGGGCTAACTCCTCCATCTTACTAGTCTCTCTTAAATGGATTGCATGGCTTGAGATTGCCTAAAAAAGCAGCCCTCTTTATACATTATCTCTTTTTGGTATCTATTTTACTCATTTAACCTATCTACCTCCATAATTTTCTTCTCATATTCCAACATTATCTCTCTAACACTCTTAGATTGACTAGGAGAAGGACAATTAGGAGAACTACTTGAGGTGATTCCATGAACAAAATGAGCTTGATCAAAGTAATGTGAAGGAACATAAGATCCATATTTATCAAAAATAATATTATACATACCAAAATCTAATTTCTTGATACACTAGGGCTGCTTGACCAGTTGATTCAATGTGGAGTCACCATTGGTGTTGATTGAGATGCTTCCAAAAGGTTGATTTGTTGAAGAACACTTCTCCAACTCCTTGGACAAATAATCCCACTGAGCATGCCAAAACTATTATCACTTGGATATGCAACCTTTAAGGAGATGACAAGGCTCTCCCCATCCAAGTGACACAATGGAATCACCTCCAGGCTTACAGATAGCCTAAAGAATGAGGTGAGTCTTTAGATAGGGCTAGCTCCCTTGATGTACGATTGTAACTAAGACTAACTTTGCAGGGTGAAAAGGGAGAAAAAATTGAAATAAAACCTAAAATAATGGAGGTGATACACCAAATTTATTTATGACATCCAACCATATGCATATTACACATGAGACCAAGTAACAAACCAAACATACACTCTTCTAATCTATAACTTCTCATATCAATGTTACACTATGAGGTCAAGATGAACATATAGGCTAAGGAGGCCTAGAAAAGTGGCCTTGAATGGCACTAATGAAGAGACAAAATCAATTAATCCTTGACATATCCAAAAACAATTCACATGCCCTACAAGAAGAAGTTTTCTAACTGTAAATAGGTTGCAAGAATGAGTTAACATGTTAAGGAAACAAGAGTGTCACTTAATAAAAATCAAACATTCAAGTACAAAAAATAAGTAAAGTCATTGAAGAGGTAAAAATTAGTCATTTTATTTATCAAAAGGTATAAAAATGAGAAGGGCTTCACCATACTCAGGTGGAACATATAATACAATGGCCAAAATGGCTAACTCTTATAGAGTTTAAGAGAGAAAGAGAAGAAGAGAAGTCAAATGGTCACAAAGACACTTATCAAGCTGAGAATATTAGTTATCCATGCATGGGAAGAGGATATGGGTCGAACCACTCAATTTTAGGAGCAATAAGTGTCAATCCAAGTCACAAACTTGATGAAAAGTGGAAAGAAACTCCTCTTTTTGCATAAAAATACTACCTTCATGGTTGAATATATTTATAAACCCCATAAGTAATGAGGACCAGTTATAATGATTTTAATACAAGTTAGGGACATCGTACATGCCTCTCCATGCATTGGTTGAATGTATGATCTTCTAGAATCAACTGGAAAGGGGCCATCATCATCTGCTATCCTGAAAACTACCTTTCCTTGCACACTTGGATTAAAAATTGGATTTATCTTATCATGAAAATACATGGGAGGGAATAAATGAAAAGTTTAAAGACCCTTTATGGACTTGGAAGCATCAGACAAGCTTTAAAATTAGTTCAAGTGAAGCTTTTCACCCCTATCACTAGCTTGTTCATTAGGCCAATTTTGACTAGCTAAGTTTCAAGACCTATTTTAGATAGTTAAGAACATTTTAAAGGAAATAAAATCACATGGGGAGTTATATTAAGTCTCAATATTTCCATCCATGTGTCTTATGTATCTTTAAACTTCCTATATCCTATAAAACACAAAAAATAGTGAAAAAACCCTATTTCTACCTCCATTCGTACAAGTCTGTACAAATGAATAAGGTGTAAAGTATCCTAAGGGAGTCCTCTCCAAGGTCAAATAGGTTTACTGATACAACTATGCCATATGGATAACTATCCAACTCCATTTTCACATACTAGTCCTGGCAAGGGTTTAACAAGGGTTTAAGATAGTTTTCTACTCTTAACCATTGTTGATAAAGATGGAACATTAAATATTAAAAAAAATTCCACAAATTTATTTCTAGGGA
This sequence comes from Torreya grandis, assembly GCA_037957365.1. Taxonomy (NCBI): domain Eukaryota; kingdom Viridiplantae; phylum Streptophyta; class Pinopsida; order Cupressales; family Taxaceae; genus Torreya; species Torreya grandis. The sequence continues at coordinate 730,376 of JARHVA010001980.1, read as the reverse complement.
CCCTATATAACTCCTACTAATTCCTTTTACTCCCATGTAGATCCTCCAATAAGATGTGATCTCCAAAAGTTGCCTCATTGAGCTTGTTTTTACCATTTTGCACAAGCCTAAGTTGGATTTGGACCAAAAATGGTTTCTCCTTGGTTTTATATAAAATATTAAAGATGAAACACCTATATATTAGTACTATGGACATTATTTGGTTCATTATAAATTCATTTAGGTCCACAATTGAAAGTGACCTATTGTTTGGTCTCTAGGAATAACCATGCACACTAGGTCTGACTACAACCTTAGGAGCATAGATTAATATTTTTGGTTTAACCTTCCCTTGATAGGTTTCCCATGATTTTATGGATTTATTTAAACTTGAAAAATCCTCCTTGAGGCTCTCCTTTAATTTTGATTCACCTTTTCATCACTTTCTCTTAAACTTGTAGTGTTCATGTAAGGGGAAAGTGTCACCTATTTGAGACAAAATAGGGGGAACTTACCCAATTTTATCACAAAAAATATATATTTCAGAATGATACCCAAGTTTCAAGGATTATATATTCAAAAAATTATCTCTTTATTTCATTATTTGACCCTTCAACCCTTCAAGTTTCAAATTGGTTCCTCCATATGTAGACTGTGCAGGGTTTTAGACCATAGACCGTGTTTAAAATATAAAGGATCCTCCTTGATTTTTTGACATTATGATAATGTAATGAGGTAATTTATACAATATTTTATGAGTTTTTCTCATTTTAATCAACTTCAACTTGTATATTCTCACCTCATACCCTTTGGTTTCATGACTAGGTCTCTTCTTGTCATGACTGAGGAATTACTTGTTAAGCTCTATCTATAAGTTATCATGTTTTCATAAAATTTGGAGGCTATGAATAGGAGTCATTAATACCATATATATCATTTATTACATGTTATATATTCATTAATTTAATTTGGATGACCTTATATCCTCACCTAGGATCCCTTTCTCATCTTGTTGTCTTCCACAGTTTTAACTGACTATGTTCTTAAATAGGAGGGACCCTTGTAGGTATTTATGCTTGAAATAGTTATTAAAAAAAATGATAAAAATATAATATATCTACCTTATATTAAATTTTCATTATTTTAAGTCTTTATGCCTCATTTTTGGGCCATTCAAACACCTAAAACACTATCATTTTGCTTATTGTCTTAGGTAGCCAAACGCAATTGACTGTAGGTGATACTAGGATTTTGAGAGGCCTATGTAAGTTTTTTTACATCCATTATAGCTTATTTATGTCCTTTATTCATAATTAAAGTGATCAAAACTCACTTCATCATTATAATCTCCCTATATATATTTCTTATACTCTTGCCTTGTAGGAATTGAGCATAGCCTTTGACTATGTTTTCTGCCTGTAGATGCAAATTGCTTCTCCAAAGGACCTTGTTCATAGTGTTTAAGGGATTTTATTGAGAATTATAGGCCAGATAGACTTTAATTTACCTTCACATTCCTTTAATTACCAAAACACTCTTGAAAACTCAACACTTAGGTCATTGCCTACCATGCCATTTAAGGTTGGCTGTGTGCTGACATCAGGTCCTATAGGTGCAAGTGAGGGCAAGGAAAAACATATCATCTCCTATAGATAATATTTTGGTTAAAAAATGGTATTTTTATGTCACAATTCACTTAATTTGGAACATATAAACATAGTTTCAAGGTCAAGTTGCAACCTTGGGTGAAGAAGGGTCTAATTTGGATTCACAATCCTGTAGATATCATTAGAAAATTTAGTGTTTTTGGGGCACTATTAGGCCTTTTGAATACCACCTTCCCTTCAACCTCTTCTCTTCAAGATTTTTATAGGTCTTTCCCTATGGTAGGTATATCAAATTAACCCATTTATATGCCATTAAATCCTGCTAACTATGTTATATTCCCTCTTGAAAAATCTCCTAGGCCTCTATGTGCTCAAAATAGGCACTGAGTCCTTGTATCAGTCTTTATCTCTTCAAGATAGTTTCTAACCTTCTCTTACTAGTTTTGACATCTTCCATAAGTTTATAATTCTCCCTCCTTATGCAAGGGTTTGAAACACCAGTTAAATCACATGTTCTAATACTTGAAAAGGGTGTCTAGCTCTTAGTCAAGCTACCTGAAGGTGTTGATGAAGTCATACATAAGCAGAGGGCAGAATTGGAGCTATATGTGTGGAAAAATAGTCCCAAGAACAACCTAAACTCATATTAAATACTTAAAACACATATTTGGGTTTATGGATACTTTGAAACAAGCTTTGGAGCATTGATTCCAATGTGAAAATCACTTGCAAGCACCTGGTTGACTATGCACTACAGTCATAAGGCAAAATCGATACATGTATGATTGTGATTACAACTCCAAGGAGAATGTGACTTTGAGGAATGAGTTTGGAAGGTGAATATAGGATCAAGATCAGATTTTAAATGTTGAAAATACACTAATATAACCCTATGTACTTGTTTATAATGCATGAAAAGTCAAAAAACAAAAGAAAACTACCCATCAACACAAAATGTACTAGTCTACAAACTTGAGGGTATTAGCTTGTAAAAACAAATTAAAAATTTTAAAAAATCATGGGAAGTGTTAGATAATACTCTAGAATCAATCTCAACATTTGAATCATATGGAATTGATCAAACCAAGGCAAAACTTGAAAGGTGTATGAATGAGCAGGCAATTTTACACAATGCACTTCAAATGGATGGTTCATGAAGCAAAATTAACCATTTATAAAAATTATTATATGGATTTTAAAGTCTTTAAGTGTATTATAGTGCCCTAGGAGTATTTTTATTGAAACCCCCTGCGTTAGCCATACCAAGCAAAAACTTGCAAGTCACTTCAGTCTACCAAGAAGAGAAAAAAGAGAGCTGAATAGTTTTAGCTTGTAAATGGAAACTTAAGATCAATAAAAATGTGGAAATTAATGTAGGAGAGATTAAGAGACACTTTTATATATTTTATAAGTGGCACACTTCCCAAAGAGGTTGAATAAGTGACAAAATCACTCTTTTATTTAAGAAAACTACCTTTTTTTGAGTAACCTAAATTTTTTTAGTTAGTGAGAATTATTATAGACCTCCTAGGACACATGGAAAATGATAAAACTCTTTTACACTTTTACATTTCCTAATAAACCCATATAAATAATTAAATTCACCTATTTGACCCCTTTAAATGACAAAATGATAAATGTACCTAGAGAACTAATGACTAAATTTATTATAACATCAACTGACATTAACTGACCTATGAAACACCTTATAACAAGATATTAGACCCAATATATACCTATAAATCTAAGAATTTGCTTATAGGTTCCCTAATTTGACTAAGAAGTCAAATTTGGTCAACAAATTGGTGACTCATAGGGGTCGTATGCCTATTATACTAACTAGACTAGTAGCCTTATTAGTCCATTGGCTTAGGAGTCATCTAAGGATTGAGGAAAAAAAGAAAACCTTTGACCATTGACCCAAACCTTTGATGAAGATAGGACACTAAGAATACCTCAACCACATAAAGCAAAGGCACACACAAAACATGATAACAAACACACACATGTAACCAAGGCACTTAGGAGAAGCAAAAACAACTACTATGCACAACCTAACAATAAACATATCTCCCTCCTAGATCAAATGGGAAGTCTCTTAGGTCTCTTCCATGATAAGAAACCTCATGGTGTGAAATAAGTGGTTTGTTGAAATAGAAGTTTGGTGGTTCACCTTTCTTATTTTCCACCTTGATTGGCATGTATTCAAGTGCATCAGATTCAAACATATCTCTAACATTTATGTATTCCTCTTCCTCTTTAAGACATATCTTATGCTGGTCCTTCATGTTAGCATAACTCATTAATTCATCAATGTATGAAATTTTATCATTGTAAGGCCCATTTGGCTCATGTCTCTCTTGGTATGTGTCTTGAACCAACTCATCTTCCTTTAGTTCTTTAAGAATCTTGACAAACTAATCTCTAACTTATTCATTGCTATCTTGAGGAAGGGATGTTAGTTTGATATTGTAATTAGTACAATAATCTTCTAGTTCATCCCAAAAGGAATCACTTATTTGTTCAATCTATTCATGGTCTCCTTCCTCAATATCAAAACCATACCAATCTGATTGTTCTTCTTCTTGATCAAATACCAATACATCATCTTGTTCATGAGAATATTTTTGGAGTTCCTCATCATCACCTTCTATGGATTATTCACTATCTTCATAAAAAAAATGGAATCTTATCAAGTAGAGATAGTAAAAGCTCATCATGTCTACATGGCTTCATACCTAGTACTTCTCTATTTAGATTATCTTCTTCACCCTTGAGTTTAAAAATTATATCTTCCACCTCACACAAGGCATGTTCTATTTTATCAAAGGAGAGGGTAGGAGGCCTAGAAAATTCCTTGACTGAGTTGAATAATGTTTGAATATATTTATTCTCCTCTTTCCATCTTGGAACTATCATATCAAAGTTTTCAAAACTTTCATCACTTGAAATCACTTCAGATTGAGGGATAGGAGAATGACTTACCAAATCTACATTTCTATTTATATGAGTCTCATCAACCTCTTCCTTCCTTTCCTCTTTAGGTTGTGTTTTCATTTGAAGGACATACTTCCAGCATGTGAAACCAATAGGTGTAGCTTTTTCCTTCCTTTCTTCTTCAAGAATTTGAACTAGTTCATGATGAACACTCCTCCAACTTTGAATCTTGACATTATAAGTCTCCTCTTGATGATAAGAAGCAACTTCATTCACCTTCTCAAGTTCTTGGGCTGGTTCATGACAAACATTTCTCCAAATTGGGATCTTTCTATTAGATTAAAGGGCTTAAAGAGGTTAAGAGAGACTAGGAAGAGTTTGATCATGCATAGGAGGAGTTTGTTAAAGATAGATGTGTTGGTTTCCACAAGGGATAGGTTTACTTTCCCCAAAAGAGAGGTCACAATTTAGGAAATTGGAGTGGTTAGTTTCCATAGAAGGATGTTCTAATCTCCTTTGGTCTTGGATTTCCAAATTTAAGAAATTAATATTAGGGGGAATTTGATTTAACATAGGAGAGGATGTGTTAGATGGAGTAGCAAATCCATTTATCCTTCTTTTATGAGCAAGTGCTATTTGGAAGAAAGGATTTGGGGTACAAAGATGTTCACTTGGTGTAAGAGAAGGGCTATTAGGTAGATTGGAAGATATTTATATCCTCTTTTTATGGGAAATTTCCATTTGTAGGAGGTTTGGGATAAGAGAGGGTTCCTTTTGCATGGGAGAAGGATGTTTCGGGATGGAAGAAGGCACACAAGGCTGATTGCATTGGGTGGGTTGACTCCTCCATCTTACTAGTCTCTCTTCTATGGATTTCATGGCTTGAGATTGCCTAAAAAAGTAGCCCTCATTATACATTATCTCTTTTTGGTATATATTGTAATCATTTAACCTATCTACCTCCATCATTTTCTTCTCATATTCCAACATTATCTCTCTAACACTCTTAGATTGACTAGGAGAAGGACAATTAGGAGAGCTACTTGAGGTGATTCCATGAACAACATGAGCTTGATCAAGGCTATGTGAAAGAGCATAAGATCCATATTTATCAAAAATAGGATTATACATACAAAAATATAATTTATTGATACACTAGGGATGCTTGACCAGTTGATTCAATGTGGAGTCACCATTGGTGTTGATTGAGATGCTTCCAAAAGGTTGATTTGTTGAAGAACACTTCTCCAACTCCTTGGACAAATAGTCCCACTGAGCATGCCGAAACTATTATCACTTGGATATGCAACCTTTAAGGAGATGACAAGGCTCTCCCCATCCAAGTGACACAATGGAATCACCTCTAGGCTTGCAGATAGCCTAAAGAATGAGGTGAGTCTCTAGATAGGGCTAGCTCCCTTGATGCATGATTGTAACTAAGACTAACTTTGTGGGGTGAAAAGGGAGAAATTTTTTTAAATCAAAGATAAACTAATATAGGTGATACACCAAATTGATTGATCATATCCAATCATATGCATATTACACATGAGACCAAGTAAAAAACCAAACATACACTCTCCAATCTATAACTTCTGACATCAATGTTACACTGTTAGGTCAAGATGAACATCTAGGCAAAGGAGGAATAGACAAGTGGCCTTGAATGGCACTAATGAAGAGACAAAATCAATTAATCCTTGACATATCTGAAAACATTTTAGATTCCCTACATGAAGAAGTTTTCTAACTGTAAATAGGTTGCAAGAATGAGTTAACATGCTAAGGAAACAAGAGTGTCACTTAGGCAAAATCAAACCTTCAAGTACACACACTAAGTAAAGTCATGGAAGAGGTAACACTTAGTAATTTTATTTATCAAAAGGTATAAAAAGGATAAGGGCTTCACCATACTTAGGTGAAACATAGAATACAATGGCCAAAATGGCTAACTCTTATAGAGTTTAAGAGAGAAAGAGAAGAAGAGAAGTCCAAGGGTCACAAGGAACTTGTAAAGTTGAGAATATTAGTTATCCATGCATGGGAAGTGGATATGGTCAAAATATGCAAGGGTAGGAGAAACAAGTGTCAATCCAAGTCTCAAATTTGATGAAAAGTGGCAAGAAACTCCTCCTTTTGCACATAAAAACTACCTTCATGATTGCCTCTATTTGGACATCCCATAACTGATGAGGACTAGCTATAATGATTGTAATGAAAGGTAGGGACATCATAAATTCATTTCCATGCATTTTTTTCATGTCTAGTCTTCTAGAATCAACTGGAAAGGGGCCATCATCATCTCCTATCCTAAAAACTACCTTTCCATGCACCTTGCACACTTGGATTCCAAATTGGATTTATTTTATCATTAAAATTCATGGGATGGAGTTAATTAAAAGTTTAAATACCCTCCATGGCATTGGAAGCATCATAAAATATTTAAAATTAGTTCAAGTGAAGCTTTTCACCCCTCTCACTAGCTTGTGCATTAGGCTAGTTTTGAATGGCTAAGTTGTAAGAACTATTTGAGACACTTAGGAAAATTTTAAAGGAATTAAAATCACTTGGGGAGTTATATTAAGTCTCAATATTTCCATCCATGTGTCTTATGTCTCATGAAACTTCCTACAACCTAAAAAACACAAAAAATAGTGAGAAAAACCATGTTTCTACCTCCATCCATATAATTACATACAACTAAAATAGGTGTGAAGTATCATGAGTGAGTCCTCTCCTAGTTACAATAGGCTTAATAATATAAATATTCCATTTGGATAACTATCCAACTCTATTTTCACAAACTAGTCTTGGTAAGGGTTTAACAAGGGTTTTAGATAGTTTTCTACTCTTAACCATTGTTCATAAAGATGACACATCAAATATTTAAAACAATGCCATAAATTAGATGATAGGGACCCTATATAACTCCTCCTAACTAATTTTTCTCCCATGTAGATCCTCTAATAAGATGTGAGCTTTAAAAGTTACCTCATTGAGCTTGTTTTCACCATTTTACACGAGTCTTAGTTGATTTTGGACAAAAATGGTTTATTATTGGTTTTATTTGTAATTTTAAAGATTAAAAAACTTTATAGTGGTCATATAGACATTATTTTTATATTATAAAGTTCATTTAGGTCCAAAATTGAAAGTGACCTATTGTTTGGTTTCTAGGAATAATCATGCACACTAGGTCTGATTGCAACCTTAGGAGCATAGAGTAAGTTATTTAGTTTAACCTTCTCATGATAGGTTTAAAATTATTTTATGGATGTATTTAAACTTAAAAAATCCTCCTTAAGTCTCTCCTTGACTTTTGGTTCACCTTTTCATCATTTTCTCTTAAACCTATAGGGTTCATTCAAGGGGAAGTGCCCCCTATCTGAGACAAAAAAGGAGGTACTTACCCTATTTTATCACTAAAAATATATATTGGAGAGGGATATACAAGTTTTAAGGATCCTATTTTCATAAAATTATCTCTTTATTTCATGATTTGACTCTTCAACCCTTCAAGTTTCAAAGTGGTTCCTCCATATGCAGACTGTGCAGGGTTTTAGACCATAGACTGTGTTTGCAATATAAAGGTTCCTCCTTGATTATTTTAAATTTTGAGAATGTCATTAGGTATTTTATAACATATTGTATGAGTTTTTATCTTTTTAGTCAAATTTAACTTGTATATTCTCACCTCATACCCTTTGGTTTCATGACTAGGTCTCTTCCTGTTATGACTGAAGAATTGCTTGTTAAGCTCTGTCTGTAAGTTATCATGTTTGCATAGACTTTTGAGGTGATGAATATGAGTAAATAATAACTTATATATCATTTATTAAATGTTATATATATTCATGAATTCAATTTGGATGACCTTAGATCCTCAGTTAGGATCCCTTTCTCATCTTGTTGTCTTCCACAGTTGTAACTGACTATGTTCTTACTTAGGAGGGACCCCTATAGGTATTTATGAATGAAATAGTCCTTGAAAACAATTATAAAAATACAATTTATCTACATTGGATTCAATTTGCATTTTTTTTAATTTTTATGCCCTATTTTTGGGCCATTCACACATGTAAAACACTATCATTCTGCTTATTGTCTCATGTAGTCAAACATAGTTGACTATAGGTGATGCTGGGCTTTTGAGAGGCATATGTAATTTTTTTTACATCAACTATAACTTATATTTGTACTTATAGTCACAATGAAGGTGATCAAAACTCAGTTCATCATTATAACCTCCCTATATATATTTCTTATACTCTTGCCTAGTAGGAATTGAGCATAACCTTTGATTGTGTTTTCTACCTGTAAATGCAAATTGATTCTGCAAAGGACCTTGATCATAGTGTGTAGTGGATTTTATTAAGACTTAAAGGAAACATATACTTCATTTTACCTTCATTTACCTTGAATGACCAAAACACTCTTGAAAACTCTACACTTAGGTCACTGCCTACCATGTCATTTAAGGCTAGCTGTGTGCTGACATCAGGACCTATATGTGCAAGTGAGGGAAAGGAAAAGCATATAATATCCTATAAATACTATTTTGGGTAAAAAATGGTCCATTAATGTCATAATTCACTTACTTTACACTGATAACATCTCTTATCCCTTCTCAAGCATTCTATTCTCACAGAGGAGTCACTACTGCCTGATTGAGACACTTCTTTGATAACCCCTACCTTTAGGTGTGCCAGTAGGTTTTTTAGCATCATAGAACCTTATGATAGGTCATGGTGCTTAGGTGTCCTTATCTGATTCTTTAAAATAAAATAAATTTTTTACTCTCACATTGTAACCTCTTATTGACTTCTCATGTACTTTTGAACCTACAAACAGGGTTCACCCTATTATAACTAGGACATTCTTATTTTAAGGCCTTGTTATAGGTGCATTAGGTTCTAATCTTAGATTAAAAACCCAAAAATCCATTTAGATATTTATGAAGTCCTAAGGAGTTAGTTTAAACCATTTGGTCACTTTTATTCTTTGTCAAATCTCAATAAATCCAACTCATTAGCTCCCTACTTGCCTACCTGCTATAGGTGAGCTTTTTGACATTATACGGATTAGATATGTGAGGGAGGGGTCTAAAACAAGATATAATTATTTTCTTGGTGATATTTATACCATGGAACATAACTTGAGTCATTTGGAACACTAGACATAGTGGCAAGGTCAAGTTGTAACCTTGGGTGAAGCAAGGTCTCATTTGGATTCACAATCCTATAGAGAGCATTGGAAAAATTTAGTGTTTTTAGGGCACTTTTAGGCCTTTTCTATACCACCCTCCCTTCAACCTCTACCCTTAAATTTTTTTATAGGTCTTTCCCTATGGTAGGGATCTCACATTCACCCATTTATATGTCATGAACTCATGTTAACTATGTTATATGCCCTCTTGAAAAATCTCTTGGTCCTCTATTTGCTCAAAATAGGGATTGAGTCCCTGTACCAATCTTTGTCTCTTTAAGCTAGTTTCTAACCTTCTCTTACCAGTTTTGACATCTTCCACAAGTTTATCATTCTCCCTCATTATGGAAGAGTTTTAGACACTAGTTAAATCACTTGTTTCAATACTTGAAAAGGGTGTCTAGCTCTTAGTCAAGCTGCCTGAAGGTGTTGATGAGGTCATACATAGGCAGAGAGCAGAATTGGAGCTATATGTGTGGACAAACAATCCCAAGAATAATGTAGATTCATATTCAATCATTAAAACACACATTTGGGTTTATGGAGACTTTGAAACAAGCTCTAAAACATTAATTCCAATGTGAAAATCACCTATAAGCACCTGGTTGACTATGCACTACAGTCATAAGGCAAACTTGTTACATGTATGATTATGATTACAACTCTAAGGAGAATGTGAATTTGAGGAATGATGTTGGAAGGTGAATAGAGGATAAATATCACCTTGGAAATGTGGAAAAGACACTAACATAACTCTATGTACCTATTTACACATCATGGAAATTCGAAAAATAACAGAAAACTACCCATCAACATAAAATGTACTAGTCTACAAACTTGAGGGTATTAGCTTGTAAAAACAACTTAAAACTTGAAAAAAATCATGGGAAGTGTTAGATAAGGAGGCCAACATATTTTTTAATCAATCTTAGCATTTGAATCATATGAAATTTCTCAAACCAAGGCAAAACCTGAAGGGTGCATGGATGAGTAGGCAATTTTTCACAGTCCACTTCAAATGGATGGTTCATGAAGCATAGTTGACCATTATAAAAATTATTAAAGGAATTTCAAGGTATTTAAGTTTAGGATATGACCCTAGGATCATTTTTCTTGAAACCCCTTATTTTAGTCATATTGAGAAAAAACTTGCATGTCACTTCAATCTACTAAAAAGAGCAAGAAGAGATCTAAATGGTTTTAGCTTTGAAATGGAACCTTAAGATCAATTAAAACATGTAAAAAATTTTAGGGGAGCTAAAGAGACACCTTTCTATATTTTATAAGTGGCACACTTCCTAAGGAGGCCATACAAGTGCCAAACTCACTCTTTTCTTTAAGAAAACTACCTTTTTCTTAGTAACTTGACAATTTTCAGTTAGTGATAGTTACTACAGACCTCCAAGGACACATGGCATGTGATCAAACTATTTTACACTTGCACATTTCCTAATAAACCTTTACAAAACATTAAATGCATGTATTTGACCCTTTTAAATGACTCAAAATGATAAATGTACCTAGAGAACTAATGACCAAAGTTATTATAACATCAATTTACATTAATTGACATATAAAACACCTTATACCAAGATATTATATCCCCTTTAGACTTAGAAAACTAAGAATCTACCTATAGGATCCCTAATTTGACTAAAAAGTCAAACTTGGTCAATAATTTCATAGTGTCTTACATAGACATATCAACCTATCTCTTTTTGTCCTTCAAGTTACAGGTATCTTTTTAGACATCATATAAAATACTCATGCTTACAACCTTGTCATAGAATCTGATTAGTTCTTGTCCTAATTGGATTCATTAGTAGTCATAAAGTGTCTAAGCTGAGAGTGGATCATTGAATAGTTGGGGCATCACCACACTTAGAGTTGGTTTCATTCATGCAATTCATTATCTCTTTTCATCCCAACATATTTAGGTCTTAGGAGAGCATTAAAGTGATAATCCAGAGGAGCTAGCCTCATTAAAAATCCTAGAGGTTTGACCTAGCATTAGGTAACCCATATCCTAGGGTTATTCCCATGTTAGACTATGTTTGGGTAGAGGATCTAAACAATCCTTTACTTCTAGGGTACAACTTAGAACCTCCAATAGTTCCTTATCTTCTCAAACAAGCACATGAGGGAATTTGTGGTGGTCACTACAACATACATGCTATAGCCTATAAATGTCAATGCATGGGATACTTGTGTCCCACATTTGAAAAATATGTTATCACATTCACCAAAAAGTAAAATCTCTATCATCTACATGATGATCTTATTCAGTCTCCTCCGATCGAGCTTCAAACATTAAAATCTCCTTGGCCATTTTTAAGTGGAGATTAGATCTCATTGGAAAATTTCATTGCTCTTAATATGGTCATGACTTCATCATCATGGCCACTGAGTATTTCACTAAGTGGGTTGAAGTTATACCCCTTATTAGTTTCACATGTATCACTATATCCAAATTCATACTTAATAAAATCATTTGTTGGTTTGGAATACCTCATACCATTATCTCTGACAATAGTGGGAATTTTAAAATTAAGGATATGAAACAATTACATGCTAAATTTAAAATCACACATAATTTCTCCACACCTTATCATCCTCAATGCAATGGCCAAGCAGAAGCCACTAAAAAAATTATTAATAAAATATCACAAAAGATAATTCAATATTTTCATTCTGACTGGCATCTTATACTTTATCGTACACTTTAGACTTTTCACACTAGCATTCATACTACTATTAGGTCAACCCCCTTTTCCTTAGTATACAAATTTGAATATGTATTACCTTTATAAGTTGAGATACCATCCTTAGGCATTTCTCTTCACAGTATCATCTTTGATGAGGAACTCCATGAAGCCCATATTCATTATCTAGACCTTCTTGATGAGTGTCATATGGCTTCTTTGAAACATAACCACCAATACAAAGCTCAAATTTCTAGAAAACATAACAAAAAGGTCAAAATTCATACCTTCAATATTGGTGATTTTCTCTGTAAATTAGATTACACCCATGATAAAGAGGGTAAGAAATCCCAAAAATAGTGGGATCCCTACCTCATTGAAAACATCATTGGTCCTAGTAAATATAGCTTACAAACTAATGAAGAACACATTTTCAAAGAACCCACTAATGCTCATTTTTTATAGAAATATTTTGCTTAAGTTGTCATTTCTAATATTTTTGTTATCTTACATGTATTTCATATATTTATATATATTGTGGTGCTAACACTTCTTGTAATTTTTTCAAAGCTTCCCAAAATGTAGAATTGCATAAATTTTAGCAGGCATATTTCTTATTGTTGGTCCTTTGGTCTATCTATATTTATTCATTTATATATTTCATGAGTTTGCATCATTAGACCATGGATAGGACTTTACCATCCTCATGAATATGGTTATGTTTATTTTTCATTTCATTAGTCAACCTTCCAATCTCCTTCAAGTTATTTGTTTCTAAATCTACAAACTTAATTTTTTTTACACCTTCTTGGTTTTCCTTTTGTGAGTTATAGTGTAAGACCTTAGATAGGACTAGACCTTCCTCACAAAATACATTTATTTACTATAAAAACCTTTTAATAGTTATACCTATTTGGTTTTCACTTTGTGAGTTACATTGTAAGACCTCGGATAGGATTAGGCCTTCCTCACAAATATTTATTACTTTTGTCTGTAGCCTTAGCTAAGTGTCTTCCCTAAAAGATAAAAAATGGTCAAGTGTTGTGACTTCGTACTCTTAAAGTTAGTTATATTATTTTGATTTTAACAACTCTAATAATTTATTCTCATATCTCCACTCACATACGCTATTTCTTATATTGATGATTCATACTTACATGTCATCATAGCATGCTAAAACTACACATTTTTTTGTAATTTGAGGTAAATCAATCATTCCATGTTCACTTCCATCCTTTACATTATTCCATATCATTATGGGCACACCAAGGTCTGTTTGAAGATCACACTATTCTTTAACATGCAAGTACAAGAGTCTTAGACACCATGCTCTCTAAATTATTTTTTATAGCCACTAAGTATAAGTTCTCTAGTGATAGTCATTTTTAACACCCATTTTTGCTTTTCCAAACCTGTATGGAGGAGGAATCATAAAATCCATCAAAATTAAAAGCCAAATCATTCAAACAAAATGCAATGATCAAAAGGAAAAATAAGCATTCAAAAGTCAAAAATCACACCAACATACATGATTATTATCATGCACATCTCCTATCCTAATTGAATCTCAAACTCCATAGTTGGCCTCATGGTAGAGTTGAGGTCCATTGGGGTATAGTAGGCTAGTAGACTAGGGTAGGAGGTCTCATACTTTCATATATATATATATATATGGTGCCACCTAATTTCTCATACAAGTACCCAATATTCATATTAGATGAATGATTCTATAAGGGGTCTCAAGGAATGGGGAACACATTGTGGGAATGTAGGTCCTTGTTACCTCTTTTTTGAATATATATCCTTCATGGGATGATACTTATACGTCACTCATTAACCCAAATTTGTGTGGTTATGATGTGTTCTCTAGAGTCCTTACTATTGAAAGCCTCTCTATCTTACTAACTTGATTTGGGTGTCTTATTTCTAGTAAGAATTATAATTTAACCTTGGTTCCACCTTCATTCGCCCCACCATCCATTTCACATCCCCCCTTGATAGGAAAGTTTATTGATAAATTTTTCCCCAATTTCTCTATTCCCTATTCTTCATCTCTTCCAGGCATGCTCATAATTTGATTGTTTTAGTTCATTTATCATTAAAATCAAAGTTTAATATTTGAGTGGTTATGAGACCCTTTGTTAATTATTGTCTTATCCTTCTTGGACTTCCTTGGTTATGCTTAAGATCTTAAGTTTTATTTTTCACCTTTTTTCAAGTCATTATGTTTTGTTTCTTTTCCATTACTTTATATTTTCCAATTGTTGATTAAGTATGGGTTATTAGTTCTCTTTCCTCAATTTTGTTTACATTCATACTATTTTTCCATCTTTGATTGAGTATGGATTGTTACTTATCTTACATTGATGCTGGTTCCATTATTTTAGTTTCATGTGTCTTTGGTTTGATTTGGATTGTTATTGTAGAATTATTTTCTACAAAGTTTTGTTTTTTCTTGGGAGTCTCATTTTTTCTTGGATAAGTACCGTACAACATTCTAGGTTTTGAGAATAGAAAAAACTAAGTAATGAAGAATGTGGAGGTTTCCACGTGTCATTTCAACACTATTTTATCTCAAAGGAATGAAAATGAGCCTTTAGCTTGTGCATTACAGACACGTGGTGCAATGGTAGTCCTTTTTATAAAAGTAAAAGTCCCAACATCAAGTCGAATGGTAGGCACTAAGATTAATGGAGTCCCCTTTTGATAAAGCTTAGAAAAAGGTTTTGAGATTCAAATGAACATGGATTAATTATAGTTGTCACCTCAGTGCTCCCTCAAAGAAAAAAGGCCTTTTATAAGCCTCCATTGAGCATGAGACTAACACATGGGTAAATAACATTTTACTTTGAGTCAAAAGGTAGTAGGAGAGTATGAAGCATATGAAGGGTATCCATGTGTCACCACTACACTCCTTAGAGCCAATTCAAATATAAAAAAACTCTGAACTTGTGAAAGGCTTCCACGTGTAGCTTGTGAATATTATGAAAAATATCAACAACTTGGTTGGGATCTATATATCTAATGGTACAAAACCTCTAAGAGCTATTAAAACTAAAAGATAAGTAAAGAGTAGGAAAGACTCTCAGTGAATCTAAAAGGCCATGGAAGCTTCCACATGTCCATGTCTGGGGAGACTACATGTTAAAGACAAATGAGGATAAAAAATTAAAATAGATTGAGAGGGACAATTAGCAAAAATAATAAAAATAAGCCCCAAGTGGTTTAGCTCCAACAACATGCAGTTTCTCAGATTCAAAAATTGTAGACAAGAAGTTAGACCCTAGGCAAGTGGTAGAGACTCATGATGGATATTTTGTTGGGTTATAATTATCTATAAAATTGGAAAACAAAAGGATTTTTTTTCATCTAGACAATATATAGAGTTTTAGGAGCTAGTTCTTTAAAAACATTTGACTGCCTTAGCAGTTGCCTTTCTTAAGAGTTTGAAGATTATATTCTATGAATTTTTGCCTTATGTAATTTGTTCATATATAAATAAAGAGTGGTGTTCCATGAAATAATAGTTTGCTTTTCAGTATTGCTTCTCATTTTTTTCTATAAGCCTTTTGCCAATTTCACATAATTACTAAAAATATTAACCATGTTGCATACTCTTTAATATTTTCAGGGAAATTTTTTGAAACTAATACTATGATTTTAGAGATAGATGATGATCCAAGTTAATTTTTCTATTATAAGCCTTTGGTTAGTCTATAGTTTTTGCTAGAATTATTGATTGTGATTTACACTCTTTAATCTTTTAGTAAATTCTATTAACGCTCTTCACTATGTCATTTAGTAAAGGAATTCAATCTTAAAGTATCACCTTAGTAGTTAAAATACTCCTTTTATGCATTTTTTTCTCTCACTTTACACCAGACCCCAAGAGAGGAGCCAACTTATTTAAAATCTAGAGGTTATTTCGAGGGTCAAGTCCCACATCTTTGAAACTTTCCATGACTTTGGTGATTAATAACAAATTAAACTTTAACAATTACTTCTCTTAAGATGTATTTGTTAGGTATATCAATCATTTAGTAGCCTTGGATTTTTAGTTACCCAATTTCCCCTCTTTTATTCATTTTCCTTGGTCTTTTGGTCCTAACTTAGCCTTTGTCATCCTAGTTTACCAATTTTCCAAGTGACTCATTCAGTTAGGAAAGTTTTAATTTACTTTGATTTTCCTTGTGATTGCTTGTCTTTGATCTCTAGCCTTTTATCCTTAGGGTTTGTCTAAAAATAATTAATGCACCCTCCCTAATCAAGACTATAAATACAATAGAAAACCATTCAGTGATAAAGGTAAGTCATGGTATATATATGATACTTTTAATTATTTCCAAGAAAATCCCTACTATTATTTCTATTATTGTAATTTATTAGCTTAGAATTATGGTTGCTATGTTCTTGATCAAAGAACAATCCCATGTTACAGCTATGTGACATGTGATGAGATTAGAGTGGGGCATATATACACATAATATTTTAAAACTTTATCATTTACTGACACTTTTTATCTTATATAAACCTACCAATTTTTGATATTTTTAAGTGCATGCCTTAAAGGGTGAAGAAGGAAAGGGGTGGGAAAACCATTGGTGCCTCATAATGTTGTTGGTCAACTCTATCTTTGCCTAAAATTATCCAAATCCCCAAGTAAAAAAACCTCATTTATCCATTTCCCCAAGAAAAAAAACCTCATTTATCCATTTACCAAAGCAATTTTAATTTAAAATAGCCCCTAACTAAGCAAACACCCTCTTTTCCTACTAATTTGGTTTGGTCAACCTTGTTATAAAAGTTAAAGCACATGTTACAAAACTATTCAACCAAACAACCTAGTTCAAGGCCTAATGATAACTTTTTATTTTAAACTAGGTTGTGTTAGCCAACCTTGCCAACTATAATTATATAAGGGTTAGGACTTATCCATTGCTATAAATACAAGGCTCACTTCAATCCAATAGGGAGTAACATTCATTTTCACATTATTATAGCTTGCAATTCTACTACATCTACATTTGATGGAGCCATTACTTAGGGCTCACCTTGGAGGGAAGATAACTTGTCTTGTGGGAAGTAGTGGATACAAAAGATAAGTGTTTAAGATTAAATATCATTTCTATAGTGTGATCCTTACAAAACCACAACAACCTCTTGCAAATCACCACTGTCTAAGGGAGAGTATAAGACTTGACAGGTTCACCCAAAGATAAGCATCTCTAACTTTTTCTACTTTATTTGATAAATAGATATTGCACAAAGTATTTGGTTTTGAATGTATAACTTCTTTATTAGATTAACCCTATGCTTAAAATTAGTATAACTATAGGGTTTTATTTGATTTCCATCATCCACCTTAGGTGATTTAGGCTGCTATTTGCATACCATGATTCCTTGATTGTTTACTTGTGTTAAACCATCCTCCTTTGTGCCAAAAACTTTGGTGAGCATTAAATTAGTTTCATTTTATGTATTATAAGGCCTATCTAGGATTATTACATAATATTATTTGACTAGAGGCTTTGGAAACATCTCCTTTAGTGTTGTGTGATAAGAGACCCCTTGGTTAGGCTTAGAGGATCCAATTTGTTCATGCCATAAATATAAAAAGTATTATAATATATGTTAGTTGATTACCTTCTCTGAGCTTGGATTTAATAAGTAGGATAAGTTCTAGATCTATTTTAAATTTTTTCATACACTAGGTAGTTTGATTTTTTAATGATGCTTCCTAGATAAATCATTAAAGAGAGGTGCACAACTAAAATTTTGAGATATGAAAAGGGGAATTGGAGGGTGATCATGCCCAAAATATAGTGTAAGGATTAATTATGACAAGTCCATCTAGATAACTAAATATTAATCACACAACCTAAATGTAAACATAATCTATCCAATCTTGTTTGAGTCACATGCTATAACCATATCAACCCATAATAATAAAAGTAGTACCAAGTCCATCAAAGGCATTGAATATTGATCATATTACTCAAGGGAGCCCACAACTGTAGTAGATAAAAGCATAATCTATTCATCTTGTTAAAGTTAGTGCATGAATATTGGTATAAATAAATAGTATATCTATAAGTTTGGTGCATTTATACAACATATACACCTCAAATGTGTCTAAATCTGAAGTATCTATCAAAATTTAACATCTTCTCTATAAAATGTGTATAATATGTGTCAAAAATCTAAAAATCTCTATCCAAAATTTGTGAAAATAAATGCCAAATGCATAGAATTCTATCGCAAGTGTATATTTGAATCATATAAATTGTATCAAATTCTACCAATTCTACCAACTATATGTATGTGGACCGATGTCTCTATGACATGCCCATCCTTTTGAGATGAGGGGAATGAAATTTTATAGTAACTTATAATCACCTAAAAGTGGTATTTTAATGGTAAGAGTGATACTTGAGACTACCTATTCTTAGCTTAGCCCTAGACCTATCTAAAGCATATTATTACACTTTTATAGCCTTCATGCGGGACACAGGCATCCCTAGTGATCTCAAACACAATCTCAGACCCTCATTTATTGATCTTGGCCCTTCATTCCTAGTGTTTTTCTAGTTGGACATTAGCACCACTTTAAGGACACTAGATCCATGTGGTTATAGTGTCCCTAAAATGGCACATATGTCCTTCAACTTATCTTCCTTGAATGAATATATTTTCAAAGGTAAAACCCTCTTAAGGTTGGCCTAAGCATCTTTTATTATTTTCAAAGAAACAAAACACTATAAATACATGACTTTGATCCCTCTATCCACTATATGGAGATGATATGCAAAATACCTATTCAAAGACAAAATAGTTTGAGAAAAATTAAGGTTATTAATCCCTATTCTACCTTAATTTTACATACTACCATATACAACAACCCTAAGCTCATATTTTCTAGATTTCAAATCTTAAAGACACTCAAGGCACTCAAAGCCAATACCATACTAACATCACTTGCACTTGCACTAGCACTTAAGTGGGGAGAACTACATCAAGATTGATCCCTCCTTAGAGTATTGGTATGTAAGAAACTCTTTTCATGATGGGGTGTTGAGGATGTCTAGCCTATCCTACTAATTAATAGAGTTTTCATCTCTTATCCTACTTATAAGGAAGATTAGGGTTTGCATCATTAATTAGTTATTAAAGAGACAATGCATAGTTTTAGACATCATGCACATAGGAATATAACCTAAAAGTATAGACACAAGTACACCCAAAAGTTCAGGATAATCTTACATAGAGGAAATTAGTGTCATTATCAAGACACTAGATCCACATGGTGCCTCTGTCCAAATGTGGTTCTACTATCTAGGAGGGGTTCTAATATAGGAATCCAATTAATGACACTCAGACCTATTCTTATCTTAGTTTCTAGCACGCAAATTGTCTAGATCAAGTTTTTTCTAGATAAGTCTTTATTTCCACATATTTATTACTATTTTTAGAAATTCAAAGCTAGTCAAAATCTATAACAAATCATTATTTATTTTATGCATATTATTTTCCTGATTTAGACTACTCAACCCTTTAAACAAAATAGGATTTACATAAGTAAAACCTTAAAAGGTTAAACATTTGGTGAACATGACTTACTTTAAACATTGTACAAACCCTAACCCTATATAACCTTAGGGTTTACATTTACAACATTTAGATTTTAGATCCGCACACTTTTTGATTTTATTTAACCTAATCATGATAATAATGATTGAAGAGGTGTACCACTTTCTATTACAAATTTCAATACTTTCATTTACATGCTTGTTCTCTTTAATTTATAATGAACTTAGAAAAGGTAGATACATGTATACATGATGCTTCATATCAATTAAAGTGCTTGTCATGTTTCATTATTTCTTTATCATTTTATTTTTCTCTTATGTGGAATGAAATTAAGACACCTATCTTTAATCACATAGAGAACACATTACATCAAATAATAACTATACTACCTAAAATGAACAAGTCTCCCTTATATGCATTTTGATCTTTGGTTCATTTTGATTCCTTCCCTATCACTCCTAGACATAAGGAAACATCAATGGTCTCACTTATACCTCCTCATTATTGATCACACACATCTAACCACCATCCCACCTCTACTATTAGTTTTACACTCTTAGTATACCCTACGATCCAAGTAATGATGTCCTGATGTGGTCATGAAGCTTGCCAAGTTTACAATAACCATAGCTATAACTTTATTGATCAGAGCAATGTTCCTTCAGATCAATTTCCATTTTAGATATCTTACAACATGATAACACATACAAATACATTTTTTATGTTGTACTTCATGACACTCAGGTACTTCAAACATCTGAGTTTGATTTTGTTGCTTTTATAATTGATACTTTGAAATGGACAAAATAACATATTTATTTTGAGAGGGAAGATCTCCCACCTCAACACATCATAGATTTACACCTACCTCTCTACATTGCCTTATGAATTAATGAGGTAGGTGTCAAATGGGTTTTAATCAATAATGGTTCAAGATTGAACATTTTCAATATCTCTTTTCTATGACTTCGTAATATATATGCTAAATATTTGGATCCTTTTGATATTAAAATTTGAGTGTTTGAGAATATTCCACACAAAGTTTTGGGTTAGATCACATTAAACCTTACATTAGGGCCTAAAACACTACCTACCACATGTCAAGTTATGCCTAATGATTTTAGTTATAATATCTTGCTTGGAAGATCATGGATTCATTATATGCATGTAGTTCCATCCACTTTACATGTATGTTTAAAATTTAGTTACAAGGGTCATATATATACATGACCTATGGATAAATAACCATTCAAGTATTATCAATATACAAAGCCTTCACACAATTACATTCCTCACATGGATTTTGATACAAAACCACTCTAGTATACAATTCAAATCATGTATATAACTCCCCAAATAATTCTAGAACATGATAATAAGTTAACTTCACCCTTTTTATTAAGATATTTTTAAAAGATGGGTTACATAAGACAAGGGCCTTGTACACATTAGTAGGGAATCCTTAATCCCATTAAGGATTATGATCAACATGATAGATAAGGACTTGGATATATAGATAAAACATCTAATGCCAAGTGATATCACCATGCTTCTTGACATATCATGTTTTTTCCACCTATTCTATGGGTAGACAATACAATGAACCATGTTTTTACACTCTTAGTCATTTACCCTAATCTTGTCGATGCTAGAGTTTCTCTAGATATTCCTATTTTTAATGAGTTTTCTAATGATGAGGCTCTCTTATAATTATTGGGTGCATATGAGGATCTCCCTTCCTTCTATCATAAAAATAAGTTTTCTCATTCCATAAGTGCCATACATATTTGGTGAGTGTTCAAATGACTCGGATGATATTTTGCCCAACATATATTATATTATCCTTAAAACCCCATACATTATAGATCGATCTAATTTAATTAATGAATAAATAATAAAATTCAATTATGGCACAAAAACTAACCCTCGTATCATACTATTAGTTGCTACCTTGTATAAAATAGAAGATACATATATTTGTCAGATTTGAAAAGATTTTCCTAAAATATTTTCTTGGGCTTATTTCAGTATGCATGAAATTGATCCCTCAATAATAGTACACATAATTATATTATATCTCAATGCCAATCTAGTTAAACAAAATATTCAAAAAATGCATCCCAAAGTTGCTCTTCTAGTTAAAGATGAGATCTAACGATTATTAGATGTCAGTTTCATTTGACCAGTTGTTCATCCATAATGGGTTGATAATATTATTCCTATTATAAATCCTAATAGCCAAATATTATGTTTTTGTGATTCCAAAGACCTCAACAAATCATGTTTTAAGGATGAATTTCCTTTACCCAACATTGATCTGATAGTCAAATCCCCAACAAGCTACAAGATGCTCTCTTATACAGATGGTTTTGACTTATATAATCAAATTAACATCACTAAAGAGGACCAAGAAAATTATTATTTTACCACACTATTGGACACTTTCTACTATATTTTCATGCCCTTTGGATTAAAAAATGTAGGCGTGACATACCAATGGATAATGACACATATCCTTTATGATCTCATTAATAAGACAGTTGAAGATTACATCAATGATTTTCTTGAAAAATAAAAAGAGAAACAACATCATGTAATAGATTTGCAACAATTTTTTGAGAGATTCAAAAAAACATATGACTCAATCCAAAGAAATATGTCTTTGGGGTTTCATCGGGAAAACTTTTTGGGATTCATAGTATCCCAACATGACATAAAGGTTGACCCTAAAAAAATCAAAGTAATAATAGATATGCCTCCTCCCACCAATTTAAAATAACTTCACTCCCTCTAAGGAAAAATTTAAGCAATCCATCACTTTGTGGCACAACTCACATTTAAGACCCAATCATTCACTAGATTGCTTAAAAAGGATTTGAAATTTGAGTGGGACATCACATGTCAAGAAAGATTTGATACACTTAAAAAAATACTTACTAGTCCCACCTATCTTGGTACCAATAGTACTTGAGAAGCCACTTATACTTTAATTCTTAGTGAAAGATCCTGCACTTGGTGCACTCTTAGCATAACATGATGATTAGCATAAAGAGAAGTCCATTTACTACATCAGTCGTACACTAGTTCACTATGAAAAAAAATATCTAGAAATAAAAAAACTTTGCTTAGCACTTGTATTTGCTACTTAGAAGCTCTGACACTATATCATTAATAATGAGACACAAATCATTACAAAAATTGATCTTGTAAAATTCCTCATGTTAAAAATGCATCTTTTAGGCTATATTGCAAAATGGGTTATGTTACTCATAAAATTTGACCTCAAGATCATTTTAAAAAAATTAGTAAAAGGATAGATAATTATAGATTAATTGGTAACAACCCCATTACTGGATATAAATCTTATCAACAATGATTTCAGATATGACTTCATAACATATAATACCACTTCAGATACATGAATAATGTTTTTTGATGGTTCTAGATGTGCACCTGGTACTGGATCTAGAATTGTTTTCATTGATCCACTTGGACACACAATACCTCTCACTTACTGAATTAGTTTTTAATGTACCAACAACATTACAAAATATGAAGCTCTTATCTTAGGCCTTCAAGCATATTAGGCTCTTCATATTAAATCAATAAAAGTTAATGGGGACTCACAATTAATTATCAATTAAGATACAAAGATCTACAAAATAAAATAAGGATTCCTGATTATTTATAAGAATATGGTTTAATGTCTACAGGTTCAATTTGATATTTTCTCTATCAATAACATCCCACACCTATATAACCATCATGCAAATGCAATGGCTAACATCACATCACTGATCCCCATCATATAGATGCAGACTAGGCTATTTTTACTATCAAATGATTAAAATCTCCTTCAAAGTCCCATGTAGACCTTATCACTCTAATAGTTCTAGTTACCACTCATAATACAACACCATTTTAATGATTCTCTAAAATATATAACTTTTTAAATAAATTTATTACACCTGATACTTTCACAAGAAATGGAAAGTGTAAACTATAGTGAAACTCCCTTCGATATGTCATCATTGGTAGTGATTTCTTTAATCAATATTTTGAGGGACACTTACTTTGATGCTTGATAGCTGAGTAAGGTAAATTAGCTATTCAACAAGTACATGATAGTGAATGTGGTGGTCATTTCAATGGCAAAGCAATGTCACACAAGTTACTTAGACAAGGTAACTATTGCACAAACATGGAACAATAATGCCAAGAATGCACCAAGTTATGCAAAAAATGTCAATGCCATGACAACCTACACCATGTACCTTTAAAGTAACTGTAACCTATTGTATTCCCTTGGCCATTTATGCTATGGGGCTTTGATCTAATTGGTAAGATAAACCAAAAATCTGTAAGAGGTCATAAATTCATTATCACAACTACATAATATTTTACAAAATAGGTAAAAGCCATCCCATTACAGTCCATAAATGGAGAAGATATATGCCGTTTTCTAATGACAAATATTATTTATTTCTATGGCCTCCCAATGGCCATAATCATAGATAATGGAACCTATTTCAAGAATAAAATAGTGAAATTCTTTAACACCAAATACAGAATGTGACACACATTCTCTACTCCATATTACCCATAGGAAAATGGTCAAGAAAAATTAATAAACAAGACAATCAATAGTCTTCTTAGAAAAGAAATTACCAAATTTGGTGATGACTAGCATAATCAACTCATCTATGCATTATGGGCTTACTGCACCAATATATTCATACTAATAGGAGCCACTCTTTATTCATTGGTATATGGCACAAAATCAGTTATCCTATTGGAATTAGAAATCCCCTCCTTACAAGTGTCTTTAAAAGGGCTCATCAAAGATGATCAGTACAGAGAGATGTCTCTATGAATTAGAAAAATTGGATCACACACACATTCAAGCTATAGAGCATCTTAGAGCCTATCAAAAATGAATCTAGAGAACTTACAATGACCAAGTCTACAACAAGGAATTCAAAGTCAATGATTTGGTTTTAAAATAAAATCTTATAAATGTCAACGCTAAGGAAGAGAACAAAGGAAATTTTAAACCAAATTGGCTTGGACTATACATCATCACATAAAAGCTTAGCCCAAAAGTATACCATCTAGCTTCACTTGATGGAAAGTTAATCAAAAACCCATTGAACATCATGCATCTAAGGAGATTTTAGATATAAGTAATGAACAATTCGTTTTCATATTACTTGTACATAAGCTTACATCTAGAAAATACAAAAAATGTAATATTTCAAAAACACAAAAACATTCAAATATTACTCAAAAAACATAAAATTTATAGATTGCATACATTGCTACGTTCACATTTATTATATTTTCTAGACATTACATATGCTAGCTATCTTAGTATAGTTATTTTTATCATACCACATTATTCACTTATTCTTGTCGAATGCTTACATATTAATTATACGACTTAGGTCCACTACACTAATCTAGAATTTCTATTATCTACCCATTGGGGGTATTTACATCAATTCATGGTTATTCATTTGAAACATTTGCCCATTTGGGGGCATCTTATACATAGTTTTTATTAGAATTTTTTATCCTTACATACTCTACATTCTAGTTTTAGCATTGTTATATCTTGGTATTGATCATTGCTATCACACTCATATTTTTTTGTTGGGTAACACTAATTTAGACTCAACATATGTATATCCTAGCTCTTACATAGATTTGTCGTATATAGTTATGCATGCTTTCATTTCTAGCTTTCATAGTTTAGACTTGATTGTATTTATATGCTTATTCTATTCAAGAACATTTGAATATGCGATTATTCTTTGTCTCTACACCACTTCTATTCACAATATGTATGCCTTAGACATATACCCATGTCCGTTGTATGTTATTTCCTGATTGTGTGTGCGAATATTTGAACATGTCCTACTATGTGTCTCTAAGCCAAATTTCTTGTTGTTTATGTATGTGAACATTTAAACATGTCCTTGTATGTCTCATTTTTCTTAGATTTAGTGACATGTACCCATGTCCCTTTTATTATGGCTCCTTGGCCTATTTTGTGTGCCTCATGTGTTTTTTATGTATGCTTTCTTATATGCATCATGGCCATGACACTTGTATTTTATTGTTACACACACAAGTTTTTGATTCCATGAGGGACCTCATGCATCTACCATTCCTAGTTGGGTGCAATGATGGACATCATGCCTCATCCCCCTAGGTAGATACTCAATTATACTCAAATTTTTTATTAGATACATTTATTACATCTAGCTTGACACCCTTGTGCAATGATAGACATGACATACATCTTAAATTACATGTTTATGCTTATATTATCCTACATTTTGATGTTATGTTTACACATTATACTGGATTATCATGCAATTATCATATATGCTCTAAATAACATACATTTTATAGAGCTTTTACTTTTGAGGACAATTCTTGCAAAGGTTTAACAACTACCCTCAAATGAGGGGGCATTCATAGGGGTTTATCATAGAGATCAGGCTCCTCTATTTGACTCACAAAATATTTTTTAGCACATATGCTTAGTTTCAAAAAATTAGACATAGGTAAACATAGAGAAAAAAAGTGACTCAAAAACTAGTACAATGATGCATATTTTAGACCAAAAAGACATTAGTGCCCAAATAGGGAAACTAGTGCCATATGGCACTACTATCCAAGATGTGATGCTACTATCTAGTAGCCTCAATTTTAGGATAACTTAAATTGGCTAGAACAATGCACTGGGTACAATATAGGTTTGCACAGATCTAGTTACTGGTTTGATAGTTATAGTCATTTTTTACTCAGATTCACATTAACTCACCTCAGATTCATATCAATTATTCATATTATGGGAATCATGCATGGCATGATCATCCCCATATTTAGTTAAAATACTTGAATAAATTTCTTACAACTTAGTCTAGAATCAATATGCTCAAATATCAAATTGGGGGTACATGCGTGGCACATTGTTTCCATATGTTCAGTTACACACTAGTTGATAAGATGGATTGACAAACTCCATGTAATTCTCTACACTATATACACTTAAAATCACACTCTAGGTTGTCACTAGTTTCATGCCTTACTCCATTTACAGTGGTTGGCATTCCTGAGTGGCCCAAAGCTACCTAGTGTACCCAAGTGGCTGTAGAGCTAACATACATAGTTAGTTATACTCAATTAGACATTTATTATATTTTGAATAATTTAGTTTTAGATGAATCTACTACACATGAGTGGCAAATGATGGAATCATAGCCTATTTGATTTCTTGAGCCACCCACATGAGAGGGTTGGATACAATATCAATCCAATCTAAGCTATTCATAGGTTATGATCCACCAAACAAGGGTAAATAATGATGGAGTCAAAACTGGATTTAGTTCTTAAGCCACCCATGTATGAGGATTGAGAAAAATATCAACTTAGTCCAATATATTCATCAGTTTGATCACTATATACATGCACACACGTAGGTTATCACTAGGTTCATGCATTAGTTTGCATACCCAATGAGGTGTATTCATTACTTTATTCTTTCCCATTTATTTACTCAATTTTACTCAGTTTCTTCTTTACTTAGCATAGTCTTTTACTTTGATATCTCTTAATTAAGGACTAACTTATGAATGTTTCATTTGTAGGTCATGTGCTGGATCATGTTTCACATACACATACCCAAATTCACATACTCAAACTCAACTTCATGGGCTTCACTTCCTAGGTAAGTCCATGTACACTTTTATTTCCTTTATACTAGTCATTTCACTTTACTGCATTTTTAGCATAAGGGGGGGGAATGTAATCACCTAAATGTGGTATTTGAGTGCTAAGAGTGATAATTGAGAATATATATTCCTATCTTATCCCTAAACCTATCCTAGAGTCTATTATAACACCTTTTTAGCCTTTATTCAGGCCACATGCATCCCTAGTTAGCTCAAACATAGCCCCAAACCCTCATTTCTTGATCCTAGCCCTTTATGCCCAGTGTTTTCCTGGATAGACATTAGTGCCACATTAAGAAACAAGAGCCATGTGGTTATAGTGTCCCCAAAATGGTGCTTATATCCTTTACCCTATCTTTCTTAAATGAATATATTTTCAAAGGTAAAACCCTCCTAAGGTTGGCCTAAGCATCTTTAATCTGCACAAATAATAGAACACTATAAATACATAAATCTTATCCCTCTATCCACTAGATGGAGATGAGATGGAAAATACCTATTCAAACAAGAAACATGTTGAGCAAAATCAAGGTTATTAATCCTTAGTCTGCCCTACTTCTACATACTACCATCTACAACAATCCTAAGCTCAAATTTTCTAGATTTCCAATCTCAAGCACACTCAAGGCACTCAAGGCCACTACCATACTAGCATCACTTGTACTTTCACCAATACTTAGGTGAGAAAAACTACATTAGGTTTGATCCCTCCTCAGAGTATTGGTATGTAGGTAACTCTCTTCATAACAGGGTGTTAATGATGTCCAACCTATCCTACTAACAAATACACTTTTCAGCTCATACCTTAATTGTATGGAGGATTAGGGTTTGGATCATAAATAAATTATTATAGGCATAATATAGAGTTTTAGACTTTGTGTGCATCAAAACAAAACCCAAAAACATAGACATAGGTGTACCCACAAATTTAGGATAGTAAATAACCCCAACAAATTTTTTTTGGAATTGTTTTTCCAAGTACAAAATAGAACTATGTTTTGGGCCCACTGTGTAACTTTAGTGATGCATGATGCATTTGATTATACCTACACATAGTGTGAACATAACCAATAACCATATTATCTCACCTTGGATGTTTACATAGGGCTAAACACCACTAGGAAGTTCCATAGAGAAGTATGTTACCCTAGGATGACATGTTGTTCAAGGGGGTATTAGTATGCAGATCCATATTGATAACCTCTAAACTTTGAAATAGCACTCATCTTCTCTATCAAACCAGGGAACCTTTATCCCTAACTATGTGTCCCATTACCCCATGTGGTCATGATTTGATAGTTCAAGGGATTAAATAATTCATTCAACCTTAGGATGCTAATAATAATTGAGCCAACATCAATGTTATTATAAATAGATAATGTTAAGAATAAAAAGAATGAAATTAAGCATATCAATGTTTATCTTGTTATCCATTTTCTATGCATGTAAATAAGAAAAAGGAGAAGTACAATAACTAAGCATAGAGGTCTGAAATGATTAAATAGAAGAATCATCTCACTAGCTTTGCTTAGACAAAGTCTTATCACACTGTGAGGTTAGCAAGTGGATGTTTCTAAACCACTATTAAAACCAACATGACATAAGCCTTTGAGTCACCATAATCATTTATAACTTGTACAAACAAGTGTTAGTCCTTGTACTACCCTCATTAGATCACTATACCATGATCTAGAGTTCCTTAGGGATCATGGCACCATCGTTCCCTTACTTGATGAAGGTCACACACAGAGACATAACTTCGTTATAAGATAATTATTCTTCCTTAAAATTAAATGAGTCAAAATGTGCTCCGTTCAAGGTGGATGACACCACACATGTGAGCATCCTATCAAATAAACATACATATGGCATTATTAAAACTAAAGTACTTCTCATGATATAGATATGCCATCTCGTAAGTCAACCATAAGGGTCTCACACCTTTATTGCTGCTTACTTATCCTTTGGTTGTAGTATCATGCTATTTTTAAGAACATAGGCATTTATGCCAGTCAATTAATATGTGTATGTCCATGCAAAATTTTATTACTTAAGTAATTTCAACTATTAACTTGAGTGTCCATTAAGGAAAGCTATGACTTGATAACTCATAACCAAGGTGGACTATTAAATAATAGATCATAATGTAAGAATTATGATTTCACATAATATATTTGATCCTCATCCTAATTTTAGGATTATTGGCAATTCATAAGGATTATTCATGATCTTAATGATCATAATATACATTGTACCAAGAAATTCAATACCAAAGGTAAGCTTATAATATTAAGCACATACATTCACCTATAATTTAACAACCATTTGGCTCAAAAATGCATCACTAACTCTTTACAGACAATTAAGGTGATGCTACCAATTGAGATTATATAAATGAATCATCAATATGAGGTCATTGCAGCACATTTCCCATTTTATATAACTTATAATTTAGGAACCATGCTCAACTAAAGACAACATAATAACTAGAAACAATAACAGATATTACCAACATTCTATTATTCAAGGGCTAAAATATGAATAGTCAAAGTCATACCCAACATGAACAACTGAACAATAACTTTCTAAAACTTCTAAACAATCTAAATCACCAAGTTATCCTCTAGGGGAATAACTATAATCACGAGTACTAAGATCCTACTAGGGAATACATATACAATAATGTCAAGTTATGACAAGTTTAGGAAGCCAAACACAATCTACCATTAAATTGAATTCTATTTCATTGCTTCACGCAATAGAAATACACTCGATAAATGGAATCACTAACATGAGAATAGCCATCAAGATGATGATGATGATGATGATAATAATAATAATAATAATAATAATAATAATAATAATAATAATAATAATAATAATAATAATAATAATAATAATAATAATAATAATGCCTTGCTTAGAGAAAAAATATATAATTAATGACATAAGTATAACTAAAATATAAGAACAATATATTGTAATATTTATTACCCATAAAGTGAACCAATATGTTAATCATAATTTCCAGGTGCAACATACACAACTTAACATCCATTTAGTAATGATTTCACCTCCTTATATTTAGGAATAACCCAATTTGTATAGATGCACCTTAGTTCCTTAATTTGTCATAAACCATGAATTTATGAACTCATAAAACATCATAATAATAACTTTAGGGAGTATGCATTTATCACATAAATGGCTACATAATTTTTCTATGAATGCTGATTTAAGTCAAAGTTTACATATCACATAAAATGTTTTAAAAATGACAATGCCTCTTGGTTTAATGTTTCCTCTCAAACATAGTTAGATAACATCAAGTCCTTGCCAAAATCAATAAGTAAATCTATATGCTAAATTGGCATTCCATGCCATAAAGATGTCACCAGATGATGTTTATCATGAAATATATATCTTATCAATTCCATCAAGGGATTTAAAACCTTTAAATGTATTTTATCATGAAATAATACGATACCAACTTGATTTCATATGAATTTAAGGGTTAAAGACAATATAGATACTTCTATTCTAATAGAACTTTTTACAGCTTCATGAATAATTCATAACAATAAGTATATTACTATGTTATTCTAATGAGTATATAGTAGCATATAAAGATAAAAGCATAACATATTACAATCAAAGTTACAACTACCATTTCAAATATAAGAAATAAAATCCAACATATATACATATCAAGAGGAATAATTATAGATGGTTAGATATCTAAGAACCAAACTACCATCTTCATTACCACTACCAATAAGCACACCATATACAATATTGTTCTTTCCAACTTAATAAATATTACAAAGCTGCATAATATAATAAGATGGAACCAATACATAAAATGAACAACCATGGAACAATCTAAGCATGCTCACCAATAATCATATACCAAAAATCATAGATAAGAGACATGTCACCATAAGAATTCTAGGTGTCTCAAAGGAAGAGGATGAACATGGAAATAGAATACCACTTTAAACCATCCCTATGAGCCCAACCATTAGTGGGCCTTCTTATCCCAACCATCATTTAGGTGAAGGGTTTCAACAATCGGGTACTCGAGTGAGGTAAGAGGTATGCCAAAGATACTAAACCACCATACTAACTTATAAAAATAGTAAACATGCAATAAAAAAATTGATATAGCTGAAAAGAATAACACAATACCAAAATGAAACCAATGAATAAAACCAACTAGTTAACATTCAATCCTTTGACAACAATCATATAATAATGAATTATATTCACTAACTACCTCAACACAACTATCCAAGAGGAGAAAGGTAGAACTCATACAATATAAAGAACACAACTTGGTTGAATTTGAAATGCCAAAGTACATTCAACATAATTTTACAACTACTATACACCAAAAGCAATAACATACAATAACACTAGAAAAATTCAAAACATTTATCAATGCAAAAACCAACTATAATGAAGGTAGGTTACTCTAATAGCCTAAGGCTCTTAATAGACATAACTAAGTCAATCAAGCCTGTCATTATCATAATAACTCATGAGCCACTCCTTAACCAACAAGGTGGATAACCCTTAATTAATAAGTATCCAAACATCATCTAATGGCCCAAGGCCAAATAGCAAGGCAATGGAATCAACAGTTAGAGAAGAATAAAAGGTTAATAAGGAAGATATTTTTTTAAAAAATGAAGTAACTAACATTCATGATCCATCAAAACCAAAGGAACATCCAAGTTTTGAATACCACATAATGCAACCCAAAATGTAAGTCAAACTAGGTCAAGATGCCATTCATACAAGGGAGGTCGAATAAAGCCGATTGGGTTGAGCCCACTTAAAGGCACAAAAATAAATAGAGATAAAAGTGGGAATATAATATTATTGGCATTACCCATCTAGGTATTTAAGAAGAACCCATCATGCCCAGCTCTTACAAAGCCTTAACCACAACCAAACAAAACTCAAATTACTTTAGCTGTAGGCCATTATACAAATAAAAACCAGATCATCTCCCAAAAAAAAGTGCAGGGTCAAACCAATAGACTTTACATAAACTAGGGCTTACCCATTTAAGGTCTTAACTAAAAAATAACTAGTCCAAACCCCCTTATTTGGGTAGGCTTAACATTTGAAACCATAAATATACAATAGGGTTCACTTAATTAAAAAAATAGTCATAAATAAAATGAAAATCTCCTATTTTCCCAAATTAAGCCAAAGCTTCAAATGCCATGAAATAATGAAATCCCCATTTAAAAAAGGAGCAAATCAAATCAATAACATTGTAGGTTCTTCATGAAGTCTTAGTGACTTCATGATGGACCTGCAACATCCATCTAGCTCTAAAATTTAACTCAACAAAAGCCCATATTTATAACACATCAAGAATGGAACTCACTTACTTGTTGGGACTTCGTAAGTCACCATGGAAAGAGGTAAGGGTTGTAGGATTTATTTATACCTTAAGAACCCAGATCAACCTCTCAATAATACATCAGGCTACTAGAAGAATGTTGGCCACCATAGGGAAGGATGCCCCTTTTCTCTTCTCTCTTCATAGCCTTACCTAAGGAATGGATCTACTTACCTTCCCTAACATGCACTCCTTCATTTAGTAGGATACCTCCTTGCCTAGCTGAGCTTGGGCCCAACTGGATACCATCTCCAACCCTCATCCCCCATGCCCTACACAATCTAATATTTCAACCCAGGTATCACTCCTCCAAAACCAAAGTGAAAAGATAAAAAACAAGGAGTGGGAGTCAAATCCCAACTAAAAAGAATATAATGATCAATAATAATATTAATCAAGAAAAATCATTAAGTTGACCCATGATTATGGGTAAGTCCATTTCCCATGAAGGTATCCCTAATGGTGTTTTTCCAAGGTAAAGAGACCCATATGTGGTCTACTCAAATCCAAACATAACAAACTAGTACCCCAACATACACCAAAGACATGAAGATATCCACGAGCAAATTTATAGCACGAGGGCCACCAAGGAGATCACATCAAAGACATAGCAAGAATGCATCATGAGAAACTAACTCCAAACATATAATGGAAAGACAATAATAACAATGATACCAAAGCTTGTTATCTTCAAGCAGGGAACAAGAACAAAAAAACACATGCACAAATATAAGGTAAGACCAATAAATGATGAAAAAGTGATCATGAAAAAAATATATAAGACAATGGTGTCTCAGTATCTTATCATAACATTAAACCTATAAGAGTGACTTCTAATTACTCATTCACCCCTTGAGTATACCTCGAGATGTCAAAACCCCCTACTGAGCCTAGCTCGCACCTTGGTTCTTGAATCCACCAAATAAGACATAAGAAGTACCAAAATGATGTTAATATGGATAGTAATAAATTTAGAATGAATCATTAAACATGAAATAATAAATTAAGCATAGACATCTATAGTTATAAATAGACCAGAATTAGTACTGATGACCATGAACCGGAGCATACCCTATGAAACATAATCAACAACTACAAGAGTAGTCAATTTCAATCTACATTCAGTGAAAGATGCTATATCAATAACATATAATAATGTAAATAAACTAAAACAATATATATATATATATATATATATATATATATATATATCAGGATAAAATGAATCTAGTGTAAGTGTCAACGATGATATAGACATAATCACAATAGCTGCCCAAGATATCTCACATCTCAACCATTTGAAACAAAATTAACATCAATAATTGTTAGTCCAAGTGCTATCAAAACATAATGAAAAAATATATTAATTAGGCATCTACAATAGGTCACAAGGTCAGGTCATGACATCCTTCCCTCCTTAAAGTGGAGCCATCTTAGTGATTTATTGATAGTCAAGAAACAATATTACTTTGAGATGTTCAATTGAATAATTTTCACTATTTTACAACATTCCCACCCATTATGGGGTGGAAATACCTCAGCTTTATATTGTTGGCATTCCTATTTTCTGCCATTAGGACAACCCCATTTTTATTTACATTAGGCTAAGTAATGGCCTCCTTCCTTCATGTGTCCTTTGCGATACTAATAAAGTAGAATGACATGTTATGCATCATTTTTATAGTAGAATATTTGACCAATATCTTAACTTGGTTAGAACTTTTTCCAATCTCATGCCTTAAAAGGCAATCTATTACATTAGAATTCATCAAAACCAACTACGATCAGGTTTAAAAAATCAAATATGCCTTCATTAATCAACAAAATTTCATGGCAATATCTATTTATTTCCATACATCACTACTGATATTAACCATTCCAACCATTTGTGAAGGCAATTATTTAAACACCACAAGAATACAATGTTTTAAAACATAACTTACACTTAGCTTTAATATGCTTTCTAACAAGGGTGCTATCATCACTTCCAAGTAGGAAATACAACCATAGTTCAACAAGTTATGAATTGATTATTTAAATTAGGTTAGTATTTAAATATCAAAACTTTACTAGGGTCATTATTCACTTTTGTGTCAACACACAGAGATCTTAAACTTGAGGTCAATGATTGTAATCATTCAATCCAACTAGATTACAACCAAATTCCAAGTTAAGAGTGGGATCTTCCATTACAAGCATTATTCCACATGCATAACCTTAAGAACATTCATTATAGAATGTTGTTTCACAAAGGTAGTATTCCATACTATTATGGTTACTCTACTTCATCATCAACCATTTATGGGTTAGTGCAACATCCCATACAAACCACATTGAACATTGGAGAAGCCATTCCAGGCATCACATGTAACCCTAAGGCTTACAACATGTTCTCCATTACCTATGATCTCATGATGGTCTAAGGACACCAATCCCGCCATCCAAAAATCAGCCATCTAAGGGGATTACCCAACTTTTATCACTCTATTCAAGAATTAAGTAGGTACCTAGGTTTTTTAACATCCCCTAATTAGGGCTTTATGTTACTCTTTCAAAGCATAAAATCATCATACATTCTAGTCATGAATTTATAACAAATCAAAAATATTCCTCCTAGGATATCTTTATTAGGTATAACAAAAATATTACCTCATCTATAACATGTTTACACTTACAAGACAATACATGCATGCATTTTCAATAATTACCACCTTGCTAATTTTACATAAATGTCCAAATTATAGACCAATTAATGCTTCCCAAGTATATAACAATAAAATTTCACAAGGGTTTCTTTTACAATAACCTCCAAGAGGTGGTTAAAGGAACACTTAATCCTTAAAGTGACCATTATGCATTAAGATCCCATGACTAAATTGTGGCACTCATGATGCACACCCTGAATGAATCAGGTGGTTACTTAGTGCAAAGGGGAGAAGTGGGTTTTCATCCTATGAGAGACTCCACTTCCTACCCCATACCCAGTCTAAACTATTATAGATATAGTGCTTCTCTACCCTCAACCTCATGCTTTTACCAAGGCTCATTACTAGAGTAGTGATGTAAAATTATACCACACACTACAAAACTATACCCTAGAAAATTTCAATTGATAGAGGTTGGTTTTCAATAGGGCAAAGTTACATCATAAAAGTATCTTATAGTCACATTACCACATACTAATATGTTAACAACACAAATTCACTCTTATTCCATGACATGTACACAAAATACTCATACAATACTTTTGAAAACATAAATCAAGGTAAGGTTCACATGATTGATTTTAGAAGTGGGAGATTCCTTACACATGTGGTTTATCACCATTCACACATTCCATGGTTAAAAACATATAATCATGTATATAAAGTGTTCATACAATAATGATAATATCAAGAAGAAAATGTTAAAGTCCATAAAGTTAACTATATTCACATTGTATAGTGAAGATACAAATTACATGGTCTAATATAATCAATGAAATGTAATAGTTTACATGACATATAATAATTTTACATGCAAAGGAGGAACCACATGAAATAGGTCACACATACTTGGCTCAGGTATTTTGATAACTTATGCCAAGGTACTTTCATATCATAATAATTAAACACACATGTTGGTGAAGTACAAGAGTCCATGATTCCCATCGATCCATCTGATGTTTGAATGTCATCCCAATGACATCTAATATCCATCTTCTAATACAACATGCTCAGTCCCAAGGACTCAAGCTTATGATCACCTTCTTTCAATGAAGGATGTGTCCCAATAAGGCTTGTAAAATCTATTTCCATGAGTTTTATAAATTTACTAATAATTTTTATGCATCATGGATAGATGGCTCATGCTACCTGATAAGAATAAGAAATCCCTAAAACTTTTTAACTTGCCCAAACAAGTCAGTCACATTCACCCCATTAGGCCCCCATACCCTGGGACCTCCCAAGATGTTATACCTTATCATCATTATATGGCTCACCCTTGAATGATATCAATGCCCACTATGGCATTGTTTCTTGGTTCCAACAACAAGCTTATATTACTATTCTTCTAATTGACTTGATCTAATAAGTCAAAGGTTGAATAGTGATGCTTGTTCGGTACAACATCACTTTGGGAAAGGGTGAACTTAGCCAAGGCTCAAAGTGAATGCTATATCACTACCATGGAAATTAAAATTTCCCATAATCATTAAATTTAATTAAAATTCATAATAGACATCCTCATGAATGTAAAATATATCCATTATCATAATAGACACCCTCATGGATGCCCAAACTTAGCCCAAGATCAATTAAACATTCTCATGGACGTAAAACACATCCATGATCATCATAACATCCTTATGGAATTAAAACATATCCATGTTCAAAATAAACATCATCATGGAATCAAACATATCCACACACTTAATAGATTC
Source organism: Torreya grandis (assembly GCA_037957365.1). Lineage (NCBI taxonomy): Eukaryota > Viridiplantae > Streptophyta > Pinopsida > Cupressales > Taxaceae > Torreya > Torreya grandis. Next base: position 692,778 of record JARHVA010001980.1, on the reverse strand, counting down.
TAGCCTTTTGGATTTACACCACCACAAGATTCTTTGTTCAAATTGAAAGTGGCCAAATGCTCACAACAAGTCAAGATTTAATTCATCTCAAGATATTACTTCACCAGTAAATATCTCAAGCCTTATTGATTTACCAAAATAAATTAGATACTCTCACCCTATTCAAACTTCCAAGTTTAAGCCTAACCCTTGATCTTCTCAAGGTTATGATGTTTTAATCATCTATTGATGACTTGCCCATACAAGTCAACAATAGATATCAAACATCATTTCCTTAACTCCAAGGATGAAGTGATTATCACCAATCTCCCATCAACTTGCCCATACAAATCAATAGTTAACAGGTGATGCTTGCTCTGACACAACTTGATTAAGGAAGGTTTGATCCAACCAAGGTTATGGGTGAGTATCATAATGTTATTGCAAAAATTTATCAATTTTTAAACATACATAAATTCTATAAATGTAGGAATTTCCAACACATCAGTTTTGCATAACAAAGAACTATTTTATTAAACTCAAGAAGCTAAGTGCCCTTATAAAATCATAACATAACTCTTTCAAAGCATATAAGACATAATTGGCCACACAAGGTATATAATTTCACCAAAAGTTTTGTATGCACTCAATCATACAATATTCTAATTTAATATTTGCAAGGGAAAGAATAGTAATACAAGTTTTTTCATCCATCACAAAGGTATATACATCCATGCTGATATGAAATAATCTTTCACAAGAGTATGTACATCCATACTATGTGTATTTTCAGCCATCTGAATGTATACTATATAAACATAAACCATCACAAAAGTATGTAAAATCACACAAGAGTTCAACTAGTCTTTTAAGTATATAATAAAATCCATTCAATGTGCCCATAAGCTCATCTATAACCCTAAATCATAGGCTCTAATACCAGATGAAATAACCCCTACCGAAAAAAAATTTGGAATTAATTTTTAGAGTATAAAATAGAACTACATTTTAGGCCTACTACATAACTTCAGTGATGCATGATGTATCTGAGTAGACCTACACATAGTGTGTGAATAACCAATAGCCATATTGGTTCACCTTGGATTCTTACCTAGGGATAAACTCCACTAGGAAGTTCCATAGAGAAGTATGTTAGCCTAGGATGATATGTTGTTCAAGGGGGTATTAGTATGTGAATCCATACTGATAACCTCCAAACTTTTCAAAGGCACTTATCTTCTCTATCAAACTACATAGGAACCTTTATCCCTACCTAAGTGTCTAATAACCCCATGTGATCATGGTTTGATAGTTCAAGAGACTGAATAATTCATTTTGCCTTAGGATGCTAATAATAATTTAGCCAACATCCTTGTTATTCCAAATAGATAATGCTAAGAAAAACAAGATTTAAATTAAGCATATTAGAGTTTATATTGTTATCCATTTGATATTTATGCAAATAATATAAATGAAAAGTACAAATATTAACCATGGAGGTATGAAATGATTAAACAAAAAAATCATCTCACTAGCTTTGCTTAGGCAAAGTCTTATCACATTATGAGGTCAACAAGTGGATGTTTCTAAACCACTAATAAAACCAACATGACATAAGCCTTTGAGTCACCATAATCATTTGGAATTTTCACAAGCAAGGGCCAGTCCTTGTACTACCCCCATTAGATCACTATACCATGATCTAGAGTTCCTTAGGGATCATGGCACCATTATTCTCTTACTTGACGAAGGTCACACACTAAGACATAACTCCGTTATAAGAGAATTATTCTTCCTTGAAATTAGATGAGTAAAAATGCACTTAATTCAAGGTGGATGACATCACCCACATGAGCATCCTATCACTTCTCATGATATAAATATATCATCCCATAAATTAGCTATTGCATCTTGCACATTTATTGCTGCTTACTTATCCTTTGGTTATAATATCATGCTATTTTAAATAACATAGGCATTTAAATAAATCAATTAATATGTGCATGTTTATGCAATATTTTATTACTTAAGTAATTTCAACCATTAACTTCAGTGTCCTGTTGGCCAAGTTTGGATCACATAAAGAAATTTGCCTAAGCAAATCAATTTATAGAAGTTCTTAGATGGATTATCAAGATAAATAGAGTTGTTGACTAAGTGGTGACCAAATAATTAAAAAAAAGATGAAATATCACTTACAAAGCTTTTGAAGCACTTTAATCAAGCTTAAAGTGCAATTTGTTGATCTTTGGGAAGTAGGCTTAGAAGCTGGTGTAAGATTGCATAGTATGAATGTCAATAAGTTTTCATGATGGTCATGACCTTCATGAATATAAATCAAGTTTCAAAAGTCTTGGGGACTCATTTTTATCCTTGAAAATTCAAGCACAAGCTTTGAAGAGCCAGACCATCATCAGGGTATCATGCAAAAAAGAATGGGTCAACTTGTGCATTTTATAAGTATGCTCAAAAAGCCTTGTGGGTTTGAAGGATCACATGGAATCAATGTTCTCAGTGCTAAGATCATACTCTACAAAATTCATGTCTTGATGATATTTCTATCTTAAAATCTAATAATTCAAAGATTAACTTGTAGAATAGAATGTTCGTGCAGACGCAAATTTTAAGCCATGGCAAATAACTGTTTAGATTAAAAAAATCCTAATAAATTCATGTGGATGTCAAAAATGTTCATGAAAACATAAAATGACGGGTGTGTAAACATCAAAATTAAGCTAAAAAATTAATATTTTGGTGTTTAAAGTGTGATGGTCACACATACATCATTGGCGATCACATAGACATCATTGACGGTCACATGGATGTCAAAATAAATCTAAACAATTATCCATTGGGGTTCAAAGATTGATGGTCACATGGATGTTAATGATGGTCATGTGGACATAAAATATAGGCATGCAAACATCAATTTTGGGCCTCATGAATTAGTCATTTGAGTTCAAATGATGGGTCCCTACAAGATCAAGGGCTCACATTCAATTTGCATCAAAGATCTATGACATGTGAGTAGGTCAACGAGTCAAAAGGGTCCCTAAAGTAGATCTAAAGACATGCATTTTATCATAAAAAAGGGTATAAATGATTCAATATGGGTCAAAAGTTCAATAAATTGAGTCAATAATTGACAGCTAATGAGCAAAGGCAAGCCCAAGAGATTTTTGATGAAGGTTGTTGAAGCAGTTTTTGACATGAGCAAAGCAAATACAAAGGAACCAAGATTGAATAGGATCCAAGTTAAACCATAATTGGTACATTGAGATTTAACATCATCATTATAGTTTTATGGAGATAAAATATGTATTTAGACCTAATATAGATCAAGGGTCGACAGATTGTTATGGAAATGAGACTAGACCATATGATGAGCTTTATTTATCGATATTAATAGCTATAGGAAAACCAATAAACAAGATTGGTTTTCAGAATATAATGGGGTAGATAGGTGACTATGAAGGAGTGTCTCATCTTTTAATATGGCCCCAACTTTGACAAATAGTCATAAAAAGTAGACTTGGGCATGGCTCTATCAGGTACATGGATATAAAGACCTTGCCCTCATAATGAAGTAAGTAGAGATGGCATGGAAGATCATAACAAGATATCTAGGGATTAAATTAGAACAATGGAAAATTTAATTTTGTTTATAATCTTTGAGGATCTTCCCTCTTATTAAGGATCATGACCCATCATCTACAAAATAAACCCTTATCTTCTAGTGCAGATTTCTTAACCAATAAAAAGAGTTGTAAGACTATTAGAGCAAATGAAGGCCAATTGGTCTATGATGTATTAGTCTTAATTAGATAAAAGGTGGTGGAACATCCCTTTAAATGTTTTAGATCATTATTATTTTTTAGATGGCATGCTCCCTCTTCTCTCTTCTCCCTCTTTCTATATGATCCCATTCTTTTTTCTATGTTAAGGGTTCTTAGATTTTTAGAATTTTTATCTTTTTGGGAGAAAAGGATACTCATTGAGACTCTTGAAAAAGGGTGCTAATTTTATAAGGCTAAACCCTATAAAAATATTTTAATAACTACCTCTTGAAGTAATAATATTGACTCTTTGCCTATCTATTGCCTTTGATTAGTGCTTAATATGCTTGTGTATGATGAATTCATGAAGGAGAATCTTCCTAGTTCATTGTCCTTTTGCTTGCATTTTTAAAGGTGTTTTCAAGCTATTACAGGTCTATATTAGTGTTTTTTTTGAACCTCTTGTATGAAATACTTGTGCAATTAGTAATATTGTGAGGTTATGTGAGCTATAGTTGTCTTATGCTGATCTAGTGTGGGTTCAAGCTCATGTGAGTATCCATATTTTTTGGTGCATCAAATTTTAGCCCTCTTAGGATCCCCTTCCCACTTTATAACCATTTTCTCTATGACAATCATTATTTTAGGTGAGCATCAAGAGGAATCTGACCTTCTCTAAAGGTTTAACCCTACCATAAGCTACCCATAGCCTGGGGTTGTCCCAATATTATAACTCAATTGGAAAAGGCCTGAAGAACCCTCTACAAGGGTGAAAATTAACACTATAAATTTTTTTGGCATGCTCAATGGGAGCCAATTTAAATAAAATATTGATCAAGTTTGATGTTGGTTTGATCAGTTTGTAGCAGTTATAACTTTATGCAACAACATCTAGTGACTCCAAAAGAATAATCAACACTCTAGTGCAGAGAAATAACTGTCTCTCATGCCAAAGGTGATAACAAGGTCAAATTCAAGATTTATTCCCTTTGAATTTGTTTAATTACCTTTAAATTCAATCAAAAAGTCAAGGTTTTCTAATACACACCCATATAAAGGCAACTTTACTCCTAAATCACTTTCAAGGCCTACCCTTGCAATAAGATCTTTGTTGAACCCTTTCATAGCCAAAGTCCTTGGGACCTCCCTAATTATGATCCTATTTCAATATCATCTCTCAAAAGTGTCTCCTATTTTACTGGAGACCAAGCTACAACACCTTTTAAACACCTCATGGATATAGCCAACTTTTACAATATTCATGATGTCAATGAGGAAAATGTGGAAATTAGGTTATTAACCATTTATTTCAAAGGTAAAGCCTTAGAATGGTATAAAAGCCTTGCTGTTAATTCCATTTCCACATGAGACCAATTAGGAGAGGCTTTGTGTAAAATGTTTGAAGATAAAAGTGACCATTTGTCACTTGTAGAGCAGTTGACCACAATAAAAAGAGCCCCTCATGAAGTCATGCAAGACTTCACTACAAGGTTCCAAAAAACTTGGGATATAATCCCAGTATCTGTTAGGCCTACCCATGAATTTGCCTTCCTATACTATTTGAAATCCCTTAATAGTGACATTTCATGAATTATCTAGTTTATAGGAGGAAACACATTGCCAAATGCATATGAGGTGGCAATCAGAGTAGAAAACTATTTATTCCAACATGGGAAGCTAACACCTAGACCGCCAATGCCTTTATTCTCTAAGATCAAACCATCCCTTGTTTCTATTCCTCCCCTTGATGTCATTCCTCCTATGCCTATAATTACTACTATACTTTCACCCAAGTAAGAAAAGGCCTCCACTAGTGGATCTAGTGATTCCTAAGAACATAAGAACTTTCAAGAGCTTAAGAGCATGTTTTAGTCTTTGGGAAATGAGCTAGTGAATGTTAAGAGGCAACAAGCTTTCAATAGGCCTCATCAAGCCTCATATCAACCTCAATATCAATATTGTCAAGAAAATAGGCCACCCTATAAAGGAAACTTCCAAGGCTAGGGCCAAGGTCAAGGCTAGGGATAAGGGCAACCTAGTTATAATAGGCAAAGCAGTTACAACCCTAATGTAGCAAACACTTCTAACACATTGGTCCTTATCCATAATAATGTTGTTCAACAAGATAAGAGTACCATGCCTTGTAATCAATCTTTTGGGTAATCCATTGTAATAAACATTGACTTCAACCAAAATTTTAATGATCAATGGTAGTAGGCTGCCAACTATGGGTACAATCAAGATCTCATGGCTCAAAACATAGAGGTGCCCATGATGAAAAAACCAAAAGAGCTTTAGTAAAGTCATTCTTGGTTAAGGACCAATCCATTTGGGTGATAAAATGGTAAACTATGATCAAGAAGAGTGTTATGCACTCAATCAACTTACTAGTTCTAGCCAAGCATACATTCCAATGGTAACAAATATAAGGTTCAAAAGAAGGAACATGGATGGTAATCAAGAAGCATTTAAATAATCTCTTACCATTACTCCTTCAATATCAAAGCCAAATAGACTTACTACTATTCCAAAGGTTCTAATAGCTCTAGGGAATCAAATTCAGGGGAATGCCTTTATTCCCTAGAAATCACAAACTCAAGGTGTAGTTATGGCTCCCAAAGCACAACCAAAGGTTGGTGGTTCACTCATCAGCATTGTGGAACAAATGAAAAGGTCCAATGTAAGTGTGATAATGTGGGACATGTTCTCCATACCTAGTTCGGTAGACATCCTCTAAGAAGGGTTGTCAAGGATCAATGTTTTTGAGAAACCACTAATCAAGGAGAATGTGGTTCTTACCAATGCAACCAAAGGACTTAGTGAAGGGAAACTAGGTAAGGTGGTCAAAGCTCCTCCCTTATACATTTTAGTGATCATTGGTGACTCTTTAGTACATAATTACTTGGTAGATAGTGGGGATAGCACCTCAATAATGCCAAAGTCTATAATAGACCAATTTTGTCTAAGATATGAACCCCAATCTAGGAGTGTTACAACTAGATGGATCTTCCACCAAGCCAACTGGTATCATAAAAAACCTCAACTTGACCGTGCATGCTTATCCTAGTGTCTTAGTGGTTCAAGATGTATTGATCCTAGATGTACCTCCTTATTTTACCTTATGCCTATCTAGGGAATTCACTACAAATATTGGAGTCTATCTTGTAGCAAATTGGTCATACATGGCATTCTAAACAAGATATGGGACCAAAGTGTGTATCAAGGCTAAGCCCATTGCACAATTTCACATAGAGCCTTATGGACCAAACATCATAAACCTCAATTATACCATTCTTGATGAGAATGAACATATAGTTGGTTTGGAGTTAAACACTTACCTTGAGGAGATACCAAACATGTTTCTAGACGAGATATATAATGAGCATCATCTAATTGACCCATTAGAAGGAGTTAAAGAGAGGGACATGGGTGTCTAATGTTTACATGAAGAGGATCAATCCATGCCATCCCTCATTAGACCTCAAGTAGATCCTAATGGATTATGGAAATTATTCTTTGATGGTTCTAGGAGAAATCATGGAGAGGGTATACGTGCAATGCTAGTGTCCTCCTCTAATAACATGTATTTCTCTTCTTACAAGTTCTGATTTAGTTACTCTTGCAATGCAACAAAATATGAGGGCCTTATCCATGGCCTTCAATGGGCCAATAAGAGAGGGATCAAGAAACTACAAGTTTATGGGAATAGTGAATTGATAGTTCACCATGTTAGAGGCCAAAATGTCACCAAGAATCCCTTAATGAAGTCTTACAAACATAGGGTGTGGGAAATAATTAAATATTTTGAGGCTTTTAACATCCAAGTAGTGCCAAGGGACCATAATGGACATGTTAATAGGTTGGAAGATGTGGGATCTAAATTTGATATCCCAAATGATTTAAAAAGGGCCAAGGTGTAACCATATGTCAAAGTAGTGGTAAGACCATTAGTGCCAAATAATGAAGCTCATTATTAGGTCTTAAAAAATGACAAGTAAATTGCTTGTTTATTATAACATGAAGAAAAATTATCTTCAATGAACAAGAAAAGTTTTAACATCAATATGAAGAGCAAATAGTTTAGTTGAGATCTAATAAGATTCCTAAATGGATTTCCACCCTTGAAGGTCTTTTCCATGAGGGAGACCATATGAAAAAATACAAGATAGTAATGTCAACTAATGAAGATAACTATTAAAGAGTCCTTATCTTCAAGGACAAGCTCTGCAAGATTGGGAAGGTAAGTACTAAAGATCAAAGGCATGCTTTCATAGGACTTTGTAAACAATATGCTGACATCTTTGCTTGGGAATATAGTGACCTGAGAGGTTTTGATCCCAAGTTGACCCAACACATTATAGAACTAGAGGCTAATTCCAAGCCTATCAGGTAGAAACATAGGCCTATAAAACCCAAAATATAAGAGCTTATGAGGAAATAATTTACCAAATTGATTGAATCCAAGATCATCTTCCCCATTAAGCATGCCTCATGGGTAGCCAATTTGGTAAATGTGAGGAAGAAAAGTGGGGAGATCAAATTATGTGTTGACGTTAGGGATTTGAATAGGGTCTCTTTGAAATATCACTACCCCTTACCATCCATAGAGTAAGTCCTTCAGGTAGTTGCTGGTTCAGAATGCTTCTCCCTTTTGGATGGGTATTCAGGTTACAAACAAGTGTTGGTGAGAGAAGAAGATCAATATAAGATTGCCTTCACCACCAAGTGGGGCACATATGCTTACCAAAATATGCCTTTTGAATTATCAAATGTAGGAAAAAATTTCCAAAGAGCCATGAACATGGCTTTCTAAGGGTTGCTAAATCAAATGGTGCTGGTTTACTTAGATGATATCATAATTTTCATCAAGAAAGCCTTTGACAAGAGAGCCATAGCAAGGGACTTCAAGGAAGGGGACTTAGACCTCAGGTGGGACTCAAATAAGGCCAATCTAAGCAACCACACCAAGTTTGATAGATTTTGGAGTGGTTCTTATTTGATCCATAAATGAAAAAAACATAATGATTTTTAGCTTGCCCAACTAGATGGAGAGGTATTACCCATCCCAATCAATGGCATTCATTTAAAACTTTGTTATCAAAAAATTTGAATCTACTGTATAATATTGTAGCATATTAGAATAGATTTCATGTTTTCCTCTAAGTGCTTTGAGCACATCTCTTTTAGTTATGTGTTTCCCTTTCAATAAGTGCCTTGGGAACATTTATTATTTTGTTTCTTTTGAATCCTTATTGGTTCAAAAAGAGGTTTTCTAGAAATGGGTCAGCCTTGAATTAGTTTCATGACAATTGAGGAAAAGACTATGACTCCACATGCCTAATGGATCAGTTTAAGGCTAATAGTCTTTCACATAGCAGGCATGTAATCCCAAGATGTCACCAAAAATGTTGGCTTATTTTGGTTCACATATAGAAATTTGCCTAGGTAAATCAATTTTTGGAAGTTCTTGGATGGATTATCAAGCTAAATAGAGTTCATGACTAAGTGGATGACCAAATAATGAATAAAAATATTAAATATCAATTAAAAATCATTTAAAGCACTTTAAGCAAACTTAAAGTGCAATTTGTTGATCTTTAGGAAGTAGGCTTAGAAGCAGGTCTAAGAGTGCAAAGTATGAAGGTCAGTAGGTTCTCATGATGATCATGATATTCATGGACATAAATCAGGTTTTTTAGGTCTTAGGGACTCATTTTGAGCCTCGAAAGTTCAAGCACAAGCTTTGAAGATCCAAACCATCATTAGGACATCATGCAAAAAAGGATGCATTAACTTACTTGTGAATTTTATAAGTATTATTAAAAATCCTCATAGGGCCAAAGGATTACATGGATTTAATGTTCTCAATTCCAAGATTATACTCTATGAAATTCATGTCTTGGTGAGATTTATATCTCAAGATCTAAGCCTTTAAAGATTAACTTGCAAAATGGAACATTTGTGTGGACATCAATTTTAAGCCATGATAAATAACTATTTGGATTCAAAAAATCCTAAGACATTCATGAATATGTCAAATGATGGGTGCACAAACATGAAAATTAAGCTCAAATATTAACCATTTGGTGTTCAAAGTGTGACAGTTGTGTAGACATCAATGACAATCATGTAGATGTCATTGATGGTCATGTAGACGTCAAAATAAATATTATCAATTTTCCATTGGGGTTAAAATATTGATGGTGATGAAAACATTAATGATGGTCATATGGACATTAAATACATGAATGTAAACATCAGTTTTGGGCCTCATGAATTATCTATTTGAGTTTAAATGGTGGGTTCCTTCAAGATCAAGGACTCACATTCAATCATGAATCAAAGACCTACAACATGTGAGCAATTAAATGAGTCAAAAGGGTCCCTAAATTAGATCCAATGGTACATATTTGATCATACCAAAGGGGATAAATGGTGTGAGATGGGTCAAAAGGTCGATAAGCTAAGTCGATAATCGATATCCAATGAGCAAAGGTGAGCCCAAGAGATTTTTGACAAAGGTCAGTGAAGTAGTTTTTGACCTTGGCAAAATAAATACAAAAGAACCAAGCTCAAATAGGATCTAGGTTGATCTAGAATGTGTAAAATGAGTCTAAACATCACCATTATAGATCTATAGAGATAAAATAGGTCTTTAGACCTAATATAGATCAAGGGTTGATAACCTGTTGTCAAAATGAGACCAGACCACATGGTGAGCTTCATTTATTGATATTAACAACTATAAGAAAACCAATAAAGGAGATTAGTTTTCAAACTATAGAAAAGGACCTATGTTTAGATATTGACAATGGGGCACATAGGTGATTATGAAGGAGTGTCTCATCTTTAAATATGGACCCAACTCTGATAAACAACCATAAAAAGCAAACTTGGGCATGGCTCTGTTAGGGACATGGATATAAGGACCTTGCCCTCATAATGAAGAAAGTAGAGATAGAAATGAAGATCATAACAAGAGATCTAGGGATTAAATTAACAAAATCAAGCATTTGATTTTATTCAAAATATTTGAGGATCTTCCCTCCTAGTAAGGATCTTCCCTCATATGATGTACTAATTGTTCTTGGAACACGTCATTAATTGTTCTTGGATGACATGTTTCATCTTCTCTCTTCTCCCTCTTTCTATATGATAGCATTCTTTTTTCTATGGTAAGGGTTCTCAAAATTTTAGAATTTTTATCTTTCTAGGAGACAAGGATACTCATTGAGACTCTTTAAAAAGGGTACTCATTTTATAAGTTTAAACCCTATCAAAATATTGTAAGAACTACCTCTTAAAGCAATAAGATTAACTCTTTTCCTATATCTTGCCTTTGATTAGTGCTTAGTATGCTTGTGCATGATGAATTCGTGAAGGAGAATCTTCCCAATTCATTGTCCTTTAGATTGCCTATTTTATAGCATTTTCAAGCTATTGAAGGTCTAGATTATTGTTCTATCTAAACCTATTCTATGAAATACTTAGGCAATTAGTAAGATTGTGAGGTTGTGTGAGATATAGTTGTCTTATGCTTATCTAGTATGGGTTCAAGCTCATGTGAGTATCCATATTTTTTGGTGCATCACTTTTTATCCTTATTAGGAGCCGTTTCCCACTTTATAACCCTTTTCCATATGACAAACATTAGTTTAGGTGAACATCAAGAGGAAGATAACCTTCTTCAAAGGTTTAACCCCACCATAGGTTACCCACAGCTTGGGGTTGTCCCAATATTATAGCTCAATTGGAAAGGGCCTGAAGAACCCTATCCAATGGTGTAGATTGAAGCTATAACATATCCATTAAGGAAATCTATGACTTAATAACTCATAACCAATGTGGACTATTAAATCATAGATCATAGTGTAAGAATTATGATTTCATGTAATATATTTGATCCTCATCCCAAATTTATGAATATTGGTAATTTATAAGGATTATTCATTATCTTAATGATAATAATATATAGTGTACCAAGAAATTAAATACTAAAGGTAAGATTATAATATTAAGCACATACATTCACCTATAATTTAACAACCATCTGACTCAAGAATGCATCACTAACTCATTATAGACAATTAAGGTCATGTTACCCATTGAGATTCTGTAAATGAATTATTAATTCAAGGTCCTTGCACCACATTTTTGATTATATATAACTTATAATTTAAGAACCATGATCAACTAAAGAGAACAGAATAACTATAACTAATAACAAATATTACTAACATTCTATTATTCAAAGGATAAAATATGAATATTCAAAGTCATACCCAACATGAACAGCAAAATAATAACTTTTTAAAACTTCCAAATAATCTAAATCACCAAGTTATCCTCAAGGGTACTAACTATAATCAATATTACTAAGATCCTACTAGGGAATAAATATACAACAATGCTGAATTATGACAAGTTTAGGAAGCCAGGCATAATCTGCCATTAAATCGTATTCTATTTCATTACTTCACGTAATAGAAATACACTCGATAAATGGAATCACTAACGTCAAAATAGCCATCAAGATAATAATAATAATGCCTTGCTTAGAGAAAAAATATATAATTAATGACATTAGTATAATTGCAATATAAGAACAACATCATGTAATATTTATTGCCCTTAAAGTGAACCAATATGCTATTCAAAATTCCCAAGTGAAGCATACACAACATAACATCCATTTAGTAATGATTGCACCTCCATATATTCAGGAATAGCCAACACTATACAGCTGCACCTTAGTTCCTTCATTCATCATAAACCATGAATTCATGAACTCATAAAACATCATAATAATAACTTTAGGGATTATGCATTTATCACATAACTAGCTACATAATTTGGTTATGGCTAATAATTTAAGTCCAAGTTTAACACATCATTGGACATGTTTTAAAAATAACAATGCCTCTTGGTTTAATGTTACCTCTCAAACATAGTTATATAACATCAAGTCCTTTCCATTATCAAGAAGTAAATCTATATACTAAATTATCATTCCATGTTGAAAAGATGTCATGAAATAATGTTTATCATGAATTATATATATTCTCAATTCTATCAAGTGAATTAAAACCTCTAAATGTTTTTTATCATATAATAAGATGATACCAACTTGCTTTCATATGAATTTAAGGGTTAAAGACAGTATAGATACTGCTATTACAATAAAACTTTTTACAACTTCATACATAATTCATAACAATAAGTATATCACAATGTTATCCCAATGAGTATACAATAGCATATAAAGATCAAAGTGTAACAAATTACAATTAGAGTTACAACTATAATTTCAAATATAAGAAATATAATCTAACATATATGCTTATCAAAAGGAATAATTACAGCTAGTTAGATATCTAAGAACCAAGCTACCATCTTCATTACCATCACCAATAAGCACATCACATAAAATATTATTCTTTACAACATAATAAATATTATAAAGCTATATAATATAAAAATATATAACCAATACATAAAATTAATAGCCATAGAACAATCCAAGCATGCCCACCAAGAATTGTACACCAACAGGCACAAAGAAGAGACATGATACCACATGAAGTCCAAATGCATCAAAGGAAGAGGATGAACGTGGTAAAGAGAACACCACTTCAAAATAGCCCTATGAGCCCAACAATTAGTGGCCCTTACCACGCCAACCATCAACTAGGTGGAGAGTTTCAACAACTGGGTACTCAGGCATGGTAAGAGGTATACAAAATATACTAAGATACCATATTAAATTATAACAATTATCAACAAAAAATAAAGAACTGATACAATTAGCAAGAATAAAACAACACCAAAATGAAACTAATGAATAAAACCAATTGGTTAACATTCAATCCTTTAACAACAAACATATAACAATTAATTATATTCACTAACTGCCTCGGCCCAACCATCTAAGAGGTGAAATGTATAGATCACACAACACGAAGAACACAACTCGATTGAACTAGAAAATTCCAAAATACAACCAACACAATTTTATAATTACTGTACACCAAAAACAATAACATACAATAACACCAAAAAAATTCAAAACATTTATCAACATAAGAACTAGTTATATTAAAGGTTGGTTACTCTAGCAACCTAAGGCTGTTTAATCAACATAACTAAGTTGATCAAGCCCACCATTATCATAATAAATCATGAGCCACTCCTTAACTAGCAAGGTGGATAACCCATAATTAACAATTACCCAAACATCATCCAATGGCCCAAGGCCAAATAACAAGGCAATGAAATCTATAGTTAGAGAAGAATAATAGGTTAATAAGGAGGATATAAATAATTAAAAGTGAAGTAACTAGAATTCATGATCCATCACAACTAAAGGAACATCCGAGGTTCGTATACCACATAACTCAACCTAAAATGTAAGTCAAACCAGGTCAAGATGCCATTCATACAAAGGAGGTCGAATAAAGATGATTGGGCTAAGCCCACTTAAAGGCATAAAATTAAATAGAGATAAAACTAGGCATATAATATTTTTGGCATTGCCCATTTAGGGATTCAATAAGAACCCATCTTGCCTAGATCTTATAGATCCTTATCCACAACTAAACAACACTTGAAATACCTTGGCAATAGGTAATCATACAAATAAAAACTAGATCATTTCCAAAATAAAAGTGTAGGGTTAAACCAATAGAGTTTCCATAAATTAGGGCTCACCCATTTAAGGTCCTAACTAAAAAACAACTACTCCAAACCCCCTTATTTGGGCATACTTAACATTTACAACCACAAATATATAATAGGGTTCACTTAATTCTAAAAAAACATAGTCATATAGATAAAACAAAAATCACCTATTTTTCCCAAATTAAACCAAAGCTTTAAATGCCATGAAATAATGAAATCCCCATTTCAGAAAGGAGAAAATCAAATCAATAACATTACATGTTATTCATGAAGTCTTGGTGACTTCATGATCGAATTGCAACATCCATATAGCTCCAAAATTTAACTCAACAAAATCCCACATTTGTAACACATCAAGAATGGAGCTCACTTACTGATTGGGGCTTTTTAGGTCACCATGGAAGGAGGTAAATGTTTTAAGATTTATTTCTACCTTGAAAACCTAGGTTGACCTCTCAGGAATACACTAGGCTATTGGAAGAATGTTGACCAACATAGGGAAGAATACCCCTTTTCTCTTCTCTCTTCATGGCCTTACCCAAGGAATATATCTCCTTGCCTTCCCTAATACAACCTCTTTAGTTCAATAGTATACCTCCTTGCCTGGCCAAGCTCGGCCCCAATAGGCCACCATCTCTAACCCTCAACCCCATGCCCTACATGGTCTAAGGTTTCAACCTAGATAGTGATCCTCTAAAAATAAAGTGAAAAGATAAAAAACAAGGAGTGGGAGTTAACTCCAACCTAAAAAATAGAATGATCAATAATAATATTAATAAAAAAAATCATTAAGTCAACTAATGATTAAGGGTAAGTAAATTTCCCACGAAGGGGTCCCTAATGGTTTTTTTCCAAGGTTAAAAGACCCATACATTATCTATTCAAACCCAATCATAACAAGATAGTACCCAAACATACACCAGATACACAAATATATCCATGAGCAAATTTATAAAATGAGGGTCACCAAGGAGATCACATCAACTACATAACAAGAACGAATCATGAGAAACTAACTCCAAGCACACCATGGACATACAAGAGAAACAATGATACCAAAACTTGTTAACTCTAAGTAGGGAACAAGAACAAAAATGCACATACACAAACATAAGGTAGGACTAGTAAAAGATGAAAAAGTGATCATGATAAAAATATATAAGACAATGGTGGCTAGGTATCTTATCATACACATTATACCTATCAGATTGACTTTTGACTGCTCATTCACCCTTAAAGTATACCCAAGATGTCAAAACCCACTACCAAGCATAACACATAGCCTGGTTCTTGCATCCACCAAATAAGACATTATCAATACTAGAATGAGGTTGATATAAATAATAATAAATTCAGAATGAATCATTAAACATGAAATAATAAATTAAGCATAGTCATCTATAGCTGTAAATATACTAGCGTCAATACTGATGAGCATGAACCCAAACATACCTTGTGAAACATAATTAACAACTACAAGAGTAGTAAATGTCAATTTGCATTTAGTGAAACATGCTATATCAATAACATATAATAATGTAACTAAATTAAAATAGTACACACACACACACACACACACACACACACAAATATATGTGTGTAGTGTGTGTGTGTGTGTATCTGTTGTGATTATCTTTAAATCATGGTTGATGCTTACATTGGATTCATTTTATCCTTATATATATATATATATATAATGATAAAATGAATCCAATGTAAGCATCAACCATGATTTAAAGATAATCACAATAGATACCCAATATATCTCACATCTTAACCATCTAAAACAAAACCAATATCAACAGTCATTAGTCTAAGTGCTATCAAAACATAATGAAATAAGTTATCAATCAAGTATCTGTATAGGTCACAAGGTCAGGTCATGACAGATAGTCCTACACAAAGGACATTAGCACCATTATCAAGACACTAAAGCCACATGATACCTTTGTCCAAATGTGGCACTACTATTTAAGAGAGGTTCTAATATATGGATCTAGTTGATGACACTCAGACATGTTCTTATCTCAGTTTTTAAGACTCAAATCATTCATATCAAGTATTTTCTAGATAAGTATTTATTTACACGTATTTATTACTATTTTAAGAAAGTCAAAGCTAGTCAAAATATGTAACAAATTAGTGGTTATTTTATGCATATTATTTCCCTAATTGAGACTACTTAACCCTTTAATAAAATAAAGGATTTACATAAGTAAAACCCTAAAAGGTTAAAACATAACCTTAACTCAAAAGGACAAGATAATTGTGTTCTATCTATATGAATTATGTAACAAAGAAGCACATAGTGGTATCATGTCTAAGTAGATGTATCACTGAATTTGATAATATCTATTTAACCTTAAAAAATAATTATTGGATAATCTAGGGTTAAAGGGGATAGAAATAGCCTAGGGAACAAGGGTAATAAACTATCTCTATAACATGCCAGTTAATTTGTAAACTCAGATAAACAATATTCTAAATTTATATCCTCATATATGTTAAACATAGAAAGTAAAAATTAAAATATATATTGAAATGATGATAAAAATAAGATACTTAGCTGGATTATGGGTTGGGAATAAACTAAATCTAGATTCTAGACTAGTCATATGAGTCTCAAAATTATCCCTATATGGCTTCAGACACTTACATTGACCTTGGACTATTGCATCAATGCTTTTGTTTAACCTGGATGTAAGTTTCTAGTATATAATACTTGTTGGATCAAGATGAAACCACCTAGGATATTATAGGTTTTATGTCACCTTCAATTTGGTGTTCTTAGATTTGGTTCATGGGCTATCATTATTTATGAAATATCAGAACCCTAGTTCTTATCTTCATATTGGCTATGGGAAATATGGGTTAGTGGTCTCATGGTATCAAACTAACCCTAAATAACCCTTTTTTAGTGGGTGTTGTCTCCATAGCCACTACTCTAAAGAGGACATCAGACTCATGTAGTTTTCCCCTATATGTGGGCTTGTATGTGCATAAGGATGTAATGTGTGATAAGTAAGTATATAGAGTGACCTAGATTTTAACTTGGAAAATGTGGCTCATGTGATGCTCCTTCAGTACTTCAAACTTATAGATGTGTTTTATTTATGACTGATATGTAAACAAGAGAAAATAGGGAAGCTTTTCTCACTTGAATGCTTGATTGAATACTTTTGGTATTTTTACTTATGAGTTGTTGGGTTTGCTAGGTAAGGAATGAACGAGGGTTGATATTTCATTTATACCAATCATTTTGGAAAATAACTCACATTAAAGGACTCAAGATAACCATATGTATATGTTTTATTTATAAATTAGATTACTTTAGTGTACTAAATACTTGTGTTGTGTAAAACACTTGCATCAACGTAGGTGTCTGAATAGGATGTAAGTATGTAGTCATATAAAATGTGAAAATTGGTAGCTTGAGTGTGGCTTGTGACACCCAAACTATAAGTCCCTCTTTCATACTCTCATTATCCTTCTATCCACCTTTTCACTAATTCCAAGTCATTCATAAACTTCCAAGACCTGATTTTAGCTTAGCCAGGCTACTTTTTCCATGACAAGTGCATCCCCGTAGTTCCTGTACCCTGAAGATAATAGCACCCAAGTTGGAATATAGTGTTAGAACCTAGGGTGTCCCATTTTCAATGCTCCTACCTAATCACCTTTTGAGCCTCGATAACCTTGTCCTCTTGATTCCTCTTCTTCATTATGTCAGCCTAGCATGAATGCATCTAACCCATGACCAATAGATCTCTATAAAAGCCCATTAAAAGTTCATTTAGAAGGGGGTTGAAAATTGTTTCAAAATCAAGCAAGAATACAAGCAAGGCTACTCAAGCATATTTCCATATTCTCTGCATACAACCATCCAACACAACCATAAGCTTATTCAAACCCTCACACAAGTCCCTAACCACCTCAACCACACCTAGTTTAGCATTTTTTACATCTTCATTACACTATTACATAAAATAACATAAAGTGGGAGAACTACATATGGATTGATCCCTCTTTAGATTATTCGTATGTATGCAACGTGCCTACACAAGAGTTGTGGATACATGTTCAGTGCATCTTACACACACTAACCCCCCCTCTTTTTCCAAGTTTTCATTCAAGTTTAAACACAAGGAAGACCTAGGGTTGGAGATTAAATCATATCTATAAGGAGATTCATTAAAAATAAAGACTTGAAATTTCATAGGTAGACTGATACAGGGACAATGAATAAAATATAGAAAACTTAGATCTTTATGACTAGTTTGGACATTAGCAACAGGACCTAGACTATAGTGCCAAACCCTAAAGTGTTCTATTTTTGGCACTCCCATCCTTTCACTAAATGAAAGCCAAATCCTAATTTATGATAGTGCCCCAGTCTTGCACAACTAGTACCAACTTATGTCTTATTCATCTCAGTCTTATTTAAGCTAAGATACATTTCTCCTCACTTATTACTATTTTTAGAAAGGTTTAAATTACAATCAAATTATACAAATTAGAAGCTTAATTATCCCAATATTATTTACTAATTTAATTAACTCAGACCCTTAACTAAATTAGGAATAAGACTCTAATATTCACAAAATTTTTAAATCATTTGGTGAATCTGACTTACTTTTTTTGCACATAAAAACCCTAGAAACCCTAGGGTAATTTCCTTGCTAATTTTTATAATATTTTTTTGATTTTTTACTTGCATATTTAAATCATAAATTCAATTTAATTTTTAAAATTCCATAGTAATTTTAAAAAATTATTTTTTCTTCCAAAACCTAGTTGCACATACTAGGTCCCTTTAAATCAAGAATTTTCATTTTTTTTTGATTATTTACTTGCATATTTAAATCTAAAATTCACATTAAATTTTAAAAATTCCTTATTAATTTTAAAATATATCATTTTTCAAAATCCTATTTGCATAAACTAGGTCCCTTTTTTTGCTTGAAGTATCACCTTACATCTCAAATTAGATTCCACATAAAAACCAAAATGGATCTCACTAATTTACACACATTTCTTGCATTTCTTACAAACAATAAGGAGACCATACTCGGTCCTATCATGTACATGAATGATCAACTTTACCATATGTTAGTACAAAACTTCATTCTTTGCATTGCATGCTTACTTTTCATAATATGGGATGATATTAAGAAAGTTATTGTTAAACATAGTAAGATCCCTCTCCTTCAAAGCAATGTTTACTTGTCTTTAATACAAAGTTTCATTACTTACTTTCTATCTCTCATATGGAAATTTTTTCAAGTTTATCTTGCTAAACATATTAAAAATATCAAAACACATGTCAAAGTTTTTTATGCATTCATGTGCCATTTCATGCTCTCTATCCCTTGCTCTATATCTCTCATATGATTTTTTTTTTCAAGTTTATCATGCTAAACATATTAGAAATATCATAACACATGTCAAATTTATTTATGCATTAATGCAAAAATTCATGCTCTCTCTCCCTTTCTTGCTATCTCTCATGTGTAAAGTTATTTATAAACATATTTTTATATAACTTATAACTATAATTTCATGCATATCATTTCATATTCATGATTTCTACCTAGATGCATATAACTCATTGGTTACTTTTGAGTATTTCCCTATCACTACTAGACACAAGCAAACACTATCAAGTATATCTATCCCTCATCCCTTCAAACTTGGTACATCTATCTCTTATCCTGCACCTACTACCATATTTATACCTATAGTAGATCATGCAGTACATCCTATCTCCCAAGTTTATGAAGATAGGGAGTTTGATTACACCCATGCTTATAAATTTATAACTTAGGTTAGTACCTCTTTTGATACAGTTTCAATTCTCAATCTCCTTTAGTGATCAAATATTTATAAATATGTATTATATGTAGCCCTTCACAATACTAGAACTCCTATTTTCTCCAAATCAGATTATGGTGCTTCTATCCTCAACCCAATGCAATGGACTGAAGAACATATTTCATTTGAGAAAGAGGATTTACCCCTATGACACATCATTAAACAAAATATACCTTTGTATATTCAATTAAGAATCAATTATGTGGGGGTAAAAACACTGTTAGTTGATAATGGTTCAGGACTCAACATTTGTAACATTTCTTTTCTTAAACATCTTAATATATGACCTCAAGATTTAGACCATTCTGACATGAACATTAGAGGTTTTGACAACATCCCATGGAAAGTCATGGGTCAAATAACACCCAATATTACCTTAGGGCCTAAGACACTTCCAATTACTTACCAAGTCATGCCAAATGATCTCAATTATAATTTATTACTTGTTCAGCCTTGGATTCATGATATGCATGTAGTCCCTTCTACACTCCATACTTGTCTAAAATTTAGTCACAAAGGCTATATCTACACATGCCCAATAGAAAACAAACCTTTTAAATAATATTAGGTTGTCAAATCCCCATATAATTATATTCCATACTTTAATCTTGGAAATATACCTACACATCCCCCTATTCATAGTGCACCCTCAAACCATGCAACACATCAGACAATTCCAAGTTCTATAATAGCACCAACACAAAATCACTAGTTTAATTCCCATTTGAACTTAAATGTAATAATAATATGGGATATCATGCCAAAGGTCTTGAAAAGCATGAATAAGGAATTGTCAATCCTGTTGAGACATCTACATAACATAGAAAGCAAGGGCTAGGATATCAACTTACCTTTCTTCATGATAAACCTTCTTCTATTGCTTCAAAGCATATAAAGTTTTGTCCACCCATTACATTGGTAGACCACATAATTAGTCATAATTCAACATTATCATTGATCTATCATGATCTTATTAATGATACATCTTCCCTAGATATGTTCACCTTAGATGAGTTCTCTAATTATGAATCCCTCTTACAATTTCTTGGAGCATATGAGAACCTCCCATCTTGCTATCATAAAAATATATTTCCTCATCACACAAATGCCCACACATAATTTAGAGAAAATCAAAATTCTCCCCAAGACATACCAATTAATTTAGATGATACTATTCCTATAACCCCATACATACTAAATCATTCCACATTCCTTAACGAGGAAATAATTAATTTCAATTTTAAAACCGATCAGGATCCCTGTATTGTCTTGTTATCTACTACCCTGTAAAAGGAAGAGGATACAAATATTCATCAAACTTTAATATATTTTCTAGAACTCTTTGCTTGGTATTACTCAGATATGCTAAGAATTGATACATCTGTAGCATTTCATTGGATTCCCTTATACCCAAATGCTAAACTAGTTAATAGAAAATTCACAAAATGCATCCTAAGGTGGCTCTCTTAGTCAAAGATGAGATCCAACACCTATTAGATGCTAGCTTCATTTGACTAGTAGCACACCTTGAATGGGTTTCCATTATAGTCCCCATGATAAAACCCAATGGATAAATTTAGTGTTTTTCTGATTCTCAAGATTTAAATAAAGCATGCCTAAAAGATGATTTTCATTTATGTAACATTGACATGATCATAAATTCCACAACCAGATATGAAATGTTATCATATATGGCTGGCTTTGCAAGATACAACCAAATCAAAATCACCAAGGAAGATCAAGAGAAAACATCTTTTACAACACCTTGGGGCACATTTTATTACATTATCATGATTTTTGGATTAAAAAATGCCAGGGCTACATATTAGCATACCATGATGCATATTTTTAATGACTTGATTCACCATATTATCAAGGATTATGTTGATGATATATAGCTAAATCCAAACAATGACAACATCACACTATTCATTTATGAAAAACATTGCAAATATTTAGGCAATACAATGTTTGATTAAACCCAAATAAATGTGTTTGGAGTTACATCAGACAAACTCTTAGGTTTCATTTTTTCTTAGTGTGGCATTGAGGTTGACCCTAAGAAAGTCAAAGCAATTATTGACATACCACCTCCCATGAAATTAAAGAAAATTTGATCCTTATAAGGTAAAATCTAAGAAATCCACCATTTTGTAGCTTAACTTGCTGATAAAACTCAGTCATTCACTTGATTATTAAATAAAGATACAAAGTTTGTCTAAGATCAAGACTGTTAAGAAAGCTTCGATACAATCAAGCAATATCTTCTTAATCCATGTATTTTAGTACCACCTATACCTAAAAAACCTTTCCTCCTATATATCTTAGTAATAGATCATGTATTAGGTGTACTCTTAGCACAACACAATAATCAACATGCTAATCAAGCAATTTATTACATCAGCTACACATTAGTTGATTACATAAAAATCATTTCATAATTAAAAACTATGTCTAGAATTAGTTTTTGCCACACAAAAACTTTAACATTACATGGTAAATAATGAGACTTAGTTATCAAAAAATTAGATCCCTTAAATTTTCTCATGGAAAAACCACATCTCTCTGGCTGCATCATAAAATGGGTCATGCTATTAATAGAGTTTCACTTAAAAATAGTTCTCTAGAAATCAATAAAGGACCAAATCATTGCAAACCATTTGGTAGCCACACCACTCCTAGACACCAATCCTATTAGTGACACATTTAGAGATGAACTCACTAACTATTATACTCATTCTAATACTTGGACCATTTTCTTTGATGGTTCTCAATGCACATTTGATGTGGGGGTAGAAATTGTCTTTGTTGACCCTTCTGGTCACACAGTTCCTATTACATATCAATTAAGTTTCTCCTACACCAACAACACTGAAAAATATGAAACACTTATCTTAGGTCTATTTTCCACCCATTCCCTCCAAATTAGATCTATTAAAGTCTTCGATGATTTCCAACTTGTGGTCAATCAAGTCAATGATGTCTATTAGACAAAAGAAGAACATCTTATGCCATACCAAAATATGGTACAATTTTTATCATCATTGTTTGACTACTTCTATATAGAAAGTATACCAAGAAAAGACAACTGACATAGATGTAATGGCAAGTGCCATATCTTTGATTCTTATCGACATCAATGATGATCAAGATATTTTCACAATTAAGTGATTATAATCACCATCAGTATCCAATATGGATTTGATTGCACTATCTATCTTAGCCACTACACATAGTTGTGTAGATCCATAATGGTTCTTTGATATCTATAACTTTCTAAACAAATCTATTACACTAGACACTTTTTCATGAAATGAATAATTCAAGTTACACAAAAAAACACTTTTTTATCTAATCATTGGTAGAGACCTTTTTAAACTATCATTCGATGGAAAATTGCTTCAATGTTTGACTTCAGTAGAAGCCAAAATTACTTTTACACAAATACATGATAATGAGTGTGGTGGTCACTTCAGTGAAAGGCCATGTCACACAAATTGCCTTGACAAGGGTACTACTAGCCCACCATGGAAGATGAATGTTCACAATACATAAATCTATGTGATAAATGCCAACGATATAGTAACCTACAACATATACCATCACAATAATTGCAACCCATTATCTCTCCATGGCCATGTATTTTATGGGGATTTGATCTTATTAGAGAAATTAACCTTGAATCTACCAATGGGCATGAGTTCATCATCACAGCTAAATAATATCTTACCAAGTGAGTGGAATCCATTCCACTCTAATATACCATAGGGGAGGACATTTGTAGCTTCATCATGACTCATATTATTTCATGCTTCAGCCTACTCGTAGCTATCATTTATGATAATGGAACATCATTCATGAATAAAAATATCAAGAAATTTTACACAAAATATAAGATTAAACACATGTTCTCTACTTCATATTACCCATAGGGAAATAGTCAAGTAGAGGCTACTAATAAAACCATCAACAACATATTGAGCAAAATAGTGACCAAATTCAGAGATGATTGACACAATCAACTAGTTTTTATATTATTGGCTTATCACACAAATATTAGTAAACCCACAAGATCCACTCTTTATTTACTCATATATGGACAAAGGTAGTTTTACCATTGGAATTAGAAATCCCAACTTTGTGTGTGTTCCTTAAAGGTATCCTCACCGATGACCAGTATCATGAAAAACATCTACACCAACTCAAACGGTTAGACCATACACATATTTAAGTAGCTAAACATATCAATGTCTAATATCAATGTATAAAATGGTCTTACAACAAATGAGTTCAAACCATAAAATTTGAAGTTAATGATCTCATTCTCAAATAATATATTTTCAATGTTAATGCCATTGAAGAAACCAAAGGAAAATTCAAACCAAATTGGATAGGTCCATACATTATTACCAAATATCTTAGCCTCACTTGATGGAAAGAAACTAAGAAATACAATGAATATCATGCATTTACATAGCTTCCATGTCTATCATTTTATTTCACACATTGTATGGTACATAATTTTTCAAAATTACTTGTATATAACTGCATTTCAATTACTTGTACATAGTTTCTTTTTGCTTACTTGCACATAGCTTCTTAATATTTATTATACATAGTCTTCTTATGATTGATTTTATATAGCTCATATCAAAAATAACAAAAACATTAAAATATGTCAAAAATATAAAAACATTCAAATAATTCAAAAACACAAAAACATTTCAATTGTATGCATTATCAATGCTTTACATTTCTACTACCATGCTAGACTTACATTCTAATATTCTATGCTATTGTTTCTCAATCTATCTACATTACCATGATTCACTTGATATTATTTGAGTGTGAGTAGTGACATCCAAATCCTTGATTGCTTAACTCTACCCATTGATGGGGCATCCTACTTTTACATTCAAGATATACATCAATATATTTACCCCCTGGGGGCATCTTCTATATGACTACACCATCTAGGTCATGTCATTCCTACACCACACACTCTACTTATCTTATTGACATACATTAATTATTATATTACATAGATTACTCTATTAACATTCACTAGTATATAACACTTGTGTATTTCTTAGCATATACATAGTCTTATACTCCATGTCTTGCATACTTTCACTTCTTGCTTTCATTAGTTATATGCGATTGTATTTCCCATAGTTACTTGATTTCCTTTCTTACTTTGTGTAGATAGATGTGATTGAATTTATTAGTTTCTATTTTGTCTCTTATATATGCCTTAGGACATTTTCCAATGTAATTTGATTCTATTCTTATGTGTGCCTTAGGACATTTTCCAATGTCCTTTGCCTATACTCTTCTATGTGATTGTGGCCCTCATGCCAACCTTGCTTATTTTTAATTGTATGTATATGTTGCATTTGAACATGCCTTGTATGCTTGATTTCCAATTTGAGTGACATGTGCCCATGTCCCTTATTTGTTTGGCCCCTTGGCTACTCTTGTATGCATATTGATTCTTACCTTGTGTGTTTATTTGCTTGTTGCTTCTCATTGTTTGCAATGCCATGATCCACATCATGCATTATATTGATTTCTTAGATGCCATGATGGATATCATGCTCCATCCCTCCTTGATAAGTAATAACTAACATTTTTAATTTCAATTCATGACATTGCACATGCTATTACATTGTTATATCTATCTAGGTGTACCCGTGTTGATCTAAACATCTCTCTTATAAACTATTCTATATCTTGAGACATCAATTCAATTATCATTACTATATCATGTATTTCATAGCATAAAACACTTGTAGGGATCTTTATTTTGAGGGAAATGATTGCAAGGTCTTCATTCCTACCCTCATAAGAGGGGGAAACAAATAGGGGTTTTGTCATAGAGATTAGAGCTCCTACTAGTCAAAAAATTAGTTTTTAGAAAACTCAAAATAGTAATCTAGACCTTAGACTAGGCAGAACAAACCAAAAAAATAGTGATGATTCTAGAATAGTTTTTAATTTTAGCAAAGGACAACAACACTAGATATGGACATTAGTGCTAGACACTAGGGTGTCTTGTTTTTGATGCTCTTATCCAAATAACAAAAAACCCAAATTTTATAGAAACAGTCATAAAGATAAGCTCATCTATGATTTTATACATATAGATAAATTTAGATTCAACAATTTTAGTATAGTTTTTCTTAGAAAATATAGATATAGGGGGCATCATGTGTGACATGATGGTTCTCACTTCTAGTTTTAGATTGGGTAGTCGGTATAACTTCTAGACTAGAATCCATGTTACAAACACCAGTGATTGGGGGCAATGTGTGCAAAACATTGGTCTTATTTTCTTTTTGAGTTTAGTAAACTACCTAGGCATTCTTAGTAGTTGCATGCCTTACTCCGTCTATTGGTGGTTGACATCATTTTAGAGTGGCTTTCATACAAACATAACCTCCACATTTTTGAGTGGCTTTTATACAAGCCTAATCTCTACCTTTTTCCTAAGTTAGCCAAGATTGGCAAAGTTTCTAGTACACATTTAACTATGCACACCACATTGTCAAGATTTTAAAGCATTCATGGGCTTCAGGAGCCACCTCATATGACACACATTCATATCGATATCAGTTTATAGCTTCACTTTATGGGGTAAAGATGGAGCCAAAGGACTAACTAGCCTTTTTATTCTTGATCCACCTACTTAGAGGGTTTGGACACATAGTCTAAACATCGATTAGCATATGCATGACCACCTAACTTCACATAGTAGGTGACAATGGAGACAAAGGGCCAACCTTTGCATTCTTGAGCCACTCTTAGGGAATTGAGAACTCAAATCCATTCATGATATTACTCTTGGTACAAAACATACCTATCATGACTTAGCATCATCCAACATCACTCAACATCAAAATAATTTTTCAATTGGTTTGCATACCCAGTAAGGTGTATTCATTCCTTTCTCTTGATCTCTCTCTTACCCAACTTTATATGTTATTATTTTAGATATAATGTATCTAGTAAGAATTGTTCTACTCTTTGTTATCTCTTGTAGATTTACACTTCACATCATGCTCTCTCTATGCACACCTAGAATCACACAACTTCATGAGCTTCACCCTTATAGGTAAGTTTAGGTAAACTTTCTATTTTTACTTTATCCTAGTATTTCACTCTATTACATCACTAGAATAAAGGGGGAACAAATGTAATCATATAAAATGTGAAAATTGGTAGCTTGAGTGTGGATTATGACACCCAATCCATATGTCCCTCTTACATGCTCTCATGACCCTTTTATCCACCTTTTCACTAATTCCTAGTCATTCACAGACTTTTGAGACCTAATTCCATCTTAGCTAAGCTACATTTACCATGATAAATCCATCCCCTAGGTCTTGTACCCTTAGGATAATAGTACCCAAGTTGGACTATAGCACTGGACCCTAGGGTATCCCATTTCTAGTGTTCTATCTAATCACCTTTTGAGCCCAGATAACCATTTCCTCTTGATTCCTCTTCTTCATCATGTCAGCCTAGCATGAATACATCTAACCCATGACTAATAGATCTCTATAAAATCCCATTCAAAGTTCATTTATAAGGGGGCTAGCAATTATTTCAAAAGCAAGCAAGAATATAAATAAGACTACTCAAGCATATTTCCCTATTTTTTGCATACAACCATCCAGCATAGCCACAAGATTATTCAAACCCTCACACCAGTCCCTAGCCACCTCAAACACACCCAATTTGGCATTTTTTGCATCTTCATTACACTATTGTACAAAATCACATCAAGTGGGAGAACTATATATGACTTGATCACTCTTCAAAGTATTGGTATATAAGTAGCGTGCCCACACAAAGGGT
The DNA here is from genome assembly GCA_037957365.1 of Torreya grandis. Lineage (NCBI taxonomy): Eukaryota > Viridiplantae > Streptophyta > Pinopsida > Cupressales > Taxaceae > Torreya > Torreya grandis. Next base: position 664,615 of record JARHVA010001980.1, on the reverse strand, counting down.
GTGGATACACATTTAGTGCATCTTACACACACTAAACCCCCCTCTTTCTCCAAGTTTAATTTAAGTCCAAATATAAGGAAGACCTAAGGTTGGATATTAAATAATCTCCATAAGGATTTTTGTCGACAGTCAAGACTTAAAATTTCATAGGTAGACTGATATAGGGACATCAAACAAAACCTAGAAAACTTAGATCTCTATGACCAATTTGGACAACAATAATAGGACCTAGACTTTAGCACCAGAATTTGAAGTGTCTTATTTTTAGTTCTCCTATCCTTTTGTTGAATGAAATCTAGATCCTAATTTGTGATAGTGTCCTAGTCCTGTACAACTAGTACCAACTTCTGTCTCAGCCATCTCAATCTTGTTTAAGCTAAGTTACATTTATCCTCACTTATTACTATTTTTAGAAAGGTTTAAATTACAATTAAATTATAAAAATTAGTAGCTTAATTATATAAATATTATTTACCGATTTAATTAACTCAGAACCTTAACTAAATTAGGAATAAGACTCCAATATTCCCAAAATTGTTAAATCAAAGTGTCTAGGCAACTGTAAAATAGGAATAAGTCCAAAACTTGTAAAAACAAAAGATATACATGTTTATAACATTTTTATCATGATATAAGATATGATTCATTATAATAACATTGGTTAGACTAAGAGATAATCAAATTGGCATAGAGAGATAGTGTATGTGAGCCTTTTGGTAGTAGGTAAGGTCTAAAAGCTTAAATTACATCTATGATATGTATTTACCAAGTGTATAAGACTAAGGTGATATATAATTTATAAATAATGTCTACATTTCCCCCTAATCTAGTAATGAAATTTCTAGTTTAAGGGAAATTAAATATGTACCTGGGTGTGTATAACACACCTTACCTTTAAATGAGTCCAACTTGAGTGTTTTTATGATGATTGACCTTCAACTAAGAGCATGTTACATTATATAATCAATGAATATAATTTAATATCAAAAGCATTTAAATGAATTAAATTTAAAGAGGATAAGGTTAGGTGTACACCTATGTATCAATGCAATCACCTTGCCTTTTTGTAATTTGATTTGAAAAGATGTATCATTATGAAGCATTAGAGCTGAGATTAGGACAAATATAAAATATGAAAAGTATGTAAATAAAAAAATAATGGAGGACACATACCCCCAACCTTGGAGAAAAGTTGAGTTACCACAAGATAGTTGAGATTAGCTAAATCATTCAACCCAATCATACTTATAACTTGGTGAGCATGAGTGAACCAAGTCAACTTACACTATAAATATACTGAGGTTGGGTGATGTAATCAAGTACAACCTATAAAATTGGCAAGATTGAGTGATTTAATCATCTCAACCATACCAAAAAGTGAGCTAACTACTATATTAGATTAGCTCAATACAGTCTATAATAGTCTAACCTGGTGAGCTAAAGTCCATAGACGTGTTTGAAATATGAACACTTATTTGATTTTTCAATTTAGGTGCCATTTACATGACATATTCACCTTATGTATGTGGTGTTATTAAACCTATGTATAACAATAGTAAAAATGTATATAATTCTATTGTAAATGTGTATCTGAATCATATCATTGTGAATTTTTGATAATTTGAAAATTATGTGTGGAGAATATGTTTCTATAACATGCACCCACTATAATCTAAAACTAAAAATTGGTGTGTGGAGAACAATTTCCAAACATGCCCCTACTATATATCTAAATATATGAACTATGAAAAATGTGGAAGCCATGTCTCTATTACATGCCCCCTTTTTGAGGTGAGGGGAAGTAGCAATGGGTAGTTAGCTTACCTCAAAAGGAAATGATAACCATGTAAACTTTGAATGCGTCATGTGACATATAGGAAAAATATGTCTAGGTATATATATCATTGAAACATGCAAAATGTGATCACATGAAGTCTTAAGATGTATGATATAGATCATGAAAACATCTATATAGTAATAATACAAGCTCAACAAACAATCAAGAACACATAAAAGGGAACTCAAAAGTAAATAAAAAAATAATGCCAATGAGACCTAAAATAAGGGGCATGCTAAAATTTTGTACAATCAAAGGGATATGACTTAGTCAAATGTCCACAAAAACAAGAACAAGATATTCAAATGTCAAAGAGGTAAATAAGGGCATGGGGGATGAAAACAGTGAACCATATTTAGATTCTCAAACAAGTAATATAAGACACTCAATTAAGTGGATAAATGAAATCATAAAGAACCAACATAAACATAACATACTAGTCCCTAGATATTATATTATATTTTTTGGGTTTTTACAAGAGAAACACAAAAGTGATAAAAATTATTTAAAAGAAGTAATACCATATTCAGATTCACTTTAATATACAATGATGAATATAAATTTATCTAATTTAGCACATGTAATAAATAAAATCAATTACAATACAACTAAGGGATAGAAATTTTTTATCTAATTTGAAGTTTAGATCTAAGATGTGATAATGATTTGGAATCATTTTAGAAAATTGATCAAACCTTGAAATCTACTTGCTTTATGTTTTGACTTTTTTTAAATCACATTATGCTTGCATCGATCCTAGATAGTTATGTCAATGTATTGTTCAACTTCGATGCATGTGCTCAGTTCAAAATATGCACAAGAATAGATAAGAATCTCTTTTAGGCCTTTGTTATCACCTGCATAACTCTTTCATACCTCAAAATATGTCTACCTATGTATGAGATCTAGTTAATAAGTAAAAACTCTAGTATCGATGCCTCTTAACCTCCTACAACTTAGTAAAAAGGGGTTAATATATGAGTTGAGCTAATCCTAGTAACTTCAATTATTGCTAAGTGCTATTTACATAGCCAATTCTCTAAAGAGGGCCTAAGAATTACATGTAATTTTCCCTCCTAGGCATGTGTATGGAATTACAATTGTGAAAATATATGATCTTTCTCCTATAATAACCCTTAGTACAAGAAATACAATAGTATAGTGACCTTATGAGTGATTTAGATATTCAATTTAGTACCATTATGCAATTTTATAACTCAAAGTATAAAGTACTTATTAATTATAAACTTGTTTGATCACACTATAAGGTGTCGTAACTAAATAATAACCTTTGTATATATAGGGATCTCTTAATTTTGAATTAGGACCTAGTGGCATGCAAAAAGTCAACAAAAAATTGAACAAAGGGGGCTAAAAAAATGGTCAAAAAGGTGAAAGATATGGAAAATGATAAGATTGGACACTTATGTTGTGTTTGGACACTTGCATCAACATAAGAGTCCAACATAGACACAAAGGCTAAAAACACAAAGATAACATAAAACAAAGGTTAGGGATCCTTAGGATATATTGGATAAAATATAATTTGACAACATACAATCCCATAAAATTTAAATCTCAAACTTTCACCCTAGAAGGAGGTTATTCAGGTCTAACTTTAAGGCTAGACTAACATGGGAATAACCCAAGGCTATGGGTGACCTATGACTGGGCTAGAGCTATAGGTTATGGGGTTAGCTCCCCTAGTGCATCTATTTGGGCTCAAGATCACTAAGACCTAATATTTTTGGGGTGAAAAGGGATATATATTACATAAAATAAACCTAGTCTAGGGGTGGTGATGGACCAATATCATCCATCCACTCAATTTGAACTCCTAACAACACTAGTGAACTAATAATGAACTAAATCACTAGCTCTAAGGATCATATGAAACAATGTTTTACATGAATTCCATGATGAATGGCTCTAAATTGGAGGTGAAGGTGGGAGGTTTATCTTGAGGCACTTTCAACCAAGTTACACTACAAACATGATCATCAACCTTTGAAACTTCATATAACCTACACAAGGTAACTTATTAGCATATACGTTTAGAAAGGACATATCAAGGGAAGATTAATACCACTTATGCACATCAAAACAAACATATACACACTATAAATTAATCATATAGAAGATACAATAGTCCATTAATAGTCCAATGGGTTCATCAAGTACAAAACTTGACATAGTTTCCTCATACCTAGATGAGGGATCAAAATCAAGGCCTTATGGATTGAGTATATAGAAAAATGAAGAGAGAAGGAGAGTAAAAATGGAATAGGGGTCATAAATGATAAGAACTCACTCATACTATAGTTACAATAATCCTTCAAATGTCTCTCCATGCATTGGTACTCATAAATGGGCCCCTTAGGCATTGAGGTGGAGTGATAGAGGTTTCATCTAACTTTTTTGACTCCATTAAAAGAATGAGAACAAACAAACATGGTTAATGAATGTTATTATGGTAGTTACATAGTGTAATTATCCTCCATAAGGTGTTGAGTAACCCACCACCTCTCATGCATGTTGACAAGTCTTGAAACCACCTCTTCTTCCATGATGACTATGAAAAGTGTATCTACATACCTTTCAATAATAAATTACATGGTGTAATTCCCTTGAAATAACTCCTATTAGACCCTCAATGCTAGCTTTTATCTCTTCTTATTGATCAAATAGGTCTACTAGGCCTATTAGACCTAGTAACTTGACCGCTTGAACTTGGTGGCCATTAAAGCCTATATGAGGCCTTAAGATCATATGAATAGGTTAGTTTCATGTCTAAAATAACATTATATACCATGAAATAGGCCTTTATAATAAAAATACACCTAAAACCTTACCAAAATAGGTGACTAGGTCACCTTCTCTTAGCATCAATAGACTGGCTATTTGGTGTGGACTTGCAAAGGCATTTATATGTATAAAAGTGAATATATCATGTATTGGGAAGATTAAATAAGTCTCAAACCCCCTTATTTAATGATTTGTAACTCCTCAAAACACCTTATAATTTGTTTTTTACTCAATTCTTTGAAAAAGTATTATTTTATGATAAATTTGTATAGTGTTTGTACAACTACGTATCATGGATGGAATATTCTGAGTGTACTAGGTGTTTAAAGTGTTTATTAGGTAATTATAGGGTGTTTTAGTGCAAAAATATTCACTTTTCCCTAGCTAGCTTTGTCTTAGGGTTTAAGTAGGGATTTGGAGGTTTACCATCTTAATGATGGTTCATAAATATTAGACCTCCAATCCAAAATTTATGGACATGGATGTTTATTATGTATAACCCCTTAAAAATCTTAAAAGTATTTGGGGTTCCATACATCTTGTATGGAGAGATACGAATAGAAGATGGTGGACCTTGAACTCTCTATAAGCCTTCTAGACATGGTTGCAATATTTAAATTCATTCATAGAGTTGGGAATCTAAATCCAACTCAATCATTCATTAATATTGAGTCCATAGGGGGGACCAACTTCCCCTAGGAGCATCTACCTTGAGTCTATTTGTTATGAAAGTTATGAGCATTTGGAATAATGGATTGAGTTAATTGCCTAGGACTATGTAACTTGAGTTAGGCTTAAATACCCAATTTTAAATTTTTATTGTATTATACTACCAAAAGTAATATTTTATGGCTTATACCAACACCATACATCTTTTCCTAATGATATTTTTTCTTGGAAGGGTATGGGTGTGCTCCAATGTGGTGATGGGTCTCAAGGCCTAAGACTAGATTTTAGGCCTAATAGGACTCAACTGAGTCTCAAGGGTTTAAGTGATTTTTAGATGAGTTAGGGGTTAAAAATAATCATAACACCATATTAAATCTATTTATATTCTCTATATATTCCCTCAGATGCTCAAACTTCTAACTCTATTTCCAACTCTCTAATGGTGTGTTTAGGGGTCTCACTATCAGCCTGAGTATTTATCAGTAGTGTAGGGGTATGAGTTTATTAAAGTTGATTTTATGGTATAAATTACCTTATAAAAACCTATTCCACCTATCCCTATCTTATGTGTCTAAACCTATCTCTGCATCCTTCTTTATGCAAGTCTGTTTAAAACCACTATCTAGTTTGAGCATTTGGGTAGCTAGTGTTAGAGTTATTGATAGTCACCACTCCCCCTACTATATAAATTGATGAGGCTTGGGATATTTATATCATAATATTAGGGTTGGTATCATTCTTTTTATTGATTCTCTCATCACTTTATCATCTGCATATCTTCATCTCTTTTTACTAGCATTTATGCACAATCAAGCTTGTGTAACCCTTGGGTCTAAGTTTGGTGTTCTCTATACATTACCTAAGGATATTAAAATCATGGAGATGTATATTTTATTTTATAACTCCCTCTTCATGTTATATTAAATTTACATAAAACTCCTAACTTGCATGAGCTTCCAATTCTAACACACAAGCCTATTTGGGCCTAATAGGCCTGCGTAGGCCTTTAGATTCTTTCCAGGTTAAAGGAATTCTTTATATCTTCCTAGAAAATATGTTAAAATCCTTAATTACCTCTCTTTAGGTGTTTCTAGACCTCCATATGACCTCAAACCTGCATTTGTCTTCAACTTCTCATGTATAGGCCTGTTTAGGCCTATTTAGGCCTAGTAGGTCTGTGTAGGCCATGAAACCATTCTTGTCTTAGAGATTGGAATATATTAGTGTGTAATACTGAGATATTATTATGAGGACAAGAGATAAACCTACCTTAAATTTCATGTCTCATCTTTCTATAGGGTTCTCACTTAAACTCTCATGCTCAAGTCCTGTAGTAGGCGGGTTGTTTAGGTCTAACTAGGACTAACTAGGTCATCTAGGTCTTCTCCATCCCAAGGGTAAAACTACTTAGAAAAAGGAATTGAGGGCCTTTATGAAATATTATATATACTCTTACTAAAAAAAAGGCATTGAGGGCCTTTATGAAATATTCTAGATACTCTATCTTCCCTTTTCACCATCACCTTCATGTATGGTTGATTATATCCTTTTCATTCTGACCGTAGGTGGCAGACTTGCTCCTTGACTGTGTATGATAGATGAGTTACCTTTTGTTTGAATATATTATCCTTACTTACCAACACCCATTAAACTTAAATATGTTTCTCAATCATATTTCACCTCATTTACTTAAATAAAATTATGGCTCCTTTATCTAAACTGCCCTTTTTCCAATAGTTTTCCTACAGGTGATCTTGTTGGGTCTGTTAACTGTGAGGGTGTTTCATTTAGGAGGGTTGATGTTCATTGATATCTTGGATGAAATAAATGTGATGATGAATTTTTTACTATTATCTCTAGCTCCCTAAAGCCTCTTAAATCTTCTTTAAAACCTTATAATCTGTTAGGTCCTTTCAACTCTATAGTCATAGCCAATGCTTCTTTAAAAATTAAACTGAGTCACTCTCTTGGGGAGAGTTAAAATGGTGTTGAACCTAACCAACTAATCAATTTGTATTCATGCCTTCTCCTATGAATCTTATGACTTCACAAGGCTCTTCTATAACTTATGTATCTCAAACCAACCATGACAATAATGCTTGTTCAGTCTGCACTAAAAGGTCTGCATTAACTATGAGAGTAATTATCTCTCAAGGGCTAGAGGATGAAGTATTGATCCATATTGGACTTGTTTTTATCATCTTACATATCGAACCATAGGTTATTATAACTCAATTGGGTTTCTCCATGTACTCAAGGCTTCATCCAAATAGTCATTCATCTAACTAATCTACCTAAAGCTTGTAGATACCTAGATGAAGGTTCAATTTTGAAGGATTGAGGCTAAGACTGTGCTAGATCATATGGAAATGAGGGGGGTGTGGTGACAACACCATAGAACATGAACACTATATGGGACCAAGGCATCTTATAACTTACCTTGATGTCTCCTTAAACCCCCTTGTTCACACTTATAAAGGATGAAACATTATGCACATGATAGTCACACTAAGTTAAGATTTAAAGGATTTATTTGATAATACAGTGGCTTGGTTGAGTTTTATAGGTAGATAAACTCTAAAATGTACTTACCATCAGACTTAAAACATTTCCATTTGGTGCACTAGAAGCTCTATAGTATGAGAACTCTATCTGTATTCTAAAAATAGAGGAAACAAAAAGATTTACTTACTTTCACACACTCACATGTGTTAAATAGGGGTGGGGGGTGATGGATATGGGATTTTAGGACATTTGGAACACACATCAAGCATTGTTTCTTAAAAACTCTCAACAAATGCACCAAAACTGATGTCATTTCAACCTCTTCCATAGATGAAGAAGATCATTGGAGTGCCTAAGTTGTTAATGTTTGTTTATAAATAATAGGTGATAAACCTATAGAAAAATTCCATGTATGGGAAGTTAAATATAGCCCCTTCCTCTTCCCAAGAGACCAACTCCCCATTTTATATCTCTTATCTGTACTATCCATAAACCTAAAGCACTGTCCTGGGTTATAAAGGAGCTTGATGAAAGGAAAAGGTTGATTTTTTACCTATTTAACCTATTATGATCATGAAACTCATAAAATACATTTGGAATGAAATTACCCACAACATTTGACCCCCCTCTGTATGGTCCTGATTGTACAAGTCCATATAACTTGCTAAAATACTTGAAAACTCTCATTTTCTTGCATTTTCTCCATATTTATAACTTTGAACGACCATTGGAGGATAGAGGGAGGGAAAAATTGAGTTAAATGACATTTAAAAATAAGTGTTATGGTAGGGGGAGCTGAAGAGGCACACTTTTTCCATGTGTGGGACCCATTTGTTGAGTGGGAAGTGAAAATGAGTCTTAAATTGGACCTTTTATGATATGAATTGCCTAGTAAGTGACAATATGGTTAAAGTGAGACTCTTTAGGACCCATTTAGATAAAATGAAATTAAAATATTCCTCCCCATTTTAAAGTTTTATAATGCAAATTAAGCTTATGTGAGGCATTTGAGGGTCTTTTATGACTCTATGAGGGTTATGGAGGCTTGAAATTACTTGAATGGATAAACCATGAGCAAGGACATTGAACACAATAATAGACCTTCATATATGACATTGAACAAGGTTTGAAACCCTTACATCATGACCATAAGGGTTTTTCTTCAAGAAATGGCATAAAAAAGGTTTAAAAACATAAAGATTAGAAACCTTAGATGTGTCAAATTACCTTAACTTTGTCAAAGGATCCTTAATCTTATCAAACAAGTTTAAAACTACTCACTAGACCTCAAAATACATATTGACACTCTTTTTATCACTTAAGGATCACCTTGACCAATATGACATCACCAAAGGACCCAAGGCAACCATGACATATGATGAATTCACAAGAAGGTTTTAGTACAACTTGAAACCTTGATCAATGCTAGTAAGGTTCAAAATGAGACCAAAGAGAACATAACCATGCATGAGATCACCATGTGTAGGATTGGGTGGGTGTCATGGAATTTTATTTGGTTATAGGGGTTAGCATTTGACTTGGGAGGCCAAATTGCCAATAATACGAGCATATAAAGTAAGTGAAATTAGATGGAACCAAAGAGGTCCATATGAGATCATGCCACTAGATATATAACTCTCAGTCAAGCTATGTATACATTCAAAAGGATATGAAAACACACTATGAAACTATGATTGTACTAAATATGGGTATCTACATTTGCCCCCCCTTAATCTAGTAATGCATAAACTAAAATTACTAGTTTAAAGGAAAAGGAAATGCATACCTTGGTGTGTACAAAACACCTTGTCTTTACTTGAGTTTTTATTTGAACCTTTTATTTAAATATTTATTACAATCAAGAGTATTCCACAAATTAATCAACATATATAATCTGTATATGAGAAATAAGAGAAAGTAACATAAATAAAGAGTATGTATAGAGTACGCCTATGCATGTGATGCATAGTAGTGGCTATGAATTACTAGAGACTAGATAAGTAGAAGTGGACTTGTAACCTCATCCATCTTCTAGCTAGGAATATGAGTGAACTCATAAGTGGTCAACTAGGTTACACCCTGGTGGTGTTATACCTAGAGTATCGAGAGTCAAGAGGTGTTCATACCCCCAACCTGGAATAGGAAGAGTGGTGTTTTAGCCATCAAGAGCATCATTTTCAAACCAACATAAATAAAGTGAAAAAGATACACACACACACACACATGTATCCTAGTATAATATGAGTGATGTAATAAATCTCATCTAAAAAACTTGGTGGTAATGGATGATTTAATCACTCTGATCAACCAAAAAAGAACCAACTATTGTAAACATGTAAGGCTTAATAATAGTCCATAATAGTCCAACTTGGGTATAAATATATAAAATTCCATGAAATATTAATAGTCCATAATGTAATAAAATTCCATGATAATCTAGTGAATAAAAATAATGAACCCTTGTTCATACCCCCTACCATATCTAGTGTGAATAAAGTAGTCTGTGTAGATTGTGATTTTTGCCTTGGCATAAGTACCATTTTTGTGTAATATATGTATAATGGTAACATAAATAAAATTCTAACCCAAATATGTATCTGGACCATATATTATGCCTAATATCTAGAGAGTTTTAACATGGCATGAACATGGAGGACATGCTTCAGTAACATGCCTCCACTATAATATGGAGAATCTAAGAATTGTTTACAAATGTGGAAAACATGTTTCCAAAACATGCCCCCACTATAAGTTGGATATGTTGAGTACTAATTAAATGTGGATAACATGTTTCTATAACATTTCCCCACCTATAATATGAAACTATAACATAATGTAGAGGACATGCAATCATGTCACCCCCCACTAAATCTAGATAATGTGTAAGCTGTTATAAGTGTGGAGAAAACCCCCTTTTGGGATGAGGGGACATATAATGTAGAAATATCCTTATCACAAAATGAAAAAGTGAGGATGAACCAATAGTATGTATAAATATAGAAAGCAATTATTATGTCATTTATCAGTGATGTACCTTGGTAAAGTATATAATTTGAAATATAACACTATATGTGGATTTTGAGGTGAAATATCTTGTCTAAACTATAAAATGTTTACAAACTAAGGTTAGTAATATTGAACAAAACTCTATGAAATCACCTTATGCTATTGATTCACAAGAGGTGTTACATGATCCTCTGCACTAGAGATATCTTTTCATCCCTTTCTAACTAGTTTTGTTTCAACTAAGTTCACATTTTATAATAGTAAGAGTGATCCTGAATAGCATCTCTGATATTTTTGTGGCATGCCTTGATTATTCCTCTAATGATAAAGTTTTTACCAAACTATTTCCAAGAAGCCTCAAGGACTATGCTTTAAGGTGGTTCTATGATTTACCAACTCAATCAGTAAATATCCTCAAATTTCTTGTGGATCAATTTTTGGCACACTTCTCTATTAACATCACCAAAAAGGTTTCCTATGCCAAAATTTCAAAAATCAAACAAGGAACAAATTAACCTATTAATGAGTATGTCTTGTGATACAAGACAATGCTAGCTAAAATTAACAATAATATGGTAGATAAAGAGCTTCATGATATTTTCAATAAAAGTTTTCGTGCTCCTTTACATGAGTCTATTATCTTTAAAAATTTCAAATCTTTCGATGACCTATGCCACATTGTTCATGATCATGAAATAAAAATTATCTCATTAAACAAACTTAAGTATGTAGTAAATACATCGACTACATCTACATCTAATACCAAGTTTACTATAAAACCAATTTATAAGATCAAACCTCCTAAGCTTTAAAATGAAACAACTACCATGGTTAACGTGGTGTCATAATAACCTAATCAACTTATGTTAACCAATGCACCACAAAGATAATTTACACACTTACTTGAGTCTCCCTCTTCATTACTCACATGACTTATAGAGTGTCATCTTATATCTCTCCCTTATTTTATATAGGTTGATATGAGTAAACCCCTACCCAAAAGGTATGATGGAAATGCTTATTATGACTATCACTGAGGCCTTGTGTATTTTGTGAACAAATGTTTCACCTAAAATCATAAGATCTAATACCTCATCAATGATAAAAATATAACATTAAATGATCCTCCAAAGGAATTGGGTTCACAGCCTATTGACCACCATAAACATAAAATATATAACAACCCTTTGCAAGATAATTCAAATAAAGATTCAAAATGCAAATGGAGCATAATTCACATCCTCCCCGATCACATTATGAGCATAGATTGGATGGAATTATTGGTACCCATACATGGCATAAACCTATTATGGTTTAGATACCATCTATTACTTGTGATGATAGTGAAATTAAAGATGATAACTCAACTCTTCATTCCTTATTCATTCTAGCATACATTGACCACTAACCTATGCAAAATGTTATGATTGATAATAATGAAAGTAAAAATGTTTATACCATGACATTACTTATGCATTTGGGTTATACAAAACATGATTTACATCCTTTAAACATATCCATTAGAGTATTTGATGGGAACTCACAATAGGTTCTTGGTGAGATTGATATACCTTTATAGGTGGATCCTACCCATTTGGTTATCATATTTTAAGTTATACCTTCCATGGGTATCTTTCATATCTTATTGGGATGACCTTATATACATACACTTTGAGTAGTAAATTTTATAGTGCATGGGTTCATTCATGTCAATCAGGTAATTACAATTTCTAGAATTCCATATGAACATCCTTTTGAGCAAAATAAATTGATATCCAAGTAGTTAATTATACAAAGGGTATTCCCTTTACCAAGAAGATAGTACCTAAGAAACCATTACATCTGTAGACACCTAAAATTAGCCATCAATAACCTTCAACCAGGATTTTAACTAATTTCTACCAAAGTGCACAATTTGTATTAAAAACACTAAAATGCATTAAAAGAGTTGATTTTTTTTTAATTCAAGATCTGATTTTTTCCAAGGTATCATTAAATAGGGCAATACAATTTATGAAGTAGCTAATTTTGATCAGATAATTTTGAGTCAAAATGACATTTTCACACCTAGGTGCTTTGGATTGCTCTTTTCTATCAAATTTATTGTACAAGATATGTGCCTTTGTTATTTTGCATTGGAAACATCCTAAATGGGATAACAGTTCCAACACATCTAACATTAGCTTCCAATTCCATTCCAATAAAATTTTGAGTCAATAGTATGATATTTTGACCAATTTTTACACAAATTACCAAGGTTTTGCATCAAAGTTGACTAATCATGTTTAAGGCTAATTAAACCAAATCAAGAGCTTAATTAATTTTCCATGGAAATTTTTGAATATTTATTTTTTACAAATTGATATTGAATATGTACATCATCAAATGACATAAATGACATCATTTCTTGGAAAGACATCCTTAGGCCATAAATGCATAAAATATCTCATCAAGCCACCCCATGCCTCATTAAGACCCTCCCATGCCTCATAAATACCTCCCATACCTCTTAAATCCCCCTTCTTCCCAAATATTTATGGGGGATATATATGAATTTAATTACATAATTTGGATTAATTCATGGCCACACATCTCAATCTTGAGATGGATGATCATGATTGATCTTAAACCATTTCAAAAATCTATAAATAGAAGATCCATGAACATGAATTTTAATCTTGGATAATGTAAAGTTATAATGCAAAAATAATTCCAAAAGCCATTAAAATTAGTGTTATAATGTCAAAATTTTAAGCCAAGCCAAAGACAAAGCCATAAAAAAGGTGAGAAGGAGAAGAGAAGATAGCCAATCCTACTTTGATGAAGACTCATTGAGCACAAGTCGAGTAAGCCACTTCAACAAGCTATTTAGAGCATCTAAGGAAGGTGAAGGATTTAATTGTATTTTCATTCTAGTTGTGTTACACATTTGGTTTTGTTAATATGCTTCCCCCTTGATATAGGCTTAGGGTGTTATCTTAGTGTGTTCTTTGTTTGGATTTGATTTCATTCACTAACACCATATGAATCTCCCCCTATTGCAATCCTATTTTCAAAAATAACACGATCAATGGGACCTAGCCTAACAAATTTAATCAAATTACACATATAAGTAACATACTAACCATTGTCATTTAGGATTTTGGAGTTTGGAGGTAAACAAGATAAAAATTTGAGAAAAAATCCATTTTTTCTAAGCCACAATTTTGTTCTTAGGACTGTGCAACCCAACTCGCCTGTCTAGCCCAACTAGCCTGTCAACCCAACTCACCAGTCAACCCAACTCACTTGTGCAGCCCAACTCACTTGTCAGCCTAACTCACCTATCAACCTAAATTACCTATCAACCCAGATTTATTGTCAACCTAACTCAACTATCAACCTAAGAGCTCATTTTTCAAAAGTCCTTGTCTCATCCTCTAAAGGACTTCAAAGTAGGCAGTCCTAATCTTATTTTTTTAGGTTGAAAGGATGGTTTGGAAGTTAATTTGGGTGTTTTAACTAATCATACACTTCAATTTGGATTTTTAAAAATAACTTGGTTAAAATCATGCACACTTTAAATTTGGTGCCTAAAATGAATCTTTAGCATGCTAAGTCTTGAAAACTTTAAACTTTGTGTTTAAAATGAACTTATGTGTTTATTGTTTCATTTAGTATTTTTTGTTGTAATATTTACATATTTTTACAACTTAAGATCAAGGGGTCAAAATAACATCACCAAAATTTTGTTTTAGTGCTTAAAATTTGACTCATTTGTCAAGTTTGTATTCAATAGATGATTAAATAATTTAGCAAAAAGAAAGTTCGTGTGTGTATGCTCTTCCATCCATCCCCTTTAGAGAACTTTTGGAATAAAAAACACCATCATTATTGAAAACATGCCAAGTCTAAGGCATAGAAATAATGTCATTTAAATCACTCACCAAAAACTCACAATAGTATTGGGTGATCTTGAGGTGACCATAAAGTCTTTCTATTTTAAGTCATTTATTTTATGCAAACTTGGCTTGCAAAGGGGACTTCATTACCTCTCACGAGTTCTATAGGGAATATTTGACCTAGGGTTTCATCTCTTGGCATAGAATTCATCACCCTCACTAAGGTTAAAGGTTTGAGTGGTTAAACCACCTTTTAGTGTTGGGGTTAAGCACCAGGACGTATCTACACATTCGACATCACACTACACTAAGCAAGTGATAGATGTAGTGGTTACAAAAAGGGAAGGAACTTTTTGAAACAATCTAAGTACTATGGACACCCAATTAAAGTGTGTTTATTTTGCATCATTTGGCATGAAAGTCATTATACAATTGATCCATCTAGAATGTTCACAAAATAATTAGTTTAGTTAACCCCACTTTGCCATAACTTGTTAGTTTAGGATTTAAGATGATTAGTTAGTTGGTTTGTCTTTGTCTTAGATTACTTGGTCTTGTTTGAGAGTCAAAACTTGGTGTTAACAAAAATGACTTAACCAAAAACATGGTCCCCAAATTTTTTTAAATAAAGAGGCATTATGCTGCCCAAGTGAAAACATATTTTTCCTTGTTCAAATTCATCATGATACACTTTGTGTCATATCTTCCAATACGATGTAGTTATGCTGCCCACTTGAGTCTAGAACTTTTTCCATATTTTTTTTAATTCCTTAATTGATAGTTTAAATTTAAAATTAGATTGTTCCAAGTTTTAAAGGTTGATGTGTTAAATTGGGTCCACCACTTTGAACTTGACTTGTTTTAGCTTGAGTTCAAATTCTAAATTAAATTGAGGGCTATTTTTAGAATCAACATCATTATCATCATTTACTAAGATTCAAGTCATCTCACATGTTTACTAATGCTTTGAGTATTATAATTTAACTACCCATCTTATTTTTCCATTTGTCCATTTGATAACATAGTCATGCCTTAGAGAAATTTGTCCAACTTTATGTGTGGGTATCATTTGAGTTGAGTAGGGTAGTGTTACACTGCCAAAATTTTGTTGGAACCATTTTTCCTTAGAGTTTTTGAAACAATCATTTGCCACATCTTTTGAGTGGTTTAGCATTGTTAAGATTCTCAATTTATTTTGAGACTTGTTTCATAAACCTCTTTTCATAGAATCCTAGTCTGTCTATGTTTCAACCATTTCAAGTTTCCTTCAAAAATCTTTGTCTAATACGGTTACCATTCACATTTTTTAAGATTATTCATCAAAAGAACCTAACTTTGTGCCATTATTTGGGAGAAAATAAACTATCTCCAAGTGCCTTTTGTTTCATACTTCATACTTATCGATCAAGTTTTTACGACCAAGAATCAAATGCCTAGTTTTTGCAAAAAATGTTTCAAATCTATTAGAATTAAATTTCTCATCTTTTAAAGTCTATCTTTTGACACTGTTTGGCCTAAAGTTCTAGCACACACATTTTTTTTGATCTTATATTTTGATGCCGTGTTTGGCCAAAAGACCTATCTACTTTTGTTTTTATTAGATTAAACTGATTTGAAACATTGTAACCTAGAATTTGTCATTTTGATTTATAGTCCTTTTACTTGACCTTTTTGCGTGAGACATGTAGCATTTAACACTTGACATTAGCTTGTTTGTCACAAGTCATTGCATCAACCTTTTTGGATATACCTATCCATCCTTTTGACCAAGTTATACCTACTTTGAACATATTTTTAGACATCTCATTTTTAGAGTTCATAGAACTTTTTTTTATTTTGTCATAAAACATTCACTATAGATCCCAACATGTATACCTACACTCATAATGGCCTCTTGTATAATCAAAGATTTGGTAATGTGGTTTCACAAGAAGAAATAGTTCAAGACCCTTATGTGGATAATGTTGTTTATAAGATAGATGCCTATACATCTTATAACACTCAAACAAGGGCAAGAAACCAAGACCCATTGGCCCATTACTTGGTAAACACACTTCCTTAATTGGATTAGGATCAAGCACAAATAGAACAATACTTAGCTATGATACCTAATGTTGAAGAGCCTTTCCCTCAACAACCATACTATGTTACTGCACCATCCACATATGATCCTTATCTATTTAAGTGTCACTTATTAGAAAACAAAGATGATATTTTAGTTAGGGACATAGAAGTAGGGGCCAAATTTCTAGTAGACTTCCCCATGAGAATTTACTAGGTCTAGTAAGAATGCCTCATAACATACTATATAATCAATAGGCTTCTTCTAGAAATCCTTTAGCTCTAGTCTAAACAACATATCAAGACCCTAGTATGCTTTTCAAATGCAAGGACCCAATGGAGGATCACTTTATACAGATGTAGATAGCATACCAAACCTACTTGAACCTAGCACATAATTTTAACTAGATGACCATGTCAATTAGGTCTCTCATAGATTTAGTTCCCTCAATTGGAGGGTTAATAGAGTTAATTGGTCAAGATAATCTAGGTGTAAACCCATTCATGTACAACAATTCAATTGATAACTTATTTCATACCCCAATAATAGAAGTGTCTTCTATTTCTATGTAGAATAGTGGCCAAAATGTAGTGGAGAATGTGCAAGCAACATCCAATCAAAACCAAGGTGGTGTAAGTACACATATAACTAGTACATAAGCAGGTGTACTTTTCGTTAACACCATGGGTGGTTATCAAAATTAGGGCATAAGAATTTCTACATCCTAACCTCAACCAACTACTACCATTAAGCCTCAACCAATTACTTTTTCAAGAGCTCAACCAATAGGATTAGGCATCTAGCCATTAACTAATGCCATGCCTCAACAACAAAATGTGATGAATCCTACTCCTTACCAATAGGTGATAAGTAGTATTGCACAACAATAAACACAATCCAACATACCAATGTAGTAAACGCTGAATATAGTGGCACTTCAATAGGGGTATCTAATGTTCCACCTCACCATATAATAGTGAACATACCTCTTTCCTCATAGACCAATGTTACACTTCAAATCCAAATGATGTCTAATAAACAATGTATGAATATTGGTCAACAAATGCCAAATATCCAACATGCATCCACTTCCCAACTAGGATTTGTCCAACAAAGAATTTCTAATGTTACTTAAGTACCAATAAGGCAACCTTTGCCTTTTATGTAGAATGTGCCACTAGTTCAAAGATAAGGTCTTGGTTTACAAGTATCCCCTCAATATCAAGGTTCAATTAGTCAGAATCATGTCCCTTTTCAACCACAATAGGCATAGTATGGTTATATCCCTCCATCCCAACCTCAAAATCCTCAACTTCAAAACTTCATAACCAACCCTAACCAAAATATTGCATTGAAACACATGAAATTACAATAATCAAACCCTAATTTGCATATGCATATTCTTGGTCTATTTCCAAACCAATACATTATACCCTAATAAATATCTCCATTATACCCTGGTCTAAGTGCTCCACTTGTGACTGCTTAACCATTTACCTAGGCTAATATTCCCATGAGTTTCTTAGAGCAAGAATTACAACAGATGAATGATGTAATCACTACCATCCAAGCTGAGAAATAGGGTGAAAATTTTAAGTTGGATGATGTGTGTTCTTATCCTTTTAATATGGACTACTTATATATTCCATTTCCTCTAGGATATGAGATCCCAAAGTTTAATAAATACAAGGGGAAAGGTGACCCAAAATCCCATTTAATGGAATTTTTTGTCACATGCTAGCTAGCAACATATATCTTTTGTTATTGTTTCATAGGATCTTCGATGGTCCTTGGAATGGTTTTTAAAGTTACCCAAAAATTCAGTAATAGATTTTGATGACCTTTTAGATAAGTTTGTGCAACACTTTTCCTACAATCTCAAACATGAGATTTCATTGGTCAACTTGATGTAAGTAAAGTAAAAAGATGGTGAGAGTTTTATGACTTATCTACAGTGATGGAGAGCCCTTGAAAGCCAATTCACCAATAGTTTACTAGATAAACAACTAGCCACTGTGTTTACTAAAAATTTTCACAGTGAGATATCCTCTCATCAATTTACAGTGTGTGCATACTTTTAAAGAGATCATTAACAAAGTTTTATTGATCGAGTGAGCCCTTATTAATAAAGGAATCATCAAGCTTACTTCAAATAATTAGAATCAAGGTGACAATCAAGGAAATGGTTAAAACCAACATCCAATCCAAGTGAAAACATCACAATTGGCACATGCCAATAACTAAGATAGACCAAAGCAATTCAACTACAATAAGAATGTTGTGGGGAATGGAGTAATTAAGTCATGTCATGTATAAATGGTAAAAAAAACCATCTATTTAGCCAACATTACCTTTTCATATCACTCTTACCGCACAACCTCTTCATCAATAGAAACATATGCCATAAATGTAACAACCTAGGCCCTCATAACTAACACAACCACCTTTGCCATTTCAAGTCCCTCCTCTAAGGAGAACAATGCCTACTCACCATGTTTTTAGTGAGTTTAAAGAGCCTATTAAATCTATGTTTCATAAACTCACTACCACTAATTTGATTAGTTGGCCTATATCAAAGCATTATCTATAAGGCATTCCTTATCTTGATTGGTATCATGAAAATGAATTCTATGAATATCATTGGGTCAATGGGCACAATTTGCAAAGATGTGTGCAAATTAAACATTTGATTTAGAATATGTTGGAAAATGGGGAGATACCATTAGATAATGATGCTTCTAATTCCAATAAAACTCTTGGGATTTATCAAAACCCCTTTCCCCAAAATAATAACCAGGCACAAAAATAACAACAACAACAATACTAGCTAGTACAACCACAAAATCAATAGTATCAAAATCAAAATCAAAGGTTGAATCAACAGAAAAAATAATGCCAAAATGATGGATAGAACCAAGGTTAGTTAGGTAAAAACCAAAAAACCTACCATGCAGTTGTACATGATTACAATAGAGTTGTAGGGCATATTCTAGGAAGTAGCATTAATACCATCTCCATTAATCCTTAACCAAATTATAATCAGATTAGACCATTTCTAACCATACCAAACTAATCTAATTGCTTTGATAATCCTTTATTAAGTTGGGACCACACACAAGTGAACTAGAAAATAAGGATTCCCACTTTTGGACCTTATACCAATAACTCATCCTTGCTTTATGACCACACATGAGTGTACTAGCAACTGAGACTTGTCCTAACTAGTCCCACAAAATCACCATCATTTGTTAGTAATCATGGTCTTATATTTAATCTTGATTATGCAATCACAACTCAGAGGTCAAAGATTAACATCCCAAGGCCATAACCATCTACCACTTCACCCATTATCTAACCAGTCATTCAACCTTAAAATAAGCCATTTACCACTGACCAAGAGAAGAAATTTTACATTGTGGAATAATTATAAAATATGCTGACATAAATCTCCATTTTAGATTTTTTTCTTACATCAACAATCCATAAAAACATTTTGAATGATTTCTTGAGCCAATCCACTATTTCAAGTGACATATCCCCTAATAAATTCTAAGCTTTGGTTGGACACCTAGCTCCAACCCAACAAGTCAATTTCAGCCAAAGTGATATGTCATCTTTTGGCCGACTGCATAATAACCTATTATACATCAAAGTTTTCATAAAGTAGCATAAAGTGGAATGTGTACTTATAGATTATGGATCAATTCTAAACATAGTGTATCTTAAGCTCATCAAGTTTCTTGGGTACACTATGGAAAATCTTCAAGTAAAGACAATAACCATCAAAGACTACGACAATCAGGAATGAGAATCATAGAGCACCATATATTTTATAGTTATCCTTGGGCCCTTGACCCATGATACACTTTTACATGTGATCAATCTTGATTTGTCATACAATATGATTTTGGGAAGACCTTAGTTACATGAAATTCATGCAGTCCCATCAATGTTGCACCAATGTATCAAGTTATCCCATTCAAGGATGGAAGTTTATATAAAAAGATATTTACATCCATATGAGCACTACAATCACCTAGAGGCCAAATTCAAGAGTTATAACTATTGCTTCAGCATGAATCCAATGGCTAAGTAGGATAAGGGAAAAGCAATACTCCTTGATCCATCAGAGGATAACTTCATTGATCCTAATACCCTTGATCCCTTTCCCACATAACACATCCTAAAGTATCCAATCATTTTACTATCTCTCCTAATGTCTTAAAGGAGTATGAGACCCATGATACCTTTCATATTACAAACCTTTCATATAATCCAAAGTCCTTTAGAAGACCTTAAGCTAAGCCACTTAATCTAAAATGGAAATAAAAGAGCAAAGGTAAAGGACCTATCATGTTTGTACCAACATATGGCCTAGAACTAAACCCTCTTAAAAGGGATGAATCATGGTTGTACAATGAAAACCAAGTTGATTGTTACGAGAATGCAAAGTATTTTATTCCCAATAGGATCATCAAGAATCAAGATTATGAAGGAAGAGGCCTCAGACTTAATCAACAGGGAACACTTCAGCCAATTTCCATGACCAAATATGGACCCTATAGACTTGGATTTCAATTACCTAGGGGTGACTCCATATACCTTACTCATGTTCCATCACCATCAGCTAGTGATGAAGATGTTGATAGTGAAGTAGAGTCTAATCATAGCCTTTTTGATGACCTAGCTGAAACCAACTTGTTTAACCCTCATTCCATTTGTACCCTTAGCCTAGTCTTTCATCATGACCCATTGCCATTGTATTATCCCCAATTGATAGACTATAACCAACAAGAGTCTAACATACTGATTGATGCATTTCAAAATGATACGGCTTTCTATGATTTTATTAGCCTTAGAGATAATGTTCCATTAGAGGACCATGAATCAGGGTTCTCAATCAAGTTGGATCTTATAACATATTTTGGAGAGAAGGTAAACACCCTTAGCCAAAAAATAATAATTAAAACATTGAGGTCCCAAAGTGAAAACCTCTTTAAGGTGATTTTTGACTAGGGTAAAAGTAAATAAAAAGGCTAGTCTAGTGGTGAAAACCTATTTTAGGTGCCATTAGATAGGGGTGTTTAACCTTATTCAACCATAGCTCAGGAGACCACCAATGACAAACTTATCTATGATTCTAAGTTCAATTTTGAAGAAGAACAAGCTTTTGACTGAATCATTCTAGAGTTTTTAATAGTTTTTGTGACATGGCCAAACCTTCCATTAGGGGACTCTGATTCATCATGCCTAGGGGAACTTGAAGAGCCAGTCCTAGTAGAGGACTCTATTGTTGCCAACTAGTTCAAATCTTTGCCCACTATCCTTGAAGATGGTTCCAGCCTTCTAGTGGAAAATATGACAAAAGTTAACATCGGGTCCCTAGATGACCCAAAGTGGATCAAGCTAGGTGCTTCCCTTACTGAAAAGGAGCATGAGGTCCTTATAACCCTTTTGAGGGAGTTTTTAGATATTTTTGCATGGGCATATTTTGACATGCTAGGTTTGGACCTCACCTTGGTTCTATACCACTTTGTGGTCAATCTTGATTCCAAACTAGTAAAACAAAAGATACGTAAGAAGCATCCTTACATTACTATATTGGTAAAGAAAGAGTTGGAAAAACTTTTAGAAGCATGATGTATTTGATCTATTGACTACTCAGAGTGGATATCTAATGTTGTACCAATTAGCAAAAAGCTAGAAGGAATCAAAATTTGTAATGATTTCCATGATATAAACAAAGCTTTCCCTAAGGATGACTTTCCATTGCCAAACATTGACATGATCATCGACTCCACAATAGGTTATGAAATGCTTTCATTAAAGGATGGTTTTTTGAGATACAACTAAATCAAAATATCACTAGAAGACCAACATAAAATAGAGTTAACCACTCCATGAATAACATTCTATTATCAAGTTGTGCCATTTGGTCTTAAGAATGTAGGGGAAACCTACCAAAGAGCCACGAATCTCATATTTCATGATATGATGCATGATATTGTTGAAGACTACATCGACAACATTCTTGGAAAATAAAAGACCAGGGCCAATCACCCAATAGTGCTACATATAATATTTGAAATATTACACAAGTACAAAGTCAGACTTAATCCTAAGAAGTGTGTTTTTGGAGTCACATCAGACAAATTTCTAGGCTTCATTATGTCTCATCGAGGCATTAAAGTTGATTTAGCCAAAGTCCAAGCTATAATAGAAATGAAAGCACTAACTAATTTGAAGTAGCTCCATAGTTTTTAGGGCAAGATCCAATCTATCACATGCTTCATATCTCAATTAGCTGATAAATGCCATCCTTTTATGCATCTTCTGAAGAAAGGAATCACATTTCACTAGGATGACCACTACCAAATAGCTTTTTAGCAACTAAAGGACTGTCTAGTGAATCCACCTATTTTGTTTCCTCCTATACTAAGAAAGCCATTCTTATTGTATCTATTAGATACTGATAATGCCCTGGGGGCACTTTTGGCCAACATGATGATAATGAAAAGGAACATGTACTATAATATTTAAGTCATACACTGGTCACATATGAACACAATTATATGCCCATAGAAAAATCTTATTTAACCATGGTTTTCATAGCTCAACAACTACACCATTACATGTTAAATAATAAGACAATGGTTATTTCAAAAGTAGATCCACTCAAGTATCTACTATATAAAACATCTTTACAAGGATGCATGGCCAAATGGGTCATACTTCTAAGTGAGTTTGACATCAAATACATCAATCAAAAATATATTAAGGGGCAAGTTCTTGTAGACCAGCTTGCTAAAGCACCGCTTGCTGATATAAAACCACTCACACTCTAATTTACTGATGAATCCATAATGATCATCATTGACACACCTCTTGAGGAGAAACACTAGAAGCTGTATTTTGATGGATCATTCACAACACATGGATCAAGGGTAGGCCTTTTATTTATTACACCAAAGGGGGATCTAATCCCTAAATCATTTAGGATTAGTTTTCCTTGTACTAACAACATGGCCAAATATGAAGCACTTGTTTTAGAGATTTTTCAAGTGGTACAATGGAATGTATCTCATCTCAAAGTTTATGGTGATTCTTAATTAATCATTAATTAGGTTATAGACCATTTCTAGATGAAAGATGACAAGTTGGTTTCATATAAAGCCATGGTCAACACTCTCAAATGATAGATTGTCGACATTTAATTTGAGCATATAGTAAGGGCAAGTAATAAAATTATAGATGCTATGGACACTATTGGATCTTTGATTTGAAAAATAGACATAGCTAAAGAGTATTAGTTCCTTGTTGAGAAATTTCTATCACCAACTCATGAACCTTTAAGCATCATGATGATTTGTGATATTGTTTGCCTTAGTTCTATTTGGTACTCAGACCTTTACAACTACCTTTATGACCAAGTTTTACCACCTAACCTATTATAAAAATAAACCAAAGCCTTCATGCACCAAACCACACATTATAGCTTACTTAGATCAACCCTATACCACCATAGTTTTGATGTAACTTTACTTCATTGTTTAACTTTGGTAAAATCTACACTGGCATTATGAGAAGTTCATGAAGGAGTATGTGGAGCCCACACTGGTAGGGCCATCTTATCCAAAAATCTCTTGTGTATAGGTTATTATTGGCCCATAATGGATGCAAATACAGTTGCATATGTAAATAAGTGTGACAAATGTCAATGGTATGCCAATTTGATTCATGCCCTAGCTAAAACTTTGAAACCAATGTTGACACCATGGCCATTTTCTACATGGTGCCTTGACCTCATTGGGAACATCAATCCCACCTCTTTTAATTTCCATAAACATATCTTTTCTACCACTGAATATTTCACTAAGTGGCTTGAATTTATACCCCTCACTTACATGACTAGAAAGAAAATTTCCAAGTTCATCTTCAACCATCTCATTTGCTACTATGGTATCCCCTTTGACATTATATTTGATAATGGAGGATCATTCAAGAATAAGGATGGTGACAAGTTATGTGACAAATACAACATCTCACAACATTTTCCTATGGCATATTACCTTTAAGGCATTGGCCAGGCTAAAACATCAAATAAAACCATTGTCAACATTCTTAAAAAGATTGTCAATGATGCCAATCATGATTGGTACCTTTAGATATTCCATGCCCTTTAGGCATACCATACCAATCACTATACACCCATAGGAGCCACTCCATATTCACTTGATTATGGTACAAAATCCATCCTTCTTATTGAGGTTGAGTTTCCATCTCTACACATCTCTTTTAATCATGTCCTAGATGACAATGACTATCGAGTAGCTCACCTACAAGAACTAGAGTTATTTGATGAGAAATGCATGGATGCAGTGAATAATCTCCAAGCCTATCAGAATTGACTTTGAGGCCACTACAATTAGTGTGTGAAATATAGAGAATTTGAACTTGGTGATCTTATCCTTAAAGAAAACCAAAATAATACCATGACTAAAAAGAAGTATAAAGGTAATTTCAAACCCAATTGGGTTGGTACTTTCATCATTAAAAAAAACTTTGAAATAGGAGCATACAAGTTTGCCACACTAGATGGCCACAAACTTGATGAGCCGATGAACATTATCCACCTTAAGTGGTACTACGCTTGAGCGACCTAGTGTATTGCCTATAAAGACCATTTTAATTTGTATCATTTTATCAAATGTTTGTAATTTTATCATCCTAACAACTTATCACTTTTCATTACACATGTCTATTTTACCAAACCTTTCATGATTATTGAGTTCATCTCTCCCTCCCTACCTATCCCTATGACCTTGGTTCCATTTCATTTCGTTCCATCACTACTTTTAGTAAAAAGATTCAAATTTAGTTTTAATAGTTATTTCCCACATTCTAGATAGAGGTAGTATTTTGGAGTAGTATGATAGATATTTGGCAGTTGCATCCTTCATTTATTGTTCCATTCTCTCTACCAAGTGTGTTTGATTATAACCACCTATGGGCAAATCAATGTCTACCCAGTCTTGTCACTAATTATAACCACCTATGGTAAAATTATTGTCATTGACCTAAGCCATTATTTCCTAAGTTATAACCACCTATGGAAAAACTAGGGGAAACACTTATTTATCATTACTTGACATACCAACTAGCCCTTCTCTTTTCTGTATTATGCCTTTATACCAATAGTGCCTATTTTGTTTGAATTAACTGCTACACTAGTCAGATTCCTCCACTATAAGGTGGAACTACAGTGACCTAAGGTCCTACTTTGGGACTATGTAGGCAACACTCAATACTTATTGAAATTAGCTTAGTCACCCTAAGCCACATTCTCTATATTTTGTAAGCAACCTAAGCCACACTCTTGCCATTTTGTGAGCAACCTAAGCCACACTCTCACTGTTTGTGAACAAATTAAGCCACATTCTCACCATTTTATGAGCAACCTAAGTAATGCTCTCACCATTTTATGAGCTTGAACCATTTAGTGTCTCATCATTCTCAATCAAGTTCAGATACTCTTTAAATTCCAAAAAAATTTATAAAACCTTTAGAAAAAACCAAAAACATTGACCATTTCTTTGCCTTAAGGATTTTAGGAACCCTTACTAAGTTGCAAGTAAATCACTTATCACTTAGTTTCCCTATCCTTTTGTCCTTTTCTGCCATGCACTTATCATTTTTTAAGACCATTTCTATTCTTCTATCACATCCATTCTATTTGTTTCATTAGTTATCATTTTATTCCCATTCCCTAGGAGAACTACATTTAGCCTGAAGTTTTTATTGGATATTACATCCATGGAACTATGTAGGTAGTGTCCACTTGCCAAGTGTAGATGGAGACAGCTCAGCCACCCCCTTCATTTTCTTCTATTCCCCTATCATGTTTGTTTTCTAAGTTATCACCTATTTTCTAGGGGTAATGTTTGTCTCATTTAAGTCATGTTGTTTGTACTAACATTATGACTAACTATTATTTGTCTATTTGTTTCTTTGCTTGTTTACTTGTTTCTTATTTGTGTGCTTGTTTATTTGATTTCAGCATGATCACCTTGATTTAGTCTATATGCATTCATTGGGTGATTGCTTACACATTTATACTTGATACCATCCATATTCATGTGTTTACATTGTCATCATGATTTTTATCATTATTGCATTGTTTTCTATCGAGTATTGGATTTTGGGAGTCAATCCTTGTGTATATTTTAGCCTAGTCCTCATGGTGTTTGATCATGAGGCTCACCATCAAGTGATAAAACAAAAATTAGCTTCAATAAGTCTACTCAACAAGGGTAGTATCAACATCTCCTTGACACCAATATCCCAATCATATCTCAAATAGAGTAATTAACCACGAAATAATTTCAACCTTTGTTAGTTCAGATGAACATCTCCCTACTAGTAGGTTGTTCTAATTCATCATTACCCTATATGTTAAGTTACCATCATCATCAGCTAATCAATCATATTTTCCATAATCAAGGTCTAATGATTATAACTACTTATAGGCAAATTATTGTACACCATCCCACTTACATTTCTCAATGATTATAACCACCTTTGGGCAAATCATTATGTTCTCACAAAATTTACTTTTTATATGCCCAAATAGAGGCATGTTTTTATCTTCTTAATGATTATAACCACCTTTGGGCAAATTATTGTGTTATCATACCATGTTGACACTAATAGGGTTCAATGCTTATAACCACATTTGGGAAAACCATTGTACACTGTACCACTTGCATTCTCAATGATTTTGACTACTTTTTCAATCTCATTTTTTTTCACCCTATCATCTTCCTTTCTTTGGTCCCCTCATTTTGCTTCCTTCTTTTTAAGGGACTGTTTACCAACCTACTTGTGCCAACCATTCCCTCAAGGGGGCATCATACAGTTAGTTCATCATCATTACAATTGTATGCATATAAGACCTTTTCATTCTTTGAGATGATGTTATTGTGCTTATAGATTGTAAGACCTTCCCAAATAGAGATAAACTATAGACACCTAAAACTAGCCATTGATAACCTTCAACCAGGTTTTGATAAATTTCTACCAAAGTGCATAATTTGGATTAAAAACACTAAAATGCATTAAAAGAGTTGAAATTTTTATATTCAAGTACCCATTTATTCTAGGGTATCATTAAATGAGGAAATGCAATTTATGAAGTAGCTAACTTTGATAAGATGATTTCAAGTCAAAATGACATTTTCACACATGGGTGCTCTGGATTGCTCTTTTCTATCAAATTTATATACAAGACATGTGCCTTTGTTATTTTGCATTGGCAACATCCTAAATGGGATAATGGTTATAACACATCTAACATCAACTTCCAATTCCAATCCAATCAAATTTTGATTCAATAATATTATATTTTGATCAATTTGATTAATTTATGCATAAATTGCCAAGGTTTTGCATCAAAGTTGACTAATCATATTTAAGGCTATTTAAACTAAATCAAGATCTCAAGTTAATTTTCCATGGAACTTTTTGAATATTTATTTTTAGAAATTGATATTGAATATCTACATCATCAAATGACATTATTTTTTGGAAAGACATCCCTAGGCCATAAATGCATAAAATATCTCATCAAGCCAACCCTATGCCCCATTAAAACCCTCACATGCCTCATCAATGCCTCCCATGCCTCTTAAATTCCCATTCTTCCTAAACATTTATGGGGGATATTTATAAATTTAATTACATAATTCGGATTAATTCATGGCCACACATCTCAATCTTGAGATTGACGGTCATGGTTGATCCTAATCCATTTCAAAAATTTATAAATATAAGAGCCATGAACATGAATTTTAAGCTTGGATAATGCAAAATTATAATGCACAAATAATTCCAAAAACCATTATAATTAGTGTTATAATGTCAAATTATTTAGCCAAGTCAAATCCAAAGCCATCACAAAGGTGCCAAGGAGAAGAGGAGATAGCCAAGCCTCCTTTGAAGAAGACTCATTGAGCATAAGTTGAGCAAGCCACTTTAACAAGCTATTTGGAGCATACAAGGAAGGTGAAGGATTTATTTGTCTTTGCATTCTAGTTGTGTTTCTCATTTGGTTTTTTTTAATATGTTCCCCCCTTGAGATAGGCTTAAGGTGTTAGCTTAGTGTGTTCTTTGTTTGGATTTGATTTCATTCACTAACACCATACTAATCTCCCCCTATTGCAATCCTATGTTCACAACATCAAAGTTCCATAGTGGGTTCCACAAAATCCTCATCTACTATACACCATATTCAAATATCTAGAGCACCTTCACATGTTCCTATTATTTTTATTCTAAACAAACTACATAACACTCAATGATGGGTTCCATGAACCCCTAATCCTACCCCTACTGCTTCATGACCACATAGTCATACTTTATATATGTAGAGCATCATAACTATTACAGTGACAAATATTGCACCTATGCATGCTCCTTGGTAATGTCACTAATTTATTACACTAGATGCATAGTGGGAAGATATCCTTGCCCTATCAACCTCATGCAAATGGATAGGCTGAGGCCTTCAACAAAAATCTTAATAACATGCTAACTAAAATGGTCAATGCATCTAGTTGAGATTGAAATTTGCATATCCATTTTGCCTTATGGGCATATCATACTAGCATTATAAGCCCTTTGAGTGATACCCTTTTTTCTCTTGTGTTTGGAGTGGAGGTAGTCTTGCTTCTCAAAGTCCAAATACCTTCTCTTCACATATCTTTATAAGATCTCATTTCTGAGGATGATTATCATCAACATCTCTTGGCCCAACTTGAGCTACTTGATGAATGACACTTAGCCTCCCTTACCCATATTCATGTCTCTTAAGAGAACGTAAAGAATGATCATAAAAAATACCTTAGAGTGTGAGTATTCAACATCGAAGACCTCATCCTAAAGGAAAATCAACATGTCACTAGTATGGAAAAAAGAAAGTAGGGCAAGTTTGCTTTCAATTATCTTAGACCTTATATCATAACCCACAATTATGGATTAGGATATTACCAATTGTCTTCTCCAAGGCCACCCAGAACTTGAGTGCCTTGATACTTTACATATTCATCTGTTCTTTTGTTAAGAAGTATCAAGTTCACCTTTTATTTTAACTTAAGCTCATCCCTTGCTTTCAACCACATATATCTCCCTATTTTAGGAGAAACTAATTAAAAATAGATCATGTGATTATCCATCACAATCATAGCCTAATCTTGAATAATGGGTACCATGGCTCTACCCATGGCATGATCCTCATGGTACTTTACACCTCACTCTTAGGATGGATTTCCATGATCATTGTCACCTAAACCTCTTTACACATAATCAACCTTCTTGTGCCTTTAGTTTTGACTTCATAGGTGTGAACCCTTAAGCCTATATAAATAAGTCTATGTCAAGCAAAAATCAAAGAAATAAAAGGAAAATTCCAAACTAATAGCAATCATGGGTCATTCCTAGCATTCACAGACTGTTCCTTTGAAGGATAGCTATTAAAAATTTATTCAAAATTTCCAAATGTAAGGTGGACTAATCCCTCAAAGGATAATTATAAAAATCATTAAACAAAGCACATAAACTTAGACCACTCCCTCGAAGGATGGCTGAGTAAAGCATTTGTCAAAAGCATAGCAATTTCTTGGAATATTCTTGCATTGATTAGCTTTCCATCTACAACAACAAAGAAAAAGACCCATTATCAAAATCACAACAAAATCAAACTAATTTTAAAATTTATAATTGGGTCTCACATAGCACAATAAGGTGGAAGCCGCAATCGGCTTTCATAAGTAGACTTCCTACATCGATCAGTCTATACTTTGTATGACATAGACTTGTTTATATTGACTCTTAAAAAACCTATAAAAGAGGCATACTAGTCTCACAAGAAGGTTAAATTTTCATCCATATCCCCTTCATACACTATAAACAAGGTATTTTGAGCTTAATTTACATTATTTGATCAATACACCTTTTTAACCAACTAATGAATGCTAATACGAAGCATTTGAATGGACTATATTAATTGAACCAATATAACTTTAGTTTTGTTTTAGTCCTTATCAAAGAAGAATTATCATGCCCTATTTCTATCCTATTGTGACTACTTGGTATTTTCATTATGACGTTTGTCTCTTGATTATATTCTTTGTTCACCTATCTAGTGTTGCTAATTAAACTACCTCATGTGTTTTACCTTAAAACAAATTAATAATAAGCATATGCACTTGTGTCATAAGAAAATGTATATCCATAATCATAAACATAAGAAAAACATAACAACATCATAGCATTCATGAGTAATAAAAAAATCAACCATTTTCATCACATGTATAAATATAAATAATGAAGCATATACTCATTACAATTTAGCATGTCATAAGCATAACCATAATTGAACACCATGTCATGCCTAGCTAGGTAAGTCTATATCAGTGGCTATCAACCATAACATTTGCATAATCCATAATCAATATAAACATCACATCATAAAAATTAAACATCAACATAAATCATAGACCATGAGTATGAGCAATAAACAAAGATCATATATATAAATTATGAGTCAAATAAACATTAAAATGTATATAATAGATATACATGTCTCTTCCTCTCAAAATATACATCTCACCACATCAGCTCGTAGGATGTAATCAAAATGATATACATCATAATATAGTATGTCATAACCTATGCTCTATCTATTCCCCAAGGGCACCACTATCTCCTAGAGCACCGCTAGGTCTTAGTGCCTACCCTATAGTACCTGCCTATCCCCTAGATGTACCTATCTATCCATCTATAGATGCTACCCACTAACCTAGAGTATCCACACTAGCACCACCTACCAAACTCACTCTATACTCACCCCATTAGGGCTCTGCTAAATAGTGAGTGAAGATTATGGCCTCATAATACTTTAGCTCCTATATAGTGGTTATGTACCTTTACATATCAATGGTCCCTGATAGACCTACTAGTGTTGTTGCTACTCCTCTAGCCTGTCTTAGAGCATCTCACTCCTGGGTGACCTAGACTAGTGTAGCTCTAGCGTGATCCCTCTCACCTATCACCATGGCTAGCTGACCTTATAGAGTATCTACCTACCCCTATAATTATATGACTTATGCCTATGCATCAACTAACACCACTCTTGCCTATCCATCGAGGCCACCCCCTATGCCTATACCCTTTGAATCCCTCTCTTGGATAGGTCCACATCCATTAGTCTCCTACCACTATCACCACCACCAAAATATGTAGCCACATATAAATATTGGTACCATGTCATGTACCCATTTTTAAATCTATCATCATCTATCTATGGCCTAGATGATAACTCCTCATGATTTAGTAGCATCCTCAAGATATGTGGCTCTGATAATAAGATCTTTTTATCCTTCCACATGTATTTAGGGAATGCACCTAAAATACCTTGAACTAGGTTAAACTACCTATGCACCCTATCAAATGGGATGAACTCTACATATCCATCCCTTTAGTCAAAAATCCACTTGTAACTCTATAAGGACAATGTCTACCTCATGTATCTCACCCACTCTAGGAACCCAACATATGGTCTCCAGATGATGTCTCCAATAATTAGTACACCTAAAGTACCCCTAAACTAATCAATATCATGGGCTCCTCCTCCTGCACCTAAAGTAGTGAAGTCATCTCTCCACCATATAAATCCAACTAATAACTCTATCTAAGTGTATCCTACCCATGGTAGCCCCACTGACCTCAACACTTGGATGTGCTCATAGGCCAAACAATATAGAACCAAGCTAACACTTATACTATATTTCTTATGGGCCAAAAAACCCCATATCTCCCTATATATCTATACTAAAAGAATAGGTAGCTAGTTGAATACTATCTTCCCTAGTTGTATGTCAGCTTAAACCCCTAGAATCAAGTATGGGAATATCCCACTACTAAATTCAAGAAGGGAAAAATTAGACATGACCATCATCATCATGGTCATCAATCTGCTCTCATCCCTCACCCTTTGATAGAGTGTAGAGTAACTAAATCCCCCAACATGCCATTTAACATGATCCTAGTCATCTCCATATAAAAGCTCTAGCAAATTGTCTTGTTCCTCCTGCTATATGTGGTATATTAGTTCACCTCATAGGGACAACCATGTAATTTGGTACACATCCTTTGATATAATCATGAGCTCACTAGTGAGTAGTAAAAATATGTTCTTGGTAGGATATCATCTCTCGATGAAGGCCATGATCATATACGTAACACGGGGCAATGCTGGTAGTGCCTCATCACTTCAAGGTTAACCTCCTTCATATGTGCCCAGTTTATAGGGGTCATCCTCAAGTGAACCTCTATGAAGATGCACAACACCTAGTTGTACATTTGTATCTACTCTCATGCCTACACATAATCTATAGTAATAAAGTTATACATCTATACTATTGTTGCCTATATGCTTAGTGTCTTCAACCTACCTAACCTTACCATTTAACTACTTATTTGAATCCTACCTACCCAAACCTTACATTTCAACCCACCAAATCTCCCACCTAACTTACATGTCAACCTATACCATACCATTTGATGACTACTATACCTTAATATCTTTTAACATTTATAAAGGCCTTTTTTATGCCAGGAGACCATCAATGGTCATGGTGACCATTGACAATTAGGCATCTATATTTATATAGATGTCTATCATCAATGGTTAGCCTCAACCATCAATGGTAACTATGGGTGCTTCACTAATAAAACACCTAAAACCTTATCTACCCATGAAACTCCCAAATTAATTATAATATTTCCTACATTCTAACCTAATACCTACCCCTACCCCAGTCCACCTACCCCACCCTGTCAATATCAAAATTCACTAGAAAAACTCACCCAAAGCCCACCTAGGGCATCACTTATAGCTCACCTTAGAAACACAAATAACAAATCAATTTCATCAACATATGCAAAACTAAACCAATATACTAATTTGATTAGCATCCCCTACCTCATTCCTCAATCATAATCAAATAGGAATCTATGGACCCCTTATACATCCTCATTTGTGTTTGCATGCT
This sequence comes from Torreya grandis, assembly GCA_037957365.1. Classification (NCBI taxonomy): domain Eukaryota; kingdom Viridiplantae; phylum Streptophyta; class Pinopsida; order Cupressales; family Taxaceae; genus Torreya; species Torreya grandis. The sequence goes on along the minus strand of JARHVA010001980.1, from coordinate 630,742 downwards.
CCTTATATCCTCCCTAGTCCCCTAGGTCCCCTTAGTCCAACTCAATAAACCTCTCACCTCTCAACAATCACCATCAACACTACTCTTGATCACAAGATCCCAAACACTAGAGCTCAAGGTTAATAAGTTAAAATGCACAAAATGAATTTCATAATTACTTTTAATCACTAGACTTTTAAGGTTTCCCCTTGATCATCAATGATCAAGGTGACCTTGATAGTCGCCCTTGAGTAGCCTAATTATCAATGATTAGGAGGCTCACATTTTTTCTCTCACCTATAAGTATAACCCTTTTACTTATTATAACCAAATCATTTAAAATCCCAAGAAGACTACCTTCTCCACCCAACCTAACCACCTCATCACCTTGTCATTAGTCCACTTTAGCCTAACTAGCATGAGTTTTGTAATGACTTTTGCTTGGTAATTTGACCATAACAACAACATAAACATGTTTACCACATTTTGATCTTATACCAACTTTCACTTACGTAACCCACTTGTGTCTTCTCAGGAACACTTCCTACCTCAGATACCCATAATACTTGACCAGTTTGTGTTTTTACTAGGAGTACTTCCTACCTTGGATACCCATCAAAACTCAAAAATCACTTAGGATACTTGTGAGTGTACCGAGATGACGTGTATAAATGTGGTTATAAGGTCCACTTATCCCTTGTCCTTCTATCACCAACCCTAATTTTATAAACTATGGCAACCTAGTCAATGCGTGATCTTGACTATCACACTTTTTATCACACTTTGTGTACTTGTTTGCACTTTAGTACCCAACCTATCACCCACCTTCATTCTATTCACCTTTGTCATCACATTTATCCACCTTATCAAACCTACACTTGATTCTATTCTACTTCATTAATTCTCATTTTGAGGGGGAACACCTCCTCCCATACTCGGGGCAATTAGACCTATGACTAACAATCCATTTTTGTTTTGCATCTTATTGATATAAAGCCATATAACAAAAAGGGAAAAAATGTAGACACCAAATTTATACACACCATGATGCCATATATCAAAATTACCCTAGACCACTTAGGACCCCCTTGGGACTAATCTAACCCTTCGACCCCTAACTGAGCCTAACCCAAGTCAAGATTGACCAAATGACTTAACTTAGCTTTTTACCCACTTTAAACATTATCCCTTGACTATTAATATTTAGGATGATCATTGATGGTTAGGGTGCACCTCCTTAACCAACAACATACATACCATCCAACTTACTTTTCTAAAAATAGCTCATCTAAATCCATGTGTGAGCCATTGCATGAGTGAGATAAAATTAGAAGGCCCAATTAACATATTTTTGTAACTCTCCTTCCTTGCCTATAAGAAGAGAGGAACAAGGAGGTGAAATCCATTTGTAATTGTTATCAAAAGCTTGTGCATCAAGAGTTCCCTTTTTTGCAAGTCAATCATCATCAACAATCTAACGATCTAGCCAACACATCAAAAGCAAACTTGTTGTCACCACTCTACCAAAGCATCAAGTACTATTACTCTATCTAAATCATGTTAGACTCCACCAATGAGTCAACCACCTCAAGCACCCACCTGGTTATCCTTCTTCAAGATAAGTAATTATTTTCTAGTATTCAATTACTTTATTTACCTTTCACACTCAGCCCAACACCAACCTATCTCTCAAAATCTAACTTTGTGATCCTATCAAATTGACCATTTACCAATCCAAACCTACACATAGTAACTATCAATGGTTGTCCCAACTGATGATGGTCTATCCAACCATCGATGGTCAACTTGACCACTGATGGTCACCTTAACCATGATAGTCACTTCAACCACTGATGATCACTATGGTAGGAAATTCTAGTAAGCTATTTCCACCTACCTGCCCTCAACCAAATTTGATTTTTTTGTCCCTACCTATTTATAGATCCCTACTTAATTTTTTGAAATAAACCCAAGCTATTTAGTACCAATATCGACTTGCTTATTGCTATATTAGTCATTTATAGTCTATTTCTTTATCAAGTATTTCTTGTATTCAATTTTAGTACCTTTTGATTATTGATTTAATTACTTTCTATTTTGTTTATAAAATTAATTGTTTAAAACATGTGGATTCATAGCCCTCAAGGAAGCTCTTGCTTCTAGGATCTAGCTAACGCTAGGCAATCCACTTAGCTATCTATCTAACCAACCATTTGATTTAGTGTAATTTTATTTTTAGGTCATCTTCCCAAGCCAATGAAGGGTTCTTCACAATCATCTGATTCAATGTGTGCACAATCAAATAGGTTTTTCAGCCATTACCATATTTAGTTTCTTCTTCTTCCTTTCTCAAAATATAAGCTAAAATTCACTAAAATAATCCCACTCCCATTATTTACCCATGACTTATTTTAAATTTTGTTTTCCATGTTGTCAACACTAGATGAAGTAGGGTGCCCCATCACATTCCTCCTTAACCCCCTCTACCTCATGTAAGGCAAGCTAACCTACCTAAAGTGTTTGACATAATTGATCAATTAAATAACACCCACGCAAATATTTATATCTTAGAGTTACTCAAGAGATCAATAGTCTAAAAAAACATATTATATAAGGAATTATAAGAAATAACTCTACCTAGTGATACATGACTTGCTTCATTTACCTATATTATGAATACATTCAAATATAATAAAGAATTCATCAGATTTAGAAAAGAAGACTTACTTATGCAACACATAAAATAATAAAATATTTATTCATTATTCATTTAAGTACAAAGTAATGGGTCAAACATGATGTTGGTAGATTAAAATTCTAGAATGAATGTTTGTAACACTACCTTCTTACAATTATTGGTTATCAACATGGCTATCATTAAAAAATCAAATCAAGTCATTAAAGAATTGAATAAAACTCTGCATTAGATAATTGTAACCATATCATTGGATGTGAAACTAGGTCCCAAGATTGTGCCTATTATTTTACATGTGATGCCTAATAAATTACTTACAACTTGATTTTGGGGTAGCCATGGATACATGCTATGGAAATAATATCGATAACATTACACAAATGTATCAAATATACATATGAAGGCTATTTTTATTTAGAACAAATAGTTGATGATGCTTTCAAATATTTAAAAATGACATAATATACTAATGAGGACCAATCACAATCATATTTAGAAGATCATACTATTACTTATCCATCTCAACCCATTCCAATAAATCAGATGCATACATATGAGGTGGGTGAATCTAGTATAAAAAAGGGAAAGTAACCAATAATAACATATAAATCAATTGTACAACATGAGCCACAAGTTAATATGGAATAACCACAACCTATTTTTAATGTTTTTTTACTAGCAAATTCAAAATATCAAAATGGCATAGTCATATAATATTATGAGAATGATGATAAAGATACCAACATGGAAGATATGATAGATGATCAACTACACAAATTAAAATTCAAAATAATACTTATCTCACACTCTATTCACACCTTTTGAATTTGGAATATATTGAGATGATTCATATACAATGAAAAGGGACAAATAAAAAAAATTATTTAGTCATAATCTTCTAAGGGTAAAGAAAAGGGACAATCACAAATCATTAACACATCTTAACATGCAACAAATAGTTATAATACTATTTCACAATTGACACAGGTAAAATTAAATTCAAACATGATGGGAAAACCCTAGTTCTCTATCTTCATAGTGACCTTGGGGTAAATGAGTTAGTGGGCACATGGTATCAAAATGACCCCAAAGAACCCTCTATCATTTGGTGATTCTTATATAGCCAATACTCTAGAAGAGGTATTCAGACTTATATATCTCTCCCCTACATGTTGGCTTGTGTGTGAATCATGTAATCTATGCAAAACAAGTATAATAATGACCTAGCTTGTAACTTTGCAAATTAGGCTCTTGGAATACTCCTTTAGTAGTTTAGAGCTGTATATGTGCTATGATAATGACTAGTATGAAAATATGGAAGATTTATTCAATTGAATGCTTGATATATTACTTTTAATAAGTTGTCTTGGTCTCTTTGGTCTTTTGCTAGGGGTAGCTAGGTGAAGAATGAATGAGGGTTGATCTTGTATATATATCAATCCCTTTGGACTAATAACTTGAATTAAAGCACTTAGGCCTACCATTAGGATATATTTCATTTAAAAATTGGATGACTTTAGGGTATTAGACACTTACGTTAGGAAAATATAGTAGAGTCAATGTTACTGTATGTATAGAACATTAGTGTTTAGGGAGTAGGAAATCATGTACAAGTTCATAACTTGCCAAGATGGAATATAAGTACATTTTAAATTTTTTGGGAAAGATAAAAGACATGGGTCATCAACATAAAATTGGTCAGACTAAGAGATATAAGCCAAGGGGCACAATGATAGAGCAAATTCAAGACTCGTGGAAGCAAGAAAAGGTATATAATTGAGAGGAATAACCAATGTCTACCACATTTACAAGATTGATGTTCTATATAATCATAAAATAATATCTACATTTCCCCCCATTTAATCTAGTAATGAAATTTTTAGTTTAAAGGAAAAGAATGCATACCTGGGTGTATAAACACACCTTATCTTTGTGTGTGCTCAACTTGAGTACTTTGATGGTGTCTGACTTGAAACTAAGAGCATGTTATAGTATAAAATTAGTTCATATAATATGGGAATAAAATTACTTGAAATAAATTAAAACTGAAAGAGAAAGGTTTATGAGTACATCTATGTGTTGATATAACTACCTTACCTATTATCAAGTTATTTTGGAAAAGATATATCATTGTAAGGATCTAAAATTAAGATTAATAAAAGTATAGATAAATCTTGAAAGTGAATTTATCCAAGGAGAGAGAGAGATTCCCCAAAATTTGGAGGTAAAATGAGTTGCCACATGGCAATTGAGATTAGCTCAACCATGTAACGCAATGATACTTATAACCTTGTGAGGTTGGATGATACAATCAAGTCCAACATAAAAACCTAGTAAGATTCAGTGATTTTATCACCTCAACCATACCCCAAAGTGAACCAACTACTGCAAGAGTTTGGCTCAATAAAAGTCCATAAAAGTCTATGGGGTATCAGTACAAAAAATTTCATGATATGATAACAATCCATAAAAGAGTTCTAAAATTTAAAAATAATTTGAATTTTGAAATATTAGGCATAAATTACATAGCATATTCATCTTAAATATGTATCATGCTTAAACTTTGTATAATAATAGTACCAATGTATAGAAGTTTACTATAGCTATGAATCTAAATCATATAACTGTGTGCTTTGGCCAATTCAATAAACTATGTATGTATAAAGATTATGCTTCCTAAACTTGCCCCCATTATATATGGATAAATCTAAAAAATGATATAAGTACCAATGTAGAGAACATGTTTCCAAAACATTCCCCCACTATAAAATAAAGATGTTGAATATTAAATAGGTGTGGATAACATGCTTCTAAAGCATGCCCCCACTAAATCTCAAAAATGTGAATGTGTGGAAGCCATGCCCATATGACATGCCCCTGAGAAATTTGAAAATTGATATAAGTATCATATATATTGCATGAATGTGAAAAAATACTACCAAATCATGCCCCCATTAAATCTAGAAATTGATATAAGTACCATATATTGAAAGACTATGGATAACACTTTCAAAGCATGCCCCCACGAAGTCTAAAAACTATGCCAATCATGAAAAACATGTTCTATGACATGCCCTCACTAATATTCCCCCCTTTGAGTTGAGGTAAAGATAGGATTTGGTAATTACCTCACCTCAATAGGAAAAGACAACTGTATAATTTAAGAATGTAAACATGTAGCATATAGAAGGAACATGTTTGGGTAGATGTAGCAATGAAGTGCATAAAACCAATGTGATCACATGTAAGCCTAATATGCATGATAAGTACTATGACAACATCTAGATAGTAATAATATAATCTCAACAAGTAAACATAAACACACACAATAACACTCAAAATCAAGTCAAAAGGTACTGGTCTAAGGAGCCCACAAATAAGTGGCATGTTTAAATGCTGCATAATTAAAGGGACAAGACTTAGTCAAATGTACATAAAAATAAGAATGGCATATTCAAATGTCCATACAATAAACTATGACATATGCAAATTTCAAATTAAACATACATAGGCATAGGGGCTACAAGCAAAGGAGCATATTCAAATGATAAAACAAGGAATACAATATCAAGGCAAGACACTCAATAAAGTGAAAAAATTAAAGCATAAGAAATCAACATAAACATGTCATAGTATCCCACGGATCAAATATGTTAGGAAAAAATGTCAAGAGTATAGCATATCAAGTACCATGTGTAAGATATAATCATGGATAAAGGCATGTATAAGTACATATGTAAACTCAAACATGATAATTTAGAGTGATTATCAAATCATATAACCTATGTGTATCAAGATCAAAGAAGTAGATTCCCCCAATGCCCATATTACATGAGTAGAGAGAAAACACAACATCCAAAATAAGAATGTATCATGTATTTGTGTATGTTTGTATCACACTCAATTATAAGTGTGAAACATATGTGTATATAGAATTAACTGAGTATAACATCTATCAACATGGAACTAACACATAGGTGCCAAGGAGCTAATAAAACATGTAGGCATCAAAAATGTTTTTTGAATATTTTAGATTTTTTGGTATTTTTGGAGTTTTTGAAGAGGAAATATCATCCTATGATTCCATCCAATAGATGGTCATAAATATCTCCCCACTATGAATCTAGTGTAATACCCCATTTATGATACTGAAGAGAATGTATAGGTGTAATATTTATCACTATGGTATCAATGGTGCTTTACATATGTAAAATAGGTATCTTTGGTTGTGAATAAATAGTAACAAGAGTAGGGGTTATTGGAACCCATCATTGAGTGTTTGTTTTTTTCTTTGGTATATCAGTAATAAGTACATTTGGAGGTGTTCTAGATCTCTAAACATGGTGTGTGGTACAAGATGGGGATTTCATGGAATCTACTGTATGTCTTTAATGTAATGGTATCTCAAGTACTAGCCACCTAATAAAGGGGATTGCCCATTACTTACCCTTTTACGATGAATTAGCCTTAGTAGGATTGATATTTATTTGTCTAGGTACAAGTTTATTTTATTCAAGATAATGCTCATATGAAATTTTAGAAACTATAATTACTCAATTGGCATGAATGCAAATAACACACTTATGCACTATAGATGATATTAATCAAAGAGTGTGTATCTAAGGTCTTCCCAATAACATATAAAATATTCTTGTGGAAGGGACAACTAAAAAGGTAGTAATCACATCTACGGTACTAATCTATAAAGGTAAGTCAATATTACTAAGAACATTTTGGGAGGTCCCATCAATTTTTTTAACTGATTTGATAGATGTGTGTAAATCATGATGAGTACAACCCAAGTGTGTAAGTAATGTCATGGTGTAAACATTCTTGCTTTCACCTTTATCAATCATAACACTACATATGGGGTTATTATCAAGGTATGCTCAAATGAATAAAGAATGAAGATCAGAGTCATCATCCTTAATCTCACTATCATCAATAGTAATAGATTGTCTCTGAATCATAGGGGGTATATGTCATGTGTAAGAACCAATACTCCCATCTAGAGGGTGCTCATAATATGAGGAAGGAGGATGTGCATTATATGTCATTTTAACTTTTGGTTCATTATTTAAATTATCTTGTAAAGGATTGTTAAATATTTTATATTTATGGTTCTCACTAGGTTGTAAGCATGATTGCTTTGGAATATACTAAAATATAATTTTTTGGTTATTGATAATATCTTAAATCCTATGTTTCAAGGTAAAGAATCTATTTGTAGAATGTCTTGATCCTTGATGATAATCACAATAAGCATTCACATCATATTTTTGAGGTAGAGGTTGAATCATATCAAAATCAATAGGATAAGGGAGAGATATAAGTTGACACTCTAATAATCATGAGACTAATGAAGCTGGTGACTTAGGTAAATGAGATAACTATCTCCTTAGTGCATTAGATAAGATAAGTCGATTAGGCTACTGTGAAACTATGTTAATTGTGGTAGGTGTTTCCTTTTTAGGCTCAAGAGGTTTTAACTTATAACTTGGTTTAATCATGAATTTTGCTCTAGATGTAAATGTAGTTGGTGTGTTTGCTACATACTCAACCTTATTTGATGACATAAGATTAATTTCATAGTATTATACAACATGGCATAATTCATCAAAAGACTTGAAATTATTAAAAACAATGGACTCATGTAAAAGAACAAACAAACTTTGCTTGAATATATTTTCAACTCTTTGTTTGCCATAAGATTGGTCATTTTAGCTAGCATTATATTATATCTCAAGACATATTCATTGATAGGTTCATTGGTTCCTTGTTTGATTTTGGTAATTTGGTCATAAAAAACCTTTTCAAAAAAATTAATGGAAAAGTATGCTAAGAACTAGTCTACAAGAGGTTTGAATGCTTTTACAAATTGGAGAGGTAAATCATAGAACCACCTCAAAACATAGTTATTGAGGCTTCTTGGAAATACCTTGGTCAAAAGTTTATCATTAGAGGCATAGTCAAGGCATGCTACATAAAAGGTTCAAAGATGTTGTTTAAGATCACCCTTATCATCATAAAATGTGAACTTAGGTGCAACAAATCTAGTTGGCAAAGGGTGCAAATATATCTCAAGTGAAAGGGGGTTATGCAATACATCTGAATTTATAACATGAGGGGATTTTAAAGCATTTTATTCATTTTTTGTAACTTTTTCCTCTAAGGTATTTAAAATTTTAAGGATTTATTAAAATGTAGGCCCAATGGGATTTAGATTAACAATTTAAGTAGTCACCAAAGGGGATGAAAACATGTTTTGAGTAGTAATAAGCATCGAAGCTGATATTTATGTTTAAAAAATTCATAATTCCATGATAGATGTATCAATATTGGTTTTAGGGAACAAATGTTTAAACATATAACCTATGCCCCCACTATATGTAGGTGGATTGATGGGTATGGTCTCATTTAGAGTAGCTTCTAAAGATTCCCCATTACTAGGTGAGGTAGCCTTAGTTTTATCTTATTTACTTATTTCATCTTTTGTAACATATAAAAATGCATACATTAAGCCCTTTTTATTATTGAGATAAGTAATCAATGCTTCTTTATCTTCCATTTGGAATCAGGGTTTTTCACTAATATTTTCCATTGCTTCACAGATGAAAAATTTAAAATTCACAACAAAGTAAAATAATCAAAAGAAAATTAAAAAAAACTAATTTATATTAGGGTTTGATGTTCAAAGATCAGGTTCACCAAATATTTACCCTAAAATTTAGATCTAAGGTGATATTATCATTAACCCTAGATTTTATTTTAAAGGGGTATATAGAAATGAAATGGCACAAGGGTGATAATCAAATCTATAGTAGGCTAGTTAGATGCTAAACTCAAATATTAGCATACACTAAATTTATTATGTTGAGATAGTCTAAATATGGAAAGTACAACTATGCTAGATATATAAATGACAAATAAGTGATGTACCTAACTTTTTCTAATGCCAATATAGTTTTAGATCTATAAAAGGCAAAAAGTAGGTTAGAGGGAGCTTTTGGAATAGTCATTATATTTTAGATCTGATGCTTCTAGCGCTTTAGACAATAAATTTAGCTTGGGATGGTTACATCAATGCTAGTATTTGGGTTCAACACTAGTGTCTATACATAATACCTATTGAAACATGATGCAACCACTTGGATGCTTATAAGTATTTCTTCACCTTCATTTTGGTGCATTCATATTTGGGTCATGGATTGTTACTCCTTATGAAATGACAAACCCTAGTTCCTCATATTAATAGTAACCTTGGGAAAAAATGGGTTAGTGGGCACATTATGTCGAGTTAAACCCAAAGACCCCTTTATCAATGGGAACTACCTATATATCTAAAAATCTAAAAGAGGGCCTCAATATCATGTATTTATCCCCTGTGTTAGCTTGTATGTGAATCATGTAATATATGCAAAGTAAGTACAATAGTGACTTAGCTTGTAACTTGGAAAATTAGGCTCTTGGGTTGATCTTTTAGTACTTCAGACCTATATATGTTCTATTCCTATGATTGGTATGGAAATATGGAATATTTGTTCAATTAAATGCTTGATAGAGTAATTTTGATAAGTTGCCTTGGTCTCTTTGGTATTTTAATAGGTGTAGCTAGGTGAGGAATGAATGAGGATTGATCTTATATTTATATCAATACCTTTGGAGTAATAACTCACATTAAATCACTTAAGTCAACCATTAGGATACATTTCATTTACAAATAGGATAATTTTAGGGCACTGGACACTTGTGTCAGGATAGGATAGTAGCATCAATGTTAATATTTATCCTATATGTTAGTGTCCAAGGAGTAGGAAAGTAGGTATAAATTCAAAACTTGCAAAGATGGAAGATAAGTACATTTCAAGCATTTTGGGAAATATAGAAGACTTGTGTCATCAACATAAGATTTGTTGGTATAAGATATATAGGCCAAGGGGTATAAAGATAGAACAAATGTGAGACTTGCAGAAGTGGAAAAAGGTATAGAACTGAGAGTAAAAACCAAGGTTTGAGTTTTCCAAGTGTATAATATTGATGTGTTATATAATCATAAATATCATCTAGAAAGTGAATAATGTGGAGTTAGTAGATACTAAGACTCTTACATGATTGTAAGTAATAAACATTCAAGATAAAACAATAATAACATTGTAGCAATCACTTAATCATAATCTCATCATATTACCATCTACTTGACATAAAGCCATGGGATGTCTTTCACATCAAGAAGGTAAATCATATTTTGCTTGTTAAAAAATCATGGGACATGATATAAATCATTGTGATGCATTAAAAATTAAAAAAATGAAGATATTATAAAGGTGATATAACATCCACTAGAATCACTTGTATTAATCCTCATAAATACATCATTTGAAATTAAAAATACAAAAAAATGTCCTTGAAAATATCCATTGACCTTTATAATATACATGGAAGGTGCCTATTATAAAAACATTTAAATTGATGGTAGCAGACTGAACACCACATGCACTGTTAGAGGATTACAATAGGTGGGACATGAAATAAAGGAATTAAAACATAACAAACACAATGGAAAGGAACCCTTTTACATATAAATTTATCAATATCTTGTGGGCCAAAAGTGGTCGACACATGCATATGGGTCATGCCTCCTATTAATAGGGTACCCTTCACATTAGGATAAAAATGGTTACAATAGATGTAGACTATAGTAAATCCAACCAATCAATATCTCAATTTATCACATAAATGAAGAATAATCATGATTAAAAATGATGGTGATTCTTACCATAAAAAATACAATCTTTAAATACAACAAAAAGTATAGAATCTGAACAATCAGAATTAGAAGTGGAAGAAGAAGCAATACAATTAAAAATCTCAAAGCCAAGCTTGGAGATATCGACTTCAATCCTAAATATGGGATGAAATAATTAAAAATTTATGATCCCAAACCTATAATATTCAAAAAATAAAAAATAAAATCAAATAATCAATAAAATACAAAAACATTTAAAATATTCAAAAAATCCAAAATCAAGACCTGAGCATGACATGATTACTATATTACACTATTTACATATGTTATTTATCATAAGTTTTGTAAATGTCATATTATTTTCATAAAAATATATATTTAATGATATATGAGTATTATGCATGACATAAAAGTTAAAATTTGACATACAAATGTTGGAATTTCCTTTACCTAGTGACCATGTCAATACTAGGTGCATCTTATTCCACAAGTTTCACTACTATAGGTTATATATTTCTATGACCTTTCTACCATGTTTAGCTACCTAGATCACTTACACATTTCTTATTAGTTACTCATATCTTACACATTGATACATGAATATGTTATTATACTATGATGTGACATTGATTACTAGTTTCCCTTATTCTATGATCCATTAGTGTTGCTAATTTTACATTATAAGATACTTTGTGCTTGTATAGTGTGTGTGGTATTTTTTCCTTGTTTTTAAAATCATAATGTCCATTGAGTGTGTCCCTTATCCTTATTTTATGTGACATCCTTGATGTCCCATATTTATGACATTTTTATGTCTCCTTACTTATGGACCTTAGCCTTGTTTGTTATGACATATTTATATCCCTTGTATGTGGCACTTGGTATTATATGTGACACTAAAACTTGAGCTTGCTAAGCTTGATGACATTGATTGGTATCATGATCTATATCATCCAATTTTATTATGTAGTCTTAATCAATGATCCTAATACTATATGATTCATTAATACATTTATCTAGACATGACACTTATATGACTTGCATTACATGTGTTACATACATTTCTTGATTGACATATACATTACAATGATGACATATTCTCCACATTATCACATAATATTACATGATGTTATATTTATAGATGCCATGATACAATTAAATTTTATTTTGAGATGAGTGACTTATAAGACACATCCCTTATCTCAAAAGGGGGATATTAAAATGGACTTGCCATAAAGACATTAGCCTCCATAAGCAAAAAATCATATTAGAGTATAGATTTAAAGTTTTGTAATGGTTTATATATCATATCATTTAGATATATGATATATGGGGCCACATTGATACAAATTATGGGGGAATATGTCATGCATATTCACTCACTTTATAAGCACTTGACCATAGATTCACACACTTGGATGCATTCACATGGGAATTTTTTCATAGTTTATAGGAATAGAAATTACATGTTTCTATATATACATACATTTGAGATATAGGTTCTCAAATTCAACATATAGATGCATAAAATTCTATATTAGTTGGCATAAATTCAAAAATCATGATACTAGTTAATGCAAACATATACAACAATACATTTTACAATTAAATGGCAAATGGTGGCATTCCACTTCATACTTTTGTTAGATCTCCAGTCATGATGGGGTCATAAACATTGTGCATTCTTTTTTGATCATGCATGTTATTCTACATTAGGCAAATGTATATAATAAAATATGTGTTAATGATGGGAGCATGAATATTTTTCATACACTTTCGATCATGTATTTTGGTTACATAGAGTGAACTTGAGTAAAACTATACATTTAAATCTACAAGCCATCTGTAGTGGTTGATTCATTTTATTTGAGTGAACCTAGCTTGATGGTTCCATCTTTACCTATAAATTTGTTTGGGTTAGTATACTATATATTTATCCCTACATTCATGAGGGTTGGGTCATGTTGCCTTCTTAACCTAAGAGCCTTCAAAATTACACAAATTTGGGGCATAGTCACCTCAAATCTCCACATGCTTAAATAAGGAAGCACAATGTTCTCTAATGATTTAACAAAGAATCATCATCTCCAAAAAATTTCAAGGGAAACATAGTTTCAACAACACACATGTTTATTCAAACCATTTTTATTTCAAAATTTCAAAAATTTAGTTTTAGAAAATTGTCAATCTATGGACACATGATGGTGTAGACACTATTTTTGAATTATATAGAACCGCATTCTTGTACACTTGCAAATCTCAGACCTTGGTCATTATTCTTAATTCTAGACCTTTCGTACTTCCACAAATCTTGCATCTACTCTCTCTTGTACCCTTTCTCCTGTCTATTAGTCTAACCAGTCTTATATTGATGATCTAGGCCTTCAATATTTCCTAGAATGCTTAAAACCTACTTGTATTATGCCTCTGCAAGTTTTGATCCTATTCTTATTTTCCTACTCCCTAGACACTTGCATCTCGGATAGACACCTATGTTAATGTGGGTGCACTACTCTGACATAAATGTCTAGTACCCTAAAAGTCATCTAATTTTCAAATAAAATATATCCTAGTGGTTAGTATAAGTGATTTAATGCAAGTTAATATCAAAAGGGATTGGTATAAATATAAAATCAACCCTCACTCATTCATTACCTATCACAAACCAAGGAAACTTATCAAAACCATTCAATAGAGCAAGATTTCATATTTTTTCCTATTTTCGTATCAATAATAGGACCAAGACATACATAGGTCTGAAGTAATGGAGTAGCCTAATATATTCATTTGTTAAGTTACATGATAGGTTGCTATTGTACTTTATTTCCACATATTTCATGATTCACACACAATCCAACATGTAGGGGATAACTACATGAGTCTAAGGCCCTCTTATGGAGTATTGGATATGTAGGTATCACCCACTAACTACAAGGTATTTAGGGTATCTAAACATCATGTGCACACTAACCTATTTTTCCCAAGGTTACATTAAAGATGAAAAACTATGTATCTAAATCATATAACTATGAATTTGGCCAATTTAAAACTATGTAAGTGTGGAGAACATGTTTTCAAAACATTATCCCACTATAATATAAAACTAAGAATTGTTGTCAGTGTGGACAATGCTACACCCTTAACCTATAATGCATCTAGGGATATGTGTGACTGATTTTTGGCTTACACACCTTTATATTATAATATTGCATTTCTCTATGTTCTTAGTATGTTCAGCTTATGGAATAACCTTGGTTAAGTAATGTATATATAAGAGGTAGTGATCAGTATTTTATCATCATAATATGAATTCTATTCTTATTGCATTATTATGGAGGTTGCCCCCTCAAAGTGGCTCAGTCATAATATTTAAGTTATTTACTCTTTTGGAGGTTGCCCCCTCAAAGTGGCTCAGTCATAATATTCAAGTTATTTACTCTTTTGGTAATTGTTGTTGTGGATCTATTTATTCTACTCTTAATTTTGCAATATATAATTATATTATTGTGAATCATATAAGTAGTTTCATTACAAGTGGTATTATATCCTTGATTTGGGTAGGTTTTAATGACAATTGTTTTTTGAATTTGTCATCTTGAGCTTTAGAAGACCAAAAAAATATAACTTGTGATTTGGGAGGAATTGATTTTTTTTTCACTATAGTTTTATTTGTGAGTTTTTTTACAAAAAAAAAAAAAAAAGTATAGAATTTTTTTACCTTGTGTAAATTAAAAGTCATTGGATTCATCTCTGTGAGATAATTGTAATGGTATATTTTACCAATACACTTTTTTGGGCTATAAATTTTCTCCTTTGTGCACATTAACATCATTGGATTCAACTTGGTTTTTGGCATAATGTTGTCATTGATGTCAATTTAATGTCATTAATGTCAAAGTATATTGTCATTGATGTCTAATATGCATCTAGTAAAGATGCATGGTGAGTGGTCTTTGAGGTATGCATGAGTGAAGGTTGGTTTTGATCTTGTGAAGGATAATCAAGTTAAGTTGTCAAGTTTTTGAACCTTGTGGTGTATTGAGAAGGTATGAACATAAGATGCCTAGTCTTGTGCATAAATAGGTATAAAACATAGTGAGTTATGAACATAATTAGTCTAGCTATGAAGATATGTGTAAGCAGCTTTGAATATGCTTTGTTGAGCTACAAAGATGTTATGCTGAAACTCTAAAGCTATACTAGGTAGCTCTAAATATGTTTCATCAAAGCTCTAAAGATCCACCTAGGTAGCTCTGAAGATGTTACAACAAAGCTCTAAATATGTTCTATTGAAGCTCCAATAAGAGGCTATATGAGGTTTCTTGAGAATATATAAGAGGCATTGGAGCAATTATATGAGTTTTAGGGTGAATCCTATAAGGGTAAGTACTTCAATCCAAGTCTATAATTAGATTAGTTATAGACCCTAATTGACCTAATGAGGCATCATGATCTATTTTCAAGGCACGTAAAATATGTATGGTTGCATGTGAGCATGGTAAGAGATTACATATTAAATGTAAATGGGTGTTGATAGCTTGGATAGTGGCTAGAAGGATAGTTTTAAGGACTAATGTAGCTTGCAAGTCAAGGTCTAGAGAGAAAAGAGAGAGATGGTGACCAAATGAGGTATGAGATCTAGATTTCAAGATAAAAATGAGAATGTGAGAATTTTAAGTGGTGTGATATGTTTTCCTAGGTGTGTTGACCAAGTTTGAGATCAATTTTTTTAAGAAAAGGCATGAAAAGAAATTTTAAGGTCTCTCGAGTGCACAAAATGAAGAGTTGTCTACCTGAGAAGGTTTTTTAAGTGTTCATTGGCATGTGAATCATATGCATGAGGACCTAAAATATTCATGTTAGATGGGGAAGGATCCTAAATCAAATTTCCAAGCATTGGTTTTTGGAATGAGTGACTAATATTTATGAATGATTGTTAAGACTGGAAGATGGTTTAAACCCTCAAAGAACCCTAATAATGACCCAATGTTGAATATATTGATAAAAAATACCCATAATGGTATAAAATTTATAGATAAATTATTTGATAATGAAACAAACTCTCTCAATCATCACAAAGTGGGATTTATCTTTTAGTAGAGTGAGTGGACCTTATAGGAAAGGATTTGTTTCTTAGAGATTTATTATAATAGGTAGAGTTTACTAAGTCAAAGTTAATAATTAGATGAAGGTTAAATATTTGGAATTTTATATTATATAAATGGTAGTTTTTTATCATTTTATATCCATTAGGGGTGTTAAACTAGTCATGCAAGTTTACCTATTGTTAAAAGGCATGATGGTGCAAATAGTGAGAAAACCTAGGCAGAAGTGAGAATGTGATTAGGAATGTGCTATCATGGATTAGGAATGAATAAAAGTACATGGATAAATTTTTAAACACATATAATAAATTATCATGATGAATATAAGCTTTTATAGGTTTGTGAATATGATGAAAAGTTGTTCATAAGTTGACTTGTCTAGTGCATATGAGACATTAAACATGTAAAGATGTGAGATTGGTCTGAAAGACCAATATTTCCATATGAAAAAGTTATATAAATATTTTATAATTATATAATGATAATTTAGGATCATAAACATGATTTAGAAGTCTCTGAAAGTGACTACATAGGTGTTGAAGGTCATTATCACCATGACTATGTTTGAAGAAAACTAGCAGTCCTAAGTGAATAAGGTACAATGATGAGTTTAAAGTCTTATCTTATAAATTAAAGTGTATAATTAATATGGTTATATTTTTTTGGACATATATGAAATATAAATTCTTTTTATAAGGTTTAATATTAAATATAAGAGGTTGAAACATTGAATCCAAAATGGCTTGTTTGGTTGAATAAAGACTGTGAGAGAAAAGGTCAACACATTGGTTTGCATGACCAGTAGTTTCTATTATAGATTATGATATGTTTATTATATATTGATATAAGGATGTTATAATATAATTTTAATACACTATAATCCCTTGATTATGTTCAATTATGTGTCATAAGTTCATGTTTCTTTGACTATGTTTTGAGGTTAGTTGGTAGTTTTGAGTGGGCTAGTTGTAGAAAAGAGTTTGAGCATGTATACCCTGAATTGAAGAATTTGATGAAGTTTGTGATGAAATTAAGGTCATATAATTTATATTAATGTGATTTATTTCCATTTTTTAAAAAAAAATTGTGTTTATTCTTTAGTTGATCAAGACATATTTTTTCAGTGTATAAAGGCCTAATGTGAATAGTGCTAATAGAGTGGTTCAAATGGTGGTTGAAACTAAAAAGTGTTGTGGAATTAAAGTGAAATTGGATAAGGTAGATTTATTTAAATATTATTTATTTATTTTTATTTTGGAATCATTCCAAGAAAAACTAAGTGTAACGTGCTCCAATGAAGGCCTAATGAGATTAGGTCTCCTTAAGGCCTAAATGAGAGTTTGGTCTATTAAGGTATGTCTAACCTATGTATTATTTTATTATAATTTTAAAAATATTATATTACCTATTTAAATGTTAATATAAGTGTATAAATTTATATATATGACCAAGGTGTGTGAGATCAAGTGACTTGTATAAAAACAAGGCTAATTTGGCCTATTTGCATGTGTAAGACAAGTAAGTGGGCAAATGAATAAAATAACATAAAGAGGAGTAGGATGAGGTCATGTGGAAAATTATAGGGGTGTAATTAATATATAATATAAGTTATAAATATGAGGATCAAGGTCATATGACCTAATTAAGTCAAGAAGAGGGCTAGTTGTGTAAAGAAGGCTAGTTGTGTGAAGAATGCTAGAGGTCAGTTTAAGAGGAATAGAAGTGTGTGAAGAGATTAAAAATATGACCATAATATATTTAATATTTAAAAAAGGAAAAATAGGAGTATAAAATAAGTATAGGTTCTCATAGATGAGCAGAGGTATATTAGAGACTTGAATATGATGATAAGGCCATGATGAAGTAGTGTGTAGAGAGAGTAGATATAAGATTGAGTATAACATTGATGTCATAAAGAGTATAAGAAAGAGAGATAATAATAATAAAATAATTATGTGTTGACAAGAATAAAATAAAATATGGATAAATCATTTGTGGTTGAGTGGGTCCTAAGTCATCATAAGTGTTGATTGAGTGGGTGTTTAATCAATAAGGGGCTTGGTGCCTCCTAGCAAGTTGGTGATTGATAAATCCAAGTGGGTGCTTGGTAAATTTGTTTTAGGTGGATGAGTTGGTGATTATTCATATAGGATGTTGGGGAATACTTGAAAGTTTGTTCTCATTAAATTCTAACTGAGTTGGTGCTTAGCTAGTTAGGGTTGGTGCTCCATGTAAAGTGGGTGCTTCACTAAAGTTGGTGCTTGCTAAATCCAAGTGGGTGATTGGTGAATTAGGGGTTGGTGCTCATTTTTGGGTTGGTTATTAGATAAACATTTATTCATTTCTTTATATTACTATTTTTCTAATCTTTATTTTAGTGGGTTTTATCCCCCATGAGGGTTTCTCACTTATATGATGTGTTATGGTTATTTATGCATTGATTTGGTTGATTAGTGATTTATTCATGATTATATACATTGGGTTAATATTTATTGATTAATGGTAATGAATAAATGATGAATTTAATGTAAAAAAGTATTAAAGACAATGATTCACCCCCTCTTAGTGATTGTGCTTCCAACATTGGTGAGGTGATTGTAATGGTATCATTTACCGATACATTTTTTTGGGTCACAATCCTATTAGATTTTGTTCATGGTAGGGACTAATACTCATGGTCACAAGAAATGGAAATAAATGCCTAAAAATCATCACAAATATGACATGGAGTAATTTTTTTTTGATCCAAGTATTTTAGAGGTAGTTTAACAACTTAATTTAGAGTTACAAGGCATGGTGTAGAAAGAGGATCTTGATGTCATTAGAGGGGACCCCATAGGATTGAGAGGGGACCTAAATAGATTCTAAGATCAATTAAAACAAATCAATAGGTAATTTGCCAAATTTTCAACTCAATAATTATAAAATAAACCTACACCACTTTAGTTTGGTTCTTCTCCTCCAAATAATCATAATGGCAACCATGGTACAAATTCATTGTTACCAAAAGTGGACCTATGAAAATTTTATGGTAATGATCTACTCACATAGATTACTCAAATTGAAAATTTATTTGATCTACATTAGAATCACTTTTTATAAAAGGTGGTCATCACCTCTCTATATATGGAACCTAAGCAATTTATGTGGTATTTCTAGTTGTGTCCTCAAAAGAAAAAGAATGGTCTCTTGGGTACCTAGTCTATATTTTTTGAAGAGTCACAGTTCCACTATCACAATAATGTCTTAAAAAACTACTTTAGCCAACTATCCAAGTTGTACCAAACTGGGATGGTAAAGGATTACATTAATCAACTTTTAGATCTCTCTTTACATGTGGTAGACATGACTGAGGAAAATATGACTGACCTATTTTTGGGTGGCCTCAAAGATAGCATCTAATTGGAGGTTCACATGTTTCATCCCAATAATGTATTTGAAAACATACCAAGGGCCCATTTAGTTGATGAAAAAGAGCTGATCAAACAAATACCTTTCACTAATGTGCATGAATGCACCTTTTTTACACCATCATAACCACATCTTAATGTATTGAAACCTCAAAAAGCTGAAGAAAATCATGAAAAAGGTTTTTGTTTCGGATGCAATATAAAATGGAGTAAAGGACATTGATGTGATAAAAATAGGTTGTTTTAAATTGAAGGTGCCAATGTGGAGGAAGAAGATGATGAGGCTTTAAGGGTAGGTTTGGAAGAACTTAAGGATGAATCTGAAGATTCTCAACCTACTATTTCCTATCATGTAATTTCAAGCATTATTACTCCTCAAACTCTTAAGGTGGTGGGTTTACTAAAGAAATAAAAGGTGACTTTGTTAATTGACTATGGGAGTACACATAAATTCATCAACAATAAGCTGGATATGTATTTGAACTATTTCATTTACTCAACTCCAAAATTTTAGGTCATGATTGCAAATGGTGTTACAGTCAATAGTGCTAAAAAATTCCATAGCATTAAGCTTGCTATGGGAGACTACTTGTTAGATTCCCCTATGTTTTCTATTCCCATGAGAGATGATGATATTATTTTTGGAGTGTAATGGCTCACCACTTTGGGTAACATTGAGAGTAATTTACAATAATTATTCATGAGGTTTCATTTAGAAGGTATGAACTTTGAACTACTCAAATTTTAGGCTAAATATCCATAACTGGTTAATTCCCATCAAATGATGAAGATAATTAAAAAAGGTGTAGAAGGATTTGTGGCACACTTTATTTTCCATATAGGTTCAACCAACAAAAAGAGTCTACACATCTTGATTTGTAAAGGGTACTGGATGACCATTATGTTGTTTTTAGTGACATGCCAAAATGACTCCTAGTCATGCACATGATCATGCCATTAGGATCATTTTAGGAAATAAAGCACCCAAAATTAGACCTTATAGATATCTCTATGCCCAAAAGAGTGAAATTTAAAAGATGGTATAGGAGATGTTGGAGGTAAGAATCATTAGACACAATCAAAGCAAATATTCCTCCTTAGTGGTCATGGTGTAGAAGAAGGATGATAGTTAGAGGATGTGCTCAGACTATAGATAAATCAACAAGTACACTATCAAAGATATGTTTCCTATTGCAGTACTTGATGATTTTCTAGATGAATTACATGGTGATATTTATTTTACCAAGTTATAAATTTTCTTTGGGTATAATGAGATTCATATCTATGATGAGGACATACTTAAAACAACTTTTAGAACTCATGAAGGCCATTATGAATTTATGGTCATGCCTTTTGGACTCATAAATACACCATCTACATTTTAGAGTTTGATGAATACTATTTTTAGGCAATTTTTGTTAAGTTTTCATTAGTGTTTTTTTATGATATTATCATCTACAAAAAAAAAATGGGAAGACCATTTGAAGAATGTGAAATAGGTACTTTTAGTTCTTGAACAAGATTAGTTTTATGCCAAACATTCTAAATTTTATTTTGGTGTCCAATAGGAGTAATTGGGTCATATTTTTTCACATGGAGTGAAAGTTGATCCTAAAAAAATCCAAGTGATGATGGAGTGGCAAGTTCCCAAGACCCTAAAAAACCTTCAAGGATTTCTAAGGCTAATTGGTTACTATCACATTGTTGTAAGAAAAATATAGTATCATTACAGGTTTAATCACCTCTTTGTTGAATAAATACTCCTTTCAATGGACCAATTTAGCTACCAAGGAATTTGAATAATTGAAAATGGATGTGTACCATGCTAGTTTTATCTACTCCCAATTTTTAGAAAACTTATATTGTGGAGTGTGACACATCAAGATATGGCATAGGGGATATACTCATGTAAGAAGTCATACCAATGACATTTGAAAGTCACCAAATGAAGGAAAAAAATAGGCTCAAACCAATCTATGAGAAAGAGATGATGGTTATTCTACATGTAGTGGAACAATGGAGACCTTATCTGAAGGGTCATCACTTTTAGGTAAAGACTGATCATGATAACCTCAAATATTTTTCAAATAAATGGTTATCATCTAAAGAATAACAAAAATGGGTGACTAAAATGTTAGGATATGATTTTTAAATAGTTTATAAGAAAGGAAAAGATAATGTGGTGGTAGATGTTCTCTCTTAATAGGATGACTCAGTTGAGGCATTGCTGTGCACCATGACCATGTGGCAGATAGATTGACTAGAGGAAGTAAGATCTAAATGGGAGAATGATAGTACTACCAAGTATTTGATTCAAAATCTCCAATACGGTTTGAAAAATCTAAAAAATTTACATGGAAGGGGAACACATTATGGTATAAAGATAGATTATACCTATGTAAGCATGCTTTCCTCAAACATAAAATTCTTTAGGAACTTCATGCTTCTCTACTTGGAGGTCATTATAGATTTTTGAAAACATATAATAGAATCAAGTAGGATTTTATTTGGGAAGGACTCAAGGGGGATGCCCAAAAATATGTGGCTGAAAGCATGGTATAACAACAAAATAAAGGAGAAACCATTAAGACCCAGGGCTTTTTCAACCTTTATCCATCCCTAGCTAGTATTTGGAGGAGCTTTCTAAGGATTTCATTATAGGGTTACCATAATCTAAGGGTAAAAATGTTATCATGGTAGTTGTGGATCGACTCACTAAGTATGTTCATTTTTGTTCATTATCACAACCATTTGTTGGTATTATAATAGCTTATGCTTTTATTAATACATTTTAGAAATTGCATGGTACTCCAAAGATCATTGTAAGTGGATGAGATTCTATTTTTACTACTAATTTTTAGATTGAATTATTTTCATGTTTGGTCACCTAGTTGGCTCATATCTCATCCTATCATCCTCAATTTTATGTACAAATAAAGGTAGTTAACAAATGTATAGAAGGGTATATTCATTATTTTATTTTTGACAAACAAGATAAATGGATTCATTGGTTGCCACTTGTTGAATAGTGGTATAACACTTATTTTCACACTTCTTCCAAGATGTATCCCTTTGTGTAATTTTATGGGTGTCACTCCTATCCATCACTTCATCTTTGATAGTGCATCCTAAGGTTTGAGATATTGAGGAACACATTCACCATCAATAGGAGGTGATAGTTAATTTGTGAGAGAATTTAGTAATGACACAAAATAGAATGAAATAACAAGCAAATCAACATTGTAGTGAGAAACATCTTGTCATAGGTGACTAGGTCTTTATGCATTTGTATCCATATAAATAGATGTATCTTATGCAATAAAAAAATGATAACAAGATATCACCTAAGTATTATGGCCCTAATAAGATCTTGCATAAAATTGGTAGTGTGGATTACAAGATGGAATTACCTCCATCCACTTGCATACATTTAGTATTCCATGTATCTTATCAGAAGAAGGTAATTGGACATAAAGTTTCAAATCAAAATGATTTACCTGAATTGGATGAATAAGGCTAAGTCATTTTAGAGATAGAAGGGATCCTTCCCACATGCACTAAGCAACTACATACTAGAGCCATTAAGGAGTATTTGATCAAATGGAAGAACCTGCATCCAGAAGATGAAACATGGGAGGATGAAGCATTCCTAAAACAAAATCCTAGTTTGATTAAATTTTGTTTAAAAAAAAGAGGATCATGTTATTCCCTTAACCTATAGTGCATCTAGGGATATGTGTGGCTGAATTATGGCTTACACACCATATTATCTTATTGAATTTATCTATGTTCTTAGAATGGTTGACCTATAGAATAACCTTGGCTAAGTAGAGTATATATAGGAGGTAGTGATTATTATTTTATCATCATATTAATAATTATGTTATAATTGAATTATTTTAGAGGTTACCCCCTCAAAGTGGACTAGTAATAATATTCAAGTATTCTACTCTTTTGATAATTATTATTATGGATCTATTTATTTTGCTCTTAATTTTGTGATATATGTTATGGATCTATTTATTTTTCTCTTAATTATAAGATATATAATTATATTGTTATTAATCATATAAGTAATTTCATTACATTGAATATTTCATTACTTATTGTATAGACATTTGAATATGTCATTCTTACTTTTGTGGATATTTGACTTAGTCATGTCCCTTCAATTGTGCAAAATTTGAACATGCCTCTTTATTTACGATCTCCTTGGACCATTACCTTTTGAATTTATTTTGAGCGCTCTTATGTGTGTGCTTGATTTTCTTATTGATCTTGTACCATTCCTACCTATAAGTTGCCATGATCTTTATCATGCATCTAAGGCCTTGATGTGATCACATTATATGTGATTCAATGATATATTTACCTAAACATGTTATCTTATATACTACATGGTTCATTCATAGTTATAAGGTTATCTTATCCTTTTGAGGTGAGGTAACTATCAATTTCTATTCTTCCCTCACCTCAAAAAGGGGCATATCAGTGGGGGCATGTCATAGAGATATGGATTCCACACATTCATAGTTTTAGATATATAGTGGGGGCATGTTTTGGAAACATGTTCTTCATATTATAAGTTATATTAGTTTTCATATTTCTCCATATATAGTTGGGGGACATGTTTTGGAAATATTTTCTCCACACTTGATTTTCAAATTGGACAATTGCACATTTATATGATTCAGATACACATTTGTGGCATAATTATATACATTGGTACCATTATTACACACATTTTTAATATGAGACATATCTAAAGTGAATATGCTATGAAATGTGCACCTAATATTGTAAAATCAAATCAATTTTATATTGAAAACACTTTTAGGGACTACACCATCCATCAAGTTGGACTTTAATGAACTATATTGAGCCAATTTATTGTAGTAGTTAGTTAAATTTTTGGTATGGTTGAGATAAATAAATCATTCAATATTTATAATATTTTAGGTTGGAATTGATTATATAATCTAGCCTCACAAATTTGATAGTGTGAGTTAACTTGGTTCATTTACACTCATCGGTTATAAATATGATTGGGTTGCATGATGGAGCTAGTCTCAAATCCTAGGTGTTAATTCATATTTGCTCCAAGATTGGGGGCATGGGACCTCCTATCTCTCTCTCTCCATCTCCTTAGATATATGTAATTTATAGATTTATATTTTTCCTAATATTATTTGTAGTGATTCATAATAACACATCTTTCAAATCAAGTTACCAATAAGAAATAAGGCTGCATAGATACAAAGGTGTACCCCTAAACCTTACTCTTTCAAATTTCAAAACATTTCAATAATTTCAATTTCATATTAAATGCACTGATTATATACTACAACATGTTCTTGGTTGCAAGTTAGTCACCAAAAAAGCATTTAAGTTGGACTCAAAAAAAGATAAGGTGTGTTATACACACCCAATTACACATTCCTTTGCTTTAAACTAGTAATTTCATTACTAGATTAAAAGGGGGAAAATGTGAACACTATTTATAAATTATATAACACCTTAATCTTGTACATTTGGAAAACTTATACCTTGGTGTTCCTCTCAGTTTTAGACCTTTCCCGCTTCTACAAATTTCACATCTACACTCTCTTATGCCATTTGACATATATCTTAGTCTAACTAGTATAATATTGATGACCTAGGCATTTTATCTTGGATAAAATGATTAAAACCTAATTATATTATGCTTCTACAATTTTTGAGTCTATACCTATTTTCATGCTCCATAGACACTTGCATCCTAGATAAATAACTGCATTGATGTAGGTGTCCTTCTCCTATGCAAGTATCTAGTGCCATAAAATTCATCTAATTTAAAAATTAAATGTATCCTAATGGTTAGCCTAAGTGATTTAATGTTAGTTACTATCTTAAGGGATTGGTATAAATCAAGATCAACCCTCACTCATTCTTCACATAACACATACCAAAGCTGTCAGGATATTTCAACACACAGCTCTGATACCAGCTGTCAAGAATCTAGAACACATAGCTCTAATACCAATTGTTAGGATCCTACTCCTTAAGATCACAATTAATTACCTTTATATAAGCAACTAAACATGGAATTAAACTAGAAGTAATATGTAACTAGAATTCAGAATCAACACATAATATGAGAGATAATACAATCTTGTATTAACACTCTTCCAAAAGGAAATACAATGAAGAAATCACACTCTTCCCACACCTCTCAGTTGTACAGTAATTCTACCTCAAGTATTCTCTCTCTTAATCAATTATAAACAACAATCAACTCAATAACTAAGTTGTTGTTTCCACTAGTCAATGATAATCAACCCAATGGTTGTTGTTGCCTGCTACCAATCCACCTGTGATAATCAACTCAACCGATTGCTTTGCCTACAATACTAGTACCTGATGTACCACTGTATGTTGCAGATCTCCTTGATCTTGCTACCTCATAGATCTAACTAACCTTGTACACACACACCCATAGATCTCCTTGATCTTGCACACCCTGTAGATAAATTGACCTTGCTTACCATGTAGATCTCCCTGATCTTGTCACCTATAAATCAACTGATCTTACACTTGGAAGAACCCTTGTCCTTGTCCTTGAAGTGTCCTTTTGATCCTTTATTACAATACAGCCCCATGGGTCTATTAAATAGATCCCAAACCAAATAATAATTAGACTTCTTAATTACAATAATTAGAAATGTAGACTCAAGACTAAAACTGGTCTTTACATGCAAACTGACTGTCCGTCTAAAATTAGACCCATTCTGGAATGCACAAACGACCGACGTCAATCACTGTCTGTCTGGAGATGATCAATGTTGGCTGATTCCTAACTAATGTCAGCAACTTTTGGTCTACTCCTTACTGACGTTGGTTGGCCTAATTGACATTGATTACTATGACACTCAACAACCTCCTCCATTTGCATACGTGTGAAGCTTTTAGCTCCACAACCTAACAATCTCCCACTTGGAGATAAATAGCTGCACCTGTACTTGTACCTATACATCATCTAATTTTGTTTCCTAGCTTGTATCCCTCTTCAAGTTTAATATTGAAGACCAACAGAAGTTGAATGAAGATTCAACTTCTCCTTTATTCTAGGCTTTGTTAACATTTTCGCAGGGTTCTTATCCTTGCTAGCCTCTATGACTGCAACAACCTTCTACATCTCTAAAATCCAGCTAACCACCATACCACCAATAGTGAACACATATCCTGTGGTGCTTCTCTTATCATCTAAGTAACCTGCCATATCCGAATCTACATACCCATGTAGAGAAGTGCCTGACCTTGCATAACATGAATCCCTCCTGCTGGTCCCTCTCAAATACTTGAGAATCCACTGAACTACTTTCCAGTGCTCCTTCCTTGAATTGGCCATAAACTTGCTGACAACTTGTTAGGTTATGGAGCTAAAAGCTTCACTAATGCAAATAGAGGAGGAGGTTGTAGAGAGGTTGCTGAGTGTCACAAACACTGGCATCGGTAGGGTATAAACAGAAGAGCAACTGACGTCAGTCAAAATTCGGCTGGCATTGGTCACCTCCAGGTAGACAGGGACTGATGTCAGTCACTTGTGTAGTTTAGAACTGCCAGTTTCATAGATAGTTAGTTAACGAACCGAGTGTTTACATGTTAAGAGCCAATTTTAGACTAGGAGTTACAGATCTAATTATTGTAATTAGGTGTCTAATTATTGTTTACATGAGATCTATTTAAGAGAATCATAGGTTGTATTGTAAAGGTGTGCTAGAGAGTAAGAGAGCAAAATATTAGCTCCTTCTATGTGTGAAGAGAGCATGGTGTGTTCCCCCTAGTGCCACAGTGCCAAGTGTGGGTGCTGGTTTGGAGAATCAGAGGGATTCTTCATGTATATATGATCTTGGTCAGCAAGTGTGCATGGCTATGTTAGGAGATCTACATAGTAAGTAAGATCATTGATCTACAGGTGTATGTGTGTGCATGATCCAGGTTTTTAAGTGTGTAGAACCAAATTGATTTGTAGGTGTGCAAGATCAGGGAGGACAACAACACAACAGGGAGCAAGATCAGGCAAGATCTACTTGAAGTACAGTGTGTACTCAAAAAGAGAGCAAAGAGGAAGGCAAGGAAGATCCTTCCATAAGTGAGATCATTTGGGTTGCAGGTTATTGCAGTTCAGGGAAGATCTACTTGAAGTATGTTTGTGTACTTGGAGTGCATGGAGCACTTGTGGAGTGCATGGAGCATTGGTGTACTAACAGTAGTGGATACTGACTGGTTGGAGGTGAACACCAACTCTATGTTTGAGTTGTGTGTTGGGACCGTAAGAGAGAGAGAGCTTTGAGGAGAGAATTACTATACACTTGAGGTGTGGGAAGCCTCTGAGAGGTGTGGAGAAGAAGTGGCATCTTCTTTATTGTATTTTATTCTGGATGAGTATTAATACATGTTGTGTATTGTCTCTCATATTTTATGCTATTTTTGAATTCTAGTTACTTATGATTCTGGTTAATTTTTGCATATTAAGTTGCTTGTATATGGTAATCAATTGTGCTTCTGTATTTCCCAATAAGTGGTATCAGAGCTAAGGTTGCAGGGAGCAGGTTTTGTGTTTGATTACAGGTCACTCTCAGGGGTTTCTGATTGAGTGGGAATAGAGCAATGGCAGAATAAAGTAAGCTAAGAATGGAGGAATTGAAAAGCACGAATGGTCAATTACGGTCCTATGGAAAGAAAGAGCAGGTAAAGAAATATTGTTGGTTTGTGGAAGATCAGCATGAAGGAACCAAAGAAGCAGATGTTGCAGGTGATATGGCATAGGATGCTCTGGTATTTTTTTTGGATAAAGTAGAATCTTGTTTTATAGATTTTTTTGCTTCTTTCCATGTAGTCTGAAATAGAGTATCTTTTCATGGTAAGGTCTTTGGAGACTTTGGAAAGATTTATTTAGGGGTTGGTGTGCCTTGCCAAAGAATTGGCAAAGGGGAAGTGAAGCTGAAACTGCAGGCAACCAACACATGGGTGTTGAAGGAGGTCATGTAGGTCCCAGTGTTGAAGATATGGCTAATTTCTTTAGAAAATTTGGGTGATGAGAGATGCACAAGAACTCTCACAGTGGATGCACTTGAATTAGCTGGTGGTAAGAAAGTAAGTACCCTTTATCTACTTGCTTATATTATTGATTCTTCTTTTGTTGTAGAGACGTGGCTTTGTAGGCTTGGTCACATGAGCAAGAAGGAGATGCATGTTCTTAAGAAGAATTCAGATGTGTTTTACAGGCTTAAGAACTGGAAAGCCTTGGTGTTTATGGAGGAGATGGCAGACAGAGATCAATGGAGAAGGCTGAGTACCTCTGAGTAGAGCAGTTTGGATAGGGATTTGATTCAAAGAAAGCTCACAGGTAAAAATTCATCACTCACAGGAAAAGATAGGTACCAGCATTGGTCAAGAGGAACCGATGTCAAACAGAGAGGTACCGATGTTGATCATGTGCAGATCGAAGCTGGTGATGTCAGGCAGGGTAAGACCGATGTCAGTCAGGAGGACCAATGTCAGCAATAGGTAAGATCGACATTGGTCAAGAGGACCAACGTCAATAACAGGGACACCAACATCAATAGAGTTGGTAGTCAGGATAGGTGCATGGAACTGACATTGGTTGGATGCAGACTATGTGGTGACTGAGGTGGGTCACTGTAATGGATTTTAGGCAAACAACAAGCTGTCAAGGAGTCTTAAACGCCCATATGGAGGACTGAAAGTGGTAAGTAAACCTCAAATTCATTGTTCCTCTTCTTTATAATCATTGCTCACTGTAGAGCAGGAAGGATCCAGGAAATAGTGGGATCATGGTAGGAATATGATGCAGAACCAAGCAAGGGATTTGGTAGGGTTGCCAACTAGAAGAAAACACTGAGACAAATGGATACCTTAGTTAAAGAATAGAGAGAATGGACACGTGAGATGGAAGGCCAGGTCATATGGTCTTTAGGAAGCTACAGGACAATGGTACAGGTTTGATAGGTGGATGAAAAAACATGGCTTTAGTCAATGTTAGGGTAACTACTGTGGTTTGTCTTACCAAGTGGATGATGATTGCAACATTATCCTGTTACTGTATGTGGATGGTATGCTAGCTAGCAGGGTTGTACATACAGGGTTTTGTTGAGCTAAGGGTAAGGTTAGTTCAGTGGCATGTCATGAGGAATCTGGAGTAGTGAAATTCTTTGGCATGAGAGACATGGAAGATCACAGGGTGATTTTGTCTCTAGTGGGAGCTGATGTGAATTAGGTGTTAGTGATGTTCAATACGTAGGATGCAGAACCAGATCACACCAAGGGCTGGATAGTTTAGTGTCTAAAATCACATGAGGTTTGGTATAGAACTAAGTTTTCCCAAGCAGTGGGAGCTGTCAGAGAGTTAGGAGCCAATTCAGGGAAGTGGGTTCTCAGGTATTTGAGAGGGACCAACAGCAGGGATTCATGCTATGTAGGGTTAAGACTTCACTACATGGGTTTATAGGTTCGAATGTGGTAGGTTACTTGGATGATAGGGGGTGCACCATAGGTTGAGTGGTGGGTGGTCTTCAGGGTTGAGCTTGAAGAGGTATACAAGCCAAGAAATAGATTAGATGGAGTATAGGTACAGGTACAGTGCAACTATTTATCTCTAAGTGGGAGATTGTTAGGTTGTGGAGCTAAAAGCTTCACTAATGCAAATAGAGGAAGAGGTTGCAGAGAGGTTGCTGAGTGTCACAGACATCAGTGTTAGTTAGGCCAATCGATGTTGGTAGGGTACAGATAGAAGAGCAACTGACATCAGTCATAAGTCGACTGGCGTTAGTCACCTCTAGGCAGATAGGGACCGACGTCAGTCACCTGTGTGGTTTAGAATTGCCAGTTTCATAGATAGTTAGTTAACGAATTGAGTGTTTGCATGTTAAGAGCCAATTTTAGACTAGGAGCTGTGGATCTAATTATTGTAATTAGGTGTCTAATTATTGTTTGCATGAGATCTATTTAAGAGACTCATAGGCTGTATTGTAAAGGTGTGCTAGAGAGTAAGAGAGCAAAATATTAGCTCCTTCTATGTGTGAAGAGAGCATGGTGTGTTCCTCCTAGTGCCATAGTGCCAAGTGTGGGTGCTAGTTTGGAAAATCAAAGGGATTCTTCATGTATATATGATCTTGGTCAGCAGGTGTGCATGGCTACATTAGGAGATCTACATGGTAAGTAAGACCATTGATCTGCAAGTGTATGTGTGTGCATGATCTAGGTTTTTAGGAGTGCAGAACTAGATTAATTTGTAGGTGTGCAAGATTAGGGAGGACAACAACACAATAGGGAGCAAGATCAGGCAGGATCTACTTGGAGTACAGTGTGTACTAAAAAAGAGAGCAAAGAGGAAGGTAAGGAAGATCCTTCCATAAGTGAGATCATTTGGGTTGCAGGTTGTTGCAGTTCAGGGGAGATCTACTTGAAGTATGTTTATGTACTTGGAGTGCGTGGAGCACTGGTGTACTGGCAGTAGTGGATACTAACTGGTTAGAGGTGAACACCAACTTTGTGTTTGAGTTGTGTGTTGGGACCGTAAGAGAGAGAGCTTTGAGGAGAGAATTACTATACACTTGAGGTGTGGGAATCCTCTAAGAGGTGTGGAGAAGAAGTGGCATCTTCTTTATTGTATTCTTTTCTGGATGAATATTAATACAAGTTGTGTATTGTCTCTCATATTCTATGTTATTTTTGAATTTTAGTTATTTGTGATTCTGGTTAATTTTTGCATATTAAGTTGCTTGTATATGGTAATCAATTGTGCTTTCATATTTCCCAACACAACTCCCACTGCTTGGGCAATATCAGGTCTAGTACATACCATGCACTCAACCTCATTATGTGATTTAGGACACTATTCTATGAACTATCCAACTATAGGTGTGCTAACTAGTTCTACATCCTGCATATTGAACCTCTCCACTACCTTATTCACATAATCCTCTGGAGACAAAATCAACCTGTGACTTTCCCTGTCTCTAGAAATACTCATGCCAAGGATTTTCTTTGCTCCTCCTAAATCCTTTCTGGCACACCTATGAGCTACTTTTACCTTTAGCTCAACAAATCCTTGCATGTGTGACCCTACAACAAGAATATACACTACATACAGTAATAGGATAATGTCACAACCATTATCCAACTTGATAAAATAAACACAATGGTCACATTGACATTGACTAAAGCCATGCTTTGTCATACACTTGTCAAACCTTAAACACCATTGTCCTAGAGCCTACTCAAGACCATATAACCTGGCCTTCTGTCTCACCTATCCATTCTCTCCTTTCTTTAACCTATGAATCCATTCATCTTTTAGTGCTTTCTTCCCAACTGGCAACTCTACCAAATCTCCCATTTGGTTCTCTTCCAAGGAATCAATTTCCTTATTCATGCCATGCTCCCACTATTTCCTAGATTCTACCTACATTGCCTCTTCAAAACTTCCTGGTTCTTGACCATCAATGAGCAACAAGTAGTGTAAAGAAGGGGAATAATGAATTTGAGGCTTACTTACCCTTTCAGTCCTCCACATGGGCATTTGAGACTCCTTGACAACTTGTTGTCTACCTAAAATCCATTTTAATAGTGACTAATCTCGATCACCTCTAGCTGACCTCAGTTTACACTCGATCGATGTCGATTCCTCCTGATCATCAACGTCAGTTCCTTGACTGACGTCAATGTCCACCTGCCTGACATCACCGGCTTTGGTCTGCACATGACTAACATCGGTTCCTGCCTGTTTGACGTCGGTTCTTACCTGACTGACGTCAGTAACTGTGTTTTCTTGTGAGTGATGATTTTTACCCGTGAGCTCATTTTGGATCATAACCTTGTCTAAATCAACACTGACCTACTCAAAATTATTCAACCTCTTGAGCTGATCTCTGTCCATCATCTTCTCCTTGAAAACTAAGGCTTTCTAGTTCTTAAATTTGTTAAAAACATAGAGATTTCCTCTTCCTACAATAAACCCAATCCTTTCTTGTAGAATAACACTGCTCACAGAAATCTTGGTCTATCAAATCTGAAAGCTTACCATTTGAATTAAGAACATGCATTCCCTTCTCACTCATGTGACCAAGCCTACAGAGCCACATCTTTGCATCTACATCTGAAGTAGATAATACAGAAGAAGAATCAATAATACAAGTAGATAGATAAAGAGTACCTACTTTCTTACCACATGCTAATACAAGTGCACCCTTGGAAACTTTCCAAGATTCCACTGTGAGAGTTACTATGCAACCCTCATCACCCAACTTTCCTATAGAAATTAGACTCCTCTTCAGGACTGGGACATGCATGACATCCTTCAACACCCATGTGTTGCTAGTCTGCAATTTCAACCGCACTTCCCTTTTGCCAACCATTTGACAAGGCTCACCAACCCCTAAATAAATCTTTCCAAAGTCTCCATGGACATAATCATGGAAAAATACTCTATTTGGGGTTGCATGGAAAGAGGCAACATAATCTAAAACCCAAGATTCTACTTTATCCAAGGAACATATAAGAGCATCCCGTATAACAATACCTACATCATTTGCTTCTTTATTTCCTTCATGCTGATCTTCTTTCAACCATCAATCTTTCTTTACATGCCCTTTCTTTCCACAATTCCATAATTGATAATTCTTGCCATTGAATTTCTCCATTCTTAGTGTACTTTCTTCTACCATTGCTTTACTCCCACTCAATCAGAAACCCCTGAGAGTGACCTGTAATCAACAAACACCAACTTGCTCTAAACCAGGCTCTGATACCACTTGTCAGGATCTTTCAACACACAGCTCTGATACTAGCTATCAAGAATCTAGAACACACAGCTCTGATACCACTTGTTAGGATCCTACTCCTTAAGAGCACAATTGATTACCTTTGTATAAGCAACTAAACATGGAATTAAACCAGAAGTAATATGTAACTAGAATTTAGAATCAACACAGATTATGAGAGATAATACAATCTTGTATTAACACTCTTCCAGAAGGAAATAAAATGAAGAAATCACTCTCTTCCCACACCTCTCAGATGTACAATAATTCTCCCTCAAGAGTTCTCTCTCTCAATCAATTACAAACAATAATCAATTCAATAACCGAGTTGTTGTTTCCACTAGTCAGTGACAGTCAACCCAATGGTTGTTGTTGCCTACTGCCAGTCCACCTGTGACAATCAACTCAACCGATTGCTTTGCCTACAATACCAATACCTGATGTACCACCGTATGTTGCATATCTCCTTGATCTTGCTACCCCGTAGATCTAACTAACCTTGCACACACACACCCATAGATCTCCTTGATCTTGCACACCTTGTAGATCAACTGACCTTACCATGTAGATCTCCTTGACCTTGCTACCTACAGATCAACTAATCTTACACTTGGAAGAACCCTTGTCCTTATCCTTGACAAGTCCTTTTGATCCTTTATTACAATATAACCCCATGGGTCTATTAAATAGATCCCAAACCAAACAATAATTAGACTTCCTAATTACAATAATTAGAAACACAGACTCAAATCTAAAATTTGTCTTTACATGCAAACTGACTGTCCATCTAAAATTAGACCAGTTCTGAAATGCACAGACGACCGACATCAGTCACTGTCTGTCTGGAGATGACTGATGTCGGCTGATTCTTGACCAATGTCGATAGCTTTCGGTCTACTCCTAACTGATGTCAGTTGGCTTGATCAATGTCGGTTACTGTGACACTCAACAACCTCCTCCATTTGCATACCTGTGAAGCTATTAGCTCCACAACCTAACAAAATCAACTTATCAAAAGCATTTAATAGAGCAAAAATTTCCAAAATTTTCCTATTTTCATATAAACTATAGGAACAACACATACATTAGTCTAAAGTGATAAAGGAAAATCTTAAGATCTAATTTTCCAAGTAACAAGCTAGGTTACTAATTTACTTAATTTCCATATATTTCATGATTCACACAAAGCCAACATGTAGGGGAAAACTACATAAATTTAAGTCCATCTTTGAATTATTGAATATGTAGTTAATACTCATTAATAGAGGAGTCTTTGGGGAATCTCAACATTGTGTGCCCACTAAATATTTCCCATAGCTAATACGAGGAGGAAAAATTGGGGTTTTTCTATTTGATAAGGAGAGATAGTCCATAACCCAGATCTAAATTACCTAGAGTGAAGGTGATGAAAAACCCAAAAGCATCCAAGTGGTCTCATACTATTTCAACATGTATTTTATATAAGACACCTACATCTAACCTAGACACTAGTATCGATGAAACCATCCTAGGTTTATGCAAGTGCTTATAGAGATAGAGGCATTTAATCTATAATTTGACAATCATTCTAGAATACTCTTCCAATCTACATCCTACATGTTCTAGATCTAGATCTATATTAACATCAAAACTAGCTAAGTGCTTATTTTCATTATCATTACAATATTTAGCATAGTTGTACTTTCCATTTTTAACACATGTTAATATAATAAATTCAATATATGATCTATCTAAGTTTAAAAAAATAATTGGATTACTATAGAGATAGTTTATCATCCATGTGTTTTAGGCTATCTCTATTTGATTTAGCCTTAGACTACATAATATAAATTTTATGGTTAAACAAATGACATGTTTTTCTTTTGAGTGACCTAAACAATTGGAGCTTCATAGGTCAAAGACAAAGTGTGTTGGACACATTTAGGTACATTTTGTTGATAAGGTTTTTATGCACACCATCTCATAAGGAGGTAGCCTCTAACATTTTAGGATATCAAAGGAGGTGAACTCCACTCTAGGGCATGAGTTGAAGGTATGCAGTTTAATAACCAAGTGATGGAATAATAGGTAGGGCATGTAGGTTGTTAACATGGATTATGAATAGAGGGGTGGTATCTAAAATAAAGTTAAATCTAGATGAGTTTGTGGGTGGATGGTTGCTAATCTAGAATGGGAAGGTCTCAAAATAAACTAAAAAATAAGGGAAGGATAGAGAAAGAAAGAAAGAGTCTATGGCTTCAAGAATCACTTCTTAGGCTGATTTATAAGTGGACAAGTGCTTTCAAAACCAATGTCTATTGATAGCATCTATTGCACACACATAGTTAGACATGGTCAAGCAATCTAGGATAATTTTCATATAGGAAACTCAAAGCCCGCAATAAAAGGTTTCTCATTTTAGATCAGTTGGTGCACACTCTTACTCATGAGATTATGACTCAAACTAAGAAGGTATCTAAGAAATCTACTGCACATACACAAAAGACTATATCAATGAAAACACTTCTACACACTTAGAACAATGAAACAATTAACTTATTTTCCAATGATCAATATAATCTGATAATCACTTAATAGTTATTACACATATAAAACTAGCATATCAATCATGCCAATAAATAATTTGTCATAGCTATTGCATACTAAGAATTGTTGAATCATACAACCAAAAGAAGACAAACCTAATTACATAGAGATTGGAAAGAAAATACACAAACACGTCTGCTGACAATCAAAATTGATTCTAGTCCTATATATTAAAATTCTCTAACCCTTTATAATTGTGGGTTACATATGTTTAAATAAAATTGGGGAGGGGTCACCTCATCCTCCAAGTACATGCAAAATTTGATTACATGGTGCAATTAGAACCTTAGTTCTAATGTAGTTATAAGACCATATAGATTTATCTTACATTTATTGAATATTTAAAGTCAACCTTTATAATATCATGTAATGTGTGCATGTTTAAAAAATAAATAGGCAAATTTTACAATAAGAGAACTACAAGTGTAGAATTTATGATGCTATTTGAATTCACATGCACAAAATTGGACCTTAAGGCTGATTAGATGCCTACATGGCTACATTAACTTTTTTGGGAGTGGTGACTCTAGATGTCATGTTGAAAAGGATGTAACAAATTCAGTCTACTTCATCTTCACCTCTAACTCATGAAAGTATTTACGTGCTACATTATGATGCTACTATATAATATCTAAGTTTAATAATAAGGGTCTATGTACCCTGCCAACTTGCCCCAATAGTTTTGCATGTTTTGTCTTTGTATTCAAAATGTTGATTTTGAAAATTTCAACTTCAATTACCTTTTTCCTTGAAAAACTTAGGTTAGTTTCAATGTCCTCCATTTATAGCCCTTGTAAAATTTGCTTAAAATTGTCTGAAGCTTATTGAATAAGTTGATCAAAATTAATTTTGCTTATTAATTTACTCGTATTATATTTTGACTTTGATAACTTCAAATCATTTAGAATCTACAAAATGGGCACCTCATGCTCTTGATATTTGGGCTTCAATGCCCCAGCTATTTTTACCCATTCTTTTGCTTCTTGTGTTTTAATAACTACCAAATTAAGGGCATTATATACCTCTAATGGTCTCATTAGGTCTAGATGGTTATATGCCTTATTAGTTGTGTACAAGATGAACAACTTAATTTTATTTTCATCTCCCATTAAAGAATTAAATAATTGGTGTGTTTGGGATATATGATGGGCTAATTCAACCCTCATTGCTTCTAGTGCCTCTAGAGCATTATAGCATTTTAAAGTAATCTCTTGCGCTTCAGTTTCAATACCTATTAGAATATGAACTATTTGTTATTATTCCTTTATTTGTTCTAATTCTTGTTTTAACTCTTGTCTTTCCATTTTTTCCCCTTCATGCAATGCTACCATGGCATCTTTGTGGGCTTCTTCTAGGGAGCTAAAATATTCATTATAGGGATATCATCCCAAACATCTATTTTACCTTTTTGATAAGCCATAAACTTCTTGCCTCTCTTCAAGAATAATTTCCCTACCATCTTCATCTTCCAACTTCATCTTTCTCACCCTTTAAATGCTCCTAGAGGGCTTATCAAATAGGGTTGTTATTGATGAGAGATATGTAATCTTGAAATTGGGCATTTGGGAAGCCTTAACTCTTAAATCAACTACCCATGAAGGAATCACTAGCTGGTTAAGGTTTATTTATTACGTATCTTTAGTTATAGCCTCCTCCTCAAGATTTTCTACTAGTCGTTACTCTTTTTCTCCCTTGAGGACTATGTCAAGAAGGGAGGGCTAAATTATCTTGGACCAATCCACCCCTCCATTTTGGGGGAGTGGATTGACTATAATGTCTTGATTACCCATTTTTCCCTTGCTTGAGGTCATGATAGTGGTATTTTGGGATAAACTGGTAGATGGAATTGGTAAAGTGATTTGTGTAGATGAAACATGGAGTTAGGGAGTGGCTATGGCGATTTAATTTTTTTTGGTGGCCCTTTTTTTCTTCATGGTCCTGATTGTGGTAGTCCTAAAAGGAATACTAGTAGTGATAACAATGGATATGGGTGGAACTATGGGGGAAGATGAAGTAATGGTGGTAGCATAATCCTCCTCTACTTTGGGAGTGAATAGAGGTGTTTTGTGTAAGACAGTAGAAGAGGAAAATGAAACATCAAGGGTGGAGGTGTCAACATCCACCTTAGGAGTCCTCAAAATAACACTTATTGGAACTAAACCAA
This sequence comes from Torreya grandis, assembly GCA_037957365.1. Taxonomy (NCBI): domain Eukaryota; kingdom Viridiplantae; phylum Streptophyta; class Pinopsida; order Cupressales; family Taxaceae; genus Torreya; species Torreya grandis. Next base: position 592,234 of record JARHVA010001980.1, on the reverse strand, counting down.
AAATAAGAACACATGAAGAAATTAGGGAATTAGGGTTTGAAGGCTGAGACTTCCTACCTAGCATATCATTTGTGATTGGTGTCTTCATTTTATTGGTGGTAAGGCTTAGTGCCTTGGCTCTTTCTTTCTCTTCTTCATAAATTTCTTTCTCTACCTCCACTTATTTCTTAGGAACTAAGGGTAGGACATGTAGTTGATCCACTATTGGACTATTTGTGTGGGGAGCCCTTGGTTCCTCCTATAGAAAATGGTGGTCTTTGCCTCTAAGGAGGAGTCTTATTGAATTAAGGCAACAACTTCATCTATAGCTACCCTTGGTACTGTAGATTTTTGTAATTGAGGTGTATCTCTAGGTGTTTGCAATGTAGCTATAGATGGGTGATCTATGTCTTCTTCATCAAAGGAATCTAGGTTAATTGGATCCCCTAGAGCTCTCAAAGGATCAAGCTCAATTAACCTAGGTTCTTTCTTAACAACTTTTAACAAAAAGGGAAGTTCATGTGAAGGCTCCTCTTGTACCTCTATTTGTTGTGGGGGTTGGCTATTTCAAAAATATGAAGTTATCCATCCTTTAATAGGTGTTAACCTAGTTTAAATTTCTTTCACTAAAATCAAAGGATCTTATTAAATTATCCTTAATGATCTTCCTTTAGGCCCTTAAGTTATGTCCTTTCTAATACTTGAGTATCATCCTTTGCATTCAAAAATAGAAAATTATGGTCATAAAAGACATGTTGGTATGGGATACGAAATCCCTAAATATGCTTTTATATATGACCATGGGGATCCTAATCCATGTGTGGTATAGTGGGAAAGTGACAACTCTTTCTCTTATTGTTGATGTATCCAAAGTGCTTCTTTTGCATGTAAAAAATTCTACCAATGATCATATGTGATCCATTGAATGTTATTTTCTTATTTTTTATCAAATCTTCCTCCACACTTCACTAGAGTTGCTACACAATTTATATCTCGACTAGCTTGTTTGGTACATACTTGGAGAGGTGAGGGGGTGGTGGACCTTATGACTGGAAATCATGATTATCATATAGTTGGGATAAAACCAATAGTCACCCCAAGAAGTTATCATAGTTGTTATGTTTTTTAATTTTAGACAATGGAGTCTCATGAATTGACTACCATACTTGAGGATAAATGTCCTCGTTAATGCAAACCATGTGCTTTGTGTATGCATAAATATGCATGAACTGGTAGTAATCACAAATGATATTCTTAATAAAATCTATGGTTGGGCTCCAAATCTCACCAAGGTCCTTATATACTTTTCCCTTATATCATCTAGGAGATAATACATCATATAGAAGTGGCTAGTTGAAGTGGGTTGCTTGCTCCTATTCAAAACGTATTCTCTCAGCTAGAAGTTGATAATTTCTCCCAAGGAAAAATTTGCATCATTGGTCATTATCATATGTAGTAATGGCACCCAATACAAATAGAGAAAATGGATGCTAGGTATGCCATACATCATATTTAATAATGGCATCCTAATCTACACCCCCATTATAAATTTGTTAATGGGGGTGGGATTTTTTCCTTTCAAGGTCATTATCTTTGTAGGGAAAATCCATGAGCTCAACACTTTGTCCATTTAATTTTGTTGGTTCCATGAAACTAATCTATGGTTATCAAAAATTACATCTAGAACCAACAAAGATAGATACCTTTGAAAGTCATCTTTGATGATATAGACCATGACTGTCTAGGTTTCTATGTGGTGAAAAAATGCATCTTGTGTAATTTTCCTAATAAATAATAAATCTCATATAAGGTTGATGTAGGGTATGACCTCAAGATTAACCATTGAAAAGTGTAGTCTTTGCCTCTTTAGAGTTAGAAAGTCTATAATAAATTGGTGCTCTATGGAGGATAGATTTTATTCTAGCAAAAACATGTCTATAACATCCACAACATCTTAATATTCTGAGTAATTACCATACCTATTATCAAAGATAGCTGCATCATATACTGTATCTATGAACTCCATTGAATCCTTGATAGAGAATGGGGAAGGTGGAAGTGTTCCCTTGAATCTATTAGAAGATGATGCCATTACAATTATGTGCAGTGTTCAAATTTTGTTTACATGCTCTATAAAAAATTTCCCTTCACTAGTCACTTGTTTACTTGTAATGGATTCACAGGTAGCTAGGGATTTCATTCACAAGATAACAATTAGAGTTCAAATTTGTTTATGAGTAATGAAGACATCGATAGATTCATGTTGTGTATATAGCCTTAGCATTCAATTCTAATTCATGTGTTATTAATGTCCAACATTCATATATTTGTTTTCTTTCGTAGTTCAAATCTCATTAGTTTAGATGGTAGCTATCCTTAGCAAGTATTGAGAAGTATTTTTTCTATATTGGATAAGTATAGTGGGCTTTCAAAAATCAAGAATAAAGAGTTAAGATTTGTATTAGGATTGAGCCAAAAAAATGTTTGAGTAATTCTTTAGAACACAAAGTTAGAACAAAAATATTGAATAAAAATCTTGAAGACCAAAATCCATAAAAAAAAAAAGATGGATTCTATCTCTGATAATTTGTCTGATAAAAAATCCCAAACAAAAATTCTAATAAAAAGGTCTAAACAAAAAAACCAATACATAATGTTTGACATGGAAAATCTAAACAAATATTTTGATACAAAAAACTCGATGAGAAAATGCTGAACAAGTTTTCTGAACACAAAGTTTGAACAAATGTCTGAAAAAAATTATGAACACAAATTCCTAAAAAAATATGTTCCTAAAAATATGGCTTGAGTAAAATTTCCAAATACCAAGTATTAAATAATTTCTTTGAATAAAACTAATTCCCAAAAAACCTGCATAGATCAAAAAAATCTCCCAAAAGGCATTAGTAAGTTAGTCAAAAAAATGTGTAATATCAATACTTTGTGCTTCCAAGTGTAAAGACTAAGGATAAATTTGATACAGAACTTGCACAACTACTTAGAGGAAAGGGTCAAAAAATAAGGCCAAAATCCAAAAAACTGGGTCCCTATTTCTTCAAGAAGAAAAGGGGGATGTTGGGTACAACAAATGGTGACTTATAAGGGGAATACTTCTAAGTATTCAAGAACTTAGAAATTTGGTTAGAAATTTAAAATGAGACATGACCTGTGCCATAGAAAAATATTATAATCAAAGATATGAAAGAGACTCCTAACTACAATCATACAACATACTTGCCTTCTCATCCATGGATCTGTGTGTGCTAAAAATGAGGTTTATTGAACCCTTATTGTAATGATAGTTTTAAAGGCTTGGTGAAGCTATAGGTTTCATTCGAGTTTCTTACTAAATTAGGGGAGATCAAGCATTGATGTGCTACTAGCCAAGTGTCCATAGCCCTGACATAGATACCTTGGGTTCCTTCTCTTCCCTTTCCTTGATTTACTTGATCAAGATGCATGGTACATTGACCTTACTTCATCCTATGAGCTTTTGACCTTATTTGGATTTCATTTGGGCTTTATTGATTTCTCTTTTTAAATCACACTATTTCTTTTTCTTCCTTTTTCTTTTTTACTATTTGAATGGAATGAGGAGAGATGAAAACCACTGTGAGCTGGGATAGTTATAAAACAAATGATTTACCAGAATGTCCCTGCTAGCCACATTTGCACCTATAATTATCACCTTCAAAAAAGTATTTATGTGAAAAGTGTGTTTATTCCAATAGAATAAGAAAATTTTATAAATTCATATGAAGTATTCATGAACAATTTTCACATACCTGGTAGAAATATTCATTGTGACAAAACACAATGATTATGTTTACATACCTAAATCTTGAAGACTCTAAAAAAAGAAGTATACCCTACTTGTGAATAGGCCCTGAGTTGTAAATATTTGAAAATTTCCCTTTCTATTATATGTCTATCTAATCATAAAAGAGGGGCCTCATCTAGTTAGATATTATCTTAGTTATGATAGAATAAAATAATTTAGATTGTCATAGGAATCAACAAAATTCCTAATCTAGAAAGTTGGAAAAATAAACTAAGAAAACAAGAAACTTAACCTAGAAATCAATAAACTAAACTAGAACTGAAGAAACTACACTAGGAAAGCAATAAACTAAACTAAAAATCATGAAACCTAAACAAGGAAAGTAATAAATTAAACTAATGTTACCTCTACCATGATCCTTCATCAATCAAGGATATCTTTAGATAGAACAACCATGAAGTAATGCTACAAAAACTATCCATTGATTGGATATGTGAGTTCATTGCCCTACAGGTCTCTTAAATAGAATGCATTATTTCCTAGTATCTCTAAAATTTGATATGGTCCAATCCATAGTGGGGAAAATTTATCATGCTATCCTTTCTTTTTCATGGGCTTTATCCCAAAGAAGCACCAGATCTAAGATCCTAAATGGTTTGAGCTTTTCTCTTTTGTCAAAACACCTCTTGACTACATGTTGGTGTTTGATAAAAGTCTATAGGGTCTCAATCCTTCAATCTTACATTTCTATTATATCTAGTAGTCGAGATTCTACTTTATCATTTGGTTTCATGTATTCCTACATGAATTGATAAGTTGGTAATTTCATCATGATTTGGAATACTAGCTTGCATCCATACACCAATAGATAGGGTGAGGCTTTGAGGGCTTATTTATATCTTATTTAGTCTATGCAAAGGGCATACTTTAGTAGATTGTGCTAGTACCTAAGATTATCCCCAACTAATTTATTAATTATATCTAACACGTTCTTATTCATTGATTCAACCAATCCATTTCCATGAGGGTAATAGTTAGAAGATGACTTGATAGTGATCTATTTGTCATGAGACCATTTAGTGAAATCAACTGATATGAATGCTGACCCATTATCACAAACTAGAGAAATAAGAGTGCCAAATCTAGTTATGATGTGTTCCTCCAAGAAGTGAATCACATCTTGTGCTCTAAAATTCTTTGTGGCCATTGCCTCAGTCTATTGGGCACAATAGTATGTGGTAGTGATTACAAACTTATGTCCTACTAAGGAGTTTGGGTTAATGACACAAATGATGTCTAAACCCCATTAGTAGTGAGTAAAAACTTGTGTCTTAATAAGGAGTTTAGGTTAATGACACTAATGACATCTAAACACCATTGGGCAAATGACCTTCCTTAAACAATAGGTTGTGAGGACATTTTTTCATGTACACCTCTTTTTGTTAAAAATTGGCATTCATGGGATGTCCTTACATGAGCATGATCATCCTTGAAAACTATTGGTCAATAATAACCCATCTTTAGGATCTTGTGAGCTACAGTGTTCCCAGATAGATGACCACTACCTATTTTCTGTTGAAGGTTTTCCAAAATCTCTTTAGCTTATTCTATAAATACACATCTAAGATATATGCCTTCATAGTTTTTCCTATAGAGAACTCACTTCTTGATCATGTAGTGAGCACTTTTGAGCTTCAAATCTCTCCTTTGTTATCTATTGAGTTCTATAGGGCAATTACCTATAAGTAGATATTAGATTATATTAATATACCATTCCCCTCTAGATACCTACATTTTCATACCTCTTCAATAGTAATACATGGATCAGGCTCAGTCATGAGTTGGATGATGCATTAACCATAAACAATTTTAGTAGGTTTGATTTCTATGTTGAACTCCTATAACTTTTCCAACTATTTACCTATGCATTCTCCTAATTTATTCTATGAAAAGGTGAGCTTGATAGTAGGATCAAGTATTATAGCAATAGTCTTATTACTCAAGATATAATATCAAAATTTCTTCACCACTTTGACAAGAACAAAGATTTGTTTATCAATCATGGAGTACATGAGTTATAAATCCTTTAGATTCATGCTCATGAATGAAATTGGATGCCCATTCTCATCTTTATTATATGTTATGACAAAAAAAATTGTATGTTCTGAAGCAAATGAGTACAAGTAGAAATCCTTCATAAAATTTGGACTAATCAATACAGGGATTGAGAGATAGTATCTTTGATGTATTGAAAATACTTTTGGGCCTCACTTTTCCAATCTATTTTAGCATCTTATTTAAGCATTAAATTTAAGGGTCTCATAATTTATACAAATCATAAGATAAACTTTATTACAAAAAATATATTTGAAAAGCATGACTTGAGATCCTTCTTGCTATTTAGTGATGCAATCTTTGAAATCCTCTAGATTCTATCTGCATCAATGATGATGGCTTCTTTTGTAATGATGTATCCTAAGAGATTGCCCTTGATAACTCCAAATATTCTCTTCATTGGGTTTAGTGAGATGCCAAACCTCATATATCTTTCAAATATTGACTATATATGGCCTACATGATCATTCCTATTCTTGAAAAACATAGTAAGATCATCCATATAGATCATTATACATTTATCTGTTAATTATTTAAATGCATGATCTATGGCTCATTTAAAGGTGGCTCCTATGTTTATTAGGCCAAAAGGCATCCTCTTATATGCATAAGTACCCCAATTTAGAGTAAATGTAGTCTTTATCCTATCCTTTGATTATACCAACATCTAGTTATATCCTAAAAATCCATCCAAGAAGGATATCATTTTAGATCTATTATATATATCACTTAATTCAAGGAAGGTAGTGGATAGTTATCATTCTTAGAAGCTTTGATCAAGTTTCTAAAATCAACATATAAATTCATCTCACCGCTCTTCTTTCTGATTGGGACTAAATAGGCCACTCAAGTAGAATGTCTAATTGGGAAGACTATCTTTGCACTCAATAGCTTTTCCACTTCCCTTTGAATGACAGGCTCTAGGATAGGATTCACTGGTCTCTATCTTTGTCTGAATGGTTTGTAGTTGGTTTTAGTGGAATTGTATGAGTGATGAACTTGGGTCATAAACCTTCAAGTCTTCATATGTCTATGTAATCACATATTTATATTGGGTGATTAAATCCTTCATACATTATATTTCTTATGGAGTGAAACTGAGGCTATTGTTGACATAGTGTGGGCTATGCTCATCACCCAAAATTTCCCTTTTGAAGTTAGAATTATTAAATTTGGGTTGAATTTGCTACTGATCTTGAGGATATATATCAAATGGTCTTTCTAAGGAGACCAAACTAGTTGGGAGATGATTCTCTTTGAGCTGGAGGATACCTTCCTCATTTGACTCCTCTTTGTAGAGATGACTAACTTTCTTATCATCAATGATTTGGGACTCAAATTTTCTTGAGTTGGTTAAAAATGAATGATCTATTGGTCATCATTAAAGAATTGGAAATTTTATACATTATTAGGAATAAAAGGACAAGGTACTAGCTCAATAAAGAGTTTGCATTGGTATTTGGGAAGCCTATACATTTTTAGATTCTTAGGGAAGCTCCAAATTAGTAGTAGCAGTAACTAGTGAAGCTATAACTTGATTTTGCTCTCTAAAAACCACTACTATGTTGAAAGCCTCAAAGTTCTTAATAAAATTCCATGCTCTATGTTTATATCTTTTAAAATATGATAATTTGCATTGGTATTTGATTTTAACTTGATTGTATACCAAGTATGAATCCCCAAATACTAACAACTTCTTAACATTATTCTTGAGTGCAAATTATAATCTCAAAATTAATGCTTCTTATTTAGCCCTATTGTTAGTGCAAGGGAATTGTAACCTATATATTACCAATAAATTATTCCCTTATGGATCAATTAGTTCAATTCCTATGCCTGATCCTTATTTGGATATGTCACCATAAAAGTGGAGAGTCCATAACTGATTAGGACCCTTAGATTCTAGATCTTGTATTTGATTTTATGTACTAAAGTATAAATACCAAGGCTAGGGGATTCATACTTTACCTCTTCATTCTTAACATTATACTCTATGATAGGATACTTCATTATTGGTTCCATATCAATCTATATTTGATTTTCAATGCCCCTCCATGGTAGCCAAATGTGAGAGATATCCAGTGAGCATTTTAGACCAGTCCCTACTTAGCAAAGTCCATAACCTTTAGGTATATCTACTATAAGAATGATTATAGTCATCTAGATTCATGGCTCAAATTCTACCTAAATACACACATTATTTAGTTCTCCAATTAATAGTACCACTATTCTATCCAATTATGAAACTATCCTCTTTGAAATAATTAGAGTTAGACCAAGCTTATAATATATATAAGTAGGTATCATAGTTGCTAAAGCTCCAAAATCAACTAAATAATTATAAATGTTTTTACCAAATGCCCTGATAGTAAAAAAAAGGTGGAACCTCTAGCTTGCTCTTATAGATGACATAGATGTCAATAGCCTTTGTTTTCTCTGTAGATACTTTTATCCTTTCCATAGGGGCCTTTCTTATGATAGACTTCCATATTAGCTCCTTCTATTCAATGATATGAGCTAATTCATGAAGGATAATATTTGCTTTGATTTTATTCATGTCCTCAATGATGTTACATCCTCCTTTGCTTTATTCCTCCTTATTCTGAGTTGATAATTCTATTTTGGGGGAGGTGAATTATTATTAGCTTTCAAATTGGGAGGAATGGATGTACTATTTAGAGGAATATAAGTTATGAAGGTCTGTCTATTTCTTAGATTATAAGCACCTTTTTAGAATTTTTGGAAAACATGAATCTCATCAGTGTTGTCCTTTTATGTTGTCATCTTCACTTAGGTAGGGAAACTCATGAGTCTGAAAAAAACATGGTAGTGCTTGAAGGGATAGGGTCCTAGTGGGATTCTGGTGGATTATGCATCTGATCTTGTTTACTACTTCTCTTTGAAAATTTTCAAATGCTACAAAAAATTCAACACAATCAAGCTCACCATGTTGAGAAGTATTATGGATTCTACACCAATTAGGTAGAGCTATCTCTACTATATTAATCTCTAGAGGTTTGTTGGGCTGCTATGAATTATTTAAAGGCCTATTAAATGGTCTATTTTACCTCTATAACCCTAAATTTTGAATACCACATGGGCCATTCTCATTGCTTCTCTTTCTTTGCATGTCAAAGAAGTCATTACATTAACTTTTACACCATCTTTTGAATAGCATTTAACTCTACCTTCATAGAGTCAGTGCCTTAGAGAACAGTAATAGAGAATGTAACCAAATGTTGATTCTTCTATAAACTATTGCCTTGTGCATGGTTGTTTAAAAAATAATAATTTGAATACATTTTTTATGTCAGAGGGGGAAACGTGTATAACTGATTATGATTGAATGCATGAACATTTTGATTCACATGTGGGACTAGATTCAACTCTAAGAAGACATTATTAATGTTAGGTGTGTCATGTACCTAGGGATTAAGCTACCTATCAATGTTTATGGCCTCTTCATAGGCCAATTCCAAGGTGGTGATAACAACAACCCTTTTCAATAAAAATGCAATAATTGGATCTAGAGCATTCTTGTACATTTATAATACCAATGATTCTTTTGGTTTATACATTGGGATCAACTAGGTATACATTTTCTGAAATCTAGCATTGAAAGCATGGATTGGATCATTAGAATCCCTCTTCATGCTAGTAAAGTGCTCGTATATCAAATTGGGACTTGTGACATGTCTAAATTGTGTAAGAAAAGCAACTTGACATACATTCAAGGAAGTAATGGCATTATCTATTAGATTAAGATACCAATCATAATCAACATCATATAGTGTAAAAGGGAAAATATTGCATGTAACATCCTCATTAATAACATTCATTAATATCAAAGTAGATTTAAAAGACTTAATGTGTTATTCTAATGTTCTTCCTCCTAAAGGAGAGAAGGATGATAGATACTTTTAAATATTCTTGGGTAGGTCATGTACATCCTCTGGGATGGAAATAATAGATCTAACTAATGAAGGTGGTTGAGCCATGGGATGGTTAATAAGGGAAGTGTTATTTATTGGGGAAAAAGTCCTAGCTTTGTTGTGGATGGGTGCAGTTTGTAAAAATCTAAGCCTCTTATGATTTGATAAGGGTGAGACTAGAAGAATAGCCTGAGAACTATATCTAGTCACTCTCCTAGGTGACTCTAGTGTAAATCTATGTAGAAACTAACCTATTTTATTAAAGGTGCTTAAGGCCCTCATAGTGCCATAAAGAGTGTTGATGCAATTTTTATGTAGACTAGCTCATAATGAGGTAGCTTATAACATTTTAGTATCTCAATGGAGGTGAACTCCACTTCAGGGTATGAGTTACAGGTATGAATTTTTAACAAGTGATAGAATAATAGTTAGGTCATGGAGGTTGTTAACAAGGATTATGAATGTAGGGATGGTCTCTAAAAAAAAGTCATATATAGATAAGTTGGTGGGTGGATAATTGCTAATCTAGAGTGGGCAGGTCTCAAAATAAACTCAAAAAGGAGGGAAGGGTAGGGCAAGAAAGAGAGACTTTATGGATTCAAAAATCACTTCTTAGGCTTGTTTCTAAGTGGAAAATCACTTTCAAAACTAATGTCTATTGTTATCATTTGTTGCACACACACAGTCAAACATGGTCAAGCAGTATAGGATAATTTTGATATAGGAAACTCAAAGGCTTCAATCAAAGGTTACTCTTTTTATAGCATCTATTGCACACTCTTACTCAAGAGATTATGACTCATACCAAGGAGGTAAATAATATAGCCATTGCACATACATATAAAATTATATCAGTGAAAACACCTCTACACACTTATAATAATGAAACAATCAACTTCTTTTCCAATGATCAATATAGTCTACTAATCACTTAATAACTATTGCACATCTAAAAATAGCATATAAATAATGAAAAGAAATAACTCTTCACAACTATTGTACACTAAGAATTATTTAATCATACAACCAAAAGAATATAAGCCTAATTACACAAAGATTGGAAAGAAAATATACAAACACATTCACTAACAATCAAAATTGATTCTGTTCTTGTATATTGAAATTATCTAAACCTTTACAATTATGGGTTACATATGTTTAAATAGACTTATGGGGGGGGTCACCTCATCCTCCAAGTACATGCAAAATTTGAATACATGGCAAAGTTAGAACCTAATTTCTAACTATAGTTATAAGACCGTATAGATTTATCTTACATTTGTCAATTAGATAAAGTCAAAATTTACAATATCATGCAATGTGTACATGTTTATAAAATAAATAGGCAACTTTTAAAATAATTTCAAAATATAAAAGAACTAAAAGTAAAAAATTGATGCCACTATTTGAATTTACATGCACAAAATTAGCCTTTAAGGTTGAGTAGACACTTGCATGGATGTATTAACTTTTGTGGGAGTGGTGACTGTAGACATTGGTGTTGAACTAGATGTAGGAACTTTAGTATGATTCTTATTCACCTCTAACTCAAGAAATAATTTGTGTGATACATCATGCTACTAGCATATAATATATAGGTTTAATAACAAGGGTTTATGTACCCTACCAACTTTCCCTAATCATTTTACATGTTATATTTATATTTTGAAAGCTTATTTTGAAAATTTCAACTTCAATTAACTTTTTCCTTGCAAAACATATTTAAGTTTCAATGTCTTCTAGTGTTAGCCCTTGTAAACTCTATTTAAAATTCTTTAAAGTTTATTGAATAAGCTAATCAAAATTAATTTTGCTTATTAACTTACCTATAACATCTTTTGCCTTTGGTAAATTTAAATCATTTAGAATCTACAAAATGAGTGCATCATGCTCTTGATATTTGGGCATCAATTCCCTAATTGATATCACCCATTCTATGGATTTTTATGTTCTAACAACTACTAAATTGAGGGAATTAGATGCCTCTAATGGTGTCATTAGGTCTAGATGGTTGTACACCTTATTAGTTGTGTAAAAGATCAACAAATTCAATTTATTTTCATCTCCCTTTAAATAATTAAATGATTTATGTGTTTGGGATATATTAAGTGCTAATTCAGCCCTCATTACTTCCAATGCCTCTAGATCATTATAGCATTTTTAACTAGCCTCTTGCACTTAAGTATCAATACTTACTGGAATGTGAATTGTCTACTTTTGTTCTAGTTCTTGTTCCAACTCTTATCTTGCCATTTTTTCCCTTTCATGTAATGCTACCATGGAATATTTATGGGCTTCTACTAGGAATCTAAAATATTCATTGTAGGGAGAATATCCCATTTATATATTCTACCTTTTAGACAAGGCATAAACTTCCTACCTCTTTTTAAGAATAATTTCCTTGCTAGCTTGATCTTTCAACTTCATCTTTCTCATCCTTTGAATACTCCCAAAGGGCTTATCAAATAGGGTTGTTATTGATGGGAGCTCTATAATCATGAAAGTTGGCATTTGGGAAGCCTTAGCTCTTAGATCAACTACCCATGAAGGCATAACTAGTTGGTTAGGGTCTATTTGTTGTATACCTTTAGCTAAAGCATTCTCCTCAAGATTTTCTACTGACTTTCTCTTTTTCTCCCTTGAAGATTGTGTTAGGAAGGGATGGACAAATGATCTTGGACCAATCCACGCCTCCATATTTGGGGAATAGATGGATTGTAATGACTTGCTTAGCCCTTTTTCCTTTTATTGAGGTCATGACAATGGCCTCTTGGGATAAACTGGTAGATGGCATTGGTAAAGTGATTTGTGTAGAAGAAACATGGAGTTGGGGAGTGTCTATGGCTATTTCAATTTTCTTTGTGGCCATTTTATTCTTCATGGTATTGACTTTAGCAATCCTAAAAGGAATAACAGTAGTGGCAATAATGGATGTGTGTGGAACTTTGGGAGAATATGAAGTAATAGTGGTAGCATAATCCTCCTCTACTTTAGGAGTGATTAAAGGTGTTTTATGTAAGACAATAGAAGAAGATAATGAAACATCATGGGTGGAGTTGTCAACATCCACCTCAAGAGTCCTCAAAATAAAACTTATTGGAACTAAATCAAAAATAGGAACACATGAAGCAACAAGGTTTGTAGGGTTAGAAGGCTAACCCTTCTAACCTATTGTGTCATCCATGATTGGTGTCTTCCCTTTTATCATCCATAAGGCTTAGTGACTTGGCTCTTTTTAGCTCTTATTTTTTAGTAAGTTCTTACTTTGCCTCCACTTGTTGTTGAGAAACTAAAGGTAGGTCCTATGGTTGATCCACTATTGGAATATATGTCAGGGGAGCCCTTATTTTTATCCTATAGCAAATGGTGGTCTTTGCCTCCAAAGAGGAGCCTTATTGAATTGAGGTAATAGCTTATTATGTAGCTAGCCCTGGCATTGTAGATTCCTACAATTAAGGTGTAGTTATAGGCTTTTGTAATGATTCTATTGTTGGGTTCTCTGTGTCTTCTAAATCAAAGGAATTTAGGTCAATTAGATCCCCTAGAGCTCCCATGGGATCAGGCTCAAATAACCTAGGCTCTTTATTAACAACTTTTAACAAAAAGGGAAGTTCTTGTGAATGTTCCCCTTATACCTCTATTTGATGTGGGGGTTGGCTATTCGAAAAATATGAAGTTGTCCATCCTTTAATAGGTGGCAACCTAGTTTGCATTTCTTTCACTAAAATTAAAGGCTCTTATTGAATTATCCTTAGATGATCTTTCTTTAGGCCTATAAGGTATGTCCTTTCTAATACCTGAGCATCATCCTTTGCATTCAAAAATATAAAATCAAGGTCATAAGGGACATGTTAGTATGGGATACAAAAGCCCTGAATATTTTTTTGTATATGACCATGGGGATCGCATTCCCTATGTGGTATAATGGGTAAGTGATATCTCTTTCTCTTATTATCAACATCTCCAATATGCTTAATCTATGTGTAACACATTTTTCCAATGATCATATGTGATCCATAGAATGTGATTTTCTTATTTTTAATCAAATCCTCTTCCACACTCCACCAGAGTTAGTATGTAATTTCTTACTATGCTAGCTTGTCTGGTATATACTTGGGGAGGCATACGGGGTGGAACTTATGACCAACAATCATGATTACCATATAATTGGGATATAACTAGTAGTAACCCCAATAATTTAGTATAGTATTATGCTTTTTCCAATTATAGGAAGTGGAGTCCTATGCATTTCTTGCCATACATGTGCTTTGTGTATGCATAAATATGTTGGTAGTAATTATAAATATGATTCTTAATACAATCTATGGCCAGGCTCCAAAGCTCAGTAAGGTCCTTATATATCATGCCCATTATGGTATCTAAGAGATTAGACATCATATAGAAGTGGCCAGCTAGAGTGGGATGCTTACTCATATGTAGAGCTTGTTCTCTTAGCTGGAAGTTGATGATTTATCCTAGGGAAAAATTCTCATTGCTAGTCATTATCACATGTATTAATGGAACTCAATTCAAATTGAGAAAATGGATTCTAGGCATGCCACTCATCTTGTTTAATAATGCCATCCCAATCCACACCCCCATTATAAATTTGGTAATGGAGGTGGGATTTTTTCCTTTCAAGGTCATTGTATCCTCAGGGAAAAGTGATGAGCTCAACACTTTGTCCATTGAATTTTTTTGGTTCCATGAAACTAGTTTATGTTTATTAAAAATTACATCTCGAATTGATAGAGATAGATACCTTTGAAAGTCATCTCTGATGATATAGACCAGGATTGTCTAGTTTTCTATGTGGTGCAAAAATGCATCATGTGTAATTTTCCCAATAAAGAATAAATCTCATAGAAGGTCAATATAGGGCATGACCTCAGGCTTAACCATCATAAAGTTTAGTATTTGCCTCTTTAAAGATAATAAGTCTATAATAAATTGGTGATCGATGGAAGATAGAATTTTTTCTTGTAAAAACATGTCAACAACATCCAAAACATCCCATAATTTTGAGTAATTACCATACCTATTGTCAAAGATAGTTGTATCATATACTATTTCTATGAACTCTATTGAATCCTTGATAGAGAACGAGGATGGTGGAAATGTTCCCCTGAAGCTCTTAGAAGATGACACCATTGTAATTATGTGTAGTGCTTAAATTCTATTTATGTGCTCTATGAAAAATTTCCCTCTGCTAGTCACTTGTTTACTTGTAATGGATTTGAAGGTAGCTAGGGCTTTCATTCATAGGATAGGAATTGAGTTTGAATTTGTTTATGATCAATGAATACATTGATAGCTACACATTGTGTATATATCCTTATCATTCAATTTTAGTTTGTGTTTTATTAATTTACAATATTCATATATTTGTTTTTTGTTACCTAGTTTAAATCTCATTAGTTTAGTTGGTGGGTATCATTGGCAAGTGTCAGGAAGTATTTTTGCATTATTGGCTACGTCTATTAGGATTTTGGTAGTTAGGAATTGGGAGTCAGGTTTTGTGTTGGGACAAAGCCAACAAAATGTTTGAACAAATATTTTGAACACAAAGTCTGAACAAAAAGACCAAACAAAAATCCTGAAGACCAAAATCCTTGAATCGTATAAAGCTGATGATGACTGTTTCAGACAATTTATCTGATAAAAAATATCAAAAAAAAAATTTAATAAAAAGGTTTAAACAAAAAACCCAATACAAAATGTCTGACACAAAAACTATGAATAAAAATTATGATATAGAAAACTCGATGAGAAAATACCAAATAAGTCTTTTGAACATAAAGTCTGAACAAAAAGTCCTAAAAAACTAAGTTCCCAAAAAGAAGGCCCAAGCAAAATTTTTGAAAACCAAGTCCTGAATAATTTGTTCAAATAAAACTAAGTCCCAAAAAACCTACATAGTTCATAAAAACTCCCAAAAGGCATTAGTAAGTTAGTCAAAAAAATGTATCATATCAATACTTTGTGCTTCCAAGTGTAAAGACTAAGGAGCAATTTGATACAAAAATTATATAACTACTTAGAGGAAAGGCTCAACAAACAAGCCCAAAATCTAAAAAAGTGCCTCCCTATTTCTTCAAAAAGAAAAGGGGAATGTTGGGTAAAATAAATGGTGACTTACAAAGGGAATACTTTTGAGTATTTGATAACTTAGAACTTTGGTTATCAATTTCAAATGAGACATGAACTATGCTGCATTAAAATATTAGAATCAAAGATATGAAAGAGACTCCCAACTACAATCATACACCATACTTGCCTTCTCATTCATGGATCTGTGTGTGCTAAAAATGAGGTTTATTGAACCCTTATTATAATGATCATTTCAAAGGCTTGGTGAAGCTATAGGTATCATTCTAGTTTCTTACTAAATTAGGGGAGCTCAAACATTGCTCTATTACTAGCTAGGCATCCATAGCCTCGATATAGATACCTTGGGTTCCTTCTCTTCCCTTTCCTTGATTTTATTGAGCATGATGCATGGCACATTGACCTTACTTCATCATGTGAACTTTTGATCTTATTTGGATTTCTTCTTTGGATTTCCTTTGGGCTTTATTGATTGCTCTTTTAAACTCACATTGGTCTTTTTCTTTCTTTTTTTTAAAAAATATTTGAATGGAAGGAGGAGAGATCAAAACCATTGCGAGCTAGTATAGTTATAAAATAAATGATTTACCAGAATGTCCCTACCAACCACATCTGCACCAGTATCACCTTCAAACAAGTAGTTATGTGAAAAGTGTGTTTATTCTAATGGAATAAGAAAACTTTATAAATTCATATGAAGTATTTGAGAGAAACTTTCACATACCTGGTAGAATTATTCAATTGTGACACAACCCAAAATGATTGTGATTACATAGCTAAATATTGAAGACTCTAAACACAAAAGTATACCCCATTTGTGAATAGGCCCCAATTTGTGAATCTCTTTGCAATTTTCCCTTTCTATTATATGTTTATCTAAGCATAAAATAGGGGCCTTATCTGGTTATATATTAGCTTGGTTATGCTAGAATAAAATAATTTAGATTGTCATAGGAAATAACAAAATTCCTAATCTAGAAAGTTGGAAAACCAAACTAAGAAAGTAGGAAACCTAACCTAGAAAGCAATAAACTAAACTAGAAAATAGGAAACTACACTAGGAAATTAATAAACCAAACTAGAAAGTAGGAAACCTGAACTAGGAAATAAATAAATTAAATTAATCCTACCTCTACCATGCTCCTTCATCAATCAAGGGTATCTTAGATGGTAAAAGCATGAAATAATGCTTTAGAAATTGTTTGTTGACTGGATATGTGAGCTCATTGCCTTGTAGGTCCCTTAGACAAAGTGCATTATTGTATAGAATCTTTGAAATCTGATGTGGTCCAATCCATAGTGGGGAAAATTTATCATGTTGTCCTTTATTTTCATGGGATTTATCCCAAAGAAGCACTGGATCTAATATCCTAAATGCTTTGACCTTTACTCTTTTGTCAAATCACCTTTTGACTACATCTTGGTGTTTGCTAAAAGTTTGTAAGGCCTTAGTCCTTGAATATTCCATTTCTATTATATCTAGTAGTTGAGGTTATACTTTGTCATTTAGTTCCTTGTATTCCTACATGAATTGATAAGTTGGTAGTTTCAACATGATTGGGAATACTGGCCTACATCCATACACCAATAGATAGGGTAAGGCTTTGAGGGCCTGCTTATATCTTGTTCAGTTTGTCCAAAGAGCATAATTTTATAGATTGTACTAGTACCTAGGATTATCCCTAGATAATTTCTTAATTACATCTAACAAGGTCTTATTCATTGATTCAACCAATCTATTTCACTGAGGGTAATGGTTAGAAGATGACCTAATAGTGATCTAGTTGTCATGAGCCCATTTAGTGAATTTAACTAATATGAATGCTATCCCATTATCATAAACTAGAGAAATGAGAGTGTCAAATCTAGTTGTGATGTGTTCTTCCAAGAAGCAAATAACATGTTATGATCTTGAATTCTTTATGGCCACTACCTCAGCCTATCAAGTGTAGTAGTCTGTGGCAGTGAGTACAAACTTATGTCCTACTGAGGAGTTTGGGTTAATGACACCAATGAAGTTTAAACCCCATTAGGAAAATAAAATTCATTAAATAATAGGTTTCAAGGGAGTTATTACATGTAATTCTATATTTCTTAACAATTGGCATTCATAGCATGTCCTTACATGAGCATGAACATCCTTGAAAATTGTTGGCCAGTAATAGCCCATTCTTAGGATCTTGTGAGCTATGGTGTTTCCAGATGGATGACCACTACCTATCTTATAGTGAAGGTTTTCCAAAATCTCTTTATCTTCTTCTATAGACACACATCTAATATAGTTGTATTAATAGTGTCTCCTATAGAGAACTCACTTCTTGATCATGTAGAGAACATCTTTGAGCCTCAAAGCTCTCCTTCGTTCTCTATTGAGTTTTGGGGGGAAAGTATTTGGAAGTAGTTTTTGATTATGTTAGTATACCATTCCCATCTAGATACTTGGGATTCACATACCTATTTAATAGTAATACATGTATCAAGCTCATATATGAGTTGGATGATGCCTTGATCCCAAACAATCTTAACAAGCTTGATTTATATGTTGAACTCTTACAACTTTGCCATCCATTTGCTTCTATATTCTCCTAATTAATTATATAAGAAGGTGAGATTGATAGTAAGATTAGGTATGATAGTAATAGTCTTATTCCTCAAGATGTAGTGTCAAAATTTCTTCACCACTTTGATAAGAGAAAATAATTTTTTATCAATCTTGAAGTACCTGAGTTTTACATCCTTCAAATTCATGATCATAAATGTAATTGGATGTTTAGTCTCATCTTTCTTCTATGTTATGGCAATAACAATTTTATTTTCTAAAGCAAATGAGTACAAGTAAAAATCCTTCATAAAACCTAGATTAATCATTACTGGGGATTGAGATATAACATATTTGATGTCTTAAAAAGACTTTTGGGCCTCAACTACCATTCTATTTTATCATCCTATTTAAGCATCAAATTCAAGGGTCTCATGATTTCTACAAATCCTAAGATAAACTTTCTTACAAAATTAATCTTCCCAAAGAATGACTTGAGTTCTTTCTTGCTGTTTGGTGGTGCAATATTTGAAATCCCCTAGATTTTATCTGGATCAATAATGATCCCTTCTTTTTTAATGATGTGTCTTAATATCTTGCCCTCAGTAACTCCAAATATGCTCTTCTTTGGGTTTAACAAGATGCCAAACCTCCCATATCTTTTAAATATTGACTGTAGATAGCCTTCACAATCATTATTATTCTTGGATAAAATTGTAAGATAATCTATATAGATGATTATACATTTACCTATTAATCCTTTAAATTCATGATTTATGGTTTTTTGAAAGGTATTTCTTATCTTTATTAGGCCAAAAGGCATCCTCTTAATTCATAAGTACCCCACTACATAGTAAATGTAATCTTCATCCTATCTTATGATTATACCAACACTTGGTTATATCCTAAAAATCCATCTAAGAAGGACATCATTTCAGAGCCACTAACTATCTGTATCACCTCATACAAGGAAGGAAACATATAGTTATCCTTCTTAGAATCTTTGTTCAAGTTTCTAAAATCAACACATAACCTAATCTCTCCACTCTTCTTTTTGACTGAGACTAAATTGGCCACTCACGTAGAATGTTTGATTGGGAAGAATATCCTTGTGCTTATTATATTTTCCACTTCCCTTTGAATGAGAGGCTCCAAGATAGGATTCATTGGCCTCTATCTCTATTTGAATGGCTTGTGGTTGGTTTCAATGGAATTGTATGAGTGATGACCTTTGGGTCATAAACCTTCATGTCTTCATATATCCATGCAATCACATATCCATATTGTGTGATTAAATCCTTCATAAATTTTATTTCTTATGGAGTGAAACTGAGGTCAATGTTGACATATTATGGGAAATGCTCATCACCCAAGTTTTTCCTTTTGAAGTTAGACTCATTAACTTTGGGTTGCCTTTACTACTGAGATTGAGGATCTATATCAAATGGTCTTTCTAAGGAGACTAAACCATTTGGGAGATGATTCTCTTTGAGTTAGATGATACCTTCCTCATCTAACTCCTCTTGGTAGAGATGAATAACTTCCTTATCATCAATGATTTAGGACTCAAATTATCCTAAGTTGGTTAAAAATTGAATGATTTGCTGGTCATCATCAAAGACTTGGAAATTTTCTACATTGTCAGGAATAGAAACACAAGGTGAAAACTTAATGGGGAATCTCTTTACCTTGGATTCTTGAAGAGGCTCTAAATTATCAACAATAACATCTTGTGAAACTACAACTTGATTTTTCTCTATAATAACTAATACTATGTTGAAAGACTGAAAGATCTTAATCAAATCCCATGCTCTATGTTTATATATTTCAAATAAGATAGTTTACATTGGTATTGTTTTTGACCTAATTGACTACTAGCTTTAAATCCCTAAATACTAACAACTTTTTGACATTGTTTTTGAGTACAAATTATAGTCCCAAAATTCATGCTTCATATTTAGCCTTATTATTAGTACAAGGGAACTATAACATATATGTGACCAATAAATTATTCCCTTATGGATAAATTGGTTTAATTCTTATGCCTGATCCTTATTTGGATCTATCACCATCAAAGTGGAGAGTTCATAACTAATTAGGACCCTTAGATTCTGGCTCTTGTATTTGATTTTGTGTAGTAAAAGTATAAATATTAAGGCTAGGTGATTCATACTTTACCTATTCTTTATTAACATTATACTCTTTGATAGGATACTTCATCCTTAGTTCCCTATCAATATAGATTTGATTTGTAATGCCCCTCCATGGTAGCCAAATGTGAGAGAAATCATTTGAGAATTTTAGACTAGTCCCTACTCAACAACAGTTCATAGCCTTTAGGTATGTCTACTACAAGGATTATTATAGTCATCTAGACTTGCATATTAGATGCTACCTAAATATTCACATTAGTTAGTTCTCTAATTACTAGTAACTCTATTTTATCCAACTATGAAACTATCCTCTTTAAAGGGCTTAGAGTTAGACCAAGCTTCTATTATATAGAAGTAGGCATCATAGTTACTGAAGATCTAGAACTAACTAAACAATTATTAATGTTTTTACAAAATGCCTTGATAGTTAGAAAAAATATAGAACATCTAGCTTTCTCTTATAGATGACATTAGTGCCAATAACCTTTATTTTCTTTGTACATGCTCTTGTCCTTTCCATAGGGGCCTTTCCTATGATGGAATTCCATAATAGCTCCTTATGTTTAGTGATCTAAGCTAATTCATGAAGGGTAATAGTTTTTTTGATTTTATTCATGTCCTTAATGATGTTGTATCCTCCTTTACTCTATTCCTCCTTGTTCTAAGGTTGATAATTCCATTTTGGGAGAGGTGGATTATTTTAATATTTTGGATTGGGAGGAATGGCTATGATATGTAGAGGAATAAAAGTTGTGAAGGGATACTTATTTCTTAGATTGTAACTACCTTTATATAATTATTAGAAAGCATGAATCTCATCAGTGTTGTCCTATAGTACATTGTCATCTTCACTTGGGAAGGGAAACTCATTAGTCTCAAAAAACATGGTAGTGCTTAAAGGGTCAGGGTCTTGGTGGGATTCTAGTGGATTATGCATATGATCTTTCCTTACTACTTATATTTGAAATATTTCAAATGTTGCACAAAATTCAATATAATCAAGATCATCATGCTAACAAGTATTATGGATTCTATACCAATTGGGTAGATCTATCTCTACTATATTGATCTCTGGAGACTTGTTAGGTTACTATACATTATTTATAAGACTATTGAATGGTCTATTTTACCTATAAAAGCTTAAATTATGATTACCACTTAGGCCATTAGCATTGCCTATCTTTATTTACATGCCGAGAAAGTCATTACTTAACTTCTCTACCATCTTTTGAATATCATTTAGCTCCACCTTTGTAGAGTTAGTACCATAGAGAATAGTAGTAGAAGATGTAGCTAAATGTTGATTATTCTAGTAGCCATTGCCATGTGCATGATTGTTTAAAAAATAGTAATTTAACTACATTGTTTATGTTAGAGGAGGCAACATGTATAACTGATTCTGATGGAATGCGGGAACATTTTGTTTCACAAGTGGGACTAGATTCAATGTTGGGAAGCCATTGTTGATGTTAGGTGTACTAGGCACCTAGGGATTAATCTACCTATCAATGTTTATGGAATATTCATAGGCCAATGCCAAGGTGGTGACAACAACAAACCTTCTCAAGAAAATTATAATATTTGGATCCAGAGCATTCTTGTATATTTCTAATGCGAATGCTTCTTTTGGTTTATACACCAGGTTAAAATAGGTATACATCTTCTAAATCTAGCATTGAAAGCATAAATTAGTTCATTAGGCTCCTTATTTATGTTATTAAAGTGCTGGTATATCAAATTGGGACTAGTGACCTCTTCTAATTATGTAAGAAAAATAGCTTGACATGCATTCCAAGAAATGATGGAATTCTCTATTAGATTAAGATACCAATCATAAGTAGCATAAATTAGTGTAAAATAGAAAATCTTGCATGTAACATATTCATTAATAACATTAATTAATCTGAAAGTAATTTTGAAAGACTTAATGTGTTCTTCTTCCATTCTTCCTCTTAAAGAAGAGAAGGATGGTAGATACTTTTCAAGATTCCTGGGTAGGTCATGCACATCTCTGGGATGGCAATAGCAGATCCAACCAACCAAGGTGGTTGAGCCATGAGATAATTAGAAAGGGAAGTGTTACTTACTGGGGAAGGAGTCTTGGTGTTATTGTGGATGGGGGTAGTTGGTACACATTTTGGCCTCTTTGATTTGATAAGGGTGATACTAGAAGACTAGCTTGAGAACTATATCTGGTCACTCTCCTAGGCGACTCTAGTGTAACTATATGTAGAAATTAACCTCTTTTATCAAAGGTGCTCAAGGCCCTCCTTTTAGTACCAAAAATAGGGATGATGTTATTTTTATGCATACCAAATCATAATGAGGTAGCCTCTAACATTTTAGGATCTCAATGGAGGTGAAATCGACTCCATGACATGAGTTGTAGGTATATGATTTTAACAACCAAGTGATGGAATAGTAGGAAGGTCATATAGGTTTTTAATAAGGATTATGAATGAATGGATGGTCTCTAAAATAAAGTTAAATCTATATGAGTTTGTGGGTGGATTTTTGCTAATCTAGAGTGGGTAGGTCTCAAAATAAACTCAAAAAGGAGGGAAGGGTAGATCAGGAAAGAAAGAGTCTATAGCTTCAAGAATCAATTTTTAGGATAGTTTCTAAGTGGACAAGTTCTTTTAAAACCAATATATATTACAATCAGCTATTGCACACACACTGTCAGACATGGTCAAGTAGTCTAGAATACTTTTGATATAGGAAACTCAAAGGATTCAATCAAAATTTATTCCTTTTGGAGTAGCTATTACACACTCTTAATCAGGAGATTATGACTTAGACTAGAGAGGTAAATGAGATAGATATTGCACATACATAGAAAAATATATCAATGAAAACACCTCTACACACTTAGAATAATGAAATAATCAACTTATTTGCCAATGATCAATATAATCTAATAATCACTCAATAGTGATTGCACATCTAAAACTATCATATCAATCATGAAAATAAATAATTCCTCATAAATGTTACACACTAATAATTATTGAATCATTCAACCAAAAGAAGATAATCCTAATTACACACAGATTGGAAAGAAAATACACAAACAAATTCATTGGCAATCAAAATTGATTATGCTCTTGTATATTGAATTTTTTTGAACCTTTACAATTGTGGGTTACATATATTTAAATAGACTTGGGGAGGGGTCGCTTCCATCTCCAAGTAAATGCAAAATTTGATTACATGGCATAGTTATAACCTTAGTTCTAACTGTAGTTACAAGAACATATAGAGTTATCTTACATTTGTCAATTAGTTAAAGTTAGACTTTATAATATCATTCAATGTGTACATATTTTCAAAATAAATAGGTAAATTTTACAATAAGTTTGAATCATAAGATAAATACAAGTACAAAATTTATGTCGCTATTTGAATTTAAATGCACAAAATTAGCCCTTAAGGCTGAGTAGATGACTACATGGATGCATTAAATTTAATGGGAGTAGTGACTATAGGCATCATTGTTGAACTGGATGTAGTGACTTTAGTCTAATTCTTTTCCTCTAACTCAAGAAATCATTTGTGTGACACATCATACTACTACTATATAATATCTATGTTTAATAGTGAGGGTTTATGTACCCTACCAACTTACCCTAATAGTTTTTTATGTTGTCTCTTTGTATTTTTAAAGTTGATTTTGAAAATTTCAACTTCAGTTACCTTTTTCCTTGTAAAACTTAGTTAAGCTTCAATATGCTCCATTTTTAGCCCTTGTAAACTTTATTTAAAATTGTTTTAATATTATTGAATATGATGATCAAAATTAATTCTGATTATTAACTTACCTATAACATCTTTTACCTTTGACAACTTCAAATCATTTAGAATCTATAAAACAAGTGCCTCATGCTCTTTATATTTAGGCATTAATGTCCTAGCTACTATCACCCATTCTCTATCTTTTTATTTTCTAACAACTACCAAATTGAGGGAATTATAGGTTTCTAATGGTGTCATTAGGTCTAGATGGTTGTACACCTTATTAGTTGTGTACAAGATTAAAGAATTCAATTTATTTTCATCTCCCTTTAAATAATTAAATAATTGATGTTTTTGGGCTATATGAGGGGCTAATTCATCCCTCATTGCTTCCAGTGCCTCTAGAGCATTATAACATTTTAAAGTAGCCTCTTGCACTTTAATTTTAATACTTTATGGAATGTGAGATATCTATTATTATTATTTTATTTTTTCTAGTTCTTGTTCCAACTCTTATCTTGCCATTTTTCCCCCTTCATGCAATGTTACCATGGCATATTTATGGGCTTATACTAGGGATCTAAAATATTCATTATAAGGATATTGTCCCAACTATCTATTCTGCCCTTTAGACAAAGCATAAACTTCTTGCCTCTTTTCAAGAATAATTTCCCTACCAACTTCATCTTCTAACTTACTCTTTCTCACCCTTTGAATTCTCCCAGAGGGCTTATCGAATATGGTTTTTATTGATGAGATCTCTGTAATCTTGAAATTGGGCATTTGGGAAGCCTTAGCTCTCAGATCAACTAAAGGAATTACTAGCTAGTTAGGGTCTACTTATTGTGTATATTTAGATGTAGCCTCCTCCTCAAGATCTTCTACTAACTATTACTCTTTTACTCCCTTGAGGAATATGTCAGGAAGGGATGGCCAAATGATCTTGGTCTAATCCACACCTCCATATTGGGTGAGTGGATGGATTGTAATGACTTGCTTATCCCTTTTTCCCTTGTCTAAGGTCATGCCAATGGTCTTTTAGGATAAAATAGTAGATGGCATTGGTAAAGTGATTTGTGTATAAGAAACATGGAGTTAGGGAGTGTCCATGGCTATTTCAATTTTCTTGGTGGCCCTTTTTTTCTTCATGGTCCTAACTATAGCGGTCCCAGAAGGAATACCAATAGTGGTAATAATGGATGTGGGTGATACTATGGGGGAAGATGAAGCAATGGTAGTAATAGAAATATCCTCTACTTTGGGAATAAGTAGAGGTGTTTTATGTAAGACAATAGAAGATGCCAATGAAACATTAGGGGTAGACGTGTCAACATCCACCTCAGGAGTCCTAAAAATAATGCTTATTAAAACTAAATTGAAAATAGGAACACATGAAGAAAGTAGGGAAGTAGGGTCTAACGGATGAGCCTTATTACCTATTATGTCATCTTTGATTGGTGTTTTCCCTTTATCAGCCATAAAGTTTAGTGCCTTGGCCCTTTTTAGCTCTTCTTCTTCATCAAGTTCTTACTCTACCTCCTCTTATTATTAAGGAATTTAAGGTAGGTCCTATGGTTAATCCTTGTTGGATTATTTATGAGGTGATCCCTTAGTTTACTCTTATAGAAAATGGTGGTTTTTGCCTCCAAGGAGGAGCATTATTAAATTAAGGTGGTGACTTCCTCTGTAGCTACCCATGGCATTATAAATTATTGTAATTAAGGTGTAGTTGTAGGTGTTTACAATGTAGATATAGTTGGGTACTCTATGTATTTTTCATTAAAGGAATTTAGGTCAATTAAATCCCTTGGAGCTCCCTTGGGATTAGTATCAATCAAACTAGGATCTTTATTAACAACTTTTAACAAAAAGGGAAGTTCTTGTGAAGGATCCCCTTGTACCTCTATTTGCTATGAGGGTTGGATATTCCAAAAATCTAAAGTTGTCCATATTTTAGGAGGTGGTAGCCTAGTATACATTTATTTCACTAAAATTAAAGGCTCTTATTAGATTGTCCTTATATGATCTTCATTCAAGCCTGTAAGTTGTGTCCTTTCTAATACTTGAGCATCATCCTTTGCATTCAAAAATATAAAATCATGGTCATAAGGGACATGTTGGTATATGATACCAAAGCCCTACATATAATTTGGTAAATGACCATGGGGATCCTAATCCCTATGTGGCACAATGAGAAAGTGTGAGCTCTTTCTCTTATTATTGACATCTTTAATGTGATTCCTCTACATATAACACATTTTAACAATGATCATATGTGATCCATCTAATGTGATTTTTTTATTATCAAATCCTCCTCCACACTCCACTAGATTTGGCATGTAATTTATTACTATGCTAGCTTGTCTGGTACATACTTGGGGAGGCACAGGGGGAGGACCTTATGACTGGGAATCATGATTACTATATAATTAGGATATAACCAGTAGTCACCTAGAGAAGTTAGTATAGCCATAATGTTTTTTCCAAAGTTTGGGTAGTGGAGTCCCATGAATTTCCTACCATACTTGAGGATAGATGCCCTTGGTAATTTGGATCATGTGATTTGTGTATGTATAAATATGTATGAACTAGTAGTAATCACAAATGTGATTCTTAATACAAGCTATGGTCAGGCTCCAAAGCTTGCCAAGGTCCTTATATACTGTACCCATTAGGACATCTAGGAGATAAGACATCATATAGAAGTGTCCAATTGGAGTGGGACACTTGATTTTATGTATAAATTATTCTCTCAGCTAGAAGCTGATGATTTTTTGTAGGGCAAAAGTTGCATTTCTAGTCATTATCATATGTAGTAATGACACTCAATCTAAATTGAGAAAATGGATGCTAGGCATGCCATACATCCTATTTAATAATACCATCCAAATTTTCACCCCCATTATAAATTTGGTAATAGGGGTGGGATTATTTCCTTCAAGTTCATTATGTCCCTAGGGATAAGCCATGAGCTCAGCACCTTGTCCATTAAATTTTGTTGGTTCCATGAAACTAGTCTATATTTATTAAAAATTGCATCTAAAACTGATAAAGATAGATACCTTTGAAAGTCATCTCCAATGATGTAGGCCATAAATTTTTGGTTTTCCATGTGGTGCAAAAATTCATCCTATGTAATTTTCCCAACAAATAATAAATCCCATAGAAGGATAGTGTAGGGTATGATCTCAGGCTTAGCCATCACAAAGTGTAGTCTTTCCCTCTTTAGAGCCAGAAAGTTTGTAACAAATTAGTGCTCTATGGAGGATACATTTTCTTCCATTAACAACACATCAATAACATTCATAACATCCCATAATTATGAGTAATTAACATACCTATTATTGAAGATAGTTGCATCATATATTATGTCTATGAACTCCATTGAGTCTTTGATAGAGAACAGGGATGGTGGAAGTGTTCCCCTAAAGCTATTTGAAGATGATGCCATTGAAATTATGTCCATTGCTTAAAGTCTATTTACATGCTCTATGAAAAATTCCCCTTTTCTTGTCACTTGTTTGCTTTTAATGGATTCACAAGTAGCTAGGGATTTCATTCATAGGATAATAATTAAGTTCAAATTTGTTTGTGAGAAATGAATACATCGATAGCTGCATGTCATGTATATAGCCTTAACATTAAATTATAGTCCATGTGTTATTAATTTACAATGTTCATATATATATTTTTCCTACCTAGTTCAAATCTCATTAGTTTAGTTGGTGGGTACCCTTGGAAAGTATTGGGAAGTATTTTTTCTTTATTGGATAAGTCTAGTAGGATTTTGGGGTTCAAGAATTAGGATTTAGGGTTTGTGTTAGGATTGAGCCAATAAAATGTCTGATAAAATCTTCTAAATATAAATTTTGAATAAAAATCCCAAAAAAATCCTAAATATCAAAATCCCTAATCACATAAAGCTAATGATGACTATTTTGGATAATTTATCTGATCAAAAATCTTGAACAAAAATTCCAATAAAAATGTCTGAACAAAAACCTGATACATAATGTCTAATGTGAAAACTTTGAATAAAAAGTCTGATAGAAAAAACCTAATGAGTAAATACCAAATAAGCCTTTTAAACACAAATTTAAAACAAATGTCCAAACAAAAAGTCTAAATAAATGTTTGAACACAAAGTCCTGAAAAACTAAGTTCTGAAAAAGAAGGCCCGAGCAAAATGTCCAAAGACCAAATCCTGAATAATTTTTATGAATAAAATTAAATGCCTAAAAACTTGCATGTTTTAAAAAATCTCCCAAAATTCATTATTAAGTTAGTCCAAAAAATGTATAATATCAAAAATTTATCCTTTCAAGTGTAAATACTAAGGAGTAATCGATACAAAACTTGTACAACTACTTAGAAGAAAGGCTCAACAAACAAGGTCTAAATCCAAAAAAGTGGGTCCTTGTTTCTTCAAGAAGAAAAGGGGGATGTTGGGTACAACATATTTTATCTTTTTACTCTATAAATTTCATTTATGTAATAAAGGGGGGTAATTTTAGATAATAAAATTTGGTATTTGATAATTGACAATGACAAGCTTGACACACATTTACTATTCATGACTTGAGCACTCAAACAAGGTCCTAATCCACTATTTTCTCATACTTACATGTTGTATTATGAGTCAAACCTTCCATTCAATTGTTAAATACCTACATAAAACTCACTATCTATTTTAAACCTACTAAATATCCTGCACTTACATCTCTAGACTCTCAGTTTAGTTGACCTATACATAGGTCAATTTCATTAGATCTATTCAGTATTACTAATCAATATTGACCTGATCTAGTTAGTACCAATCCTCTCCTAGTGCCGTCTATTTTAAAAAATAAAACCTCTCCTTAGGGTTAGCCCATTTTCCTAGTGTGTTAATGGCATGATAAATTACCCAATTGGGCTCATATATAAACAAATTAAGGTCTCATTCAAAAGTGACTTGGGAGTTATCTAAGAAACATATGTACATTATTTGACATTGATAAAATATGCCCTATTCTTCCTAGATTTGAAATCTATCACTAGGATCAGTCACAAGCCAAGTATTAAACACACTAAATCTAAGTCAAATCAAACATTATCAGGCATCAAAACAAAATTATTAGCTACATACATATAGAAAAGGATCACAATTGCACAATCACATTAGGTTGTAGAACTACATGTGGCTTGATTTCAATCCTCAGAGTATCAGATACATAAATAATGATCAATCATCAAATGAGGTTGATTAAGGTCAGATCAACCCATCACACTTTCCTAGTTTTTGTAGGTTTCTAACCCTTCCAAGCACACCTATAGTTTTAAGGAAAACAAGACTAATTTATAGAGTTGCACATATCATTAAGATTCAAGATCATAAATACAAAATAAAAAAAGATAAATGGTGTCTATATAGTCACAGTCTTGCATTTACACACAAATTAATACTAACTAGTAGGTCAATATCGATTGGTGATACTAACCCAATCTAGTAGAATTGACCTTGCATAGGGAGATAATCAATACTAGAACTAAATGAACCATAAGGATGACTTACCCTAAATCTTACTTCTAGAATATAATTATAGCTAGATAATCACAAGAGCTAAGTACTTAGTGTTTTATTTTAACTACTATATTTAGCACATGTCACTTGTCAAATCAGTAAAATCAATCTTAATATTTTACATTCAAATGTATGCTTGAATGCCATATATTATCAGCTACATTATAATTAGATTAAGTAATACACCTTAATCAAAATCAAGGTAAAATAACCATTAATACAATTCTAACACTATTGTTTATTTACACCCATATATGATTATAACACACCAACTATTGACCATTTTCCCCCATAACCCAAAATGGATCAACCCCCCTATATTAAAAATCTTGTATAGGGGTCTTTTATAATGTCATAGGGTATGTTGTGGCTTTGTTTGATGTCATTTCATATGATATTTTAATTGGATCATGGCCTAGCCTAGTCCTTGTGTCTTTTGGTGTCTTAAGAATCATTTTGATCATATATGCAAGTAGCATATTTTCATGGTGTTGAGTAGTTGTAAGAGTAGGACCAAAAAAGCCTAAGGTTGCACTTGGGAGTTTTGCTCAACTTTTGGCCAAGTGATTAGAGAATTTAGATTTAATTTAGATTAAGTGTTCCACATAAAGCCCAAAATAAATGTAAAAGTGTTATTTCCTTTGAAAACTTTGTTTTGTTCTTTTGGCCAAGTGTTTATTCTATTAAGACTTTTGTTTCAAGGTTTTTGGCTAAGTGTCAAGAATTATTTCAGAAATTTTGTCCAAAATAATTTCCCTGAAGGGTCATTTATTTGAAAGGAACTTTTCAAAGGTTACAAAGGGTATATTCTCAAGAAATTGGTCCAAATACTTCTCCCAAAGGGCACCTTTTCAAGCAAGTGTTCTCTATAACTTTATCAAAGGGCAGTTTCTTGGGAAAATGTTCCACTTCAAGATTTTTGAAGGATTTATTTTAGAGCAAAGTGTCTAAAATGATTTTCCCAAAGGATACTTTCAATGATTTTTTAGGGGCACTTTTCTAAAGACAAGGGACTAATTTCTTCAAAAAAAATGTCTGAGGCAAAAGGCAACACAAATATCTTTCAAGAAAATTATTCGAATAATTTTCTTGAAAGAATTCTTCTACAAGAAAGGGCCTATTTCAAAGTTATGAGGGATATCTTTCAGAGAAATTATCCCAAAATGGAAATCCCAAAGGGAACTTTTCCAAACATGTCCCAAACAATTTATTTGAAGGGTACTTTCTCAAGGAAATGGTTTAGTGTAAAAATTCTGAAGGATATGTCTCTTGGGGAAACAATCCACTTCAAGGTTTTCAAAGGGTACTTTTCTTTTAGAAAGAGCAATTTTCAAAATTTCAAAGGGTCAATTTCTGAATAAAGTGTACTCCAAAATTTATCTAAAGGACCTTTCTACAGTGAGGTGGACCAAGTCAAATTCTAAAGGGCACTTTTCAAAAGGGCTGAAGACCAAGACATGGATTCTTTCAAACATTTTGTCTGAGATAGAGATCCTGACATAATTTCTCAAAGGAAGAGACAAAACAAAAAAATTCCTTCAAAAAAAGTATCCCACACAAAGATTAAAGGAATTGTCCATCAAAAGGTCTAAAAGAACTAGCCATTTAATTTAAAAAGGTCCAGGGCAGCCCTGTAGACATCAAATTCAAGCCCCTCTAGACTAGTCCTTTAGATTTGAAAATCTAGAGACATTCATGCTAACATCAAGTTTAAGATCAAATAAAATAAGTCTTTTTGAGCTTAAATTTGATGGTCATATAACCATCAATGACGGTCTCACAAAAATCAAATATGGTCCTATAGACCATCAATTTTAAGATCATGAAGTAGCCATTAGGTTTCAAATAGTGGGTCCTGACAAGATTAATAATCCTCACTTGATCATACATCTCAATCCAACAGTGTGAGATGAGTCAAACATTCAAAAAGCTTAATGGGTCAACACATGGCACAAGTACATGAAGCTATAGATTGATAGTAGGATCTTGAGGATTAACATGCAATTAACACATGGTATATGCAAGGATAAGGCTGATAGTTCAAAGGTAGATTTAAGGGCTCATGTTCATTTAGACCTAGAAAATCTAATGGAGTGAGCTGAGTCAAAATGGTCAATGAACCTCAAGGGTGAATGGGTACATGACAAGTGGCAAAAGTATATTTGACTAGTAGAGGATGAATGGCTCATGGGTATTTGTACATAGGAAAATCAATGAAGTAAGATGAGTCATGGGATTAATGATCTAAGATAGTTATCGATGACCAATCAAAATAAATGGGGGCCAGGTGACTTAGGCAAAGGTTGAAGATTCAATTTTTGACTAAGGTAATCAAGCATGATGGAGCCAAACTTGAGCACATTTCAATTGGGGCTAGAGTAGATATTTTTTGATCAAATGGTACTATTAGGGACCTATAGAGTAAGACACATAGAATTGAATGACCATTGACAAAGCCAATTGCATGAAAGCAACATTTCTTTCCACTTGGGCACACATCATGATAAACTAGTTTGAATTAGTTTTGCATTAGGACAAACCTTAATAGATTGATCTAGTTTTTATAACCAAATGGATGCTTGAACCTAGTATAAATTCTTGATTCCACCATTATAACCACCAGGGAGGATCAAAGAGGTAATATTGTAACTGTGTAGTGACTGAAAGTGATGGAGATTAATCAAATGGCATGAATGAGCATATTTATAGAGGTAGTTGTAATTGCAGTTAATTTTTTTGAATTGATTGATTCCCCTTTTGAGTACTAAGGCCCTCTTTCTCTTAAGGCCTTTATTCTATAAGTATATCTCTAGAGCTATTGTAAAAATAACCACACCATGTATGGTGAAGCTCTATTGGATTGATGCTATATTTTCACTTTGAATAGTAATACAAGTTTTTTTATGAGTTTTGAATAATTTTCTAAGTCTTCAAGTGATGTATGGTGATGAGAAGTGATAACTTTCAATCTTTCCTTCCCTTATCCTTTCATGTTTGATCAAGAGTTCTTAATCTAACAAGTCATATAAAGTGTAGTCTAGTGTATAAAGTCTCTTTAAGTGTATTCTTGTCCTTAGAGTGTGTAATCTACCCTTTGGATCATTTTATTTGTATTGATGCTCACACCTCACCTCTATATTAAAATACTCATGTTAAAACATATTGAGACTTAGAGACTGGCTTGTATACTTTGTTTCATTATGGTAGAAAGTATGATGGTCATGTTGAAGATATTATTGGTGTATCAAAATTTTTAGAGTAGTTTCAATTTATGTATTTTATAACTCTTTTCCCTCATAAATAAGCAATAGCTTAAGTGAAAAACATTATATGATATATTCAGGGAGCTAGACCTTAAACCTAAAGGTTCATTTCTAATATAAGTACACCCACATACCTAGAAATGTTCCCATGTTGCCACAATATGGAAGATACCTGAACAACCTCTTCTAGGGTGAAAGATTTGGTGACAATAATTTTGGCACACCTGGTGGGACCCCATTGTCTTCAAGACAACTTGTCAAGGTGAATCCTAGTCTTGACAAACACCAACTATAAACTGGTGTGCTACCCTTTATTTGGTGACTCTTCAAAGTAAATATGGTTTTAGACCTTTTATTTGGTTATAAAATTATCTCTATACCTCATGGTACTTACTAGGTAATCCTCTGCTAGACCATCCAATCCTATTAATCCACCCATTCATCATAAGATCCCTCTTGAAATTCAGTATCCACAACCTAATTTTCCCTTTGAATAACAAGTATATTTTGCTAGAGAGGAAGAAGAGGAAGAGGTTAAATAAGTGGAATATATTGAAGAAGAAGAAATGGATATGACTTATGGTTTCCCCAACTTAAACACTAATAATCTCATTCAACTTCATGCATATGATGCCATCCCTCTCAACACCACAAAAGGTGTGCCCATATTTAATGGTGAGAGTCATATCACACCTAGTGAGCACACTAGAGATGTCTCTAAATTTTCTAGTTTACACAATATTATCTAAGAGAACATTTCCATTAGGATCATTTCCATGTCCCTTAAAGGGAAGGATCTTGATTGGTATAGGAATCTATAAGGTGGATGCATCATAACATGGGATGAGTTTGGAGTGTTTCTAACTTCTAGATTTGGGAATGAAAGTGACCATGCCTCTCTCATTCATAATCTCAACATGATAAAAAGAGGGCTTAATGAAACAATGCATGATTTTAATGAAAGGTTTTAGAAGACTTGGCATAGGTTGCCTCCTCCCATGAGACCACCTACTATCTTTATATTCCCTACTTACTTGAAAGCCATTGGGACTAAAATTACTATAATGCTTCAATTTATGGGTGGTTCCACCCTCCCTGAAGCATATGATATTGTTATCAAAGGTGATAATAGTCTCATACAAGCTATAATATTGTGACCTAAAGTGTCTATGCCTCCATTGTCTCATGCTTATGTTGATGCTTCAAATGTGGCTCAAACTCCTAAAGTCAATACCAAGCCTAGAGTTATACCTAAGAAGGAGGATAATCTCATGGACAAAGGTGCAAAAATTCAAAGGCTAAGAGATTATATTAGACAAGGTAATGTGTAACAAGTTGATTATTAAAACCCTTACCCCTATCAACAATAATATGGTCAATAATATGGAAGAGGGAGAGGCCAATGGCAGCCTAATCCAAACAAGCCTACTAATACATACAACCTAGCTCTACCATAAATGCAAAGGAGATGGTACCAGTTCATAGTAATTTGGTATATGGAGAAGATTGGTATCAAGACCAATTCATGGATGCCAATAAAAATGGAGAGAAATCTCTAGTGTCTCAAGGGGTAGTTACTCCTCTCCTATCAAATGAAGATGAGGTGATGATACAAGCTAATGAGGATAGGCAAAATCAAGGAGATATTCACCAACTTTTCATCTAAAGACACTTTTGTGATAAATAAAGGAGGATTTGTTGTAGACAATACTAAATACAAGAAGAGGGATATAGGGGTGGAAACAACATGCCTATAGTTTCATCCAATCCTCCTACAAGTCAATAGGACATAGTTACAAGTGTAATCATTCCAAAGGGTTATGTGGTAGTTCCAAAATCTTCTACACCTCCAAGAAATCAAAATGTGGTAAGGTCTTCCCATATCCCTCAAGTTCTAAGTATTTATCTACCTATAATATCCCAAGATAAAGTAGGTATATCTTCTTTAAACATTATATATTATTTGAAGAGTCCTAAAACATCCATTTCCCTTTGGGATGCTTTACATATGCCTGGTTAGAAAGAACTTCTCTAAAAGTAGTTATTTGCTATCCTTACTAGTGTCTCACCCTCTAATAAAAGACAAAGTCATGTTTTTCTTTCTCGTGTCCCTATTACCATTGCTAAACCATTCTATCTTAGTCTCATAGTAGGTGACAAGCTGGTCCATAATTGTATAGTGGATAATAGAGCTTCAACTTTAGTCATGCCCAAGGTAGTAGCTAAAAAATTGGGTTTGAAGTATGACCCTCATAGTAAATGATTTCTATAGGTAGATAGAACCCATAAAAAAACAATAATATTTATCAAAAACTTGAAAGTTTTCCTACATGACTGTCCTAGTTTTTCTATCTTATAAGATGTAGTTCTTGTTGATCTCCCAGCCCACTTTGCAATCTACCTGTCAAAGGACTTTACTACCAAGATTGGTGGATATATTTTAGTTGATTGGTCCTTATTGGCCTTTAGGATAAGTTATGGGACCAAGGTGATAATTAGGGCACAATATCTTTCAAGGTTTCATATCAAAGCTTACATCAAGACAAGTTCTTATTTAAACTGTGTTATTCATGAAGAAAAGGATTCTATTCCAGATGATGTTAATTTTTCCAAGCTTGAGGGAATTGAAGATTTATTTCTTGATGAAAATGATACTAATAATTATAAGAAGTATCCTTATTCTCTCATGGAGAAAAATGATCTAGGGATATATTGTATACATGAATAAGGAATAAAGACACCTCTACTCACCTAGGAAGAGGGAAAAAATGATGAACTATGGAAGATGTTTTTTGATAGTTCAAGAAGTAAAGTTGGTAAAAGGGATGGTGTTATGTTGGTCTCTCCATATAAAATAGTATTATACTTCATATAAATTTCATTTTAGTCTCACTTACAATGTGGTTGAGTATGAAAGTTTGATTCATAGCCTTTAATGGGCAAGGAAAAAAAGGGTCAAGAACCTGCAAGTGTATGGAGACAATGAGTTGGTTGTGCACAAGGTGAGGAAGGTGGTTAATTCAAAAAAACATTTGCATAAGTCATATAGGCATCAGGTATGGGACATAATTGAATACTTCAATGCATTCAACATCCACTCAGTCCCAATGGAGTAGAATAGTCATGTTGATATACTAGCTACCATAGGAGCCCAATTTGACACTCCAACTATCATAAAGGAGGAAGGAAAGTAGTCTCATATTAAGATTATTATTATAAATTATGTACCTAATAATTAAGTCTATTATTAAGTTTTTGATAATGATAAACACATTGCATACTTCTTGTAAAATGAGGTTGAGTTTTCTTTAAGAAATCAGGGAAGACTCTAAGAACAGTTGGGTGACTAGATTGTGAAACTAAAGACTAATAAGATACCTAAGGGTTTGGTGACCATAGAAAGTATATTTAATTAGAAATATCAAAAGAGGAAAGATAAAGTTAGTGTCTCTACAAAGGAGGATAATTATGAAAGGGTCTTGATCTTAAAAGATAAACTCCTCAAACTAGGAAAGGTATGTTCTATATTAGAAAAGAAAGCATTCATTGAAATATGTAGAGTTTCATGATATATTTACTTGTGAATATAAGGACCTCAATGGATTTTATCCTAACATAGCACACCATACCATTGATTTGGAACTGGGAGTTAAACTAGTTAGAAAAAAACAAAGACCCATCAACCCCAAGGTTGAACAACTCATGAGGATGGAGCTCACCAATCTCCTTAAATCTAAAATAATATTTCCCATCAAGCATTCAATGTGGGTGGCTAACCTTGTGCATATTATAAATAATAATGGGGAGATAATGATTTGTGTAGACTTTAGAGATATTAATCGAATACCACTTAAAGATCACTATACTCTACCCTCAATGGATTAGATTTTATAGATGGTTTCAAGTTCTTAGTGTTTCTCTATGATAGATGGCTATTCAATATACAATCAAATTTTAGTCAATGAAGATTATTATTTCATGACAACCTTCACTACCAAATGGGGAATATTTGCTTATATGAAGATGCCTTTTGGTTTATCCAATGCTAGTGACACTTTTTAGAGAGCAATGGACATGACATTTAAGGGTTTAATCAATAAGGTGGTACCAGTTTATCTAGATGATATAAAAATATTTTCTAGGGATGCAAATAAACACATATAACATTTAAGGCAAGTGTTTAAAAGATGTAGGTAATATGGGGTATCCATTAACCCAAAGAAGTGCATCTTTATTGTTTATGAAGGTAATATCTTGGGACATATAGTTTCCAAGAATGGTCTAACTATCGATCATAAGAGAATAGAGGAAATCTTAGGTTTATCATTTCCCTTGCATAAGAAAGGTATTCAAAGTTTCTTGGGTAAAATAAATTTTATAATAATATTCATACCTAGTTTTGCATCTTTAGTAAAACCTATCACAACTATTCTCAAGAACTAGGTCTTTTCTTAGACCAAAGAGGGTAAGATAATTTTTGAAGCGATAAAGAAATAAATTATAGAAGCTCCTACCCTTATGAATCCATATTTTACTAAAGACTTCATATTGTATTAATTTTATAACCTTGATACTATCTTAGCCATGTTGATGCAAAAGAATAATGAGGGCGTGGAACAACCAATTATATTATTCAGTCAAGGTTTAGATGATTAAAAATTCAAATGGACCTTTGTGGAGAAATAGGTCCTTGATATTGTAAGAGGACTAAAGAAGTTCAAACATATGGTGTCAAATAACAAGATTTAGGTTATGGTATCTCATCCCAGTACCACAGAGTTTATTTTGAGTAGGGATATTAGTGAATAGAGGGTGAGGTGGATC
The DNA here is from genome assembly GCA_037957365.1 of Torreya grandis. NCBI lineage: Eukaryota > Viridiplantae > Streptophyta > Pinopsida > Cupressales > Taxaceae > Torreya > Torreya grandis. Next base: position 554,242 of record JARHVA010001980.1, on the reverse strand, counting down.
ACTAGGGTGATGGAGTATGGTGTTGATATCAAAGTGAAAAAATTAGTAAGGGGAAAAAGCCTCTATGAACATTTATCTTCAGATCTTCATGAATTAAAAGAGGAAGCTCTAGTCAACCATGAGTGTCCCCAACCAGCTGGTCCATTACCTCTATAAAATTAGACACATAACATGATCATATTTCTCCAAAATCTTGAGTACCCCAATAATATGAATAGATCACAAAGAAGGTATTTTGGATTATAATCTATACCCTTGTATATTGTGGATGACATGTTGTTTAGGAGAGATGTCAATGGTGTGTTATTGAGATGTGTTAACAATGACCAGTTTGGAGTGTTGCTTGAGAAGTTCCATAATGGGATAATAGGAGGCCATTTGTCTCTAAAGACCATAGTCACCAAGATCATGAGGGATGGCTATTATTGGCCCAACCTCTTCAAGGATTGCCATGTTTGGGTGAGAAGGTGTGGACAATGTACCTTCTTTATAGGAAAGTAGAAGCTTGTAGCTCTTCCTCTGAAGCCTATCCAGGTGGACCAAAATTTCATGCAATTTTATCTTGACTTCATTAGCATGATAAACCCCAATCAAGTACTAGTCATAAATGAATACTCATAATAATTGACTATTTTACCAGATGGGTTGAGATAGTAGTATTGAAGGAGGCTAAAGAGAGTGACATCTTGGAATTAGATGAGAGAATCATGACAAGGTTTTTCACCCTTTGTACTATCATTTCAAATAATGCTCTCACTTTTATGGGTGCTAAAATAGCTAATTGGGCAAGTAATAATGGCATATTCTTGAGCACTTCATCCAAATATTACCCTCAAGGTAATGAGTTAGTTAAATCTACCAATAAAAACCTAATTATAATCATTAAGTTAACTTTGGATAATAAACAAAGGGCTTGGCACACTAAACTAAAGACAACCTTATGGGCTGATAGAATAACTCCCAAGAGGTTAATAGGGAATTCTCCTTTTGTACTTATTTATGGAAAGGAAGTTATGCTATCTATATCTCAAGAGATACTGACCTTGGCATTAGCACACCAAATATATTTGCTTGAGAACACTCCCATGGAAGTGATATTGATATAACTAATGGAGTTACAAAAGACTAGAGGTAAGTCTCATCAAGCCATGGAACATCACTAAGTACTGATGAAGAGGCCTTTTGATAAGAAGGAAAATCCAAGATCATTTCAAGAAGGTGATATAATATTGAAATGGGATGAAGATAGAGTAAAGCTAGGTAGGCATACTAAGTTTGATACCTTATGGAGTGGATCGTATGTCATCACCAAGTGTAAGCAAATCAACTCTTTTCAGTTAGCAAGGATGAATGGAGAAGAAATGCTTATCCTTATGAATGAGATACACTTAAAACCTTGCCATTGAGAGTTGACAGTCTATCTTGTAAATATTAAGTTAGGTGTGTGTTTCTTTTCCTATTATATTGTGTCCCAATAAGTGCTTTGAAACATAGTGTGTTTTGTCTAATTCCTTGCTTTGTGTTTTATCCCTATTATTTTCTATGTTTCATGCATTGTTTATAGTAGTTTATATGTCCAAACTATATACTTATGACTCCATATCCCAATGGATAGGATTAGGTAACTAGTTATGGCATAGCAAGCATACCACCTTGAGAAATCACTAGAGATGTTGACCATTTTTTTCCCACAACCCAAAAAGGATCAACCCCCTATAGTCAAAATCTTGTATAGGGGCCTTTTATAATGTCATAAGGTATTTTATGGCTTTGTTTGATGTCATTTCATATGAAATTTTAAGTGGGTCATCGCCTATCCTAGTCCTTGTGTCTTTTGGTGTCTTAAGAATCATTTTGATCATATATGCAAGTAGCATATTTTCATGGTGTTGAGTAGTTGCAAGAGTAGGTCCAAAAAAGTCTAAGGTTATACTTGGGAGTTTTGTTCAACTTTTGGCCAAGTGATTGGAGAATTAATATTTACTTTAGAGGAAGTGTTCTACATAAATACCACAACAAATGTACAAGTGTTGTTTCATTTAGAAGATTTATTTCAGTCTTTTGGCCAAGTGTTTATTCTTTCAGGACTTTTGTTTCAAGGTTTTTGGCTAAGTGCCAGGAATTGTTTCAGACATTTTATCCAAAATAATTTACATGAAGGGTCATTTATTTGAAGGGAACTTTTTAAAGGTTTTGAAGGGTATATTATTAATAAAGTGGTCCAAACACTTCTCCTAATGGGAACCTTTTCAAGCAAGTGTCCTCTACAACTTTCTCGAAGGGTAGTTTCTCAAGTAAATGGCCCACTTCAATATTTATGAAGGATTTCTTCTGGAGCAAAGTGTCCAAAACACTTTTCCTAAAAGACACTTTTCAAAGTCCTGAAGAACACTTTTAAGGATTTTTGAGGGGAACTTTTCCAAAGGCAAAGGATTAATTCTTTTGGAAAAAAATGTCCAAGGTAAAAGGCAACACAAAGATATTTTGGGAAAATTATCCAAATAATTTATTCAATAGAATTATTCTACAAAAAAGGGCCTCTTTCAAAGTTTTGAGGGATATATTTTGGATAAATTGTCCCAAAATAGAAATCCAAAAGGGCACTTTCCCAAACAAAGTGTCTGAAACAATTTTCCTGAAGGGTACTTTCTCGAGGAAATGGTCTAGTGTGAAAATTTTAAAGGATATGTCTCTCGAGGAAACAATCCACTTCAAGGTTTCCAAAGGGTACTTTTCTTTCAGAAAGGGCACTTTTCAAAAGTTCAAATGGTTAGTTTCTTGGGAAAGTGTCCTCCACATTTTATCTAAAGGACCTTTCTACAGTTAGGTGGACCAAGTCAAATTCTAAAGGGCACTTTTCTCCAAGGTAGAGACAAAGCAAACAAATTCCTTCAAAAAAAGTGTCCCACACAAAGCCTAAAGGAATTGCCAATAAAAGGTCTAAAGGAACTAGCTATTTGATTTCAAAAGGTCTTGCACAACCCTACAATGATCAAATTAAATCCCCTCTAGACTAGCCATTCAAATTTAAAAATCTAAAGACATTCATGCTAACATCAAGTTTAAGCTTAAAAAAAGTAAGTCCTTTTGAGATTAAATTTGATGGTCACATGACCATCAATGATAGTCATAAAATTTTCAAATGACATCCTACATGCCATGAATTTTAAGATCATGAAGTAGCCATTATGTTTGAAATAGTGGGTTTTGATAAGATCAATAGTCCTCACTCGATCGTACATCTTAATCCAATGGTGTGAGATGAGTCAAGTAGTCAAATAGTTTGAGGGGTTAACACATGACAAAAGTGCATGAAGCTACAGACTGACAATAGGATACTAAAGATTAACACAAATTTGACACATGGTGTAGATAAGGACAAGGTTGAAAATTTAAAGGTAGATCTAAGGGCTCACATTTGTTGAGACCAAGCAAATACAACAGAGTGAGCTGATTCAAAATGGTCAATGAACCTCAAGGGTGAATGGGTGCATGAAAAGTAACACAAGTGCATTTAATTGGTATAAGATCAATGGATTATGGGTATCAATGGAGCAATATGAGTCATGGGATTAATGATTTGAGCCATTTCTTGATGACCAATCAGAATAAAAGGGAGATAACTGACTTAGGTAGAGGTCGAATAGTTAATTTTCAACTAAGGCAAGTAAACATGATGGAGCCAAGCTTGAGCACATTTTAGTTGGGGTCAGGAGTAAATATTTAAGGATCAGATGATACCATTTGGGACCTATGGAGTAAGACATATAGAAGTCAATGGCCATCACCAAAGCTAACCACATGAAAGTGACCTTTCTTCCCACTTGGGCACACATAAAGACAAACTAGTTTGGAGTGGTTTAACATCAAGACAAAGATCTAATAGATTGATCTAGTTGTTATAACTAGATGGATGCCTGAACCTAGAGGGAATGCTTGATTCTATCATTATAACCATTAGGGATGATCAAAGAGGGAATATTGTAACTATGTAGCAATTGAAAGTGATAGGGATTAATCAAATGACCTAAATGAACATATTTATAGAGGTAGTTACAACTGTAGTTAAATTTTTTAAACTGATTGATTCCCCTTTTGAGCACCAAGGCCTGCTTTCTATTATGGCCTTTATTATATAATTATAGCTCTGAAGCTATTATAAAAATAACCACACCATGTATGGTGAAGCCTTATTGGACTAATGTTATATTTTCCATTTAAACATTAATACAAATTTGTTTTCTAAGTTTTGAATAATTGTCTAAGTCTAAAAGTGATGTATGGTGATGAGAAGTGATAACTCTCTATCCTTCCTTCCCTTATCCTTTCATGTCTGATCAAGAGTTCTTGATCTAACAGGTCATATAGAGTGTAGTCTAGCATATAAAGTCTCTTCAAATGTATTCCTATCCTTGGAGTGTTCAATCTACCCTTTGGTTCATTTGCCTTGTATTTCTACTCACGCCTCACCTCTATATTGAAACACTCATGTTAGAACCCATTGAGACTTAGAGACCATCTTGTATAGTTTGTTTCATTGTGATATAAAGTATGATGGTCATGTGGAAGATATTATTGGTGCATCACCTTCTTTAGAGTAGGTTCAATTTATACATTTTATAAGTCTTTCCCCCCATAAATAAGTAGGAGCTTAAGTGACAAAAATTACATGATATATTCAAGGAGGTAGCCCTTAAACTAAAGGCTCATTTATTATATAGGTACATCCACATACCTTGAAATGTTCCCATGTTACCCAAATCTAGAATAAGCCTGAACAACCTCTTCTAGGGTGTAATATTTGGTGACAACACCAACTAAATTTAGATTTATGAGTAGGTTTAATTTATGACAACAAATTAAGCTATAATGTGTAAATAAGCTAAGAGTTATCTATCTCCCTTTACCTTTGATTATATATCTAAGTAAACATTGTTTATTATGTTTACATGTTTTATGATTTTTAATTAGAAGTAGACATATTTTATGCATATGTAGTCACTAAAACTAATAGTTAATGCTAAAACAATATACTTGTGACCATCCTCTATTCACACTTAGCCTATGCTCAATTCCATAGTTTTAATGAATTATTCCTCTTATTTTATGTGGATGATCCTCTATTCTTAAGAAAATTTGATACTAAACATTCATATTCTTCATTTCGATAATCTTGAACTCACTATTAGAGTGGTTCACACTTCCAATTTAGTTATGTATATTATTTAAACAAGGGAACTCATTCAAGATGATTCTGATAATTGGTAATGTTTAAATCCATCAGTTTCATCCCCCCACCAAATAATGGATAATTTATAAAATTTAAATTCACCTAATGAGTCATCCTACACATTTTTCAAGTCCCATTTGAGGAAATCCCCAAAAATCCAATATATAAATACATTTTCAATTAATTTTTTCACTATCTGGAAAGAGGCTTCCATATTAGAAACACCATAATTATTATAGTAACACATTGAGAGGAAAGCACCTATTCTTCCCAATTTGAAGTCCATACAACCCAAGTAGCCCTGAGCTAAGTCTGAATACATCTCCAAGGTCACAATTCATTATTGAAGCACATAATTATACTAGGATTGCTCCAACATATAATATTACACTAGCAATTCACACATACCACTATAGCATAGAAGAAATATATGGAGTTTAATCCCTCTTCAGAGTGTTGGTATGTAGGTAGTTCTCAACACAAGGGTATTGAGATCATGCACAACTTCATCCCTTAAACCCTTTTTTCCATTTATCACATTTTTATTCATTATCTATTGAGTTAGGGTTTTAAATAAATAACATGGCACAAAACATATTTCATAGTTAATCAAGTGACCCCAATTACACATACATGAAATACAAGTGAAGGCATATTGATCTAATTTTACATAAAGGGAAAAAACCTTACTAGACATCAATGCACTATATAGATGACATTGCAAGATGACCTTGTTCAAATAGTGAAACCTTATCCCATATTTAAATATATCCCTATTCCTAATTCATAATGACCTCACATAGTCCCACATTCAATCACACAACCTTTATTGTAGTCCATTAGATCTGAGTGTGAGCTAAGTTATTTGTATTTATTAATTTCCCCCTTTAGCATCTTTCTATGAATAAAAAGTTCTAAATTAGTCCTATGTACTTATTTCATATTTCATACATTTGGATTTTACTTAGAATTTTGTCATAATTAGATTAACATTTGTTTAATCCCTAATTTTGATAAACATATTAGTGAACTTGTCCATTGACTAAATATTTCAAACTCTAATCATCCTTATTTCTAGGGTTTCTTTCCTTCTTTTTATTGTTTCCAATTGTTGTATTAGGGTCTTTAGATTTGATAAATTATTTGTTAACAACAATTTTACATGTTCTATTTCATATTTTATATATTCTAAGAAAGTTGTTTCTACCTATCTTAGAAGTTCTAGATTAAGTGGTACTCAAGTTGAACATACTTATATTTTTTGATAAACATTTAATATGGATAAGAACAAGGGTGTATCAATACCTTCATATAATATTGAATAAGCTGATGGAATAGAAATGATGATATGTACTAACATAATATTGAAATAAAATAAAATCAAATAAACTAAAAAATTTATAGAAATCATAAAATTGTTAAAAATATTAAATTAGGCCTAATGATGTGCAAACCTCCTTAAAATAGAAATAGATCTGATTGTGTATACTATATATAAGTGGAAACTATATGAAACGATCTGTAAATACAATATTTTTAGAAAATAATAATTCTTAGTTAGTGTGGAGGCAGACAAGGATACACCATGGCATTCTCTATTGACTGTGGATGTGTCTTGATTGATTACATTCTTGATTTATTTATCTAAGATTATGTAATACTTTTTAAAGGTAGATTGTTGAACTATGCATTTTAATATATCATGTAAAAGACCTACAAATATCAAACCCTAGTTTTATGCATGGGTAAAATAAAAAATAGAGAATAAATGAGAATAAAAATGGTTTAGTAAAGATAGCCAAGTTAGCCTCATAAACTCCTTGTGATTGAGCACTACCTAAATAGCCTAAATAGGCCTCATGCCAATGTAGTTATCACTTTAAGGTTGATTGTGTGATTGTTGATCCATGATTCTACTATAAGAATGACTTTAGCTAGATGATTGATTTAAATGTTTGATAATATATTCCCTTGACCTAAAATAAATAATTTTCAAACTTGGATATTAATTGCTAGAATGTTGTAGAGTTGAAACATGAAGAAATGATTCTCTTTTGCTCAATGTTTAATAATTTTACTCAAGAGATTCAGTCAACTTATAATGAGTAGCCTTGATGTGATTTTATAGAGGAATATTTAGAATAATTTCTCTAATCTACTTGAAAAGATATGTGAGAGAGCCAATTTTAAACGTCTTAATTCAAAAAAGTGATCATTATAACATGAGAGATAAGGCTGCATTAAGGGATAAGGTTGTAGTGTAACCCTATCCAACTAGTGTGGACTTGTCTTAGAAGATTGAGACTTTTGGAATAGGTTTAACAAGATCATATGTAGAGACTTTTGGAATAGGTTTTACAAGATCATATGTGTTGAATTGGGATGAATGAAACTGAAATAGGGATGTTTGCATGATATTTTAAGTGCTTACAAGACAATGAAAGATCTCTTATAGATTATGAGTTAATAAAATGGTAGATAGACCAAGTAAGGGTAAGGGTGCCAATATTAAATATTTTAAAGCATTTAAAGATTTATTTTATTTTTATACATTTTACATAACTTTATTCTAGTGATGCATGAAGTGAAATATTTAGAGTAAAGTAGATGCGGATTTGTATGTGTATACACCCTTTATCTTTGGATGCAAAGCTTAATTGTGAAAGATGTCTTAATGTAAGAAACCTAAAACAATGCCACTAAAAGTAATATTTTCTCATATAGAAAATTGAAATTTTGATTTTCTATATTTGTAATTTGAAAAGAGAGCAAGGAAAGAAAATTATCCTATAATTTTTGAGATGACGAAGTGCATGCCCCCTTGTTGGGACATTTGGATAAGTGAAAAATTATGTCAAATTAAGAGTGATCAATTGTAAATTTAAAAACCATTGAATGATATTGAGTTGGAAATAAATTATGCTCCAACTCTCATTTTAATTTATAGATTACTTTGTAAAATAATTGAAATGGTGGAACCACAAACTGTGGCTCGATACATATTGAAAAAGTACAACCATACACATTGAGTATCATTACTATAATGTGGGCCACTTGCAATTGACAAAAATCACACTATTGTAGATATATCTATATTCTTATTTACAACTTTGAAACTTGAAAATTGAAAATATTAAAAATGCCATAATAGAAGTGTGAACATGAATGAATATCATGCCCCCTATATCTTTATTGTATTGAAGTGCCATTTTGAAATTGTAATTGAAGCATTACAACTTTGTAACTTTTGAATTTTTCAACTTTTGAAACATTTTCCACTTTTTAATATGTAAATTTTAAAACTTTTAATTTGTAACTATAGTGATGAGTGAACATACCCTCATAATTTGAAAATGTTGAATCATATTATCATTTAAAAACCATATATTGCCATAAATATGAATTGCTCATGAGACTTGATTATTCCATGCAATCCCATAATGATGCCCCCTTTTGAGATTAAATACATAGTTTACAAAGTCACTTATCTCAAAAAGAAATCATACGTGAAAGATATATCACTTTGAATATTTTAAATTGATTACATTCATAGTATTTAATATAGTATTGAATTTTTCATATGAAGCATGTGTTAGAAAGATATACCATTGAATCATATAAGTAATGTATGCATGATATAAATAATGGAACTAGAGTAAGTACATAGTATATAAGTGATGTATAACATGAGTCATGGAGCCATGGTAAATAGATAGAGTGCATGATATACATCATGGCACCATAGTATGAAGTAACAAGAATTGAAGTAATGTCATATAATTTGTCATGCAATTTGCATAATATGTCATGAATAAGGCCTAAAAGGCCACATATATAGGACATGTAAATGTCACATAAAACACAAGGCCAAGGGAAACATGCAAATGTCACAATGATGCCATATAATCAATATTTTAAACATACAAGGCCAAGGGCCATACACATGGTAAGCAAGAAAGTCTAATACAACATGTAATAAAATAAGAATGTAAAACAAGACCTGTAACAAATGAGAGTAGTATAGTTCCATCAAATTTATAAATTTTAATTATATAAAGTAGCATATTTCATGTAATACATGTGAAAAATTAGAGTGATTAGAAAGACATTTGTATGATATGTAGTTCATCATGGTAAATATATGGTGGATAAATACAACTTTTAAAAGTGTTCACATAGATTTAATAGATTCCCCAAGCTTAACAAGGTTGTTGGGTAATAAGGGAAGCCTAAAATCAAAGAATTATGCAATAGTATGTCCTATATCACACTTAAGTACCTTGTGAGAAGCACTATGTATTGAAATATGAAATATGCTATCTACTTAACATAGATTAAAAAAAATATGAAAATAAGTAAAATAAGAACATTAAAAAATGCTTTAGGTCTTGATTTTGAATTTTTTGTAATTATTTTGAATTTCTTAGAATATACATTTTTGGGAATTTTTTGTGAATATTTGAATGCTAAAAGATATTTGAAAAATAAGTGTTAGGAATAAAATATTTGAAAATGTAGAAAGTATGATGGATTTTAATGATCCTCAGTAACTTGAAAAAGCATGATAAGAAGGTAGGAAAACAATGTGCCCCCAATGTATAAATTTGAGTCATAGCAGTGTAGTGCAAATATTTAAAATGTGTAGGAATGTCCATGCTCTTGAAATGGGGAGGAAGCTAAATGTTTTTATGTAAAATTAAGAAATATGAGATCATGGAGTTCCATAAATATATGTAATAATAAGCAAAAACGTGCCATAAAGATAAGTGTTTTAGATTATTTGAATCAATTTGTAAATCAAGAGGGTAAGTACCCAAAAATAAATTCAAGGGGATAAAAGATTGCTTGGATAAGGGATAAAAGAGCTAGCAATAAATAATAAATATATGTACAAGTAAAAATAAAAGTAACTAACCAATGATATTAGTGATGTTCATGTATGTATAACCCATGGCATGATATGAAAGATCAACTTTTTGTGCTGAAGAAATAACAATTGTAGATGCCTCTAAATTTGAATAGGATCCATATGCTATAATATAACCCTCTGAATCACTACTCATATGGTCATGTAAACCTATATCCTCATGTATAGGATAAGAATATGTAACAATCTATACTTGTACCTATGGTGAAGCTCATTGAATAACTTATTTTTACTTAAGAGATGAAGGCCTATTTGTATGTGCTAATTTATGTGTAGGAGGATGTACCATGATTTGTGAAACAAACTAAATATGTTCATGTGTAACTATATCATGCATATAATAAGATGGAGTAATAAATTATGTATATGGTCATGTTAATTATAAACTATAATATGCTTTAGAAAATGATATTAAATAGTTCTATAAACTAGTTCATTTCCATGTTGTTCAATAATTATATTAGGTAATTATTCCATAGAAAAAGTAAACATCATTCGATCTAAAGGGTATTAATATTAGATTATTTTAATTTTGACCACTTGATTATCATTAATTTATTCGAGACATTTTTGCACTGTAGAAGGTACTAATCTAATATTTTGTATCCAAGGGTTTCCTAATAACATATCAAAGAACCATGTTTTTGGTAGAACTAGAAATGGAGTAGGCATTATGAGAGGGCCCAATTGTAAAGTAAACACTATAAGCCTAAGAATATCATGTGTATATACATCAAATGATTTGACAATTTCAAAAGTATCTTGTAAATATTGTTCTATATAACCAAAAGGATGGAGTGTTATGGTGCACACTTTTTCACTAAATCCATTGTCTATCATGACATTGTGGATGGATTTCTTGTTAACAAATGCTCAAATAAAAAATGCATGTCTATCTGAATCATCATCAACAACTTCAATATTATTGAATGTGCTCATAGGACATGATGATTATTTTATTTTAACCATACCAATAATGACATCAAGTAGATTCCCATATGTAGAAGGAGGAAGATGAGAATTGAATGAATAATGAACTTTATAATTATGTTTGTTATTTTCTTGATGACTTAGAAAAGTATCTTTGTAAATTTTAAACTTTTCATTATCATTTGTTTATGGGTTAACCTATCAAATAGGTGTACCAATATCTATGATATTTTCATCAATGAGATCTTGAGTCTTATGCTTAAACATGAAACATAAATTTATAGAATACACAATACATATATGATAATCACAATATGCATTTCCATAAAAATTTATAGATTTGGTTCTAGACATATCTATTTGATTGGTGAAGGAAGAGTGATTACATTGCATTCTAGGAGCTATTACAATAAAGCATGAGGTGATGGAAAACTTGAGAATTGACTCCTTGGTAGAGCTTATAGTTGAAGCTTTTGGGGTGGTTGATATATATCATTAACTATAACTTTTACTTCATTATTGATTTCAATTGGTTTTATCTTGTAATTGGGCTTGCTTAAAACTTGACATTTAAGTTAGAAGGAACATTTGAAACATACTAGAATTATTCCAAAGTAAGCAAATTGACTGCATGCTCTTTTATTATATGGCATAGTTCATCAAAGGTTTTGAACTTATCAAACATAATGGACTCTTGAAGAGGAGGGAACAAACTTTGTATAAAAATATATTTAAACTCATTATCAACCATTTAATTTTTAATTTTGGAAAGCATGGTCTTATACCTTAGTACACATTCATTGATTATTTTATTAAACCCTTATCTAAGCTTTACAATTTGAGTATACAATAAATTTTCACCAATGTTGATAGAAAATGTCATAAATAACTAATTTTATAAGGTATTTAAAGACTTTAATAATTGAAAAAGAAGACCATAGAATTGTTTGATCAAATTTGGAACTCAAAGTGAAAACCCTAAATGATAACACTACTATGAAATATCAAGAGAAAACTATAAAAATGATAAAATTCACTGATTTAGAACTACTATATTCTAGAAACTTATTAAAAATAATAATTTTTAAGGATAAAACAAATACTTAGTTGGAAACTATGCCTCTGAAAGGAATCAAAGTCTAAAACTTACTATGAAAAAAGGTTTGGTAAGAAGAATCAAGAATCTATAATTAGATCTAGGCATAGACAACATTGATAGGAAGAGGACACTAGAGGGGTCGCACTTCTATCTAACCTAAGATGATCCTATCCAATTTTAGTGAGGAAATAAATGTTTCTAATTTCTATGTGCCTTTGTTTATAGACCTTGTATTTGGTGTGAGAGCTCATGATTACTTACAGAGACCACTATGTGACTAATTTTACTTCAAAACCCTAGCTCCTTGACATGTGAATACCAATGTAAATAAATGGGAAAAAGGGTCAACAAAAAAGTTGGGTTAGACCTCAATACCCCATGTGTTAAGTGCTAGCTACATATCAATACTCTAAAGAGGGATCAAAGTTTATATAGTTCTCCCACACTATGGTTGTGTTTGAATAACTAGTGTAATATGTTATATGTTTATGAAATTACTATGTAATTACATGAACTAACCATGAATTATGACCTATAAAATGTATTCAAACTTGATATTTGGGCTACTAGGGTTGTATACAATCAAAATTGGGAGAAATAGGTATTTTTATCTCAATGTGCAAGTGGGATTCTAGTGATTTTTGATGTGGAAGCCTCTTGTATGCAAAATGGTTTAAAAAGTGTTTATATATTAATATCATTAAAAATAATTTTAATGGGGATCATTAGGGAATTTTTTAAATTAGCCATTATTTAGAAAGAAGACAAGAGAGGGGGGAAGGACACTAGAGCAATATGATCCTTCCCTTAGGGTGTTCTTGTCTTATAGGTGTTTTGATCATGTTTTTGGTTAGGTAGGGCCTAAAGGATGTCTAAGGTTGACAATAATGGGTATGAGTACATTATGGGGTCATCTATTAGCTTATAAGAGTGTGCAAGGTTATTGAAAATGATCAAAAGGGGACCTAAGATAGGTCTAAAGCTAAGTGTGTAAAAGAGTGGTCACAAGTGCATAGTTATAGCTAAATGTTAATTTCACCTATCTAAAATTTACCCTCTTTCATTATATTAATGAAGAAAAAGTGGGAGGACTAGATTTAAAGGAAAAAGAGTGCATGCCTAAACTTACCTATGGTAAGGAGTCTTGGATGTAAGCCATAATGCTGAATTGTGCTCCATGCAAATCTATAATGAAACATATGTAATATAAATATTTACTTAATATAAATAATAAAAATTTAAAGACAAGAAACAAAAAATTGATAAGTAATGAATACACCTAATTGAGTATGTATGTTATTTTGGTGCAAAACTGGTGACTTTGGTAAATTATGTGTTAATGTTGAAAATCTTGGATTAGGTTAGGTATGCCCTAGTACTCATCAAAAAGTAGATGTGATTAAGAAATGAAGTTGATCCTGATTCCATAATCACTTACCTAGAGTATTAAATTAATTTTTATTCCCTATATGAATCCCAATAGAAATTTTTAGTGTAAAAATTGGTGTAGATATTGGTGAAAATAGTGAACCAACCACTACAGATGGAATAAGGTTTAATTATGGTGCAAAACTAGCATAAAGCTAGTGTAAAACTATTGAAAATACTGAGTATAATCTAAGTATAGTGTATAAAACATGGAGAATGACATGAATTGCCATTCCATTACAAAACTAAGTAATGAGGAAGAAATGTGTCGCATACACATGCCCATAACTAATATCTAGTGCATATTGATTATGAGATTAAGTAAAACAACTATGATTCTAAGTAAATCCTAAGGGTTATCTTGGAACAACATGCAATGTGTGATTGACCCCAAACTAACTAGATTTGAGAGAAAACTATGCAATTTTATGTAATTCTAGAAATTGTGACTGTGAAACTACTAAAAATTGATCTGAGTAAATTGAGGTTTTAAGAAATTATAGAAATTCTTATTTTAAGTATTTAGACAATATAATTTGTAAGGACACTAGAGTATCACTCTCTTTTCTAATGTGTCACTCCTATCCAAAGTGGCTTTCTATGTGTTTTATAAGCTTAAAATTATGCCAACTATGTAACCACTATTAAATTTGGTTTGTTTACTACTCTGGGAAACTTGGTCTGTAAGACAAATCTTTGTAAATGCCCCCTATTTTGAGGTGAGTTGTTGAGTGTATGTAAGAACTTAACTTAAAATAAAAAATTATGGAGTAGGTTTCCATGATTTAAAAAATGTAAATTTGAGTAATAATGACATCATGTAAAATCATGGCATCATCATGTACATAAACTTAGCATATTAATAATGTAAGATGCATGTGGAAATAAGAGTTCAAACTAAGTGTGTCTATATATAAGTTAAAATGAAGAACACATGTAATGATCAACTTAATATATAACACTAAATAAAACTAATTAAGGAGGAATTCATGATATCCATCATGACATTAGAATGGGTGGATGTATGATGTTCATCATGGCATCAAAATATGAGAAAATAATCAATCAAGGTGTCATGCCCATGACATAGACAATCAAAGAGTACACATAAAACACACAAATCACATAATATGAGATGAAAGGGACAAAAATAAGGGACATGTTCAAATTTCACTCACTTGAATAAAAGACACGTATAAAGGCATGCTAAAATGGCCTCACATGCATACATGAAAATAATGGAGGCTTAGATCCACATATAAGGACATGTGAAAATGTCCACATAGAAATAAGCCACATAAAAGAACGTGTTCAAATATACTCACACACATACATTCAAAGATATAAAGGATTAGATCCATATGGTAATGACATATTCAAATGTCTTCAAAGTAAATAGGGAGATACATATAAGATATGAATCTAGAAAAATAATATAAAAAGTATGCATGATAATGTATTCTAATATATAAGAGCTAAGTTATAATATTATTATATTCAATACCCAAGATAAATAGTAATATATCACAATGTTAATAAGTGAGAAATATCATAAGATGTAATAAAATGTAAAGTATTGAGCTTTGATTAAGATGATGTGGGCAATGAAGGATAAAACCTATGTATACCATGTCCACAGTGAGCTAGCTAGTGAATGTATATGCTGTAAGAAGTTTGTGTGAAGTTTGGAACTAAATAGTGAGAATCTAATCTCACTAGAACAACATCTAGGTGAAGGACACTATATAAGTGTACCCCTATCTTCCACATCTCTCCTATCTAAATGTAATTTCTAAGTGTGTAACATTGAAATGTCTAGCATTGAGTCTGGGACTAATGTTCATTGTAATATACAATCACTCATGTACCCTAGTGAATCATGTGTGATATCATGTACCCTAGTGAAGCATGTATGATAGAAAACTAGCTAAAACATATATAAAATATTGTGTACAACTAAACTAGTGTATGAAAAAATAGATATAAGCATGTATAGGTCTTGGTTTTGGTATTTTCTACTATATTTTACTAGTTTTGTATATTTGAAATATTAAACTAATAAATAGAAATAAGGATATTAATTTATGACTCCCTTAAGAGTATTACCATCAATAGATAATGTATTTAATAAAGGAATGATGATATATTAAAAATCAAGAGTGTCATGAAATTGTGTAGGTTCTATTGCATTACTATATTCATATTATACATAATAAGCATCAGTAGGATCATACCAATATGTATTATTATAATCATCATCATTTAGATTTTGAACTTGTGAAATTCCTCTCTTCTCTTCTATTTTATCTTTATATGAATAAGGAACTACTCCATACTTTGGTATTGAACTTTTTGATTTTGCCTTTGCAATGTGTAATATGTCACGTGCCTTTAATGATATGCCATTACTTGTACCTATTTGTATTCTAGTTGAAATTATGATTTATTCTATATGATTTATCTCTAAAAATGTTCATTATTTGGAGAAGGATGTGACCTTACCTTCATATTCAAATGATATTAAACCTCTCATGTATCCTCCAAGTACAACATTACAGGCACTTGAATTTGAAATAACATGAAAAGTAGGATAACACTCTTTTGAAGCAAAATAAAATTTTAACTTAATTGATTCAATACATGTTTTATATGCATTATTTTGATCCAAGTTTTGATGTTTATTCCAAATAAATTTAAGAAATGACATAGAATAAAAATTATTTCTTGATATTCATTAGCCTTTACATCTATAAATTGTTTTCCATTTATGTTAGCAGTAATAGTGGAAGGGTATTGATATGAGTAAAGGCTTGGAATTACCCCATTTGTGACCACATTTTAAAATATATATTTTCTAGGTATTTCATGCTTTGGAGACTCTTTTTTTAGAAGAACTCTTTTAATAATGTTTGTTTACCTATCTTGAATTTAATTTGACAACTTCTCTTTTTGCAATGCCACTTTTTCTTGTTGTAACCTTTGCTTTACAAACTATTCCCTTTATAATTTATCTTTTTGATCTTGTTCCTTTTTTAATCTTTAGATCTAACATATCTTGTTTAATATTTTATTATTTTAATTGTGTCTTTTGAACCTTTTCTTGATCTGAATTGTCCTTTTGTAACCATTTTTGCAATAATTCTAATTTTGTCACTTGTGATTTAGGAGATGCACTCATAAGGTGAGTGGGTTTCTTAAGTGATGTATCAATGATAGGATCACCACTATCAATTATATTTTTTAATTTTATGCTTCAAATCCAAATAATGATCTGTATGATGCCCACACATTCTATGATACATACAATAATATTTTGATCTCTCCTTAGAGGATGTAGAGGAGGTAGTTTGATCAACCTATTTCTAATCATTACCCTTAAAATCTCACTTAAAATATTATTAACCTTTTTAAATATTTTTTAAATTAATTATTATAGATGTATTTTGTTTTATTTTATCATTTTTATATGAAATCTATCTTGGTATAATATTGCTAGATAGAGATGCACATACATGATTAATACTAGTACATTTTGGATTCTTTATAGATGTAATCTGATGTTCCAAAAATGTGATATATGAACTAAAAAACCGATTATTATTTTTAAAAATTTATATTTAATTTCCCATAGTTATGATTTTATCCTTTAGAGCCTCACAAGTATAAGCCCTATGAGCTTTAAATTGAACATGCATACATACACCCTGAAGAGGAGATGTGGGAGGTGGAGGGGCTTGAGGAAGGATAGGTTAATTAACTTCATTTGGAACTATAAGATGGGATACCTTACCTCTTGGGATAATGATATCATGGAAATTGTTAGAAGGAAATTAGCTATCACAACCTTGAGGGTTAGGAGGAGGAGGAAGATATTCTTTTCTATCCATATAATATGACACTAAAACCTAGAAAATTATTGTTATAATATAATATATCAACTCTGATAATACAAAAAACATAAGTTAAAATATTAAAAATTAGGATACAAACCCTAGGTTTTTTTATTAGGATTTTACAACATTCAAACAATAAACAGATTCACTAATATGTTTGAATAAATTTGGGATTCAAAGTGAAAATCTTAGATGATAACACTACTATGCAAAATTAAGAGAATAATATAAAAATGATAAAATTCAATGTTATGGAACTATTATATTCTATAAACTTAATAAAAATAATAAATTTCAAGGAGATAATAAATACATAGTTATAAATTGTGCCTCTAAGAGGAATGAGGGTCTCAAATTTGCTATGTAGAGAGGTCTAGTGACTGGAATCAAGAATCTAGAACTAGATCTAGGATTGGAAATTTTTTTTGGGAAGAGGACACTAGAGGAGTGGAACTATTGTATAACCTATGGTACTCCTATCCACTTATAATGATAAAATTATGGTTTATGGGTTCTTTATGCTTTCATTTATAGATCTTCTATCTAGTGCAGGAGCTCATGATCACTTGTGGAGACCAATGTATGATTGATTTTCCTTAAAATCGTAGCTATTTGACATGTGAATACCAATGCAAATCAATGGGGAAAATGGGTCAATGGTTGATTTTGGATGAGACATCAACACCCCATGTGTTGAGCATTGCCTACATACCAATACTCTAAAGAGGGATCAAACTTCATGTAGTTCTCCCATGCTATGGTGGTTTATGAATAACTAGTGCAATATGCTAGATGATGGTATAAAACTAATATGATTAGGTGACTTAAGCATGACTTATGACCTATAAAATGTATTAAAACTTAAAATCTGGGATACTAAGGCTATATTCAATCATAATTAGGAAAAATAGGTATTTTGTTCTCAATGTGCACGTGTGATTTTAGTGATTTTCATTATGGAAGCCTATTGTGTGAAAAATGGTTTAAAATTTATATATTAATATCATTTATAATGATTTTAATATGGTTCATCAATAACTTAGGCTGCCTTCTTATAGGTTTGAATTTGGAAAATTAGTCATTATTTGATAGGAAGACACGAGAGGGGGGAAGGACACTAGAGTAGTGTGTTTCTATCCCCTAGGGTGCTCTAGTTTTATGGGTGTTTTGATCATGTTTTTGGTTAGGTAGGTCCTAAAATATGGATAAGGTTGGTAAGAATGGGTATGAGTACATTCTAGGGTCATCTATCATCTTATAAGAGTGTACAAGGTGGTCAAAAATGATCAAAAGGGGCCCTAAGATAGGTCTAGGGCCAAGTATGTAAAAGAGTGGTCACAAGTGAATTATTTTATAAAAATGTTAATTTTACATGTATAAAAGAACCATATAAGAGATATTCTTTTGGAATTCTTGGAAAAAAATTTGTTACCAATTTACCATTATTTGCATAATTTAGACAAGTTGCATGGAAGGTACACAAATTTTGTTTAGTATCATCTTTGACTTCATAAAGAGGAAGGTTGGTGTAAACACATGATTAAAATAGAGGTGAGTTATTTTTAGTCATGAAATATAATATGAAAAAAAAAGAAACATAGTATCTTAGGCATGGTCCTTGGATTGGGAAAGGTCTAAGAAATAACAAACTAGTAAAGGGAAGATAAAATAAAGATGATTATACCTTTTACATGGATGTCACATTTGAATTCAGATGTAGATGTGATTATATTGAATTATAGTGCATGAGATCTTTGTCAATGTCACAACATCACATAGATGACATCTCCCCTTAACTACTTGTGATTTATATGGAGAATGGAAGAAATGTTAAAGCTTTTGTTTGATTTATTCAACATAAATTTGCACAAACAATCTTGTTTATAATGGAAAATGAGCCTTATGTTTATAGACTTATTAGACTAATTTCAACCATCATATCATGATCAATATGTGTGGTTGAAAATTAGTTTAATTTAGAGAGTTAATGACATTAATATTTGGGGTTGACTTGGAATTAATTAGGCATGGATTTGAATTATTTGATATTTTTTTGCATTTATACTAATGCTTGATAATTTTCCATGTGATGTGATGATCTTATAAATTTGAATCCACTTTCCATGTGAATGGAGGAATATTTCAATTAATGGATTAAGAAAATAAGAAATTCCAATAAGCTATGGAATTTACCATTAGAGGAATATTAGGTTAAGTAACAAAGGTTAATTAACTTAATGCAAAGTGATGTGAATTTTAAAAGTCAAATAAGGGTTCCACCTAATTAGTCCAAAACATCACTTTCAAAGTCATAATTTGAATCAGGATGAATTAGATGAAGTCAATGATTGGATAAAGTGCATTTCCCCAACTAAGGATTCCCTAATGTGTTTCATAATATGAACGTTAAGTGTGTAGGAAAATTTGGGTGTTTTAGTGATTTTTGACCCGATTTACGTGTTGTTGTAGAAAGTTGTTTTGATTTCAAATTCAATGCAAAAGTGATGAAATTGAAATGTATATATTTTTTCCCTATTTTAAAGAGAATTAAGAGACAGATGAGAAACATATTTCTAAATAATAAAAAATTCATTGAAAATTATTTTATAATAATTAAAGAATGACATGTTTAGGTTTCATTGATTTTATTAAATTTTTTGAAAAATGAGTTCACAATGATACCCCAAACAAGGTTTTAGATACCTAATGTTCCCCACCTTGAGGGAGTGTCTAAAAATAATTTTTTATGGATGGGCCCTCAATAGGAAGAGGAGTTATAATATAAAGAAATTAATATATGGATAAAATTAATTGACTTGAGCTAATGCTTGCATATTTTGATATGATGAGAATAAAGAATTGATTTACCCTAGTAGGTAGACTTAGAAAGGACACATCCCAAGATAATGAGTTGCATGATTTAACTTGAACCAAAGAGGGTGAATTTTCTCCAAGGAGGGAAAATTAGGGGAATGGACACATCCTAAAAAAAGTGATGAGCTAAGATTTGATAATTTACCCTAAAAAGGGTAGATTGAAAGATTGATTTGCCCCTATAGGGTAAATTTGATCAATTGACAAATTTATTGATTAAGTATTTGATTGAATGGAAAGCATAGATCAAGTATTTAACTGATTATATGAATTAATGATGTAAATGTATTTATGATGGTATAATGAATTTTCAATGAATGAATAAGATAAAAACTAAGCACATGAGGAAGTACTAAGATTGAAGTAATAATGATTGATTATGAAGAAAATATGAATTTTCATGATTTTATCGATCCCAATCAACAGGTGTGGGATATTGATGAAAAGAGTAAGAAAAATGATAATTATATTAATGGTGGATGAGCTAACCTCATAAATTTCATGTGACTTAGTGCTACCTACATAACCCAAAGGGACCTTAGGATATTGTATTTCCCCCTACAAGGGATAAAAGAAGAATATTTTTGAAGGAAAATAGAATGGTAAGTTAAATGTTGACAAAGTTCAAAGAGGAATGAAATGATTTGATATATTCAAAGATGATCAAAATGATTGGATTTGAGAGTGGATGATTTTACAAGGGGATAAGCTATCACTGAAGTGAGACATTGTATATAAGCTTCAAGCACTTGATTTTTAATGTATCACACAAAAAAATGCATCATGTTATAAAAAACCATGATGACCTAGATACAATTTTCATAAGGACCAATGCTTGATCAATAGACAAATGACATAAACACACCATGATATGGAAAAATCAAGATGACATTGTTGTCATATGCTAATGGATGGATCAAGTAAAATTGAAAGGAATATCCCTATTGAATATTGACACATATGAACTAATTAAAGGCACATCAATAAAATTAAAAAATAGGTTAATAAGTAAACACAAAAACTTAAAAAAAATCAATAAAAATCATCTTGTCATTAATCAAATCAAAATCCACATGTGAAGGCTTGATGATAAAGATAATGGAATGGTGCCCCAAATAAAGGATACATGCAAGGGTATATAATTAGGAAAAGATATCCAAAAATAAATTTCATATTTTTATTTATCCCCAAAGAGGGTAAAATTTGTAAGATTGGATTGACTTTGTTACAAAGAAGGCATATTATTTTAATTGGTCTGTCCCCAAAGAGGGTGGATTGTTTGATTTGGATTGACCCCAAGGAGGGTGGATTTGAGGGAATGGATAGATCCAAATGGAGGTAAAGACACATCCCAATGGGTTATAAAATGAGCATATAAATTATTAATCAAGGGATTGTTGACTAGATTTAGGACTATATAAATATTTTTTGAATTTTGTGGTT
Source organism: Torreya grandis (assembly GCA_037957365.1). Lineage (NCBI taxonomy): Eukaryota > Viridiplantae > Streptophyta > Pinopsida > Cupressales > Taxaceae > Torreya > Torreya grandis. Next base: position 532,418 of record JARHVA010001980.1, on the reverse strand, counting down.
GTATATCTCTCTTGGAGATTTTAAACATTTTCAAATGTTTAGGATTTTATGGCTTTATATCTCTTATGGAGATTTTAATCCTTTTAAAAATTTTATGTATTTTTATTTATCTAAATGTTTTTGATTAGTTTACAATATTTTAATGTTTTGATTTTTTGAATAAGTATATACAAAATGCACAAGGGGTTACTAAAAAAGGGAAAACTTGTTCTAGCATTGGGATGTGGAATAATAATGAATGAATGAAAAGGATAATGCAAAATAATAATGGAAAATTATTTAAGGGAATATGTCATGTGGTAACTAATGCATCCATTCATCAAATTACCAGTCAGAAAATAGTCCAAAATGTTTCCAAAAATAGGTCTCAATATACCTTCTACTTCTGTAACAAGGTCAAGATGGGAAGACTGATGGGCATGATAGGATGGGATTGGATGAATATGATGGAATAGCCAAAATATATGGTATGTAAAGGATTTAAATGTGAATGAGTTCAAATTATTAAATATGGGTCTACCCCCAAGTGTCAAGGAACTTAACAAATAACAAATTATTTATGCATGATGCTAGAAACTTGGGTTTCACTATTGGATGAATTATTTATCTTTATTTATATTTATATTTTTTATTCAATTTTTTAATTTTTAATTTTACTTTTTAGAATCTCAACTCAATGGAGGATTATGAGATGCATATATAGACCCTTTGATCTTATATCCCATACCCACTTTGAATAGTTGCTCTGCTAGGAGCCTGCTAATGATGTGGACTACACTGATGCTATTGTGATCTTTATTGTTTATTGATTATATTTCATCCAAACTTATAAAAAAGGTGTTTTATTGATTCCAAGGAGGGGGAATAAGGATAAACATAGGATAAATGATTTTATTTATAGGGGTAATATAAGACTTGGATAAATGTTAGGCTCAGAATACAAGGTATAAATGTTAGGAGGTGTTAATGATATTATGTCAATGTGAGTGATTAATATTCTCTATGTAAAATCAATCAATAAATATCATATTAAGTACATAATATCAATCAATAGGTCACTCCCAATCACTATGGAGAGAAACCAAAAAATTGGTAAGTTGCTCTCCCTATCAATCATCCAATCAATAGGTCCCACTTGACTAATAAATCATCCAATCAATAGGATCATATCATATAGTGAATAACAACCCTACTAACCCCTATATATATAATCTTCTTCTATAGTTAATAACATTGATTCAATGACTTCCACATAAAACCTACCTAATTCCCATTGAAGTCCTAGGCATGGGGTATCCTCAAACTAATTCCTTCTTCTCAACAACCATAGAGGTAGTGGAATAAATATATGTATTATCTCATATTATCTTTTTTCATAGAATATATATGGCATTTTATGATTTAAGGATGGTTTGACTCTATCAATGAATGAAAAACATCTCTTCTATTCTTATTCTATATATGGGTTGGGTGTTGGGCAAAAGGGCATTGGGAATAACATTCACACACATTTTTATTGGTTCTAAATGTTCCAATTGTGACATAATTTTGGTTATGGTAGGGCCAAAGGAATTTGAAAATTATTTCAATAGGACCATTTTTTTATTTTGTTACTTATGCTTGAGAGTTGATATAATTTGAATAATTTTTGGATTATTGGCTATGCCAATATTAAATTCAATGTTGTCCTCATTAAATAATGAAGAACTAAGTTTTTCAACTCTAGGTAGCTTTAAGAGGTTTTCACCAATAAATTCTTCTTTATTTTTATCATCCTCTAGCACCTCAAACAAGGTTTCACTAAAGGATGTTGAATTTTGACTTTGATTATCCCCTAGTGCCTCAAAGAAGGATTTACTAGGAGATGTTGATTTTAGACTTTGAATTTGCTCTAACATATCAAAGAAGGTTTCACTAGGAGAGTCATATTATGACTAATTACTACCTTAGATTGCCAAAAATTCTACAACTGATATGTCACCATGGAAAAATGCCAATAACGTGTGATTTTATCCATCATTATGGGGAATTGCATATCAAAAGGAATGGATAGGATAATTTTGTGAATAAGCTGGGTAATGAAATTTGAATGGTAAAGTGTAGCATAATCCTCATAGAAACTACTAGGAAAACTTATGTTGATGTCAAAGGAAGCTTCCTAAAAAACTATGGAAGAATCACTGATGTCTTTAAATGGATCTACCAGAAGTGTGTAAATAATATCATAATATCCACTAATGCATTCTAATTATAAACCTAATTTTTACTCAAGTGGATCTGTTTTTAATGCTAATACTAACATTGATTATGCTTCTAATGCTAAATCTAATGTTGGCTCCAAAGTGGAACCTAATTCTAATATTGTTTCTAAAATAGAACCGGATTTTAATTTGAATTTTGAGAGGGCTATTCCTACTTCTAATGTTGGGTCCAAAGTAGAACCTAATTTTGATTAGAAGTGGACACAAATATGGCATGTTGGATTGCATTGCCCACATGTACCCTTTTGAAATTTTTCTTGGAAATGAAGGGTTTGGACAAAGGAATTTTATAAAATGGGGGATGATTTATAATGGAAAAAAATGGATTATTGGTCAATAATGGGCTCTTTGAATTTGGGATCACTAAATATGGGTTTTTATTCAAATAGGGGTCCTTCATTAAAGAGGGTTCATTCATCAAAGAGTGGTCAATAATCAAATGGTGACTCATCAAAAATTTACTCTTTAAGGATGGGTGATTCAAAAAAAACATTGAAGATGAGTTAACTATCTTGATCTTGACTTGAAAGTGGATGAATATATTCATTCTTAGGAAGGGGATAGTGACGTATCCCCATTGAGTGATTCTCAAACTTGGATGAACTTGGATCTCCAATATATGATGGTCCTTGGAGGGGTAGTGGAATAATATGGCTAGGCTATTATATTTTTCATGACACTAGGGCTAGATTGGATTTTAGACTAGTGAATTAAATGTTTAAAGTAGACACAAAGTAGGATAGTTATTGGCTAAATTAGGAGAGTTGGTCTATCACATATTGAATAATGAATGATAATGATATAATAGGTTTAAATTTTCAAAATTCCATAACTTATATTAGCTTGGACTAAATTTCAAAAGAAAGGATACATGCAATGGGATTATATTTGGAAGTAATTAACCCCAAAGAGGGTGGATTAGTTTGGATTGAAATGGCCCCAAAGAGGGTGAATGTGTTTGATGAAAATGACCTCAAAGAGGGAATATTGGTATAGATTGTAATTTCCCCAAAGAGGGTAAATATTTTTGATTGAAATGGACCAAAAGAGGGTAGATTGGTCTAGATTAGAAGGGCCCCAAAGAGGGTGTATGTTGTTGATTGAAATGGCCCCAAAGAGGGCAGATTGGTATGTATTAGAATGACACCAAAGAGGGTGGATTTTTTTTGATTGAAATGGCCCAAAATAATTTTGATGTGTTTGATTTTATTGGATTTGGTCAAAGTTGACTTGATTGGATCAAAATAGGAATGGGGTCAAAAGTGACATAATATGGACAATTTGATTTCAAACTAGATTTTAGGTCTAAACAGACCTGATTTGAATTATTTTTAATTGAACAACATAATAATTAAAATGACATATAAGTTGGGTAGCTTAATGTATTATTTCAAAAATGTGCAAGGACAAATTTATATTTAGGATAATGTTTATTAGGTTAAAGTGTAAATTATGTAAAATGTAACACATGGGTATACAAACAAATAATCAATAACATAAATACAAAACAACAGGTGTGAAACATGATCATAATCCACATTACTACCTTAATTTAAGTAGTGATAGATTAATTTCACTTAAACATCAATTCAAGTGGTATGCCATGAAATATTGGGGGGGTTAGTTTACCTCGAACTATGAATAATTTCAAGCTGATGGTCTCTAATATAAAATTTTGACATGGCTTTTCTAAATGGTCCCCAATATACCTTATAATACATGGGGCTCATAATTTTTTCAAATAAGAACAAATAAATTTCAATTCACAAGAGGGTGTAACCCCTTTATGACCAATTCAGTTGTTAAGGTCCTAATGAAATGCTACCAAAAATTAGAACTCTGAGGGTGAAGTCTAATAGTGTAGCATTAGGGATAAACCCCTTGCTATCATGAAACCTTTTATAGGGAATTTAAATATGATATTAATGAAAAATTAAATCAATTTATATCCCCCATTGGATGTATGGGGTTGGTACATATTCTGGGAGATGAAAACCTAATCACTGCACCCTAATAACTCTCAAGAAGGAGATGAAATCCACCCTACATAATCAATAAAGAATAAAATGGGATAATAACAATCTATGTTTTTGGTCACCTAGGCTCCCTTAAGGGGGAAAGGGAGAGAATACTCATTATATATTATTCACAAGAGAATAAATAAGAAAACATGCAAGCAATGAAATAAAGTAATCAAGTTTTTTTGAACACCAAATGGAAGTATTCAAAAAAATGTTTTTATTTGAGTAGAAACCACATCCTTGTAAATTAGACCTATAATAAATGATGTAATATTTTAAATTATGGTATTTGGAAATCATGGTAAGTTTAATGGTTATTTGTTTATCTCATAGGAAAATTACATAGTGTGATCCTATTGTTTGGTAGGGCAATCTCACCATTTTGTAGATAGAATAAAAAACCAAATAAGAAACTAGTGATTGTATCAATTAGCAGGGAGATATCAATCATTTATATGGATATACCATAATTAAATAGGTTTATCCCATTAATATTAATATTGATATATAGGTAGACCCATGGGTTAGACCGATTGGGTGCTTTAGATAGTTTCCATCGACCACACCATGGTTTGAATCTTGACTGAGTAAATTGCTAGCACTAAGGCTTAAGGATAGGAATGATGACTAAATATTAGTTTTTAGGACTCAAAATACATCTATGAATTATTGTGTGCACCAATTCATTGGGTCTTCATCAATGTTAATACTATTTGAGTTAAGTGGGATACCTCAAATATCAAAATAAAATAAAAATAATGATAAACAAGAAGAAAATAATTTTTTTTACATTCATAATTTCATCATTTCATAGGTTGATCCCATTGATATATAGTGTGTCACCACTAAAACTTAGAGCATTTCTATCATTAGGGTTTTCAATATTGATATTTATAACTTGAATGTAGTTGAGATCATTCCGTTAGATATATAGGACATTCCATAGAAAAATAGAAAGTTCCCATCAAAACAACGAATGTTCCCATCATTTTCCTAAAATATAGAGAGACAAAAAAGGGAGGAGTAATATCATCATCATATATCCCTATGATATTATTGATTAAAGGAAGCAAATCCATTAATATCTAGAGCATTCTTGTTGTTATGCATATAATGAAAAAAAGGAAAATTATGATAAAAGAAGCATAATTAAGCTTAAAAATGATCTATCATAATTAGAGGGTGATGTAATATTATAAAGATTATTATGGGGTGCATCATCCCACCAGACATGTCATATGTAAATACATAATTGGAAAGGAGGTTACTTCTTGTTAGTCATGAAATAAAACATGAAAATAATAAGATACATAACATTCTAGGCATGGTCCTTAGATTGGGAAAGGTCTAAGAAGAAAGAAACTATAAAAATGAAGATAAAACAAAGATGATTATACCTCTTGCATGCATGACACCTTTGAAGTTGGATATAGATGTGATGATCCTAGATTGTAATGGATGAGATACATGTCAATATCACAACATCATGTATATGACATCTCCCCTTGACTACTTTTTATTTGGATGAAGAATGAAATAAATGTTGAAGCTTTTGTTTTATTTTTACAACATACATTTGCATAAAAAAACTTATCTATAATGGAAAAAGAGCCTTGTATTTATACATTTATCAGACTAATTTTGACTATTAGATCATGATCAATATGTGTGGTTGAAATTAAATTTAATTTGGAGATTTAATGCCATTAATATTTGGGGTTAAGTTGGCATTAATTAGCCATGGGTTTACATTTTCTGATATTTTTTTGCATTTATGATAATGCTTGACAAATTTCCATGTGAGTCATGATGATGTCATGATCCTAGATATTTGAATCCACTTGCCATGTGATTGGAAGAATAATTTAATTAATGAATTAAACAATATGTAATTCTAAAAATCTATAAAATTTCCCTTTAGAGGAAGATTAGGTTAATTAACTTGGTGCAAAGTGATGTGACTTTTGAAATTTGAATAAGGGTTCAACCTAATTGACTCAACATGAACTAGATGAAGCAACCTAAGCGTCACTTGCAAAGTCATAATTTAACTCAAGATGAATTAGTGAAGCTAATGATTGGATATAATGCATTTCCATAGTTAGGGATGCTCCAATGCATTTCAAAATATTCACATTAATCATGCAAGTAAATTTGGGTGTTTTAGTGATTTCTAACTTCATTTAAGCACTATTATATAAAGTCATTATTATTGAAAATTAAACATAAAAGTGATGAAATTATAGTGTCTACACTTAAAATCCATGAAGCTAACAGGTAAGGGATAAGATAAAATTTCAAGTGCCAAAGGGTTATGTAAAAAGGAACATGAGTCCATGGAAGGGCTAACATGAAAAAAGGATTGATCAATATGGGAAAACTTAGATTATAATACAAGAATGGTATGCTTTAGAGTATAATTTGAAGAGGTAATAGGAGAAGTGTAATTAGAATGAGTAGGCACAAACATGGATATGTTTTGGAGACTAAGTGATGTCCTCAAACCAAGAGATGGTCCTATAGGGGTAGTAATTTGAAATGATGCAATAATGGAAGTAGCAACATTAGAATTAGGGGATTTGATAACCCAAAAAGGAAACCCTTATGGTATAGAAGTGGCTAACTTAGCTTGATGCTTTGATTTTAATGTGAGAAAAAGAATAATTCCTTTATTCACCTTATGGGTTTTCTCTTAGAGACCTTGTTGAAATCCATATAGGTCTTTTACTTGATCTTTATTTACTCCATTAATCTCATTGGGGTCAATATGAGTTTATTTTTCATTATCATAGTCCTCTTAATTACTTTTGTTATCATTTTTAATATGAACCTCATCTGTATGGGCCTAATAAATTTGAACAATAACATTATTGGTTTTGTGTTTTAATGTTTTTGGATTCATAAGAGAAATATACAAGCTATAAATCTGTTTTAAAAATGTAATAAAATATTTTGACAATATGTCCCAGTTAGGCACATGTCATAAATATAACAAGTAATAAGTAACTAAAGTTTAAAAGAGAGAATATATTATTTTTTATTCTATTTTGGACTATGGTAGTGATTAGGAATTGTCATAGGGCTACCCTAAATATCTTAAATTTATTCACTTTGTATTCTAAATATTTTTGTCTAATAATAGTTGCATCAACTAGGGACAATATTGTCAACACTAGTGTCTGATTTCAATGTAGGTGTTTAGTAAAGGATATGTGTAGGAACGGTTCCAAATTTGTATCCAACATGCACTATGACATGTGTAATTATTTCATATCACTGGATGTGTCTTCCTATGTGTTAGATCCAAATAATAAGAAAAACCCTAGTTCCTTTACATTCTATTTATTATGCCCTGGTAAAAAGGGGTCAATAATGTTTTGAAATAGCCCTAATAACCCCATTTATTTTTAAGTGCTACCTACATAGCCAATACACTAAAGAGGGCCTTAGACATTGTTCTCCCACCTATGCATGTGTGTGGAATTATAACAATGTGAATACATACTCTTTCTCTAAGTAACCCTTGGTATAAGTGATGTAATAGTATATTTGACCTTTTTAATGCTTTAGATATTTGATTTAGTGTTATAGTGCAATTTGATAGCTTGAAATAAATAGTACTTTCTAATTAGAGATCTACCTTATCAAATTATTAGATGTGTTAATTAGGTTATAGCCTCTATATATATAGGAACCTTTTGAATTTGAATTATAACCTAGTGACATTGGAAAATCCAACCATATGATGGGAAAAGAGGGATAAAAAAATGGTCATAAAGCAAAATATAAGAGAAAAGATAAAAAGATAATCCTAGATAGTTGCATCAAAGTTGGACATTGACATTTAAGATAGCGTTTAGGATAGACACAAGTGTCCACGGGGCTAAAAACATATATAAAATAATCACAATAGGTATGGATCTATGGAATACATTATATAAAGATAAAAAAACATAACACACATGCCCAATGGGTAGGTAAATCAAGTGAAATAAGATGGAATTGAAGGGGTCCATGAGAGACTGCATCACTAGATGTATAATTCTCAGTTAAAAGGTATATACATATAAGGAGACTATGAATATGTGTAATTATACCTAAATGGGTATCTAAATTCCTCACATTTAATCTAGTAGTACAATAAAAATTAGAATTACTATTTTAAATGAAAATAAAATGCATACTGTGGTGTGGACAACACACCTTATCTTTGCTTGAGTTTTTATTCAATATGTTGTTTGAACATTAATTGTAACTAAAAATATGCCAACAAATAAATTAATGTATATAATGTGTGTGTAATCAACAATAAAAAGTAGCATAAAGAAATATCATGGATATAATACACCTTTGTATATGTCATGTAGTAAATGGTTCCAAAGTGATAGAAACTGGAGAAGTAGATAAGGGGATTGCAACCTCATCCATATTATGTCTAGGAAGATGAGTGAGCTTAGAAATGGTCAAGTGTGTTACACCATGGTAATGATTTAGTTTGATTAGGGAGATTTGGGATTTGATCATGCCCCCAACTTGGAATAGGAAGAGTGGTACTTTGGCCATCAAGAGTATCATTTCTCATTCAGCACAACTTGAGTGCAAAAGATATGTATATGTATATGTATAGCTTGATATAGGGTGAGTGATGTAATAAAGTTCATATAAAAAATTAGTGAGATTAGATGATTTAATATCTCTAATCACACCAAATAGAAGAGCTAATCTTTGTAAAAAATTAAGGCTCAATACAATCTATGAAAGTTTGATTGGGGTATTGGTATGTTAGGGTATCAGTACATAAAATTATATGTTGTGGTAATAGTCCATAAAAGAGTTTTGAAATTTGAAACTTATTTAGATTTTTTAATATTATCCACACATTGCATATCATATGCACCTTGGATATGTCTCATGCTGAAATTGTGTATAACAAATGGTACCAATGTATAGAATTTTGCCACAACTATGAATCTAAATTATATACTATGTACTTTTGCCAATTTATAAACTATATAAGTGTGGAGAACATGATTCCACAAAATGATGCTACTATGTATGGAGATATAAGAAAATTGGTATAAGTACCAATGCAGAGGCCATGTTTCCAACAAATACCCCCATTGTAATGTGGAGGTGCTAAACAGGTGAGGAGAACGTGCTTCTAAAGCATGCCCCCCTAAATCTAGAGAGAGTGAAAAATGTAGTCAATTATGTATACCATGTTTATAAATATTAGCCTACTAAGATGCCCCCCTTTGGGAAAAAGTTATATAGTGATTTATATTCATATCCTTGTAAAAGGAAAAATAATAATGTGATCAATATAATTTACTTGATATTGTTTTGAAAGTAGTGTGGATGATAATTTGTAACATTATTTTTTGGTAGTATTTAGAATCTAGCATAATATTTGTGGAGCAAAAAATTTTAGAAATTTTTATAAAAGGTTTAAAAATTTATGAATTTTATAGTATGAAATATCTCATTGTCTATATCACAATTCAACTTGTGGTTTTGATTTTGGACAATTGAGGCTCAAGATATACACATTTGAAGTTTATGTAGAAGTGGTATATTAGATGCATTGTAATAGTAATTTGAACTCATTTGTATTTTGAAATTTTGTGAAATTTGAGCTTTGAGTTGAAGAATAACCATGCCACATGGTAGATCCCCTTGCTCTGTTAGGATCATGAGCTTACCAGAGCTTTATTTCATGCACTTAAAGTTCAATATAATCCACAGGGCAAATATACACAGAATAATTAATCACATTGATAATATTATTTTATTTATTACTCTCTTACATTGACCCATAGGTAGAGACTAATATATAGGAAAATAATAGCTTATAAATGGGGATTATATAATCAATATAAAATCTCAATTATCTAACTATATTAATATGAGATATATTGTTACCTATTAACAATATATTTGTGTAAAAAAATAACCCATAATATATTACAAACCTATTAATGTATTATTGTTTATTAAATAATAATTACATTATAAATTAATAATGTGAAGACCAAACCTAAAAATTCACCCAATTGTGAACATTATTAATCTTGGTCTACACCCCCTTAATGTGAGCATGGGGAGAATATACATATTGAAGAACTGGCCCAAATAGAATCATATGCCAATACATACTTTTAGGTCTACATACTACTATGTGAATCTTGCTATCTGGATCTTGCTACACATGACCACTACTATGTGAAGGAATGCATCTTTCATTTACTCCATGTGACCATAATAGATGTGTCACTGGTTGATCATCTCCATAAATAAGTAAGGTAGTCAGATGATTTGTACAGTTAGTTTCCCTCCTATATAACTATTGCCACATTCCATTATATATACATGTTAACCAAATTTGACCCTATAGGTCAAATTGGGAGCCTTATAGGTAAAAAATTATTTTTTAGGTGTTTTAGGGTCTAATATATTATGTCTAAAGGTGTATTATAGGTCATTTAGTTTGATTTCATGTTATATTAGCCTTAGTCATTAGTGTTTTTAGTCCTTATATCATTTTGAGGTAAAAAGGGGGCATATAATGACTTATACGGCCTCATTAGGAAATTTGAAGGTTATAAAAGGTGATGTCATGTCCCATAGGTCCTAATATGTCTTAATCAATAGTTGGTAATTGAAAGTGGTATGTTCCTCAGAAGAAAGGCCAGTTTTCTTGGGAAAACATAAGAGTTTGGTACTTGTATAGCCCATGGGGAAATGTACCACATGGGATAAGATCATGGAATGTATCTTAAGCTTCATAAAGCTAAAATACATGTTTGAAATGCTCTAGAAGTGCCATTTTTGAGCTAAAACCATTCTACTCCTTTTTCACCCTTCTAAACACACAAAACCAATCTTTAGGTTTGTACTTGGTATGGTTAACAAGAGAAATTATAGGTTAAAAACCTTTGGGAGGTGAAATTAAAATTATATAGATTCATTTATATAAAAATATTTTGAGTAACGGTGGAATATGATTTATGAACCATCCTCATGAAGTTGACTGTGTTTATATGCTTGCCAATCTATGCACCCTATAGGTTTTGCCTTAGTTTGGGAAAGACATACAAACTAGTTGGTGATTTTGACTCCAAAGGATGTTTCATCTCTTATTATATTACCTCCATTATTTTTTTCAAGTTTCATGGTGTTTTTATGGGCAAATCATCTCAAGTTTGTAAACTACTCTCTTTTGGGATGACAGGGCAATTTTCCACTATTTATAGGACCTTCATGCTTTGGTAATGGTTTCAAAGGGTGGGGATACATTAATTATCATGTTTTAAATTTAATATTATTTAATTTCCTTTCAAATCTCATCTTAAAAATAATAATTCATGAAGGTGCAGTCATAAAACATCATGTAGCCAATTTGCTTACAGACTATCATACACAATCAGTTTTTGAGCTATGCAGGGTTATAAATCACATCCATGGAATCATATGGAGTTTTAAAATGTTTATAAATATATTTGAAACATATACAAGTGACTGATATTATATATGGTTCAAGAAAAGCGGATTTTTGTAGTCATGAGCAATATTTATACATAATTTGCCATTAGTGAGCACCTATAGGTGCTTGGAAGAGAGTATTCATGTTAAGAATAAAGGTTTTTAGACCTGTTTAAAGACCCCCATGGTTTCAAGTAGGAATTTTAAGAATTATAAGGAAATAATGGAATAAATTGACCATACATCAAGTATTTTTTGGAAAATACTCACATTGCTGCATGATGCAAATAGCCACCTATAGGTGGCCTTAACAAAGAGATGTGACCCCCTTTTAAGGTGTTAAAACAAGTGATGGATCTCATTTGAAGTAATAGTATGAGAATTAAACTATGAAAAACCATGTTTTAAGTGTCAATATGGAAAATGGAAATATAAATCACTTTCAAAGATGTGATGACTAATTATAGGGACATTTTCCCTAAAATAAGAAAATAGAGGTCTAGGGACTTTTTAAAATAACATATGAAATGGCTACAAGAAATTTTGATACATATAAATGAATTTTTATCATAGCCCATACATGGGAAAAATCCATGAAAAGTATGGAGGGAATAATAGTAAGGGAAGACAATATTTTAGCTCTTCAAAGTTTCTATTTGATAGCTAAATTTCCTCACTATTATCTATAGAATTTGAGTGATTGAGTGTCATTACTTCCCAAGGTGATAGTGTATAAGGAAGTGTTCATGGTAGATGGTATCCAATGGTGATAATCAACCTAATAATTTTTAAGGGATATACTTAGAGTTCAAAACATAAGATTTACCCCTACATGTCTACCTACAGGCCTCTTTGCACCACAAATATGCACCTATAGGCTGGCTATAGGGTCATTGTGGAGGGTAAGCTTGATAACTTTGGTAATATAATTAATTCCAAGAATGAGAGGTAAGTGAAGGTAGAAAATGGTTTATGGAAATTAAAGGAGGGTTTTTTTCATTCAATTCAAATCTTATAACATATGGAAGACACTTACAAGACCTCTCACAGTCAACTGTAGTTGATTGTGAGGGACATGGAGCAAGTAAATTGGGTTTTTTGAGGTGTTTATAGATAAAAGATGAAAAAAATAGTTTAAATAGGTTTAAAATGATATTTTATGACTATAGGAAGTCATTTAATAATTTTATCTAAATTTAAATCATTTAAGACACCTTTAGGGGTCATTCTTGAGAGGGGAAAATAGGGAATACAGTCAAGAATAACACTCAGTTTGACTGTAGTAGAATATGAAGAGTATGTAGGAAGTTGGAGCGAGTAGTGTTTGAATTTTAAACACCTTAATTATAATAATAATAACCTCATAGTGGAGATATATTAGGCAAGAACATCTACAAGACCTCTCACAGTCAACTGTAGTTGATTGTGAGGAGAAGAGAACAAATGGATTGGAATTCTTGGAGTGCATATGGTCCAAAAAATAAAGAATAAGTTAAAATAATTTATATATGATTAGGGAGGGTTTAAATAGAGACTATTAAATAATTTAAAGGTATGGTTCATCCTAAATATTCACCTATAGGTCTTGAGACTCCCACACAATCAGCTAAAGTTAACTATGACATAGGCAAAAAGCAAAGGGACTTTGTTTGGATGAGGTATAACATAAGAAATATGAAAAAATGGAATAAAATAACTTACCAATTAAATAATAATCTTTTAATAGGTATAATTAAAATTTCCAAATTTATATTAAAGATAATAATATCTATAGGTGTCCCCTCAAAGGCAACACAATCCACATCACAAACCCTGCGCATAATCTACCTTTTAGGAGTCTGTTTTGGGTTTTTAAAAGGTTAAAAGGTAAAATTAACTAATATAAGGCTGAAATATTAAATGGATAATATTTAACACTTTAAAAAGACCCTACATTAATCACCATTGTTTTAGAAAATAGGGGAGTGCCCTCTATTTTGTCTCAGATAGAGGGTACTCCCTTACAAGCAAAACCTTGTAGTCTTTGGAAATGGAGAGAAAGGGATGAACTAAGAGTTGGGGAAAATTTTAAAATAGGTGTGGAGGGTTATATTACAACTAGGACAACATGGGGAATCAATAAAAGAAGTAATAATTTCAACAAGGAGGTCTAAATCCTCAAGGCTGTAGTCAAGACCTTTGGGTAGGGTTTTGGCCTAAAGCCCAAATGATGGGTCATATTCATTTCCAACCTTGGAGGATATTTAAAATGGATTGAAACATGTTAATATGGATAAATTAGGTGTGTTTCAATAATATATTTTGTAGGGTAATCCATGAGAATCCATTTTGGGCTTTAATGACAACTCGAGCCTACTAAGCATGGTTAGGCCTAGTTTTCAAATGATAGGTCATTTTGTTTTTTACCATTAAGAAAGATTTATAATGTATTTTAGAATGGTTATGGGGTCATAATATAGGTAATAAATATTTTTTAGGATAGAGAGGTTGAAATTAATCCATTTTTGAGCTCAAAACTAACTCAAACCTGTAGGAAATGGAAGGAAGAACTCGATAAATTAGTTTTGAATACTCACATCTTTCATGAAATTGTGCATGGATGACAAAGGAGTTTAGAGGTGTTATCAAGGGTCTTAAATATCATTATTTTCAAATTTATTTGCAAGTTGAATGTCAAGTTTTTATGAATAATGCTTAAGAGGTCAAATTGTCTAAAACCCTTGCTAAACCCTTATAAGGACCTGATTGGGAAGATAAGGATGGTAAGATAATTTAATGGAATAATTTGAAAATAATTATTATTGGAGGATATAGAGGAGTCTCTCAGTCTACTCCCCATTAGAATTAGTTATATAGGAACTATATGGATGGAGTGCAAAATAAGATTTTCTTGACATTTTTATGCATTATGCAGGTTGTAAGAGGTTTCAAGAGATTAAAAACACATGGGATGGAATATTAGGACTTAAGATAACTATACATGTAAATATAATTCCTTGGAATAATTATTAAGTGCATAAACTAGCTGTTTCATCTTAGCTAGTCAAAACTAGCATAGTGACCAAACTAGTGAGAAGGGTGGAAAACTTCAAGTGAGATGATTTAAAGGTGTAAATAATGCCTATAATGTCATGGATGGTATTAAAAAGTGTATTCAACTAAATCCAAATAATTTTCATGGAAAACTAATGCATTTTTGGAGGCTAAGTGAGCGTGCATGAAGGAAGAGTTTTTAGACTGTAGATGATGATGGCTCATTCACAAATGATTTCAGATGAATAAGCCTTAAAAAATGCATGTATAAGCATGTATAAAATCATTCCAATTAAATATGATAATTATAATTATCTCTAATTAGTTTTGAGATGTTCAAATAGGTCCAAATCATGAAGGTAGTTTTTTGAGCTAGAATGAGAACTTTCATGCAATTTTCAAGAGTTTCATGACTTGGAGAGCCACTTATTCCTTAAAAACATGCATTATTCATCTAAAATAATCTTATAATTCATAATTAATTAATTTTATCATCTCTAAAAGTTTCCTTGTGACCCTTGGACTTCTCTCTTCTCCTCTCTCTCTCAATTTCTATAAGAACTAGCCATTTTGGCCATTGTAACTTATGTTTCGCTTGAGTATGGTGAATCCATGCTCATTTGAATAACTTGGATAAATAATAATAATAATTTTTACCTCTTCCATGAATTTTATTAGTTTTTTCATTTTGAATATTTGATTTTTCATAAGTGATGACTCTTGTTTCCTTAGCATGATTGTCTCATTCTCTCACTTATTTGCAGTTGGAAACCTTCTTCTTGTAGGGCATATGAAGTGTTTGAGGAAGTGTTAAGGTTGAGTGAGTTATTATATTCACTATTTCCATTAAATTACTCTTTTCAAGTCCTCCTAGCCTAAACATTCATCCATAACCTCATAATGTAATATGGATGCGAGAAGATACAGATTGAAGAAGTGTATATTTGGTTAGTCTCTTGGTTTCAAGTATAACATGCAGATAGTTGGAATTTATCAAATTATCAAGTGTATAACCTCCCTTAGGATAGTTTTATTTTAGTTTTATCTCTCTCTCTATCTCTCTCTCTCTCTCTCTCTCTCTCTCTCTCTCTCTCTCTCTCTCACCCCTCAAAGTTTAGGTGTAGTAGTTATCTAAAGTGGCACATCAAGAGAGCTATCCCTATCTAGAGATATACCTCATCTTTAGGCTACCCACAAGCCTAGAGGTGTTTCAATTGTGCCACTTATATGAGGAGAGCTGAGACATCTTTTCAAAGGGTGAAAATACAAGTGAAAATAATACACTCTCTCCTTTCTCCAAATATCAGAGGATTTCCAAATAAGTATGGGAATGAAAACACACTATACTAAGAAAATGAAATATCATGAGGAATAAATACTCATTGTCATCTTATGCAGCCTCTATTATTTTTTGTTACCACCCAAACAAAAATAACATATAAATTTTCCACTACCACTAAATAACTATCCTTGGCATTAGATGATTTGGCAAAAGCACCCCACACTAAAAAATGAAAAACACACCACACAAGTGAACAAGAATGCTCTTATATTTTTATTCAAACACACACACAAAAGTTACCAATCATCTAAGCTCCATCATTGGTGACTGATAAGAGGATTTGGAACCTCCATCCTCCATTTCATCCTTCCTCCCATAAGAGATGATATTTACTTAGTAAAAATGTCAATGAAGCTCAGATGCATTTAATTTTTTGAGGAGATATCCCCCATACTTCAAACATCATGTACAAGCAAAAATGCATCCTTATACATTTAAATTTTTTTGATAGCAATTCTGACTCTTGACTTTGACTCTTTTATAAATATTATGTTTGACAATGATGACACATTAAAAGGATTTGACATTTTAAAGTCTTTTGACAAATAAAGACACAATGATTCAAATAAACACACATACCTGATTTATAAAATCTAATTAGACTTATTGACTCTAATGACACATAAAAGACTATAGAATTGTTATAATATAGTAAATAAATATAATAAAATATTAACATAAATGAAAACTCTATTCCAAACTAATGACTCAAAAAACATTAATATAAAAACTTAATTAAAACAAAATATAAAATACTAATTAATAATGGACCTAAATAAAGGTAAGACCAATCTAAGACTAACAATGACTTTTATTTTAACATAATCTAAAAATTAGATTTGACAGCATCTTATATTAAATAGAACAAAAAATATTATCTTAACAAATTTGACCAAACATGATATAGAGTAACCTATAACTTAAAACAAAAGAAGTGACTTAAGAATAATAACCAATATTAGTTTGAGTCACAATTGAACTTGTGGGGATACACAATAGAGTAGGAAAATACAAAACCAAACTAAAGGGAGTATATTGAAATGAGCACTAGATTGACATGATGTGAATAGAATACATCCTTGGATGGAACTCACCATTGATCTCCTCTTCTATCTTACGACTTGTAACTTTGACATGTGAAACTTAGGATCAAGAATTATTATGCATGGAAAAATGAAACCACTAGTTGTGTAATGATTTTGGGTCTATAGATGTTGATTTCTAGGTGCATTAATATGAGAATTTACGTAGAGGATTAACATTTTAGATAACATATAAAATACATTGGAGATTAGAAATCATCTAAAATATAAACCCATTGAACATATATAACATCCACTATGCTCAATGATTGCAAAAGGTTCATGCAAGTCCTTAGGCATATGTCCACATAAATATCTGAGCATGAATTTATAAAAAACTAGAAGATTGATGTTGATGAATTTGAGACTATGCTTTTGGTAGTAAGAATTGGACAAAAACCAATAGTTTTGGATTTGTTTAGAGCCATGACTAAGCAAAATGATAGACAATAGACTTATTAATATCAAATATTATCTAAAAAATATAGACATAAAATCAAATATAAATATGATAAATTTCATATATAGGGGTAATGAAACTAACAAAGGAGCTTCCCCATTTAATTATCAATCTTCCATACCCATTCTAATACCACTGTTAGGATTAGGATCTCACCAGAGCTTTATTTGATGCACATAAAGTTTAATATAATCCACATGACAAGTACATAGAGAATAATTCATCACACTGATAATATTATTTCATTATATTACTCTCTTACATTGACCCATAGGTATAGACTAATTTATAGGCAAGAAATAGCCTATAAATGAGGATACTACAATCCCTATAAAATCTCAATTATCTAACTATATTAATATGAGATATATTATTAACTATTAACAATATATTCGTGTAAAAAACTAACCCATAATATTTTACAAACCTATTCAAGTATTATTGTTTATTAAAAATAATTACATTATACATTAATAAGGTGAACAACACACCTCAAAACAGTCAATGTGATTTTATGTGCTCCATAATGCCTTAGCTGGCTAGGTTTTTTTCTAAGTTAGTAAGTAGGTTTGATTACGATTTCACTAGTAATTTGAAATTTTGGTATTTTTTTCATTATGTTATTTTTATTTTTTGGTGGGATGGTATATGCTTGCATTTAATTATGATATGCTAGCATTGATAACATGATGTTAGTCCCCAGTATCTCCATCCAATGCTTAGGTTAGAGTTTGACACCTTTGTCATGTATGGATGTTAGCATCTAATAGCAATGCCCATTATTTTTGTGTATAATGAACTATTATTTATATATTTTTTGCATTAAAATATAATTGATAATGAGTTTTTATTTTTATATTTTTTATTTCAGAATGATATACATATTCAAGAGTTTTAGAAAATGTGACATTATTCTACCTTAGCAAAACTAGGTCTAGATGTAGTAAATTGGGTCTTTATTGATTAGGTGGGGTTGACTCACATGGCCTATTTGAGATAAGTACCCTATTATATACACCTCCTCATATCCTTTTTTAAGAGGTGGAACCTAGATACATGTATGTTCTAGCTTTCCATAGGTGAGATGATAGTCATCTTAAAAGATGTGTATCAATTTTTTTGGCTTCTAATTAGAGATGAGAGAGTCTAGGTTAATAGAGATGGTATTTGAGGCTATATTTAGCATTCCCATGTATATTTCATTGGTTAAAGGGATATTGATGTAGAGATAATTAGTATGATTCATTTTGACAATATTATTAGATGTGATGTTTTATAATTGTGGAAGTTTATTTACATTTTATAAGCATCATTTGTGGCTATGGAGGGTGATACAATTGGTATTTAATATTGGATATACCAAGTAATTTAACAAATTAAGCATGATTGAACTAGATATTTATGGGGTTACACTATGCTATCCCACTTATACAAGGATATATATATAGGTTTTCATTAGAGATTTATGGTAGATGTATTGGGGTTGTGAATTTATTAAATGTTTGGGATTATGAGCATATTACAATGGTATGGCTAATTGGTGGTCCCCTACCTGCATGGGCCCATCCAAAAATGTTTATAGAGTGATGGATATTTCCACATGGTAGACTTTATACCATGGTGGAATACCATCTTACTTTAGATAGGTTAGATCCATATCAGATTATACGATGTCTTTATAGGACTTTTACTGAGTGGCTTGAGGATAGACATTAGTTGTAGAGGGTTCATATTAGTATGTGGTTGGTTGATTAGTTTCTCGGTGTTTATGAGTTTTTTTAATATGACCTTGTTTTATGGTATTTTGGGATAGATTAGGGAGTTACCTCAATACCCTATCCATGGTATCATATGATATAAAGTGGGTATAGGCCCCATGATAGGCTGAATCTTATGGCTATAGATCTAGCCCCATATATAGATAATGCAAAAGATCATGTGGTTCCCATGGCTATAAGAGATGATGAAGGATGTAAAAATATATATGTGTAGTTGTGGGTTAGATCCTAGTGGCCACTATTATTTCTTATTATAGTCCCCCTATGTGCCATTCCTATGGTATAGGGTGGTGCAGGAGGAGATATAAGAAGTGGGGTAAGCAATAGTGTTCTTACAGGACTAACACCAGTGGATGAGGTAGCCATTAGGGCCACATGTGAGTGAAATAGTTTTTAAGTTTTTAATTTTATTTGGTTATAATACCATGTAAAGTATTTAATTTCATAGACACATCTAATTGGTATCATATCTTGAATGTTTATAGGTAGTTAGGAGTGGGTGATGATGGTGGATCAGGTGATATAGGCCCTTAGTTGTAGTGTGTCAATGGATGTAGCCAAAGATGGATTTAATAAGAGGGAATTTGACATTTTAGGTTTCCATACCCCATTATTCAATCCTATTTTGAGAGTTATGGTAACATATCATACTACAACCACTTAGCACGAGGAGCTATGTGTTGAGTTACATAGGCATGGCATGCCAAAATGGAATTCTAATAAGATTATAAACCTTATAATTGAATTTTTATGACAATTTATGATGGGATAAAAAGGATAAAATTAAATATTTAGGTGATTTTGAGGAGATAATATGCATGTTATCACATGCATGTGTACCTCATTTAGATCCTAGTGCATCTACATCAAGAGGTGCTAGATTTGTAGATGTTAATAGCAATGAGGAGTACACCCTTAAGGATATTCCCCCAACATATTATTGATGTGATTATTTGTATAAAAATTGTATCAAATTATATATATGACATTTATCACATGGTTTTATATGGTGTCAAATGGATTTGCATTGTTTAATTCTTTGTTACTAATTATATAGTTTTTAATTGTAGTTATTTCCATGGTGTATGCTAGGATTTTATAAAATTTTGTAACAAATATGTTCACTTTATAAATGAATGTCTTATATCAATAATAAGGAAATAAATATATGTAATTAAATATGGATGGATATAAGAAAGCTTGACTGTAATGATCATGTGGTAGTGGGACTACTTATTGAGCTTTTGTAATAATCTCTAATGTATATTATAAATGTCTTATAAATATGTATATATCTATTTAGGTACCCATATCTATTGTGTAGATTTATCTTCTCCTCATTTTTCTTTATGAAGGCCTTGATAAACTAATGGTTCCATGATAGGATTGGTGTGGGAGAGATCAATCCTAGGAGAGAGCAAACAAGGAGGAGGGCTTATACTAGTGGTCATCTTCTATGAAGGCTAGTGGACCATGTGTTCCTCACAAGGAATAGCATGGGATGTCTTGACCCTCTTAGATGAGCCTTTGGGATAAGTATGTGGAATATGTATAGAAATGTCTTTTTAATATGAAATGATTCAATGCTCAACTAACTATAAGATCTTTTAAGCAAGAGAAAAAAAATCATTATCTTTATGTCCATTAATACCATGGTAAGTAAAAAAGTGTTACCCTTTTTACTTCTCAAATAAATGTGGTGTATTATTTAAATTATGAGGTAGCATGATCATTTATTTATCTCACAAAGTTTGTAATATTTCATGTGGTCCATGTTGGTACCAATAAAACTAAAGAGGCTATCATTTGGTAGTGGTATATGGTGTAACTATGCGAGATACTCTGTAAGCATGTTCCTTTCCTTTGTTCAATACCTTTATTTTTTGTTTTATGACATATGGGGTTGGTTTTATAGAAGTTTTTTGAAGTGTTTCAATATTTTTGTAACTTTTTTATTTACTTTGGAAACAATATTTTTACCATGTTTGGGTTTGAATGGAGAAATAGGTAACTTAGTTTGGGTATTAATTAGAGTGCACACATCTTTGTTCACATCCTAATATAAGATCTCAAATGAACCAAAGGGCTTATTTAATTCTCTTTCTCTGAGTAAAGAAAGAGTAACTCTATTAAATATGAATTATATCTCTAAATCTAAGGGTATATAATGTAATGAATACAAAACATCTTTCAATTGAATAACATAATATTATATAGGATCATCTTCTGTCTGTGTCAATGTTTGAAAATGTTTCAATCATAATTTAAGTAATGTATAATGATTAAAATGTGATATAAATACATATTCAATTTCTTTAAAATTTAATAATGAACCATTTGGCAGAGTGTAAAACCAATTAAGAGCCCCTTGGGTTAAGCTATGATGAAAAACTTTTAAGAACAAGCTGCCATTTTTGACCCAATGTTCAAAAGTGTATATATTATTGTAAATGAATGGTAAGATCCCCTTGACAATAAAATGAGGATAAATTATGAATAACTAATTTTGAAGGATAAGGACATTCAAACACATTCCTAGTAATAGGTTGCTCTGTTAATGTATTCTCCTCAAGAATAGCTTCATAAGAAATTACAATTTAAGAGTGTTGACTTGTTTACAAATAACTAATGGTAGTCATAATAGATAACATATCATAATAGGATTCTTATAGTGTTTTTAAATTACCATTAATATGGGAACATAAGAATGATAAACTCTTTATCACTGCTAAAATAGGCTCCTCACATGATTTTCAATATTTGGTAAAGGAACACCCATGTCTAAAGATGTAGGTATATCTTGTTGAATAGCACAAAGTTTAATATTATTATCATTTTAAGGTGATATATTACATGAAATTTCATGACATACTATAGTATTAGGATAAATAATTTCACTTTTAAAGACACTCTCCTTTTGAGAAGAAGATGCAATGGAGAAAGGGGAAGAAGCATTTGCTATTTTATGTACCACATCAAGAGATGGAAGAATTTCACATTCAATTTCAATTTTAATTTTTCATCCAAGATAAAGAGGTTTAAAGAATTAAATATAACTTTCTACCTGAGGTAAATCATTATTATGTGAAAAAATAACATTGACATAACTATCATTTGTATCCTTGCTATTTATCTTAGGAAACCTTTAGGAAATATGATTTTTTGTTACTTTGATTTAAATGGTTTGATATTTGAAAAAGATACCTAAAATATACTTGGGAATTTTATTGTGTCCCTAAGTAATGCATGTTTTTTATTTTTTTCTTTATGATTTTCATATGCACTCTTTTTTTTTTCTTCAACCAAAACAATGAGAGATATGGGACACGTATTTGCTCATCATAGATTATAGGGGAAGAAGAAGGTTGACTATATGAATTTGAATTAGGAAAAGAAGGAATGAAATTTTTAAAATTAGTATTAATTTCGAAAGGATACACACACTTGAATTCATCAATATTTTCATTATGAGAGATAGAGTAGGAACATTCAATTTCTTTGACATTTTCAACATTGGAAAGGGGAGAATCACACTCACGTTTTGAAATAACTAGTGAGGGTATGGATACATTATTTTGATTTTAAACATTAGGAATGGGATAATTTTACATATTTGTTGGTTATTCATTATCATAAAATGGAGGCATTTCATCACATTCATAACCAAGATTAGAAACATCATGATCACAATTTTGTTCATGTATATTTGCATTTTCAACATTTATTTTTTAATTATAATAGCTATAAGAAAAATAAGATGTATCCTATTGTTTATATACTAAAATATGTTCATATGAAATACATTTCTCAAGTGGTGGATTAAATAAATGTTCAAAATTAAGCTTCTATGCATAACCTTTTAGTAAGGAGTACATAAGGGCTATAAGGCTTAAGATGATTATAAAGCACACAAACACTAGGAAAAAACAATAATTCAACTAAGAATTCATAATATATGCCCATATAGGTGAGAGAGAAATCATATCTAAAAATAAGATAAAAAAATATGAAATGAACTTTCAAAAAAGGCAAAAACCCTAATATGTAAATAAGGGTTTTTGTTTAACAAATAGAGGATGGGTTCACTAAATGTTTTAATGATTTTAGATTCATAGAAGAAAATACAAGCAATAAATATATTTAAATGTAATCAATTAATGTTCAAATTTTACCAATGCAATACAATATTTTGACAATATGTCTCATTTAGGCATGTGTAATAAATATAGAAAGCACTAAGTAACAAAGGGATAAAAGAGAGCATATCTTTTTTTTTATTCAGTTATGAACTTGAAGCAATAGAAAAAGGAAAAAAAATGTCTCCCAAGTATTATAGACCTTATCATATCTTACAAAAAATTAGTAGTGTGGCCTACAAGCTAGAATTTCCTCTATCTACTTGCATTCATCCAGTATTTCAAGTATCTTGCCTTAAGAAGGTCATTAGACACAAAGTTACCACTCAAATTGAGTTAAAAAAATAGATGAGGAAGGGAGGGTTATTATTGATCCTAAAGTGGTCCTTCAAATGTGTTCTAAGTAGTTATAGTCCAAAATAAATATAGAGTATCTAATCAAATGGAAGAATCTACCTTCTAAAGATGCTACCTGGAGGATAAAGCCTTCATGAAATAACATCTGAGTTTGCTTCAACATTGAGGAAAATATTGTTTTTAAGGGGAGGGGCATGCTACACCCTTAACCATTGGAATTTCTAGGGAGATGTGTAACTAACTTGTGTCTTGCATAACCCTTTTGCATACTATTTTACAATTCTCTATGCACTCATATGTTTAGTAGGTCAGCCTATGGGTTATCCATGGCATTGGTAGACTATATATAGGAGGTAGGGTTAGTTGTTCATCATCATATCAGAGTATTCATTTCTTATTGCAAGCATTTGGGAGGTTGTCCCATTGAAGTGGCTTATCTATTATTCATATTTTCTATTATATTTACATGTCATTATGATATATTTATCTTATTTTACTTATTTGGTGAAGTAATATCCTTACAAGTAGTGATTAGGAATTATCATAGCACTACCCTAAATATCTTCACTTTATTCAATCTATATTATGACTATTTTTGTCTTCCAAATAGTTGTGTCGACTAGGGATAGTAACATCAATGATAATATCCAATTCTAGTGTAGGTGTTCAATTAAGGATATGTACAAGAATGGTTCCAATTTTTTATCAAACCTATGTTGTGAATTGTGTAAGTGTTTCACATCACTAGATGTGTCTTCCTATGTGCTAAATTTGGATAATAATCAAACCCTAGTTTCTTTGCATTATAACTCTTGTGACCTAGTAAAAAGGGGTTAGTAACATAAGTCAAGCTAGCCCTAACAAACTAATTTGTTTCTAAGTTCTGCCTACATAGCCAATACTTAAAAGAGGGCCTCAAACTAGCATGTAGTTTAACCTCCTATGCATGTGTATGGAATTATAATAGTGTGACTATATGTTCTTTCTCCTAGTAACCCTTGGTAAAAGTGATGTAATATTCTATTTAACCTTTTGAATGCTTCAAATATTTGATTCAATGTTGTAGTGTAATTTGATAGCTTGAAATAAATCATAATTTATAATTAGAGAGTTGACTTATCAAATTATTAGGTGTGTTAATTAGACTATAGATTTTATATGTATAGGAACCTTTTGAAGTTGAATTAGAACCTAGTGACACATGAAAATCCAACCATAAAATGGGAAAAGAGGGATAAAAAATGGTCACAAATCAAAATATTAAAATAAAAGATAAAAATATAAGCCTAGATAGTTAAATCAAAGTTGGACACCAATGATGATGCTAGTGTCTAGGATATATGCAAGCGTCCAAGGGGATAAAACATACAAAAAATAGTTATAATAGGCAAAGATCCCTAGCATACATTAGATGAAGATAAACAAACATAACACATAGGCCTAAGGGGTAGGTAAATCAAGTGAAATAAAATGGAACTGAAGGGGTCTATGAGAGATTTCATCACTAGATATCTAATTTTAAGTAAAAAAGTATATACATATAGGGAAACTATGAATATGTGTACTTATACCGAAATGGGTGTCTACAGTTTGAGGAAAAAAGTCATTGTTTTTCATTGTAGAAGATACTAAAGGAAGTTGAATATGCCAAATAGAAATACTAATTAATATAACACTATGCTTTAGAAGCATACAATATGATTCAAATAGTGTTAAAATATAATTTAAGCAATGCTAGTGACTATGAGTATAATATAATGTAAATAAAGTAATTTTAATCACCATGAATATAATACAAGAAAAAATCAAGGTAGGAGGTGATCTAGGCAATGGTTTGAATGATTTCTAGGATCTCAAATATATTTTCTCATTCATTGGTTAATGTCAGCCCAATGTTTTAGAACACTCATTACATAGGTAGAACCATGTATATAGCCCACTAACCTTGATTTCAAGGGTATAGTGAGAGAAACATTCATAGGCAATATTCTATTCTCAGGTGTACAAAAATCAAATGGATAAAAGAGGTTTCTTATTGGTATAAACAAGGGACCTTAGGTGTTCCTGATATACCATAAGGCACAAAAACTAAACTCTATGTTTAGTGTTATATTATGATTGAGTATTAGGCTAAAATGATCATGCCATAGTTTTTATAAATAAATATTACATATCCCTTCATGATAGTCACTGAGTAGTTTGAAATTTTTTGAAACACAATTTCTAAAAACAAGCAAAAATAAGTGAAAAATAAAAAGTGAAAGATTTTTAGTTTGAGAAATCAAGCATATTTTGACCCGAGGTCAAAAGAATAAGATTTTGTGTTAAAATGATCCAAGGCAACAAGATAATTTCTTCAGTGTAAAATTTAATCCAAAGTTGAAGAAATTGAATTATTTTATGTCAAATATAAGCCAAGGTCAGATGTTTTATTTTAGTGTCAAGAATTTACAAAAAATTGAAATAATTCCAATCCCAAAAATCAAGGAACAATAATAAGTAACGTTCTAAAAATAATGGGTTCACGAGAATGTTTAACCATTTTAATTTAATAAGTACTTAAACCAATGGAATTAAATTATTGAAATATAAATGTTGAAAATTAATAATTTGATAATGAAATACAATAGAATACAATAATCTATAAAATTTATAGAAATAAAAAACTTGTTAAAAATAGTAAACTAGACCTAAGGATGTGCAAACCTCCCTAAAACAAAAATAGATTTGACTGTAGAGACTGTCTATAAGTGAAAAATATAAAAAATGACCTTTAAATACAACACTATTATAAAATAGTAATTCTAAATCTACTTGGACAAGTCCACAGGAGGTAGACAGGGTGCATCATCGTTGAATCTTGGTTGACTGTATTCTTTATTTTTTGATCTAGGCCTATGCAAGAGTTTTTAAAGGTGTATTTTTGAGCTCTATGTGTCAATATTTTTCATGTAAAAACTAAAAATATCAAACCCTATTCACACACATGCACTAGATAGACATTAGATAACAAACATGAATAAAAATAGGTTTGTAAGGATAGTTGAATTGGCCTAAAAAACCCCTTGTGAATGAGCACTACCTACATAGCCTAAATGGGCATCAGGATGATGTATTTCTCCCTCCTATGGTGATTGTGTGATTTTTTATTATTCAACTAGAAAAAATTTAGCTAGATGATTGATTGAAAAGCTTGAAAATAGATTCCCTTGACCTATAATAAACAATATTTAGACTCAATTATTGAGAAATAGAATGCTATAGAGTTACAATAAGAAGAAATATTTCTCTTTTTTATAAATGTTCAATAGCTTTGATAGAGAGACTTAACAAGTTTATAATTGAGTAGCCTTGATGTGATTTTATAGGAAAATATTTAAAATAATTTCTATAACTAACTTGATGAAATTCATGGGAGAGTCATTGTGTAACATCTCAATTTGAAAAAGTGACCATTCTAGTGTGGGAAACAAGGCCACACTAGGGGACAAGGTTATAGTGTGACCATATCTGGCTAGTACAGATTTATCCCTGAAGACTAGAGACTATTGGGATAAGTCTAAAAAAATACTATGGGTTAAGTATGGATGAATGTAATTGAAATAGGGATCTTTGTATGATATTTATAGTGCTTACAATATAGTGAAGGCTATCTTATAGTTTGTGAGTTAGTGAAATGGAAAATATACTAAGTGAGGGTAAGGGTGAAAAGAATAAACATTGTTAAACATTTAATGATTAATTTTATGTGTCTAAAAATATGTAAAAGTGCATGACAATACTTTAGATCATAAAAAATATAATTATGATAAAATTGAATCTCAATATGAGCATCAATATTTAATTCCTTGTATAGGTGATGAAAACTAATGCTTAGTAAATTGAAAATTATTAAGAACTTTCAGAAAATAATCCATGAACAATCTTAGGATTATCATGAGATTTTGTAAACTCTTTTGGAAATTAATACTACAAGTAAAATTAATATATATGAGACTTACACTACTATGGGTTACATTATTTTATATGCATCACTCGATATAAATTTTATTATAATATCTAATAAGGGGAAAACCCAAGGGTTTCATAAGATCAATATGACAATCTCTACTTAATCATTTTTACAATACCTTTAGTTAGAAAACATTCTATTCTTAATGCAAAATACCTTATGTAGACTATTTAATATTTGTAGACTAAGATGTTGCAAATGGAAGAAAGTGATTTGAAACCTAATCAAACACTTTATTCATAGAATTTATTGTATACTCCATTGACTCAACATATTTCAACATATCATTTACCAACTAGTTTTGTGGCACCTAGGCTTACATTGTATGATGGAAAAGGTGACCCCACATAAAATTTGAGAGCATTTCATGTAGCTTGTTATGACTATGCATCCAATGATAGGCTTTTGGCTAAGTTATTTCCCAAAATTTTATAAGAGCATTCTCTAAGATAGTTTTACAATTTACCACATCAACTGATTCATGCCTTTAATCCTTTGGTAGATTTGTTCCTCTTTCATTTATCAATTAGAATAAGTGAAAATATTTCATATTCTTATATTTCTTAACTAAAGCAAGTATCCAATGATCCTATCACAAATTATATATTAAAATATAAGACTATGCTATCCACAATGACAAATCCTATGGAATGTAAGGAATTACAAGACATATTCAAACAAATTTTGCTTCCACCTTTACATGAATATGTTATGTTTGAAAATTTCTATCATTCATAGATTTATGCCACATAGTTAAGGAAAGAGAAGTTAAGTTATTAGCAATGAATAAGCTAGAGTATATAGCCAAACTAGTTTCTACTTCGAATGTAAATAATCAAATAAATACACCATACAACATGAGACTGAATGACAATAAGAGTGATCAAAATATAACAATGAATGTATTTTTATAAGATACTACATGTATTTTATTATTATCTCCTCAAAGGAGATAATTTATCAACTTGCTAGAAGATCCTACAAGGTGTTACAAAAGTAATTAGAATGTAACCTCATATCATCCCATCACATTATAGAGGTTGATGTGAGTAAACCTCTTACAAAAGGATTTTATCAAAATTATTTTTTTGATTTTCATAGATAAATAGGTCATAATACCAACAAATGCATCAGTTTGAGACATAATATACAAGGTTTTATAGATGAGAACATCATTTATGTGGGTATATATACTAATAGTAAAAAGTCACAACCAAGTAAGTGTAGAACAATGAATATATTCAATGATATTTTCCCAAAGCATACATGTCAAGAAATAATAGATAATTCAAAAGTGCATCACACTTATAATGCACACCCTTCACCAAATTATTATTATCTTCATATCGAGGCACATCATACTTTGAATGAAATTATTGGTACATATCATATTTTAGTTCCATCTAGAAAACTTATCACATTTACATAGCATGAGATATTCGATGATGTCTTTAATTTACACTCCTTTCCCATTTGAGAATACATTTAACATTGACCTATATAGAGTGTCATGGTTGATAATGGTTAAGGTGTGAATATGTGCACTATCACACTTATCTCACATTTTAGATACATATATAAGGATATAATTCCTACAAAAATAGTAATTAAAGGATTCAATGGCCATATTTAGAGTTCTATTGGTGAGATCACATTACCACTATAGGTTGGTCTAGCACATGTGGCCACCATGTTTATAGTAGTACCCAGTGTAGGAGTCTTTGATATATTATTGGGGAATCCTTGGGTTTAGGAATTTCATGCAACACCTTATAAAATACACAAATTTTGAAAGACAATTTTGTTAATGAGGTTATCATAGTTCATGGTATTTCATATGAATACCCCATCCAATCCAATATTATTATTCCTATACCACATATATCAATTAAGTAACCTAAAAAGGTTCAACCCACTTAGATAATTTAGAAATAGGTGACCAAATTTAAAAGGAAACCTATCTTTAAAAAACCACTTAATCACCGATTTTTCATAGATTCTAGAGAGCCACTCTCTACTCCAACACATCCCAGATTGATATTACAAGGCATTAAAATTGTTACACAATGAACACCATCACATAGTTATTATACTCCATGATGGTTTCTGAAGAGTCCTAGAGTTGACAATGCTAAACAACATACACAACATACTATAAAATTATCATCATGATAGTGGAACTTATGTTATAGAGCCATATCAATTTTTAGATTATGAGTTAAGACCAATTATTTCACAATGTCATGATACTTTCCAGTCACTAGAGGTCATACTTCCTATGTTAGATATATGACCTATTGATTGTGAGGAGTTTATAGGAGTCATTGGTTAGTATGTTACTTTTGAATTATGTATATTCAAATAGCAAAAAAATGAATATTATAAAAATTCTAAAAACCAAGACCTATGCATGATATGTGTCATTCATTTACATCAGTTGATTTTCAATATATGTATTACTTATCTATATATTGTTTTATATTACATATGCTTCATAAGTGTACTCAAATGAGTTTTAAAATATACATGTTGTCACTTTTAGATTTAGTTACAGGTGGTGATATTGTCTTAGCCCTAGAAAATTTACACAAATAAAACTACTCTTTTCTAGATAATCATGCATTCTGCTCATCCCAATAACACATGATCTAATTTTTTATATAAAAAATAGTCCAAATCCTTATATAGATTATTTGTATCTCAAAAAGTTAATTGGGTGCATATTTTACTAAGGTTTTATCACTTTATAACTATTCATTTTGTTCCTAAGATAGTACAATACATTACACAAAATATTTATATATTTTCTCACTTACTTTCACATTGATATCTTACTAGATACCTAAGTTATTAAATATACTAATGTTATAAATTGCCTATGTCGATAAATTTCACTTATTCATGCATGCTTATCATGTTTGATTATTTGCTTCATGCTTTATGTGTATTCATTGTTTTGAACTTTGGACATTTAAACATATCCTTTTTGCATCTATAGGCCTTATTATTTGTTTTTATATGTGTGGTGACATTTAAACATGTCATTTGTATGCAACCCCTTAGCATTATTACTTGTTTTGTGTGATTTTAAATGTGATATTTGTGTATGTGTCATGAACATGACTCTTTTTTGTCTTTATTTACTTATTTTTTGATGCCATGATAAATATCATGCATCACCCTAATTTTTTTATGCCATGATCAATATCATGTGTCTTCCCTAAGTAGTTATATATCAGTTTCAAGTACTTAGTTTTGATCATTTATTCACTATGTGTCTAATTACTAACATCTATCTAGACATGAAACTATGTATGCTTAGTCATACATGTATCATACATTATTATTTTGCTCACATTATCAGTATGATGTAATGATTTCACATGTTATCATTATTACTCTAGGTTTCAATATTTTCTACAACATCATTCACAATTTTTTTTCTTTTGAGCCAAGTTATTGCACATGTTTCACAACTCACCTCAAAAGAGGGGTCATAGATAATGGATTTGTCTTAGAGACTAAGATGAAAAAATATATTATACAAATAAAAAAAGACATTACTTGATCAATTAATCACACTACATACTCAGTTTTTACCCAAAAATCATATTCAGATAGTACCATGCCATTTATACATTAAAAAAGGTTGTAGTTTTCCAAGACAATGTGCATTCATCCCAAAATTAAAAAAAAAACATTTTTTAGATTTCTCAAAACTGTAATTAGTATATAAAATAGTTTTTAGTGGTTACTCATAAATAGTTTTAAAATTTATACAAAGGTTATCACATATTTTTGAAAATATTAGGGGCATTATGTAGGGCATGTGTTTTAGAATTTTACATAGTTTTACTCAAAATTTTAGTTTATTTTACTTGGTTATTAGAATCAATATACTCAAATTTCATACTGGGAGCATGCACATGACATGTGATCACCTTATTTCTCAATTTTTGTATAAGGAATGACAATTCATGTCATTTTATATGTTGTATACACCACACTCAAATCATAATATTTTTGCACCAATTTTTCACTGAAAATGATTATCATTTTGTTTGTAGTGGTTGATTCAGCTTTTTGTACTAGTTTTGCACCATAA
The DNA here is from genome assembly GCA_037957365.1 of Torreya grandis. Classification (NCBI taxonomy): domain Eukaryota; kingdom Viridiplantae; phylum Streptophyta; class Pinopsida; order Cupressales; family Taxaceae; genus Torreya; species Torreya grandis. The sequence continues at coordinate 500,349 of JARHVA010001980.1, read as the reverse complement.
TAATCTATTAGAATTCATATATGGATTGCAAGATATTGTACTATCTTGAGTTGTGTGATGATGGATTGAAATGCATCTTTATTTCTTAAGTACATTATTCTACCAAAGAGTATTGGGGCATGCATAATCTAGTCCAAGTAATTCAATGGAAAAAATATCTAAGGGTTTCACCCTCTCTTGTCACAAGTTTTGCAATAGAAAACATAATGGTTTGTGTACATGAGAATGTGTATTCATTCCTTGTTATTTGATTTGTATGTTTCTTGTCTTTACGTTCAAATTTAATTCATAATTAAGGACTAATTTATACATGTTTCATTGTAGGTTTGTATGAACTTAGTTTAACACA